>OV277873.1:37615240-38865240 GCA_922989275.2 Gari tellinella | reverse complement strand
AAGTGGTCACCTATCTTCAATACTAGAAAAAGGTTATCAGGTAAACGGTTAAAGGGGACATACATGTATGCAAACAGTTTACGCGGCGTTTCATCAGAATGGGTAATTTCTGTTACTGCATATCAAAATTAACGATATGATGTATGTCCTTAGATATCTATTGTTAATATGTAATTGAAATCTTCAAGCAAGCACATAGGTAGACATTATTGCAAATTCAGGCATAAATGAGTTGTGGCAATTTGAATTATGATAAACAGTTCATTTAATTGTCACGGCGTTCGATCAGGATCCTTAACTGATAACAATTTCGTCAGATATGTTGCACTCTGTATTATAATGGTAAAAGCATTCACCACATTTCCGTAATAACAATTGATTTTTGCAATCAGTTTTTATCCTGATCAGACAACGCGTAACGCGGCGTCTGATCAGAATCAAACCTGATTGACACTCATTACTATATCCCAGTCGTCCGCTTACTTAAACTTCAAATTCGAAAAATAAAAGCAGTTGACAATTGTTTAAAATATATGAAGTCATTACAGTGAAGGGGTTCAAGGTCAAATGGTCCAATCTTTCATGAGATTTTAACCCCTTCAGCGTCCAATTGTCGTCTGCTTCAATTGTGTTGTCTACAATGTTGCTTCAAGGTTAAAAAAGGCAGTGTGACTGACGAAACTTCGAAACTAGTGCAAAACAGTTTGGACCCTGATCAGACGCCGCTTTACACGGCGTCTGATCAGGATCCAAAATGTTTGCAAAACGCATGTTTACATGTAAGAGTCATTGAGTGGGAACTGGTTGAGGAAATACACTAGTGTATGTGTTTAACCTTCATTTAAACAAAAGAATTGTGGTACGTGTTAGGAAATGACGATTCCTTTGTTTAACATCCGGTAAGGCAAGTTTGAATGGTAAATTAAACATCCTGTTAGACATTGGTCCTTTTACTGCAAGTGATGCTAAAAGGTGAATTGAAAACAGTTTCATACTGTCACGACGTCGTGTTACGCGGCATCTAGTCAGAATGGAAATTGTTGGTCATATGTTTCGATATTTAATCAGTCAAAAAAGTATAAAACTGATTTGAAAGAAATGCGGACAACAATTTTAACGCAGACTACAGTTTTGCGGTGAGGCGGTGAAAGCAGACAATAACACGGGGAAGTGAAAACATGTATAGGTCGTTTGCAGTTCAAAAAAACACGATAAATCTTAGATAATTTTAAAACTAATGGAAGTATTTAAATTAAATTTTTCATACACTTATGATGTGCCTATACCGACTCTGACAAGGAAATTCAGAATTTTTGATAGTCTGACAAAAAACTTTTCTTCTTTGTTTTATATACATTTTGTGTCGCTGAAAATGGTCAATTACGTGGGGTGTTATTGGCTATTGTCTTGATCACGTTTGTTTATATTGTAGAATATCCCCAGGTAAAATCCCGTGCAAGTTGCTTCTGTCTGAAAGGTGAATCCCGTGCTTATATTGGTTGTTTAGTTGTACAAAACTAGTTGTGATGCCCCATAATCCATTACATTTTACTGTGCCTAAATCCACGAACTCTTCACCAGGAATAAAGAGAATTGCAATTACTTTTCAAACCGAAGATCTAACATTTCTACATAATAACAGAGCTCCAGATAAGAGAGAGAATAATGAACAAGTTCAACATTTTCTCACCCATTTCAGCACCAAATCCTATGGTGTGACTACTCATTAGAATCGTCTCAAAGAGAGACAGTTCTAATGAGTAGTCACACCATAGGGCTTAATTCAGAAATAAAGATTTTAGTTTTGGAAATACTCCCCTTATCTGGAGCTTAATATGTATCAATGTTCGAGTTGCATTGCAGTACGTTTACGTTACGTTTCATATAAAATAATAAAAGTTTTCGCACTGCTCTGGAAACATTCTGTTGAAAAATGTGATAATGGTAAGTTGATGTAGATCGTCTGGTATGAACATGTCTCTTCTGCTATTTATCACATTGAGTTATTTTGCGTTTTGTTAACAAAACTTTCGTATGAATAGAACATGGTTCAGATCCTTTTCAGATACGAAATGGCTACGGTGTCGGATTAGGATCTAACCTGTTCGCAAATAACAGCATGGTCGGTTAATACGTTTAACGTACCCCAGTCAGGGCCTCGTTCGGTTAGTTGTAAACTGCTATGGTATGCGATGGCTCAACGGTGAGGCGTTACCGGGTCGTGAAAGATAGGCTGTTGAATAACTTGAAATCACCCTTCGGAAAAGTGTCCCTTAGAAGTGTAAACTTTATATAGAAGTTATGAATAAAACTTTTTTATAACGAAGAGAAAAAAATTGTTCTTTTTTGTCAGAGTTGGTATAGGTATATCATAAATCTATGTAAAATTCCATTTGTCTCCGTTGTCTGGTTATGGAGATATTTGAAAATTATCGTGTTTTTTTTAACTGCAAACGACCTATAACCGCATTTTGAAAATTCAGAGTTCATTATCCAGCCATTCTTTGCCATGAATACTAGATTATTGCTGCCCTTTAATGTGAATTCTAGAATACTGTCGCCTTTTTACGAACTCATTTGAAGAGCGGACATTTTAATTGTTTTACTTTAAGATGACTCATTTTGGTGCGGTATTCATTGCTTCGACCTGCATTAAGCCTTTACTAACAGTATGCGTCATGCGGCATCTGATCAGGACCCAAACTGTTTTATACTCCTTTAGAAATTTCGTGGGTCATTTTGCCTTAACTTTAACTTTGAAACGATATTGCAGACAACAATATTGAAGCAGACGACACTATCGCGGTAAAGGAGAAAAACGCTATCGACAAATTTGATCATGAAAGGGTTAAGCAGTCTCATGTCTTTACATGTACGTATTTGACGAATAAGCACTAAACAACGGTTTGGCTATTCTTTGTCCATGGAAATAAGATAATCTTAATAAGACATCGAGAAGTAGCCTTTGTGGTTATTTTTAATATAAACGGCTGTTCAATATACGAATGGCTATTTTCAAATTGTCGTAACAGAGCGATTTCACTGTATAGGGCAGTGTGACTACAAAATGCGAGACACATGTTGAACAGTTTGGATCATAATTATAATACACCAAGTTTAATAATTTAACCCGTTTGTAAAAGGGACATAGACAAACAGTGTATATCTATACAGTAACACCTCGCTATTACGACCACTAAAACGAAGGCTGATTGAGTGTATAATAGACAGGTGACAGCTTAAAGCAAGGTGACAGTTAAACAGAAGGTTCCTATAGGAGCTTTCTGTTTCACTGTCACCTTGCTTTAAGCGGTCACCTATCGTAAACACCCTAATAATTAACATAACTTAGTGGTCGTAATAGAGAGGTTGTACTGTACTATGATCAGAAGCCACGTATTTGCGGCGTTATATAAGAGTCTACACTGCTTGTAGACGGGAATTTAAATATAAAACATAAAGAAAATGAAAATTAAGACAAGGTACACCTTATATAAAAATGGACCAATACAATAAGTATGCAGGGAATACAGTGATCCCTCCCTACAACGGTCCTCCAAACAACGACCCCCTCCTGACAACGACCCTTGCCGAAGTTCCCTACACAAAACAATTATGTCCAACCTATTCACGGCTACAATGTCGTCTATTAACAATGTTGTCTGTGGTTTTCTGCAAATTGCATAATGAACATTTTTTCGCGGAATTAAACTAAATGACGTGTGTCAAACAGCTTAATGAATATCAAATGCCGCTTTGATCTGGATTAAAGCTGATTGAAAAGGTAGGTTTATTCCCTCTATATAACGACTCCCTCCGAAAAACGCACTTACATTTTGTCTCCCAATAGGTGTCGTTGTAGAGAGGAAGCACTGTAATTATCTTGGCTTAAATGGGTTAGAAATGAACGTGAGTATTCCCCAAATATGCGCATACTCACATGAAACAGTTTTGTCAGGCAGTGAGAGACCATTTCATACAAATTACTCGGTGTCAGATCAGGATCAGGCTTGAAACTGTTTGTAATTCAGAGTTTAATCCTTTCACTTTCAATGACGCCTTAAAGAGCGTTTGCCAACCTTTTCGGTCCTGATCAGACAACACGTAACGCGGCGTCTGATCAGGACTGAACTTGTTTGACACTCTAATCGATATTTATAAAGTCATACAACCATAAGCTAACTTTGAAACGTGTCTTGCAGACAACAAACTGGAGCAGACGACAATAAAGCGGTGAAGGGGTAAACATCTCCCGAATAATTTGATCATGAAAGGGTTAAGCAGTCTTCAACATCTGTTAAGATTTGTCTACGTTCATACCATCGTTTAGGGTTTAGATTTGTTTTATTCAGAGCTGGAACTCGGAGTCTGCTGTGAATGCATACTCTATCGCTTGTTGAAGTTGACCATAGCTATGAAAAAAAATTACGGATAGTTCTAGCAATGCACACCTACATTTCTAACAGAAGTTATCAGCTGCATAACGCGGCGTATGAATAGTTTCGAAACTGTTTCCAAACTATTGAAAACAGCGTAAACATTTTTCAAGGTGAGCTTTTGTGATCGTTACATCTCAGCTGTCCGTCGTCAACAGTTGTAAAAAGAAATATTCTGACCAGCTGTGTAGTTTTGAATGATGTGTCGGGTCAATAATTGAAGTTTAAATTAAGTTGCCTTAAGCACTATGGCTATGCAATGAAATCCCCTTCAAACCGGTCAGTTACATTTGTTTTCAAAATATCCAACAACATACCATGCACTGCTCGTAATTTTGACCCTTTATCATTTGCTGGGGTTAATCCTTCATCATATTTAGTTTTGAAGACAGGTGGCCACTCAAAGCAGGCCAAACGGTTTATTTCAACCTGCGTTTAGTTACATCTGCTAAGACATATAAAGTGCGTTTTTTTTCTGATTCATGACAGTATAGCTTTGAACACTTCTTCTTCTTTGGAGGAATAAATTAGATGTGAAAAATAAGTGTCTAGGCAGTGGAGGGTTAAACAGATAATAGGAAACTCATTTTCTATCTAGAATGCAAATGTTTGACACTCACATTTTCTCACCTCTCGGACAGAGGTATCCCGAAATCTAAGGTGTGTGAGATAACCTTATCTGTCCGGACAGACAAGCCGAACTAATGGAACTATCTTATGATTGGTTGTTATTGCCGCTGTTTTGACGTAGTCATGGCGTCGTCATGCATGCATTAGCGCCTTAAAATACAACTCGCCACTGTATAGCAAGTTAAACGCGTTTTTAGGGTTGAAGAGGTGAGAAAATAAATCTAACACCACAGTTGAGTATCAGATGAATATCCCACCCTCGTTTGAAGATATATTTGGAACACTCGGCAAAGCCTCGTGTTCCAAAAATATATTCAAAACTCGGGTGGGATATTCTTATCTGACACTCACGGTGGTGTTAGATTCACTATGTCATCATGTCAGTCACAGTGAGATTCAGATCTAACGGATACAATATAAGTTATAGCAAAACTTTAGAGCAGTGTGTCAGTATAACACCTAAAATCAACCGCTTGATATACTCTTTAGTATAGCCCCTTTACCTACATAATTATTCTTTGCTTCAATGCTTGTGTTTCCAAAATAATTTGAGAATTTGGTTGAAGACATAAATCAATTTTTTCGTTCTAGACAATGTTTTTTCAAATATTTAGGATACATTATAATCTGTAAGTTTCTTCAGAAACTAAACTGTTAACAAAGGTAATTGCACTCACTATTAGGGTTAAACTTATTACGCGTCTGGTATATTCATCCAACTATTGAAAATACTGTTTCTCATTGGGCCATTAGATCATCTCAGTTTGCTCATGGTTTGTCAATTGTCTCATTTAGTTTCCTACCGTTGGTAGCAATAAGCGACAGTAAGACTCTCATTAGAAAATATGATGAAAACTAAACGATCGGTTGGTATTTCAAATATGAGGACCTTTTGTCTCGTTTACATGTATCTGGTATCTGCTACATTTATGGAAAGAGGTAAGAATAATTATATTCTTTTTGAATTCGTTTTCTTATTTGATACGTCACAATATCAATATTCCAAAATTCCTATCTATGAGTTAAGCATACTGCGTTAAGTAGTGTGGTTACTTTTACCGCTGGGTCTTGCAAAGTAAATAGTTTGCGTTAAGATCAGGTTCCATGCTTATAACGCGTTTGAGCTGAGTCTGAGCGCGTCCTCAAGCATTTGATTTGTCAGATTTGAGCCTAGGATCAAATCTAACCAATCAAATGCTTGAGAACGATTTCAGACTCAGCGCAAACGCTTTATAAGCATGGACCCATTTGTGGAATGACACGCAGTTGACAGGTTTTGCTGCAAATCTATCATTAGTCATTCGTACTTTGAAGACCCATTGCTATGTTTGCTATATATTGATACTTGTAATTCATAATGTTAGATTATTTTATGTTTGTATTTGAGGCATTTATTTCACTAATTAACGGTTAACTCATATCTCTATGCACGTCATTCAGTTCAATACCCAATTGTTTTAACGTTAAAAGCATGTAATTCAGTCTGTTAATTCTTCAATTTTTTGGAAAGTAGTAATATTAAAGTACATTTAAATGTTACTTATGATTATAATCAAGTGGCACAGCAATATGTGTAAACATGAATGTATATCTGTGATCAATGGTTTCAGCTACTATCTCTATCTGCTCATGTGTTACAATGGAGAAAAAATTATTCTGACGTCATTAGTGACATCATACAGTGAGAAAACGTTATTCTTTCTCGTTTAAACGCAAACGAAACGCAAATAGCTAAAATGTATCAAATAAACTCTTTTTGACATTTCTAATTATTGTTTTTTTAATCTGAGTGGCAAACAGTTTGATACCTGATCAGACGCCGGGTAACCCGGCGTCTGATCTGGCTCCAAAATGTTTGCAATGGAAATTTTAGTTTTAGCGTAAACGGGTTTATTGGGAAAAAATAAAACTGTATGAATGTGTATACAATTGTAAGTTCGTGCTATATTGTGTAACCATTTGAACCACAGTCAAGCATGAATATGATATCTTTGCAAACAGTGTATATGTGAAGCGTACACTTTCCCTATGCAACCAGTGAAGACCCAAAACAGAGGGTACCTAAAGGAGCCCTCTGATCAGGTACTGCGTTATTACTCAAACTGCAACACATGGACAAAAACAGCCATAAAAAGTCCAGCATGGACTCAATTTAACTGCAAACTGTAATTCACTTAAACATTCGTTTGTCAATGACTTAATCAAACTAAAATGAATATTTAGTGTGTGCATGCAAGTGAAACCAAGTATAACATTTATGAAATAATTCGTTTTTAATAGAGACAAGCTCGTGGGAGCTTAATCAGTTGTCGTGTTTCTTCTTGGCGTCTGCTCTGGCTCCAAACAGACAGCGATAGATATAAGCTCTTACAGCACAAACATGCCTGTCGGGAAAGAATAACGTTTTGCATCTGAGGCGTTTCTGACTTGTATCACAAACCGTTACGATTATGTACGCATTTAATTAACTTACACATTTAAACTTACCCGAACAGTAAAACCGCTTGTTTGTGTGACCTATTTGGTGCTGAAGACAGGTGGATATTTAGAGAGCAAAGAGAAAGTACAACAGAAAGTTTCTTTAGCTAAATTTTCTTTTTCTTTTACCCTGTATTCAGTTTCACATATTTTTTGCGGTCGTAATAAAGGGATTCTACTGTAAATTAAAACGATACTTTTAAGAATTAGCATACAAGCAAAATGTTATTGTTTGATAAAAATGCATGTTCAGAAAACTTTAATTCAGAACTACATTTTTAAGTGATTTTACTTATGTTGTTAATATGAATAATTATGTTGTATTCTCATTCACTAGCATCGCCTGACTATTACTTGATGAATAATACATATATATCATGGGGCTACCAGAATCCACCTTGCAACATCGCATCACCAGAAGTAGTGTACTCATACTACGGTCCAACTATCAATATATCACCAGATTTAGATATTACTACAGCGGATGAGAAGGTATTTGTGGGTTATACGAAACGATTGATGGTATTCGAATATATTGGTAAGTATTTGCTGTTTTAAATCAATTAAACAACACTTAGAACGTATAATCAAATATTATATTACTGCATAAAGTTTGAAGTAGAATACACAGTAAGTTATCTTATGTGAAAACAACTGGTGTCGTAACCAAAAACACCATGTTCATTTATTAACGACAGTTTGCAAGTTTGTATGTCAAGTTAGTGTTCTTATTGAATGACACTACCGTACCATATAAAGTATGTTTCAATCGTTTTGCTGTATCTGAATGTGAATCTAATATATTTTTAAGGTTGTATCTGGATGGGACATCATTCACACAAGAAATTCGAATCATATACGGTACCATCAGATCCAGGGCAATGCTATTCAGTCTGCCACACAATATATTTTGGCATACAAGTAAGATAATATATGCAGTGATACTCCTTAAAAATGCATGAGAACTGGATCATTGAATGCATATATATATCATGGTTGATTGATGAGGTACATTTTATTGGGTGAAACAGAATCAGCCTTTTTAATTTAATTAAACCAGTGGTATTTAAAAATAATATTGTTTACATGATCAGTTTCGTTTGAATATTCTTAAATGTTCTTGAAAGTTTAGACGTTTGAATGACAATTCATGATGTCATCATGCTGTTTTAAACTGTATAATTATAATGATTTGAAACAAACGGAGAACGACCTAATTGTGAAATCAAAATACGAGAGGAGTCAGTTCTCCCTTTTGAATGTTGGTAATCTATTAACCCCTTCGCTCTCAACGACACTTAAAACCGCGTTTGCAAACAGTCTGGACCCTGAACAGACGCCGCGTAACGCGGCGTCTGATCAGGACCCAAATTGTTTGACACCCTATCGATATTTATTAAGTCCTACAACCTTAAATCTAACTTTGAAACGTGTCTCGCAGACAACAATACTGCAGCAGACGACAATTAATCGGTGAAGGGGTAAAACTCTCCCGAGTAATTTGATCATGAAAGACTTAACCTATAAGAATTATGTTTCAGAACAGAATGTGCTATTGTTTAACCGAAGCACGGGGTGTGATGTATGATAGTTATGGTAACTGTAACATCGGATGCCCCTACCCAAAAGGCACAGTCTGTGGAGGCCGAATTTTCGACTATTTGTACATTTCAGTGTATAAATATGGTGAGAACACATCATAAATGAATATGTAATTGTTTGAATTCAATATGGTAATAAAGTTTGTATAAGTAGGATGGAGACACATTTCAAAAAAATGCTGTTTCGAATTGTGTTAGGCACATGCAATAAATTTCTTTTAGACTTTCATTTAATACGAAACGAGTGCACGACGTCTGCTAAGATGTGCATTATTTTAATGCTACTTTTTTTCCCGTTTTCTTTTGTTTACTAAAGTAAAACTATTATATACACAGTTGAGATTAGCTCGAGCATAAACGATTTGGATGATGGAAAGTACTGTGGATTCGCCGATTATGGGAAATACGTATGGCGCGATTGTTACGAGCAGCTGCCAGGAATTTGTGTGGAAAGTAAGAACACTAAATTATTATTTTTGCCGGTTTTTTTTTCGTCATTGAATATTAAAAACGTGTTACGGCAGACTGTCATTTTCGGTCCAATACATATTAATTAAAGATGCACAAGAGCGAAAACGGCTCATTAAAATTAATAAAGGAAACTCCCGGAGAAATGAATACCTTTATAAGAAAAATGGGACAAATATCTTAAAATCGTATCCACGACTTTTTATTTCTTACTTTACAAACTTATATATTAAACACCTATAATATCCTCTAGTAACATACTGTCGTGAAATTTAAATATATGTGGGCCTTACATCAATGCATAAAAAATATTACCACAGTTTATTTACCTGTTAAGAATTATTAAAATTCCGTTGATTGAAGTCTTTATGTAGAGTGATTCAAAATTTATTCATAAAATAGTCAAGGTCAATTTTCAAAATGGCTGCCATAACGTGTTACACAATTGCATGACGTAGAACCTACCCATAGTTCTTCACTGAATAGTCCCAGTTTTATTCGTTTCTAGTACACTTTGTAACTTTGCTGACACAATTCGATGCGTTTACTTAAGAATAAACCTAATACAGTAATTAAACATGTCTACAGTAGGAAACTATCCAATAATGAAGGCGAATGTGAATTTTAGATGTGTATATGTATATACTTTGAACATTGTAGCTACTAATTCTAATCTGAAATTTGGAAGTTTCTAGTTATTAATTTGAAACTAATTGGTTTGCTAATATTTTGGACCATAGTATAATAAAAAACGCAACGTAAACATAGAGCACAGTCTAAAGCTTTCATTGTACGAGAATATTAACGATTTCTTTATATTACTTCATATTTCAAATTTTTGGAACCTAACATATTTATTTTGGCCTTTTTATCAAAAGCATTGTCACTTGATCTTAAAATACAAACCTTAGCCTCGCAGCAGAATAAGTAGGTCACGACAGTCATTCATGATTACTAATAGAGTATTCATTTAAATGGTGGGAGGTGAAATGTTACAGTGAACCTGTTTTTTTACTCAGACAATACAACATTCTACCCTTACTAGCATGTTTAAAGCGCATGTCGGCAAGAAAATGTCCCTGGTGCATGGCGAATGACAGCTTAAAAACAATATGACGGCTTCCCAACAGTACTCAGGTGATGCTGTAATACACAAAAACATGCGACGTCACGAAATTTGATCTCTGACGAATTTAGGTAACTCGACAATAAACAACGTTCCGTACTGTTTTGTAATTTCATATTAATCCCATTAACGTACAAATAAATCGCTTAAAACATGTAATGTTGTACAACGACTGTATACTCGTTTAGTTCAAAACACTTTGAACACCTATCACCCTTCAAAGAAGCTACGTAATATTAACAGTGATAGAGATTAGACGGATGAGACAACTTATAGCATGAATAGAGCTTTCTTTGAATTTTCTGACGTTACATAAATTAAACTTAAGTAATTTAAAAAACAAAACTGAGCGTCAACTAAGCAATGTTAGTCAATAAGAAACACTTTAAATTATAAAGTGAAATTTGAATTAAAGCCTTTTTACAACGTTTTTATGATGTTTTCCTTAATGTGGCACTACTTGTATCTATAAATAATTAATACCGATAAACAGTTTTGACGAATCCTTTTCCTAATAGCTGAGGCAAATGTGAAACTATGAACGTTACGATATATGTTCATTTTTTTATGTAATTAATACAATACTAAATTCGTGTATTTCAGTACTGAATTTGTTGAACTCGTTGGATAAAATGACATATTGCTCGTCAAGTCTTCGCAGCATATTCAATTGTCAAGCTCGTTAAATACAGAAAACACACTGATTCAATATATTCTATATACTATATAATTATTACATTAGATTATGTGCAAATAAATAAGTAACAGGTGTTCCTACGATAACATTATTCTGTTGTTTAAAGAGTACAAATCGGATTGGTAAGGTTTTCTTCAACATGGTGTACAGTGACTTGTAATGAATATGTTTAAATATTTTTGTCAAGCATGCAACTGGAGCATACCGGTATGCATTTATTGGACACATTGTGTACTTGTCAAAAGTTTAGATAGTGAGACATACATACCATTATGAAAGTTAAAAATACTGGTAAGATACATTTATTTAGAATAGTACAAGAGCAGAAACAGTTAATTTTGTTAACAAATACTACACGTGTATCCTCCATTAAATATGCATGTATTATATTATTACAAAAAAAAGTATCTATAAACCCGAGGCGTCAATTATTTTTCAAAACCATACACGAATAGTATCTAAGTATAGCATTTCGGAAGCATTTTTCTTAGTATTAGAAAGAGCTTTCCACGAATATACACTTGTTTAAGATACGAAATAAAACGGTTCGATGTACGTTCTCATATATTTTCGATGTACGGCTCGATATACGCTCATTATTTTTTGATGTACGGTTCCAATGTACGTTCTCATTATTTTGTCGATGTACGGTTCGATGTACGTTCTCATTAGTTTTTCGATGTACGGTTCGATGTACGTTCGCATTATTTTTTAAAGACTCATCAATAGCAACGTTGTCGACAACAAGGAATCTATCTTGGTCACAGTACACTCGAGCATGTTTTAACCACCAAAAGGTTCCTGCAACGGAAATCACCATCAATAACACAACAACGGCATGGGTAGGGAGAATCAGGAGCTTCGTGATCGAGAGTAGGTATTACCCTTTTACTCTCAATGACGCCTTAAAGCGTGTTTGCAAACAGATTGAATCCGGACCAGACGCCGCGTTACTGTTTGACACGCGTTTTGAAATTGCTTCAGTCATACTACCTTATTTGTTAACTTTGAAACGACATTTCAGACAACAAAATTGAAGCAGACGAAAATGAAACGGTGAGGGGTAAAAATCTCCCGAATAATATAATCATGAAAGGCTTAAGCATTTCAGTGTGAAAAGTTGAAACTGAATTTCAACGTGGTAAATATCTAAATTATTACGTTCATCAACTAATGCGTTGAAGTTGGTTGTTGAATCATTGATATTGCTGTGTAAATTGGTTAACAGGATTATGGAATACAGTGCTCCCTCCCTACCACGGCCCTCAGGAGAACGATTTATTCCTTACGACAATGCTTACCTCTGTTCCGCTTTGGCAATATCGCCTGCTTAAAATTGGCGTCTGCTGTTTTGTCTCAAAGTTACATATAAGCGGATTTTTTTTGCAGAGGAAATATGAAAACTAGTGACAAACAGCTTGGATCCAGATCAAACACCGCGTTAAGTGGCGTCTGATCTGGATTTAAGTTGTTTGCAAATGTAAGTCAGGTCTTTATTCTCCATCCCGATAACAACTCCCTCCGAACAACACATGCCCTCTTTGTTTCCCATCGCGTGTTGTGATACAGAGGGAGCAATGTATCATTATAAAATCAACACTTTGTAAGGTGTCAATTAAAAGCCAACCACAAAGAAGCAAATTAGAGATAACTAGTTTGTTGTGCCGTTCCACTATTTAAACAGTACGAACGGCTTTCATCATACCTCATAAAAATGTATGGTCAATGTTTACTGTCATTGTAAGTTTATTTACTGGGTGTACAGTGGAGAATCTGTTATTCTTTCCCAATAAACGCGTTTACGCTAAAACTATTATTTGCAGTGCAAACAGTTTGGAGCCAGATCAGACGCCGGGTAACCCGGCGTCTGATCAGGCTCCAAACTGTTTGCCACCAAGATAAACAAGAATTATCAGAATTGTCCAAAAGTTGTTCTTTTCTACGTTTTAGTGCTTTGCGTTTGCGTACGTTTGCGTTTAAACGGGAAAGAATAACAGATTCTCCACTGTAACTTGAAAAAGTATTGCAAAGTGTTTGAGTCAAGAACACATATTGAATCACTGGACTTTTGATCAGAAACCACACTGTTTGACCAACATCGCGATATTTTCAATTGATGATTTCAAATTGTGTATATAAAAGTATGTACAGTAAAACCTCTCTATAACGGCCACTAAAGTGTGCTAATTTATTAGTTGTTTTTGACAGGTGACTGCTTAAAGCATGGTGACAGTAAAACAGAAAGCTCCTGTAGGAGCTTTCTGTTTTACTGTCACCTTGCTTTAAGCTGTCACCTGTCATTTAAACAACAAATTAGTTCTCGTTTTAGTGGCCGCTATAGAGAGGTTTTACTGTATTACATACGATTTGTTTTATTACCGTTTCAGAATTACTTCCAAAGACTAATTACAGCTATTTGGGATACATCTCACAACAGAAAGATAAATTCCTGCTTAAGTTCACCAACGAGCTAAGTGGTCCTGCTTCTGTTCTTTGCATCGAAGGTAAACTTATGATCTTTCATACTAATACTACTCCCCTTTCTTCTACAGTTTCTTCTTATAAGCCTACACTAATTACCACTTCAACAACTATTACTACAACAACTACCACTACTTCTTCTCCTTGTCATACATTCATTACTGCTTCTACTTCTACTACTGGTGCTTCTGCTACTATAACTACAACAACAACAACTACTACATCTACAACTAATACTACTACTTCTCCTTCTTCTACTGCTACTGCTGCTTCTTTTTCTACTACGAATACTGCTAATACATTTTACTACTAGCACTACACGCCGTTTGCTTCTATCACTAGTATATCTAGCAATTTTAGTTTTAGTACCTCTACTTCGACCTCTGCTGTTACAATTTTTTTTATACTTTTTAACATATTTAAACTACTACTTTTACTATTTCTATTTCTACTACTCATCTTCTACAACCGCAACTTTTATAACTATAACTTCTTCATAATATTATGTAATAACTATAACAACTACGACTAATTTTACTGACTGCTTCTACCACAACATCTACTACTACTACTACTACTACTACAACTTCTTCAACTATTACTACTACTACTACTTACACTACTTCTACTACAACTTACACTACTACTACTACTATTTATACTACTACTACTACTACAATTACTACTACTAGCCCTTCTAATTACACTAATATTGATGCTACTATTACTACTATAACTGCTGCTGCTATTACTACTTCTTCTACTACTACTACCTCTACTACTACTGCTACTATTTCAACTACTGTTTCTGTTACTACAACTACTTCTCTTATACTTCTACATGTACAATGTTTTCGACTTTAATCTTACAGTGCCCCTTATATGTCTTCGTCCTCGTAGTCTTCTTCTGAGTATAAAACAGGTTGGAGCCTGATCAGACGCCGGGTTACCCGGCGTCTGATCTGGCTCCAACCTGTTTTCAACGGAAATAATAGTTTTAGTATATAAGTGCGTTTATTTGGAAAAATAAAATACCAGTAAAGTAAGCGCAGCGGTCTCGTGCTGCACGAGGATCATACTTATCTCTTAAGTAGGAAAGTGTACGATTACATATTCGATGTTACCTTGCTTACCTATTTACCATTATTAACTATTCTGTTCTAAAAATAACTCTGACAGGTAAAAAAATCGAACAATACTAGTATATGGCAGTGATTGTGTCAGATAGGATATGACGTCATTATGTTAGTGAAAGGGACGGAAGTGGTACTTAGTACTATTTCAAAATATAAAAGTAACATGAGAAGTTTCAATTTAGTATCATTATAAAGATACATCACATGGCTGTAACATACCTTTATATGGACGATATATTTGACGGTAAATAGGTTAAATAACATTAATTGTCTTGTTTATCTTATTTTTAATAAGGATACGGCGTTTCGGATCCTCAAGAACATGAACACACGGGGGAAGACGGGTTTTCAGTGACAGGTATGGAAGTAATCATTGCTCAATTTGCTGCTTAACATTCTGTCATTTTGCAATATATAATATATATATATAGATCTACGCTCGTATATTTGAAATCAAAATAGTGTAAAATTGACTAGACTTATATTGGAATTTAAATCGTCAGTTACAAGTTTCATGGATGAATGAGTTATAAACGAACGTAACCGCAAAAGAAATTATTGTAAACATATTTACATGTATCTGACATTTTTTAACGTACTCTTTCATAGGCAAATAAAAAAAAACCTCTTTACTATACACTCAGTACAAAAAGAAACGCACATTGTGCGCAGGCGCAGATTAAGAGACTTTTTTAAGATACTAAGACCATATCTCAAGATCAATTTAATTCTACCACAAGTTTAGAAAAACATATACTTAAAATTACTGTGCTGTATTTTAACCCTTTCACTCTTAATGACGTCAAAAGGAGCGTTTTCAAACAGTTTGGATCCTGATCAGAGGCCGCGTAACGCGGCGTCTGATCAGGATCCAAACTATTTGACACTCGTATAGATATACTTTAAGTCATACTACTTTGAATCTTACTTTGAAACGATCTTGCAAACAACAAAATTGAAGCAGACGACAATGAAACGATGGTGGGATAAAAATCTCACGATTAATTTGTCAGCGAAAGAGTTAACTAGTGCCTGTTGAAAACACCGCACCGATTTGTACAGGTTGTGATGATACCAATTCAATGATAAACCTCCCATTTTCAACATTGATAGCCAAAGATGGAACTACTGACTGTAATGAAAAGATTATTCCACAAATACGTTCCTTCTACATACAGATGATATTGTAATAAAAGTGTGCGTTTCTTTTTGCACTGAGTGTAGGGTTAGAGTATACATTTGAAAAATTATCCGGGGTCTGATCTTGATCCATAATGTCGGCAAAGGTAATCATAGTTTCGCCGTTGCCATGCAAAGTACAGGAGTTGCCATGCAAACAATATCATATACCGAGTAACAAATGTACATAATATGGCTTATATTCATGCGGTATACTTCATACATGTCGTTTGTTCACATACTGTTTCAGTAATAGCTGACGAATATATTGCAAAGCAACTTAAAATTCTCAAAATATATCGCGATGAGTTCGGGTAAAAATGATCTTTGATTCGTTTTTCTACAAAGACTGGCCAGTTAAAAAAATAAATTTTATGGCTGAAATTAGTCAACTTTAGATCGACACGTCTGATCAAGATTCAAGCTACAGCGCTCCCTCTCTACAACGGCCTTCCCAACAACGATTCCCTCCTCACAAGGACGCTTGCCGCTGATCCCGAAACAAGAAATGTTGTCCAACCTTTTTACGTCTGCAATATCTTCTGCTTAAAGTTGTCGTCTGCTGTTTTTCTCAAAATTACATATTGGGCATTTTGACATAACAAACCTTAGTGACGAGTGACAAACAGCTTGAATCCAGATCAGACGCCGCGTTACGCGGCATCTGATCTGGATTCAAGCTGTTTGCAAATGAAAGCCTATTTCCCTCTCTAAAACATCTCCCTCCGAACAACAAACACAATTGTTGTCTCCCATTGGATGTCGTTGTAGAGAGTGAGCGCTGTATTTGTAAACGACCATTGTGTTAGTGAAGGGTTGAATTGGTATTGTGACTATATATACACATTACCAGTTGACTGTGCGATACAGAGTGATGCATTTAGCTCGAGACGTTTTTGGCGGAAATAGCCGATCTGACGAGCGCCTTGGCGCGAGTCTGATCGGTTGTTTCCGCCAAAAACGTCGAGAGCTAAATGCAACACTCTGTTGTGCACTGCCAACTGGTAATGTGTTTATTATATGCCTTGAATACAAACCAGAAACAACTAAATAGTTGTTTAAATCATTTTATATCCAAAATTTATTAGTTATTTGAAGCAGAACGAGAAGTTTTGTATGCCACAAAGAATAACGCGGCACTCGTACATGTACGTAAATGACGTCACGTTAAATCGAAAGCGAGGTCAGAGTAAAATACAAAGTGGCTGATACAAGGTGGCTGATACAGACTCTTGTATTTTACTCTGCAGATACACGCGGACACGCTCGATATCATTCGAAGGCATATAATAAAAGATCACAAAACCGTATTATGTACAGCACTATAACGAATATCGGTAAATCCGATCGTTTTCAATTTCTAATGCTAAGGAAAAAGTTATTGATATAATAGTTACTTCAATCCCCGTGAAAGGGGTCCGACTGTTTACGAGTAAGCTCAAAATAAACTAATATAACTATTTCAAAATATAAAAGTAACATGAGAAGTTTTAATTTAGTATCATTATTAAGATACATCACTGGAACGAAAAGTAGGCGTCTGATCAGAATTCAAATTGGTTGACATGCGAATCGATATCTATGCAGTCGAACTGCCGCCTTAAGCTTAACTTGAAACAATACATTTCTAGGATGAACAACAGTATTAGAGCAGACAATATCATGGCTGTAATATACCTTTATATGGACGATATATTTGACGGTAAATAGGTTAAAGGGACTCGCAACCGGATGGTGTTCTTGTCAAAATAAAATAACATACTCAAATAAAAGCAAATTTGTGGCATTATTTGGCTTCTGACATTAAAAAAATATGATCAGTCTAAAAAACGTCTCAAGAATCGTCACCGAATCTTAGGTTTTTAGATATTTTCCATCGTTTTTCTATAGCGTTAGCGAACGGTATAGTTGTTGTTGTTGCTTCTCTACACGGGGTCAGACATAAACCTGAGCCGAATAATGTTCTATTAATAGCTATCATTGAAGTTCGTTAATTCGCTACCGTATATATAGAGAGCGTCCGTAGCCGAGGGCGTAAAGGCGATGCCTCATTTTTCATTTTTGTCTCCGCATGGATGGTCACGGGTACGAATCCCACCAGAGCCTCTTCTTTTTTTTTTTTTTGGAAATGCATTTTTTAACAAAATTTATTACCCTAAACTAAATTTTACCCATTTATATAAGCATTTGACATATATTTACAAATTACTATTTTTAATGCTTGATCCGGTTGCGAGCCTTTTATTTGTCTTGCTTATCTTAATTTTAAGATGGATACGGCGTTTCGGATCCTCAAGAACATGAACACACGGGGGAAGACGGGTTTTCAGTGACAGGTATGGAAGTAATCATTGGTCAGTTTGCTGTTTCACAGTCTTAAGATACATCACTGGAACGAAAAGTAGGCGTCAGATCAGAATTCAAATTGGTTGACATGCGAATCGATATCTATGCAGTCGAACTGCCGCCTTAAGCTAAACTTACAACAATACATTTCTAGGATGAACAACAGTATTAGAGCAGATGATATCATGACTGTAACATACCTTTATATGGACGATATATTTGACGGTAAACAGGTTAAAGAACATTATTTGTCTTGCTTATCTTATTTTTAAGAAGGATACGGCGTTTCGGATCCTCAAGAACATGAACACACGGGGGAAGACGGGTTTTCAGTGACAGGTATGGAAGTAATCATTGCTCAATTCGCTGCTTAACACTCTGTCATTTTGCAATATATATATATATATATATATAGATCTACGCTCGTATATTTGAAATCAATATAGTGTAAAATTGACTAGACTTATATTGGAATTTAAATCGTCAGTTGCAAGTTTCATGGATGAATGAGTTATAAACGAAAGTAACCGCAAAAGAAATTATTGTAAACATACACTCAGTACAAAAAGAAACGCACATTGTGCTCAGGCGCAGATTAAGATACTTTTTTAAGATACTAAGACCATTTCTCAAGATCAATCTAATTCTGCCACAGGTTTAGAAAAACATATACTTAAAATTACTGTGCTGTATTTTAACCCTTTCACTCTTAATGACGTCAAAAGGCGCGTTTTAAAACAGTTTGGATCCTGATCAGACGCCGCGTAACGCGGCGTCTGCTCAGGATTCAAACTGTTTGACACTCGTATAGATATACTTTAAGTCATACTACTTTGAATCTTACTTTGAAACGATCTTGCAAACGACAAAATTGAAGCAGACGACAATGAAACGGTGGTGGGATAAAAACCTCACGATTAATTTGGCAGCGAAATAATTAACGACAGCTTGTTTAAAACGCCGCACCGATTAGTACAGGTTGTGACGCTAACAATTCAATAATGATTAAATAATAATTCACAAATACGTTCCTTCTACATACAAAATAATATTTTGATAGAAAATGTGCGTTTCTTTTTGCGCTGAGTGTACATTTGAAAAGTTTTCCGGGGTCTGATCTTGATCCATAATGTCGGCAAAGGTAATCATAGTTTCGCCGTTGCCATGCAAAGTACAGGAGTTGCCATGCAAACAATACCATCTACCGAGTAACAAATGTACATAGCATGGCTTATATTCATGCGGTATACTTCATACATGTCGTTTGTTCACATACTGTTTCAGTAATAGCTGACGAATATATTGCAAAGCAACTTAAAATTCTCAAAATATATAGCGATGAGTTCGGGTAAAAATGATCTTTGATTCGTTTTTCTACAAAGACTAACCAGTTAAAAAAAACACTTTTCATGGCTGAAATTAGTCAACTTTAGATCGACACGTCTGATCAAGATTCAAGCTACAGCGCTCCCTCTCTACAACGGCCCTCCCAACAACGATTCCCTCCTCACAACGACGCTTGCCGCTGATCCCGAAACAAGAAATGATGTCCAACCTTTTTACGTCTGCAATATCTTCTGCTTAAAGTTGTCGTCTGCTGTTTTTCTCAAAATTACATATTGGGCATTTTGACATAACAAACCTTAGTGACGAGTGACAAACAGCTTGAATCCAGATCAGACGCCGCGTTACGCGGCATCTGATCTGGATTCAAGCTGTTTGCAAATGAAAGCTTATTTCCCTCTCTAAAACGACTCCCTCCGAATAACAAACACAATTGTTGTCTCCCATTGGATGTCGTTGTAGAGAGTGAGCGCTGTATTTGTAAACAATCATTGTGTTAGTGAAGGGTTGAATTGGTATTGTGACTATATATACACATTACCAGTTGACTGTGCGATACAGAGTGATGCATTTAGCTCGAGACGTTTTTGGCGGAAATAGCCGATCTGACGAGCGCCTTGGCGCGAGTCTGATCGGTTGTTTCCGCCAAAAACGTCGAGAGCTAAATGCAACACTCTGTTGCGCACTGCCAACTGGTAATGTGTTTATTATATGCCTTGAATACAAACCAGAAACAACTAAATAGTTGTTTAAATCATTTTATATCCAAAATTTATTAGTTATTTGAAGCAGAACGAGAAGTTTTGTATGCCACAAAGAATAACGCGGCACTCGTACATGTACGTAAATGACGTCACGTTAAATCGAAAGCGAGGTCAGAGTAAAATACAAAGTGGCTGATACAAGGTGGCTGATACAGACTCTTGTATTTTACTCTGCAGATACACGCGGACACGCTCGATATCATTCGAAGGCATATAATAAAAGATCACAAAACCGTATTATGTACAGCACTATAACGAATATCGGTAAATCCGATCGTTTTCAATTTCTAATGCTAAGGAAAAAGTTATTGATATAATAGTTACTTCAATCCCCGTGAAAGGGGTCCGACTGTTTACGAGTAAGCTCAAAATAAACTAATATAACTATTTCAAAATATAAAAGTAACATGAGAAGTTTTAATTTAGTATCATTATTAAGATACATCACTGGAACGAAAAGTAGGCGTCTGATCAGAATTCAAATTGGTTGACATGCGAATCGATATCTATGCAGTCGAACTGCCGCCTTAAGCTTAACTTGAAACAATACAGTTCTAGGATGAACAACAGTATTAGAGCAGACAATATCATGGCTGTAATATACCTTTATATGGACGATATATTTGACGGTAAATAGGTTAAAGGGACTCGCAACCGGATGGTGTTCTTGTCAAAATAAAATAACATACTCAAATAAAAGCAAATTTGTGGCATTATTTGGCTTCTGACATTAAAAAAATATGATCAGTCTAAAAAACGTCTCAAGAATCGTCACCGAATCTTAGTTTTTTAGATATTTTCCATCGTTTTTCTATAGCGTTAGCGAACGGTTTAGTTGTTGTTGTTGCTTCTCTACACGGGGTCAGACATAAACCTGAGCCGAATAATGTTCTATTAATAGCTATCATTGAAGTTCGTTAATTCGCTACCGTATATATAGAGAGCGTCCGTAGCCGAGGGCGTAAAGGCGATGCCTCATTTTTCATTTTTGTCTCCGCATGGATGGTCACGGGTACGAATCCCACCAGAGCCTCTTCTTTTTTTTTTTTTTGGAAATGCATTTTTTAACAAAATTTATTACCCTAAACTAAATTTTACCCATTTATATAAGCATTTGACATATATTTACAAATTACTATTTTTAATGCTTGATCCGGTTGCGAGCCTTTTATTTGTCTTGCTTATCTTAATTTTAAGATGGATACGGCGTTTCGGATCCTCAAGAACATGAACACACGGGGGAAGACGGGTTTTCAGTGACAGGTATGGAAGTAATCATTGGTCAGTTTGCTGCTTCACACTCTGTCATTTTGCAATATATATATATATATATATATATATATATATATATATATATATATCGAATTAAAAAATAAGAAAGAGTATGCCTTTGTTTAAAAAATATTTAATAAAAACATTACGCTCCTCTACTAAACTAGTTTCGCCTTTCGGCTCCTCAGTAGTCAATATATATATATATGATTTAAAAAAATAGATGATGTATTATAGGCTTTAAAAACACAATTTTATTTCTTCAAACAATGCGCGACGCGTTTCACTATAATTCATCAGGCGCAATACTATTGTTTATGACGTTGTTGTTTCCACTGTCTTGCCCCGAGTACAATGATTATTTACAAACGTTTCAATGGGCGTCTAAAGCGCTAAAATCCAAACTGCGTGACACTCAATATAAAATGACTGTACTTATTTTCTTTCACTAAATCTGAATCATTAAAGAACAGAAGACAAAATCTTTAAAACAGATGGCCCCATTGCAGTAAATGGGTTAATGTACCGCAAATAGCTATTGAAAGAGTCTTCCCCTCTGCATAACTATGCTTTATCCAGTAAATTATATTTCACCTTAGTTGACAATGTCGACACTACAGGCGACTAAATTCGCGTAAACAAATAGTTAGGATTTAGATTAGAAGTCGCAGAACTGGGAGTCTATGCAGGTTTCAAATGATAATCGTATCAACATCCACAGTAAAGCACACTCTGGACCATCAAATGTTGGTTCGTTATATCTACATTTCGTTAAATTCGGTCAATTTACATTACCTAGAGATAGGGAATATATTGCGTTTTGTTCTGGCTAATATTTAAATGTATATCCAATGTCGTTTTAACTGAGCTTGACTGTACTCAGAATAACTTCCATACATCTTAGATTAATTCCAAAGTGCAGACTACAGTTCTCTAGCAGCCGATTTTATGGGAGTGAAAGGGTTAAAACAGACTAGAAAATAGAGGGATGTGCTAATTCTATTATTTAACTTTCCACTTTTATTTGAGTGATCGGTAAGGTAAAACTCTGTTTGTCGTTGGTAGTTGCAGGTTATGTTGCAATTCCGGTGGCACTGCTGATTGTTACGATCGTCGTCATGATTGGTATTCGACTGAAACGGTAAGATATAAGGATAAATGTGTACACCTGTTCACCAGGGACCCGTTTTACTAAACTACTTACGCAAAAAAATTTAATTTTGATTTAATTTATTTTTTATCACATTCTACAAACAGCTTTTAGCGCGTCCTCTGATCTGGCTGTTTTCTGTTTGCAAACGTTGATGATCGAAAAATAAGAGTTAAACGATTTTGACCTACGCAAATATTTTGCGTAAGTTGTTTAGTAAAACGGGCCCCTTAATTCATAAATATATATAAGCTGCAGTGGAGAAGACGTTGATACTTACCAGTAAAATCGTGCGTTTAAATATCTATAATATCCATAACAAACAGATTGGAGCAAGACCTGACTCAAAGTAGCCAGGTGTTTGCTTAGGCGTCAATTTGTTTGTCACCAAAAAATAAAAAGAAATGTACACTCAATAAAATTTCTAATTGGTCACCCACGTTAGTCCGGAATTTTCAGTAACAAGTAATAACTCTTTCATCATACAAATTGTATTTGATTGCTACATGTTCAATGAATACATGTACGAAATGTCATGATATTACGAGCAGTGATTATCATTTTATGATGAAACGTGCGAATGGTTTCGAAAATTAAAAAAATACGAGTATATATATTTCTGCAATTCATGATATGCTTGTAGCGTATAATTATGTCCCCTAACCAAATAATAATGGCACGACATTGTTGTCTCATTGAAGCAACATATATCTGCAGGTAACGCTGTAGTATGTTGTTACACCCCTGAATGAGGTCACACTCTAATTTTCATTAAGTTTGTTGTTGTGGTAGTTAACGTACCCTGTGTTTCAGTAAGTCTCACACATGTTCTATCAGGGGCCCGTTTTACTAAACTACTTACGCAAAATATTTACGTAAGTCAAAATCGTTTTACTCTTATTTTTCGATCATAAACGTTTGAAACCGGCAAATAGCCAGATCAGAGGACGCTCTAAAAGCGCGACCTCTGATCCGGCTATTTGCTGTTTGTAGCAAGTGATATTAAAAAATATAAATTAAAGTTTAACATTTTGACTTACGCAAACATTTTGCGTAAGTTGTTTAGTAAAACGAGCCCCAGGGCTCCTTGACGGAATTGTAATCTGGCGAATGTTATTTGTCCTGGATAAGTCCAGTGTTCCCCTTGCAACATGGCATGACGCGTTGTCTAATGAATAGCTGGTATCATTTATAAACTATTGTAATGAAATGTTTACCTCTCTTAAATGCGTCCCAGCTTCCAACATTCCGACGGCAACAGCACGCTCTTTCTTATTATGTCATCCAGGCCATATAATTTTTGCTTTTGTCCAGCATACACTCAGTGCAAAAAGAAACGCACACTTTTATTACAATAGTATCTGTATGTAGAAGGAACGTATTTGTGAAATAATATTTTCATTACAGTCAGTAGTTCCGTCGAGGGCTATCAATGTTGAAAATGGGAGGTTTATCATTGAATTGGTATCATCACAACCTGTACAAATCGGTGCAATGTTTTCAACAGGCACTAGTTAACTTTTTCGCTGCCAAATTAATCGTGAATTTTTTATCCCACCACCGTTTCATTGTCGTCTGCTTCAATTTTGTTGTTTGCATGATCGTTTCAAAGTAAGATTCAAAGTAGTATGACTTAAAGTATATCTATACGAGTGTCAAACAGTTTGGATCCTGATCAGACGCCGCGTTACGCGGCGTCTGATCAGGATCCAAACTGTTTGAAAACGCGCCTTTTGACGTCAGTAAGAGTGAAAGGGTTAAACTACAGCACAGTAATTTTAAGAATATGTTTTCTAAACTTGTGGTTGAATTAAATTGATCTTGAGATATGGTCTTAGTATCTCAAAAAAGTCTCTTAATCTGCGCTTGAGCACCATGTGCGTTTCTTTTTGTACTGAGTGTATATCTACAGACTTTAGTGGTATGAAAAAAGAGTGTTTGACAACGTACCTTTTATGTACGTGCAAATTATGCATAACATGCGAAGTTTAAGTTGTTTTCGGGCATCAAACCACCGATTTCAACAATTTATACATGGTCAGTGGTTTTTGTCTAAAACCTCAACGTGACACGTTTTGAATTTCGAGACTTATTAGGAAAAGTAAAGTGACCAATTAGAAATGTGTTGCGTGTTACTATAAAACAGCTGTCACTTTTGACATGTTGTTTAACTGCTTTTCCGTTAAACGTCGTTTACACGGGAATGAATAACACTAATCGTATTGCGCTACAACGAAACTGATGTACTGAACGTGTATTATTCTTCCCTGTTAACCTATTTTAGCCTAGTGAATTCTTCCATGCTTATATATTGGACTTGTCCATTTTATATCTAACAGGTGCCTGGTCTAAATTTTCATTTTTGAATTGTTTTATACTGAAATTTCTATCAGAAAACAGTGTATACTCTGATCAGAGGACGCATAATGCAACGTCTTACTAGAGTCTACACTGTTTGCTTACATCTACATGTATGTCCCTTTATAGACACTAGGCACAATAGATTAAACTGAAAAAAAATTGATATAATCAGAACTACTAGTATTGCAATAAATTTTCAATGTTTTTAACGTAGCTCTATACACAGGCAGTCCATTTATTCTAGAACATCAAATCATTTTAAATATGTTGAGGATTCGAGTGGTTACCCAACACCTTAACTGTTTGTAATAGACATAAAGGTACTGTACCAAGGCGGGCTCCTATATTCACTTTGCTTTATGTTTGTCTTACGTGTTGTTTTCTATTTAGTGTGTACATGAAGGAATGGTATTGCGTGTGTGTGTGTGTGTGTTTGTTGTGGTATGACTGTGTGTGTGTGTTCTGCTTGAGAGGTGGGTGTATTGTTTGTGTTACGTTTCCTGCTTGAGTCTTTCGTATTTAATTATTAGCATCAATGTGTATACAGTGAAACCCCTCTAAACCGGACATGTGCGGGGACAAAAATAATGTCCGGTTTAGAGGGGTTTCCGGTTTAGAGGGGTTTTAATCCAACGCTTGTTTCTAGTATGGAAGATAGCTGATCACTTAAAGCAGGTTTGAAAGTAAAGCAGAATGCGCCTGATGGCGCATTCTGCTTTACTTTCAACCTGCTTTGAGCTATCACCTACTAGACTATAGAAAATATTTCTGATGGTACATATTCATGAATTTATTTTCTTCAGAGAAGGAACACATCGAAAGCATAAAAAGGCACATTTATGGTGTAATGGGTTAAAATAAAGAAGGCTTGGAAACGGGACCAAAGTTTTTGTCCGGTTTAGAGAGAATTCCGGTATTTAGAGGTTCCTTTTTTATAGGGGTTTCATTGTATTGAGTACTACAGTGTAATATATTTCCTTGTTGTAGGAGCACTCCTAATAGAAACGTTAAGCCATTTAACTGAAAGGCGGTTTTTAAAAAATAAAATTGTACAATTGCTTGAAGAAAATGCATGTTTCATAGACGGAATTGGATAGCTAGACTAATATATTGAATATTGAAATTGATTAGATTATGGTCAGATGCAACGTATCGCGATGCCTGTTCAGACTCCACAAAAGGTTGACACACGTATCAATGTTTCTTCAAAGTGTTATAATCTAACTTTGATGAATAGTGCAGGCAGTAGTATCAACGAAAGCAATACGACAGTGAAAGGGTTAAAACAGTCGACCGGATTGGGTGATGAATCAGTTTATACTTTCAATAGAGTAAAATCGCTGAAATGTTCGAAAAAAACGTATTACATCAATATCTATTTATTACATAAGACAAAAGATAAGATAATCGACTGCTCAACCTTGGTTAAGCAGAAATCTCACGCCATTTGGTAAATGTATTCGAATGTTGTTAAATGACAATCAACCACGACATCTACTCTATCATGTCATTAATACATATGGTCCACTGACATAGACATTGGCAATCAGTGTAGACCCTGATGAGACGACGAAAGTACGGTTGATCTGGTGTATTAGAATATATCACAGTGCCTTTAGATCACCATTGTGATGATGTATTGACATCTTCCAGCGAGTATATAGGGACAGTCCACTGCAATATATAAGTATAGATTATAGACACGTTTTTAATCAAAACCACTCGCCGAGGAACGTTTTTGGAGGTTGGTCAGGATTGAAACCGTTTGGCACTTTAATTGAGAGCTTATCCAATACATAAACCATAAACACTGACAACAAAGTAGTTTGATAAATGGACGCTATTTTACCAAGATTAGATATCAGTTTGGTTAGAAGAGCATGTCACAACTGAATCACAGGAATTATTTTTTATTGCAGAAAAGGAAAACACCATTCAACAGGAACATCCCCCGCTGTTGACAATGACATAAACGCCTCAGACTTTGTTTGATCCGGCTCAGATGAATACTCGATGTAGACATGGACACACAAATGAATCCATGACTGATGCTGATCACTATGTTTCTCAAGAAGAAGACACCTGTATGCGATAAACGTCAGCAAAAGGAACTCTGTAGCACTTTTGAAACATGGACGTTGTTATTTTGTATTTGAGTTACATAATAAATCAGTTCTCATGGATAACCCTTTCTTTGACATTATGATACAATAGTCCGTCTAACACAATTGATGTCATACTATAGTCTGCTTATATTTTCGTCAGCTTTCGCTTAACATTGGTGTGAGTTTCAAACAATTTGGACCCTTATCAGACGACAACGTTCTGGGGCCCGTTTCATAAAACTTCTTACGACAAATGTTGTCGTAAGTCAAAACTTTAAATTACATTTAATTTCTGATTTCTTTATCTAAACCTGTCTGGTGACATCTCTTTGGAATCGTCTTTTCAAGACGATTCCAAAGAGATGTCACAAAACAGGATTAGATTGATAAATAAATAATAATTGAGACTTTTATGATCTGACTTACGACAACATTTGTCGTAAGAAGCTTTATGAAACGGGCCCCATGATCCTAACTGTTTGCAAATGTCAGTTGTGTCGGCCTTAGCAGTAAACTGGTACCGTATTGACCATGACAACATCATATGCGTTATGTAAGATATAGTGAATCTAACACCACCGTGAGTGTCAGATAAGAATATCCCACCCGAGTTTTGAAGATATTTTTGGAACACGAGGATTTGCCGAGTGTTCAAAAATTATCTTCAAACGAGGGTGGGATATTCATCTGACACTCAACTGTGGTGTTAGATTTATTTTCTCACCTCGTCAACCCTAAAAACGCGTTTAACTTGCTATACAGTGGCGAGTTGTATTTTAATGCGCTAATGCATGCATGACGACGTCATAACAACGGCAATAATAACCAATCATAAGATAGTTCGGCTTGTCTGTCGTGACAGAAAAGGTTATCTCACACCCCCTAGATTTCGGAATACCTCTGTCCGAGAGGTGAGAAAACAAACGCAAACGCACAGACAATACAATTGAAAGGTTACAGCAGTATGTGTTCAACGAAACGAAACAAAATTAACTCATCCACCCATGAGACTTTAAATGTAAAACTCCAATTGTTAGTTAATTCTGGTCTATTTGTACATACATGTACAAGTATTTCAAGGTTGATTTTACATAGCAAAAAGCAAACAGTGTAGACCCTGATCAGACGAATGATGTAGGAGCCATCTGAGCAGAATTGACACTGAAAACATGGAACAAGTGTACTCTTGATATGTACATTGTTTATACAGTGTTCTCTCACTACAACGGTCCTTAAAACAACGATTCTCTCCTTACAACACGCCTTGCCACTGTTCCCCAAACCAGGACAATTACGTCTAACGCTATTACTGATACAATATCTATTGCTTAAGGTATTACAACACTGAAGGTATGGTAATTGTAATGTAAAAATGATATTATGAATTGTTACTACATGTAATTCCCGTGTCTTGTGTAAAATATGAAGGCTTTTGGCCATCTCTTTCTCGAAAATATTTGAAATATTGTATATAGCCTTACAGCTAGGAAAATATGCGAGAAATATAAAAAAAACAAATATTCCTGAAAGGTGATTATTACCTATTCTAACCTAAAATACTAATATATTTTTATGTAATGCCTATGCCAAAAGACGTTAACATCACAAAATAAAAGATATTGTCCCAATATTTGCATCATATGATGTGAACAAATAAAAAATCTGAACAATCCTCTTAAAAATATGCAATATTTTCCATACGATAATACATTATATGACTTAAAAGGCTGTATGTTTGTACAAACATGATAACTTTGGCAAACCAGGCGCATTTATAAACATCTAATCATTGGTTTAGGAAAAGGTTTTGTATAAAAAAGATATTTATTTCAAAGAAAAATATATTGAGCTCTGTCGGGATTCGAACCCGTGCGGGGAAGGCCAAGCAAATTTACAAGACGAGATTTGCAACATTTCGGACTACATTCGGATAATTTCTAACTTTATCGTCCAGGTTTTATATGGGAGTGTTCGGTATATTCCGTTAAACATGGAAAATGCCGAGATAACACGGAAAAAGGCGATCGTCAGTGTTTGAATACCTTAAGCTACCATCTGCTAGAATATGAACAAATTGTCTTTAAAAGTGGTTGCGGGAGGTATGGGGAGGTTTGGAATATTTAGAGGGACCGGTTAATGCTGAGTTTTGTGATGTGACTTGCACTAGATACTCCCTCCTTACTACGACCCTTGGCGATGATCCTCAAATAAGACATTTATGTCCAATCTTTTATTGGCTGCAATACCGTCTGCTTAGACTTGTCGTCTGCTGTATTTCTCAAAGTTACATATACTCAATTCCAAAAGAAACTATCCCTTTTTTATTTTCAAATATTTTAATATCTTGAAGACGTATCGATTTTAAATTTCGCACACAATATCTCATATATATCGATCGATAACAAAATATATTACTTGGTATGAAGAACTCTTTAGTTTATTGGGAAAAACGTTATTTTACATGTTTTGCACGTGCAGCTCAAGTAAAATGCACATGTACGTGCATGAGTGTAATTCGTATTCCATATACAGCGTTCCCTCTCTACAACGACATCCAATGGGAGACAGAAAATATGTGTGTTGTTGGGAGGGAGTCGTTATAGGGAGGGAAAGTGGCTGATATTTGCAAACAGCTTGAATCCAGATCAGACGCCGCGTAACGCGGCGTCTGATCTGGATTCAAGCTGTTTGTCACTCGTCATTAAGCTTTTTCTTTCAAAATGTCACTAATGCAACTTTTAGAAAAACAGCAGACGACAATTTCAAGCAGACGGTATTGCAACTTCGAAACGTTAGTCATACTTGTCTTGTTTAGGGAACTGCAATAAGGGTCGTTGTAAGGAGGGAGTCGTTGTTGGGAGGGCCGTTGTAGAGAGGGAGCGATGTACAAAGAAAAAAACACATTTTACCTCACATCGGTACACAACGAACTTGCTGATATTGAATGGATATAGTCAAATTAGAGTCTTTGCAAAGCTTGTTCATAACTACAACGTCACTTACGTGAGTAGGGCGTCAGGATACCAAAGAAACACAATTAATCGGTTGTTCAAACATTTTCAACATACAAGTGGAGTGGCAGATCGCCGCAGACAGTGCACATATACCTAGAACAGCAGTTCAACAAAAGAATGTGTTACGTTGGCGTTACTTCGATTTCATTTTCAAACAGCATCTAGTTCAGTACGGTATCAGCTGACAGACCGTATTGTGTAGGCTTCGGCAAACTGAGATACCAATCCGGGCTAGGGAAACCTTTGTTGGACAGATCTTGACAACACGTCATTGGGCTGTTCGTTTGCAGCGAGCATGACGTCATTTCCATTTGGGGCGACAGTAGTGGAATCGTGCCTTTTCTCTGATACACATGTAGGTCTACAAATATTCTAAGTAACCATGATGCTCGCATGCTGGGATTTGGGAGAAAATACCTTTCTGGACCTCGAAAATGCCCTAACTCAGGGATAGGACAATGTTGCATTTCCGACGTCGTTATTAGACGCCACGTAAGGTCTACGCGATCGATGTCTCAATGACGCTTGCATCATGAGCAAAGATGGATACATACGATACTGACAAAAATTATCATAAGATTACAACTAAACCGACATAAAATTCCCAACTGAATACAGTCTGACCTCAGAGTTACTTTGCAACTTTGATTGTAACACTTCGTGTTTTCTCGTTTAAAAACATCCACTTTAAACGACCGCATCTCACAAATTGAAATAACGGCTATATTGTTCGTGAACTGATCTAAATTTTGGTACCAAATACAAAGGCTTTAAAGAAAATAGTCAATGAATATACTTAAAAAATACAAATTGCAGTTTCTTTTGAAATTGAGTATATAAGTGAATATTTTGATAGAACAAATATATTTACGAGTGACGCGATGTCTGATCTGGATTCAAGCTGATTGCAAATGTAAGCCAAGTCTTAATGTCCCTCCCTATAACGACTCCCTCCGAACAACACATACAATCTGTGTCTCCAATTGGGAATCGTTGTAGAGAGGGAGCACTGTATGTTAAAGTATACGAATCTAAACATTCTTACGAATCTAAATGCCTTTCGAACGTTATTTAATCAGCACTTTCTCCGATAAACGTTTTATTTGTCAAAATTAGATTTTTAGGCATTTTGGATACAGAAACATTCGATATGAGTGTCAAGAAAGTTATAACCTGAGCAGACACTGTGTAACACTTTTGCAAATATCAGTCCAACTGATGTTGGACATTTCATTGGTTCTTGTTTTGGTTTATTATTACCATTACACAGACTATGTTTCCTAGAAAACTAATGTATAAGATGTAATAAAAATGCTATCTTCACTTTCTGCGCTTACTACATGTAATAAATAAATACGAAAGACTCAGGCAGGAAACGCAACACAAACAATATACCCACCCCTAAAGCAGAACACATACACAGTAATACCATAACAAACACACACACACACACACACACGCAATACCATTCCTTCATCTACACACTAAATAGAAAACAACACGCAAGACAAACATAAAGCAAAGTGAATATAGGAGCCCGCCTGGGTACGGTCAGTAGCAATCAATAATTAATTATACATTAATTATTAACAACCACTGGGGGGGGGGTTAAACCTGGGTTTAGGGGCGTCCAACCTCACTCTTATCTCCTATATTCACCTGTAAAGACGAACAGTGTACATAAAATATAAACCCTGTTCCAAAACCTTACAATCAAAAAGACCGCCAACATAGTAAGTAAATACATGTAAAACATCTAACACAAATTATATGACAAGATTATTAGTAACACGGAAAAGAATGTAACATTCAAGCCCGTGTTAAAAATAACCCACTGTGGCAACGGTCAAATTGTACTCAAGCGACTTGTCTGTAGTCACGAGTAACTGGCAGACATGGATGGGTTCAGGGTACGACAGAGAGGGAGAGAAAAAGCAAAGCACGAAAATTCGACATAACTCTCCCGGTTAAGGACGGCTTTATAGATACATCATCATGTAGTGCTACGCGCTGTCTGTCGTCGCACAACCAAAGAGGAAAGCATTGTTATCAATTGTAGATTGATCGATAACTAAACGTGAAGTGCGCAGCAATAAAGTTGGATCATAAGCCCCTTTTGAATATGATATATATCAGGTTATACGTTTAACGCCTTCATTCCGTTACCGTAAATACATTCATTCTTTTAATGCTAAAGTTTAGAACATAAGACTTAAGAAACATTGATACAAGTGTCAAATAGTCTGGTCTGGATCTTAACTGTTAGCAAGTCGACTCTAGTAGCCTTTGATAATTAACCCTTTCACTCTCAATGACGCCAAATGGTGCCTTAGCAAACAGAATGGATCCTGATCAGACGCCGCGTGAAGCGGCGTCTAATCAGGATCCTAACTGTTTGACACTCGTATCGAAATTTTTCAGTCATACTGCCTTAGAATTAAGGTTGAAACGGTATTGCAGACTACACTATTGAAGCAGATGACAACATGGCAATGAAGGGGTAAACACTTACCAAATATTTGCCGGTGAAAGGGTTAGAGGGTTAAATTAAGTGATAATAAGTTTAAGCAGGAGATATTCTGACAGTGAACGTGTAGCAGATCATAGCTTTTCCTACAACACTAAACTTGAATTCAGGTCAAGTATTTCGATAAAAACGTCCTTATCACATACATGACTGTACATATATCAGACAAATTACATCTGCCACTGTTAAATTTGTAAAATGGAGATTAAATACATATGTTTGACAACAGTAACGTTACTCGTGCTTGTTGCAAATATCTCTGCTAACGATTATATCATATATGATTTGGTGAAGCACATACAGCGTCTGGATGATAAAATTTGCTCATTTAGATCGAAAATACCGAAATGAAATCGATGCTAAAATGGCACAACTAGAAGGAAAACACCGAGATGAAATCGAAGAGCTGAGACAACAAATGAGAATCGATCAGAAAACGTGTGAAATGAAAATAGAAAATCTCATCTCTCGTGTGACAGATCTAGAGGACAGGAATAATGCACTGGAGGGTAAAATCCACCAGAGCCATGACGTTTATTCGATATATTCGACAAGAGAGAGTGAAAAAGAATATGGTCCAGAGAGAAAAAAGAATAGCTCTAGTATAAATGTTGCAGCCATTGTGGTAAATGTAAAAAAAATGTGTGTCATGTAATTTGTCTTTGCTCCGATTTTTAGTGCCATACAGCTTATTTTCCAGGTTAATCCTTTATCAACGCTCTCATTGAAATGTAGCAAAGACGTCTAAGCAAGAAAAGGGTTGATTTACATTTACTATAAACTATTTGGACACTGTCTTAAAATCCGAATATCTCTCGTTATCTCACAATTCATCATAGTAACAGATACGAATCTGCCGTGGTTTCTAACAGGTGCTGTGTCATCGGTACTATTGCAACGTACACTGTCTTGCCCTGTTTTTAGAAATGGACTGATTGTTTTCGGCGTTTAAGCGAAATAAAAGGCAGAAAATGATCGGCAAATTACATGAATCGCGCTAGCGATACATGCTGATATTGCCGACGATTTTCTGTCGTTTATTTTCCTAAAACGCCGAAAAAAACAATTCATTTGTTATATTTAGATTGTATTTGCTGTAATTTCTATTATTAAATGAACATTGTATTAGTATGCATGTATGTTTAATCAATATTAGAGGTTGTTAACACGAACAATGTGTACCCTGAAAGGAATATCCATAATCGCATGAATGAAGCAACGCAACAAACTGATTCGCGGAGAGCAGATCGATAGGCCCGGCCTCCTCTGCGAATTATAACAAATCCAGCCCTCTCGGACAATTGTGCGTCTATACGAATTAAACGTTATTTGTTCAATGGAATGGGGCGAATGTAAATATTACTTTGTACTGTTCTCCGACATCTCATATACACGTGTCGACTAAGGCGTCTTGCAGTATTACATATTGGTATGTGCAGTCATGAGTATATGTAAAGATTACAGTTACAACAAAGATATAGCTACTGAATGCTGTTCCCCCAAACGAAATAACTATATGTCTAACACTTTAACTACTGTAATATTTTCTGCTTAAAAGTCTCGTCTGCTGTTATGTATTTGACATTTTGACAGAAGAAACATAAAGAAGAATGAAAAACAGTTTGAAACCCAGATCAGACGCCGCGTCACCGGTTTGCATTGATGTAAAAATGTGTCATAAATTAAAAGCATTGCGCATAGTAACTTTTATATCGTAACAAAAGGATTCCGTAATAAGCTCTCTCATCTTGAACTACGCATATTGAAATTATACCCTGTTTTCAAAAAGTAAGAGATATATACACATTCACTATTTCCTTTCATATTTCAGAATGGCAAAGATGACCATTCTACAGTGGTTGAAAATGAAATCAAACACACTCAAAGAAACAAGGCAACTAATAGAAGAGGTATGTGAAATATCACTACAATTGGCATGGAAGACCAGGCGCAACGTTTCAAATATTGTGTCTGATCAAGTTTGATAAGTTTCCCCTTGTCACTAGTTTGTTACAATCCATAGCATTATTTTTACCACTGCAAATACCTTTGGTCAGAAAATCCACACAGGAATTCGACAAGCCTCGTCACTGCATGAATTTGCTGACCTGAGGAGAAATTCCAATCCTTCGTCAAGACACATTGTGGAATCGTATAATCCTCTATAGCTGTGCCGTCGAATTTTCGCCCTGCTTAACCACAAGCGCTGCATGACGCGGTCACTAACTTTCTGACCCTCGGGGAGACTTTCCTATTCTACCTAAAACTCATATTCTTCCATTTTCGCAAAAAAGAAATCCTGTAAAATACAACGCGTGGAGAATTCTTACAACTGGTTGTAATCCGAGAGGCACACAGTTTGGTTTAAAGCTTGAAAATATAAATCCTAATTATTTGAACGTGAAATAATAGGTTAGCGTAAAAGCGTTTACTAGGAAAGAAGATAAGACTCAACCATGAGTGTTGATGTATAATAGAAATTTCCTCCGAGGATTGGAAAATTCGTGCAGGGACTAGGCTTGCCGAATCCCTACGCGAATTTTCTGACCCGAGGGGGAGAATTTCCTAACCTTTAACAACAAAACGAATGCTGGATTCTTCTTCTTATTTAAATCATTAAACCGTGATTCAAGTTACAAACTAAATGCAGTTTGTGTGCATTTTACCGCTTTTATAGTAACGTTTTGTAGCAATGCGATTGGGTTTCGTTTGTGTTTGATCGGACAAGAATAAAGTTCTTGTACACGTCTTCTATCCTGCCTAAGTCAGTGTAACCGTGATGAAAGGGGATGTGCAAGATCTGTTCCGAAAAATGTGGTTTCATTACCAATAGAGGGCTCGTTAGTTTGAATATACTTATCTGATTCTAACGCCCTTTATTTTTAACATGTTTCCGGTGGATTATTAACATTTTATACGATATCGAACTAGATTAGTGATAACAAATTTCAGTGTCGTCTTTAGAATTGTCACAACTTTAGTTTCCGATAGGACGAGCGTATTGCAACAACAGATTATAAGCATGACTCATACTTGCAGGTTTTAACGGCCTTAACGTGGCGTTTAGCGCCTTCATGGATCATGACACTAATAACATGGGACCTGGACAGACTCTGATCTACCAGCAAGTTCTTTTGAACGAAGGTGATTGTTACAACAAGCATACTGGTATCTTCACAGCACCCGTGAGCGGAGTTTACTCCTTCTCCTTCTTCGTGGGTAGGAAATTTCGCTTTTTAACCCTTTATCCCTCAGCGACGCTTAAAAACGCGTTTGCAAACAGTATGGATTCTGATCAGACGCCTCGTAATCGAGGCGTCTGATCAGTATCCAAACTGTTTGACACTTCTTTTGAGATGTCTTCAGTCATACTGCTTTTGTTAACTTTGAAAAGACATTGCAGAAAACAAAATTGAAGCCGACGACAATGACATGGTGAACTGTTCCATAGTTAACCCTTTCCCTTATAGAAGCGACTTTTAGCGCATTCATTTTATTCATCCGCCAAAGAAAATAGTTCCATTTTAAACAGTCATAGATATGTATCATACAAAATAGTTTCTATATTCTATCAGATGATAGCTTAAAGCAGGCTGAAAGTAAAGCAGAATGCGATTAAGGCTCATTATGCTTTACTTTCAACCTGCTTTAAGAGGCCACCTATATTCAATACTAGAAATATGCTATGTGGGAAAGGGTTAAAGATGTTTGAATCAAGGGTAATCGTATAGATCGTTCAACCGACTTCGTGCAACCATTCTCGTTAGGTTTTAGTCTTTTGTAAACCGTTAGCTACTGAACCATTGATGCTAGTATTGATACTATTAAGCCACTCATGACCTTGCTTACTACAGCGCTCCCCCTCTACAACGACACCTGATGGGAGACTTAGTGTGCGTTGTTCGGAGGGAGTCGTTATAGGGAGGGATATCTAGCTAATTATTTGCCAATAATCAGTGGCTTTATTGCTAGTTTTCAGTGTATAGACACACCATGTATCTAGTTCTATCAAAATGCTTAGATCTTATGGGCCCGTCACACCATAACGTTCTGGCTAACGTTCTCTGAGCGTTTCAATCGTTCAATTTTCGAGCGTTCTAGAACGAAGATGACACTTCTAGCGTTTGATTAACGTGCGCCTAACGCATGACTAGCGTGTTTCTAACGCATGAGAAGCGTGTAACAGCGACCGAGTAAGATACCCCCGAAAACCATTAGCGTGTGCTAACGTGCTACTGGCGCGCGACGAACGATTTGCCAACGTTAGACGAGCGTGTTGAGCGTTCGACTAACGTGTGACTAACGTGTGACTAACGACAGAATAACGTCTTACTGGCGTGTGATTTTTACGGTCAAACGGGTACAAAACGCTGGAAATTTCAAAGTTGTTCTTGTGAGTTTGAACAGACAGCATCATGCCGCCAAGACGTAAAAAGGGTGGGAATGTGATTTCTGCTACTAGCGCTGCAGGTAAGAAGAAGCTTCTACCACTAGCAATGTCTTCTGACGAAGAAGAACACCATGAGGAAGAGCACTTCTGAGAAGTAATGGACAATGTGACACCCCCTGAAGACCCTAAACCCCATGATACCCCCAATGATGACGGTCCGACCATTGCAAAGAGAGGGAAGAGGCAGAGACATGATTGTAAAATGGTGGACCGGGTGGTGGAAGAAGATAGTCTGGTCGAGTTTTGAACTGCTGTGAAACACGCAGAAGACAGCTTACAGGAACAAGGCAAAGAGGCAACGAATACTCGAGGGCAAGGCAACTGAACTGGAGATGAGCGTGGACCACTTGTGGACCTGGTTATAGTCAATCAGAGACACGTTCACAAGGCAAGTATTTACGTTGAAATTTTGGAAAATTCTTCAAGAAATCGCCCTGACTTTAACAATAATGGAATTGATATACTTATAGGCAAACAACTAGGTCGGACGTGTCACGGTGTCGCCGAGTCCATTTTTAAGGAATAACAGCATTTCAGATATCTTCGTCTCATTTTGTTTAAAGAAAAGGTTAAGTTATAGCAAAAACAATGAGCGAATTAGTTATCAGAAAACATAGCGTAATGGATAGGTCGTAGGGCCATAAGCAAGTACCGGTATATGATCGGGGAAATTTTATCTGGCGTGGGTTCGAATCTTGCATCAACCTAAAACTGTTTAATTTTGCTAAAACATATTAAGGATTCTATAATTACAATGTACCTTATTTCCAATTTCATTTCAACCATCATATACTTTCATTGTAATGTAGATATATGTAGATCAACGGGATAATATATCTAAACATACGTCACTGTTGGCCTTTATGGTAGGTGGCAGCATAATTGTGTGGGGGTGTAAGTAATGCATAAAGCAGTCTCCGTTACTTCTGTTTTTCCTTTCAGCAGCAGTCTGTCTAAAAAGCCCTTTTCGTCCTTAATGAGTGGCACCTTCACAATGAGGGACGTTCCACCTTGTCATTAACTGGTTGGCAATCTCACGCGAGGCTTCAGGGACCCGTTTCATAAAACTTTGTACGACAAAAACTGTCGTAAGTCAAAACTTTAAAATACATTTACATTCTGTTTTCTCTATCTAATCATGTCTTGCGACATCTTTTTGAAATTGTCTTTTCAAGACAATTCCAAAATGATGTCACAAGACAGGATTAGATAGATTAATAAATAATAATTGAGACTTTTATAATCTGCATATCGACAACATTTGTCGTACGAAGTTTTAAAAAACGGGCCCCAGGAGTGCTTGGAGGAGTCATTACCTCAGGCAGATACTCATCAATGATAGCCCGGTACACTTCGCAGTGAGGACGGAGACGGTGTGCTGTTTTGCCAATCTGTCCCTGACACGTCCAAGGATTTCATCAAACATTTCCGCTGGCATGCGAGTGAAGTTGGTGCAGGTACTGAGATCTTCCTGGCGAACTTCAACCTTAAGTTGGTTGTACTGACCATGATTTACTCCAGCACTGTCGTCTTCGTAAGGGTCTTTTTCTCTGCGGGCGAGGTCCCTTAATGTGTTCAGCTATGTTCAAGTCCAGTACATCTACATGTACTTCATGCTGGGCTATATAACAAGCATATATAGCCTCCTTAGTCTTTCTGGATCCTCCATAGTAGGTGTTCTCTACGGTAGTCCAAAATCAAGAGAATCTTGCTTAAAAAACATTAGTTTATATACCCATATACATGGACGTTCAGAAAACGTTCGAATAACGCTAAACGGACGCAAAAGGACGTTCATTGGACTTTAGTCACACGCTGCGAACGCTAGGGGACCGTTCACCGGTCGTTGACAGGTCGCCAGTGAGTCGTTCACTGCACAGCAAACGATTAGTAACAACCAAGTAACGCTAGAGTAACGACTGACTAACGATAGCCGAACGCGTGCAACGATCGGTGAACGTTAGTAAAACGTTCAACGAACGTTCTTAAACGATCTCCAGCGTTTAACACTAAACGTTAGAAGAACGCTAGTCTCAGTGAAAATTTTTGTGCATGTTCAAAACTTTTTTTTCGGACCAGCGTTCTCCGACGATTACCGACGATCACCGACGTTTACCAGCGTTTACTAGCGTTCACACAACGTTCTTCTTGCGCTATCCCAGCGACCTTGGGCGACTACCAACGTTTCCTCAATCGTCAGAGAACGCTGACCAGAACGTTATGGTGTGACGGGCCCATAAAGGTTTAATACTAAATTTGTAACGAACTACGCCTTACAAGGACCATTGCCGTAGATCACAAAACAGGACAACATTTTCACTGCTGTAATATCGCCTGCTTAAAATTGTCGCCTGCTGTTGTTATAAAAGTTACATATAAGTAGACATTTTGATTATAAATATAATGGCGAGTGGCAAACAGCTTAAATCCTTATAACGACTACCTCCGAACAACAGACACGCACACAAGTGTCGTTGTAAAAAGGGAGTACTGTATCTTTATTTGGTTGAATTCCAGGAGAACGAGATATCAACGGTGTATGGGTTAGTTTATGCGTCAACAGTGATAAAAAGATATTTGCCGCGGTAGATACATGGCACCCAGCCCAGGACCTGCAAGGGGGTAACACTGCCAACCTTAAACTGGCACCAGGCGATGTGGTGTATGTGAAGAACCATGATGGCAGTCATGTTGAGGGTCATAGCGATGGTGGGTCGACTACGTTCTCTGGCTTCCTAATTTATCCTGTGTAGAAGACAATTACACTGACATGATTCCGGTTTATTTTTTTTTAAAATCCTAAGATTTTCATATTTTTTATTTTTCAAGCGCGATTACAGGGTTACGGTTAGGGTTAGTGCGATAATTTAAGCAGGTTGACAGGAAAGCAAAATTTGCCTAAGGCGCATTCTGCTTTACTATTTTAACTTACTTTATGTTATCTTATGTTAGGATAAAAAACCGAATATTTCGGAAAGGTCCGGAGAAATTGCAGCCCTTGTTTTCCATTAAACGTTTAAATCATACGAATGACCTTTTACATTCCGTATATGAAGCCCCTCTAAACCGGACATGTGTGGGGACAATAAAATGTCCGGTTTAGACTTTAGAGGGAGGCTGAAGTTGGTAGCGTAAACGGAACTGGTTGCCAGTAGCGTAAACGCTACTAGTTTCTAGAAGCCAGTAGCGTAAACGCTACTAGTTTCTAGAAGCCAGTAGCGTATACGCTACTAGTTTCTAGTTGCCAGTGTCGTTTAAGAAAAAAAAAATTCCACTTTCCTTAAACGACACTAGTTTCCAGAAGCCAGTAGCGTAAACGCTACTAATTTCTAAAAGCCAGTAGCGTATACGCTACTAGTTTCTGGTTGCCAGTGTCGTTTAAGAAAAAAAATGTTTTCCACTTTCCTTAAACGACACTAGTTTCCAGAAGCCAGTAGCGTAAACGTTACTAGTTTCTAGAAGCCAGTAGCGTATACGCTACTAGTTTCTGGTTGCCAGTGTCGTTTAAGAAAAACAAATTCCACTTTCCTTAGACGACACTAGTTTCCAGAAGCCAGTAGCGTAAACGCTACTAGTTTCTAGAAGCCAGTAGCGTATAGGCTACTAGTTTCTGGTTGCCAGTGTCGTTTAAGAAATTATTTTTTTTTCCACTTTCCTTAAACGACACTAATTTCCAGAAGCCAGTAGCGTAAACGCTACTAGTTTCTAGAAGCCAGTAGCGTATACGCTACTAGTTTCTAGAAGCCAGTAGCGTATACGCTACTAGTTTCTGGTTGCCAGTGTCGTTTAAGAAAAACAAATTCCACTTTCCTTAGACGACACTAGTTTCCAGAAGCCAGTAGCGTAAACGCTACTAGTTTCTAGAAGCTAGTAGCGTATAGGCTACTAGTTTCTGGTTGCCAGTGTCGTTTAAGAAAAAAAATAATTTCCACTTTCCTTAACCCTTTCCCTGATAGAAGCGCCTTTTAGCGTATTTGATTTATTCCTCCGCTGAAGAAAAGAATTCCAATTTAATCTGTCATGAACATATAGTATAGGGAATATTGTCTATATTCTAGCACATGGAAGCTTAAAGCCCGCTAAAATTAAAGCAGAATGTGCCTTAAGGCACATTCTGCTTTACTTTCAACCTGCTTTAAGTGGTCACCTATTTTCAATACTAGAAAATAGGCTATCAGGTAAAGGGTTAAACGACACTAGTTTCCAGAAGCCAGTAGCGTAAACGCTACTAGTTTCTAGAATCCAGTGGCGTATACGCTACTAGTTTCTGGTTGCCAGTGACGTTTAAGAATTATTTTTTTTCCACTTTCCTTAAACGACACTAGTTTCCAGAAGCCAGTAGCGTAAACGCTACTAGTTTCTAGAAGCCAGTAGCGTATACGCTACTAGTTTCTGGTTGCCAGTGTCGTTTAAGAAATGTTTTTTCCCACTTTTCTTAAACGACACTAGTTTCCAGAAGCCAGTAGCGTAAAAGCTACTAGTTTCTAGAAGCCAGTAGCGTATACGCTACTAGTTTCTGGTTGCCAGTGTCGTTTAAGAAAAAATAAAATTTCAACTTTCCTTAAACGACACTAGTTTCCAGAAGCCAGTAGCGTAAACGCTACTAGTTTCTAGAAGCCAGTAGCGTATACGCTACTAGTTTCTGGTTGCCAGTGTCGTTTAAGAAAAAAAAAATTTCCACTTTCCTTAAACGACACTAGTTTCCAGAAGCCAGTAGCGTAAACGCTACTAGTTTCTAGAAGCCAGTAGCGTTTAAGAAATTATTTTTTTCCCACTTTCGTTTAAGATTTTTTTTTAGCGTATACGCTACTGGCTTCTAGAAACTAGTAGCGTTTACGCTACTGGCTTCTGGAAACTAGTGACGTTTAAGGAAAGTGGAAAAAAATAGTTTAAACGACACTGGCAACCAGAAACTAGTAGCGTATACGCTACTGGCTTCTAGAAACTAGTAGCGTTTACGCTACTGGCTTCTGGAAACTAGTGTCGTTTAAGGAAAGTGGAAAACAATTTTTTTCTTAAACGACACTGGCAACCAGAAACTAGTAGCGTATACGCTACTGGCTTCTAGAAACTAGTAGCGTTTACGCTACTGGCTTCTGGAAACTAGTGTCGTTTAAGGAAAGTGGAAAAAAATAATTTCTTAAACGACACTGGCAACCAGAAACTAGTAGCGTACACGCTACTGGCTTCTAGAAACTAGTAGCGTTTACGCTACTGGCTTCTGGAAACTAGTGTCGTTTAAGGAAAGTGGAAAAAAAAAATCTTAAACGACACTGGCAACCAGAAACTAGTAGCGTATACGCTACTGGCTTCTAGAAACTAGTAGCGTTTACGCTACTGGCTTCTGGAAACTAGTGTCGTTTAAGGAAAGTGGAAAAAAAAAATTTCTTAAACGACACTGGCAACCAGAAACTAGTAGCGTATACGCTACTGGCTTCTAGAAACTAGTAGCGTTTACGCTACTGGCAACCAGTTCCTTTTACGCTACCAACTTCAGCCTCCCCGGTTGAGAAGGGTTTCCGGTATAGAGGGGTTTTAACCCATTACTAAATAGCTTGTTTCTATGGAGGATAGCTGACTGCTTAAAGCAGGTTTAAGGTAAAGCAGAATGCGCCTCAAGCCGCATTCTGCTTTACTTTCAACCTGCTTTATACTATCATCTGCTAGAATGTAAAAATTTGTTTCTTCACTGTAGGAATAAATGATGTAAAAAGGCGTATTTAAGGTGTGATGGGTAAAAATAAAGAAAGTTTTGAAACGGGACCAAAGCTTTTGTCCGGTTTAGAGAGAATTCCGGTATTTAGAGGTTCCGGTTTGGAGGGGTTTCACTGTACACCGAATTTGCGAATTGCCTTCATGTATCTGAAAAAACTAACGAAATGATTTTTGCTAAAACAATAAAGTTCAATATGTATGTGAGAAATTAACAGAAAATAATCATAGTAATTAAGTGGTTCACTGGTGTCAGAAATGTACCACCCTAGAATGGTATTGGATGCAAGTTACGATAACTTATTACCGGTCCCGTAATACTTTCATCTGTGTTCGAAATTTCACTTATCAACAGTAGTTCGTAGGTCTCTGGGAATTGGTTTCGTATAGACAACATCCATATTGTCGTGGGATATTTCAGGAATACATGTAATTTCTTCGACAGTGATATCACTCTGAGTATCACTAAGGATCTTTTCTCTCACTGGTATGTGTGCATATGTACCGCCAGAAGCTGTCATAATAGGTTTTGGTCCGGTGATATAGGTCGCAGTGTTATACACTCCCTCAGGATCATCTTGTTCGAGATGATCATATGTTTTCTCTACATCTTCTGTCTTTCTTAACGTTGTACCATGCTTTGCCCTATCTGTATGATCATACATATCATCAGTTTCATTCATGTTCTGTGTTGGTTCCTTGTTATGGACAACAGTAACTCCAGGGGTTGTGTCATATTCAGAACTCATTACATACTGACTGATAATACCGTTGGCGGAGTATTTAGATCCCCTGGTTCTCTCATTTAATTCGATGCCAATGTATTTCTGTTTTGCCTGTGTTTCAGCCTCTTGCAAATTTTCTATGCCAGTATTCCTTCTGTAAGGGACATAACAATTACCGAGATAGCAACAAGAAGTTAACATGCCAATTACGATTAACTTTGTTCATTAGTCGAGTTACATTTTTGACTTAAGAGTGGCCATCAGTTCATGTGCCTTTTCTAATATCAAATGTACCGTGCTTTATGTATTTGAATGTAATTCTAAGTAATCATATATCTGCATATAGTTCTAGGTAATTTTGTTAGGAGTATTTGTTACTGGTTTCGATTTTCTTCTAATATTTCCATGTTTGGTGTGGATAGAGACCCACATGAGCATACTGTCTACGCTGATGGCGCAATCTTGTGTAAACAAATATTTCCAAATGATTATTGTCACATTTCTCTAAAGAAATAAGTTTAACTGTAAACTGTAATAAATATGTGACATAAATAAAAGGTAATATATCCTAGTAGACGGTACCTGAACCTTATAAATGATCACCTGTCTACAAAAAATAGTATCAGGGGCCCGTTTAATAAAATTTTGTACGACAAGTTGTGCCTTAAGTCAGATTATAAAAATCTTTATAATCGTTTTATTTCATCTAATCCTGTCTTGTGACATCGTTTTGGAATCGTCTTGAAAAGACGATTCCAAAGAAATGTTACAAGACAGTATTAGAGAGAGAAATAAAAAATTAAATGTATTAAATCTTTTTGACTTACGACCGTTTTTGTTTTCCGAGGTTTTATGAAACGGGCTCCATGTTATCTGGCAAACGTTTAAAAGTATTACCACCAAGTAGATTATGCTGCAAATATTGAATGGACTTCATCGTGGTTGATGTTACGCAAAATGATAATATTTTTGCAACAAATTACTCTTTTGCAATGTATATATTATAACTGCTAGATAAATAATAGGCCGGGAAGAAAAATGTATTTCAAAAACCTATTTGCTCAGACAGTAGTGTATACATTGATATATACTAGATGATATACTGTTTCAGAATGGCGCTCTAAGAACTCCTGCACATTGTGTCATAGAAAATAAGAAAACAAGTCATAGTTTTATTTCTTGATATATATGAAACACGGAAATGCAAAAATCCGACAAAATTCGGTCCGGTAAAAGTTCAAATATATACAGAATTTATAAAACATATATATATTGTGTCGTCGGTTTCTAATTTTTAATCTTTAATAAATATGTTTAGAACAAACCAAAATCTACTGTGCATTACTATTTTCACGCTATCAGTGTCTACGATAGAGTATAACAACGAGGCATGTACACTATTTAGTACAGTTTGTCAGCACACCTCTCGGGAATTTGGAAAATACGAAACAAATAATTTCACCTACCTTTTCCTCCATATAACGTAGACTGCGCTTGCTATTACAACCAACAAAAGTAATGCAACGCCTATAGATATTCCAACTGAAAAAATATAATCAAATTGATATAGGTAAACCAATCGAAACCTCATATTTCCTAAAATGTACCATTTAAATGTTAAGCAAATGTGTCGATTCACTTATAACTTACCATAGTGTCGATGTCTGCTTGTTTTGCTAACATGTTTGAATTTGAAAAATTACCTTTTTGATTAAGTTGCTTAAGAGTAAGAACCTTATACTTTGTTTTTCATTTGATTTTGTGAAAATGTAGGCAGCTGTACATGGCATACACTATTCGTATATCGATATTCGATTATCCTTGAGCTATCAACTCTATTTGATCGATATAAGTTCTAGAGGAAACAACTAGCATAAACTGCTTAAATCATTGTAAATAAATAAACGAACCAATTGTGAATTTGAGAAGAAAAATATATCGTACTATGCAAACAACAAAAACCAACATCAGTGCAGATTAAATAGTGTGATATTATTGGTCTTTGTTTTAAGAAAAGAATTGTCATAAACTGAAAATTGAGAGATTGAAATGAACAAGTTTGAATATTGTATATTAGTGTTGTGAAAATATTCAAACGAAATGCAACGTGGGTAATGCTTTAATAAGGATATCAAATTATAAAGGGTCAGATCAGAGCCAGAGTACCTTGGCGTTTGCTATTTCGCTCTCAATGAAGCTTAAAGGCGGGCAAACAGTTTGGACCCTAATGGTAACTTAGCGTCAGATCAGGGTCCAAACTGTTTGACACTGGTTTTGAAATTTCTTCATTTATACTGCCTTATCTTTTAACTTTAAAACGACATTCCAGACAACAAAATTGAAGAAGACGACAATAAAACGGTGATGGGGTAAAAAAAAAAATAATAAATTGGGAGTGAACGGGTTAAAAGTGTTCTACACATTCGTAATTGATTTAATGTTTTCGTTTAATCTTTTATAGTTAAAATCACAAGCAGTACTGACGGACACATTGTAGGTGATTGTGAAAATGGTTACCAATTAAATCGGAATCTTCTTTTAAACCTTTTGGATGAACCGAACTAGTAAGCAGTTGTATGTTGTCCGTTGATTCAGTCTGGTCAACCCCTCTGCTAGAAACTATATCTGTATGAAAAAAAGCAGAAAACAATGTAATACATTTTCTTTAAAAAAGCTGTTTATCTAAATTCCATAATTAAGCATAAAGATTAGAGTACTCGTTGTCCTTTGATAGTTTGCGTTTAGGACAAATACGCCTATACAACTCTTAATTTAACTACCATGCTAAACAATGTCTGTATACTTCTTTATATATGTTTTTACTGTATAGTAAATTTAAGAATGAAAACGATGATTTGATTTAATATAAACTTGTTTTAACTTAATACATGTAAGTACTGTTATGATTTACTGGAATTGATTAATCATTAAAATAACAAGTGTATTCTAAGAAAATCAAATCAGAGTTATGTTGCAATACCTATAGTTGACATTGTTTTATGTATGGTTGATTTTACAGTTGTACTTTCATCGTCCGTTGATATAGGAACAGTGGTTGGGTGAAGTATTGATGATGAAGTCGAAACGCTTGTCTCTATAAACAATAAATGGGTAATTTACAAAACAGAAAGAAGATTTTCAGATATATTCTTAACAAAATTTTTTTTCTAAAAGACAATTTCCCGAAGGGAATTTAAGTAATTTAGCACCTCCCTGTATGGCATCGATAACGCTGAATAACTATGGTGAATATCCAACAACTTATCGCTGAGTAGACTAGATCCTCATTTTGGTGTATAAACACTTTACGGGGTCATTGATGTTGTGTTTAATATACTGCAAAACCATGGATTTCCCTGGACATTTACCAAATGCCAAATTCGACAGATATACCAATATAAACAAAAAGGTCACCCTTCCGATAGGATCACTTATCAAGGTATTTTACCAGACAATATATTGGCAGCTAAGAAAACACCATCAATGTATAAGCCCAAATAATGCCAAACTTGTTTCACATGACACAACATTGACAAACAGGAAACTATTTTTATAGAGTCAAATTGCATTTACTTTTTGTAAGGCAGTTGTGTTTGAATCGCATGAAACTTGCTAACACAATATTCGAGTAAATGTATTTGCCTCAGTAAGAATAATGTAAGATTCCTTTGGCGGGGTTGATGGTATTCTTAGTAAGTGCGGCTATCTCCATACTTAGTCAGTGAAAAAAAACATTCTTGATGCTATTTTTGTTAGAGCTTATTATGCTAAAGCCATTGGATCTTATACCTAACGTTATCAATACGTATTATTTCTCACAGAACACTTTATAAGACACGCACAAACACAAACGAAGTCTCCACTTCACTCTTATATACATAAATACATAAAATTAACAAGTATGTTCGGTAATATGTGGAAAAAAAACATACAATGCGTTCCAAATTATTCAATTTTAAAATTACTATTAAGCAGATATGTTTGTTGTATTATTAGACTTTCGCCAGATATGGTGAAGTGCTGATACAGTAGAACCTCTCTATAACGACCACTAAGTTGTGTCAAATATTAGTCGTTTAAGACAGATGAATGCTTAAAGCAATGTGAAAAAGAAACAGAAAGCTCCTACAGGAGCTTTCTGTTTCACTTTTACGTTGCTTTAAGCTGTCACCTGTCCTTCATACGGACAATTAGCCTTCATTTTAGTGGCCGTAATAGAGAGGATCTACTGTAACTGCTGTTAACAGATATGATCCTATACAAAAAAGCATTTTATAACAGGCATAGGTTTCTTTGTTACACCTAAATTTACTCTTTTTCTGTTTTTGAAAATGTGCATCCCGTCAGCTCTTTCTGTTAAGAATGAACAAAATATCTCGTATTGTATAGTTTAAATTAATATACTTTTGAATTAGTGTCAAACAATGGAATATATATAATTATATTGTGTCATTCATTTACACTCTGGTGAATTAAGACCGTACAGAACAATGGTCTGCATAAAGACAAAAATCATCTTATGTGTGTGCCATTTTTCACCAAAGTCCTCTCATTCACATGGGGAGTAGAGGACATATGCTATATTATCGATCAAAATTCAAACAGAAACACTGCTTTTGACCAGAATTTAACCCTTTTGTGATCAGATTTTAAGTGAGAATTTCCCCCTTTATCGCCATATTGTCGTCTGCTTCAAAACTGTTGTCTGCAATATCGTTTCAAGGTAAGATTTATGGCCGTATAGCTAACGTAATGTCAAACCAAGTAGCAAACAGCTTTGATCCTGATCAGACGCCGTATTTAGCAGCGTCTGATCAGGATTAAAGCTGTTTGTGAATTCGTTTTATGACGTCATTAAGAGTGTAAGTGTTAAATACCACCTATAACATTAGAAATTAAACATTCGTGTCAATATCAAGGAAGTGGGTATCAGGCAACTAATTGAGTACAGTAGTACCACCAAATAATAATTTGATTATAACTAATGATGGAACAGGCGTTTGTTTGATCATTAGAATTGCTGTTTGTGCATTCGTCTTTTGTCCTAGTTTACATGTCAAGTAAGACATAAATATTTTAATATTCTCTATGTATATTTGCTTCAAATAGTTCTTGTAAACTTGAGTTGAACATGTAATTATAAATCACATTTTAAAACTTCTTAATGGTATGAATCATATAGTAGAGAGGTTACCTCCTTCACAAAACGACGGTAACGCAGAGGCGATAGGCTCAAACGACAGCTGAGCAATACCGGCTATGGATTTGATATATCCTTGTAGTATTTCCGATGCAGATACATTTTGCTTGACAAGATCTAAAATAAAAAGTATACTATTTAACACTATCATAATCGAAAGTGAGCGGCAGTTTCATATCGCAAAGTATGTAGATAGATAGGAAACGGCTATGAAATGGTAAATCTTTTAAAATGTTTTTTCGGATGGTACTGCAATAATACCCTCTTGATCAACACTCATGTCACCAAACCCCGGGCGATCGATTCATCTAAGTCGATTTGAGTACAATAAAAGAGAGATTCCCTTTATCCCCGTAACGGAGAAAATCTCCAAATTTCATTTGTCATGAAGGTTACTTTTCCAAAGCATTAATTTTATAAAAACTACACATGTTTGGGTAATTTATCTGATAAAGGTTTTTCTGATAGGAGAATCGTTTATTTAAGAAATAATCTATGTCCTACCGTTGTGAAACGGTATTTTACAACGATTGGGAGTTGTGATGCATTGGCCACGAAGACCGAAGGCCTGAGTGGTCAATTCCTTCGCATCACAACGCCCAGCCTTTGTAAAATACCGTTTCACAACGGTAGAACATATATTATTTCGATTCTAACATGACCAGATTTAAAGAAATTAATAAAAAATCAAATCAAATGTTCCATACTTATTTCCTTAGCGGATGCAATTTTTCGACCGAATAACTTTCCCCGCGGCTTTTATAAGAATCTAACACCCAACAGCAAATTTACGTACAGCAGAGATTTCGCACACACAATTCACATTTACCGATCATCTGGCATAGAACAAACATAACATGAAACAAGACCGAAAAATTGGGAAATAACAGTTACACGACTGGTTTAAAGTATATAGTCTTTACTTAACACGTCACGTCATTTAACCGCGGGAGGAGCGGGGTAGAGAAGAGCGTTGTAAAACGTCTCATGTATACCACGATGAGCTTGTTCTATTTTCATAGTGACCAAGACGCGTGTCATGTTAGAATTATAAATAAAAAGTACTACCATCAGTATAAAAAACCGAATGACTTCTAATTGTTCCTGTCCAAAAACTGCCATATATTGTCAGATTTGCAGTAACTGCATCGTAGGATTCGTTTGCAGGATTGTATCCATAGTCAAGGCATTTCTGCACACTAGATGACCAATCGCCAGAGAAATTACTAAACAGAAACTCATGGATATCTGCAAAATATTTCAAATAGAGTTATATTAACCCTTTCACTCTCAATGACGCTATAAAACGCGTTTGCAAACAAACTGTGTCCTGACCAGACGCCGCGTAAACTGTTTGACACTCGTATCGATATTTAGTTAGTCATACGACCTTAAATATAATTTTGAAATGTGTCTGGCAGACAACAATACTGAAGCAAACGATATTAAAGCAGCGAAGAGCTAAAATTATCTAGAATAATGTGAGTATGAAAGGGTGAATACCAGCAATTTGTTGACAAACAAATCCGCTCATTAACACGACGAATATCATCAAAGACGAACATCTTAATGCGAATGCAGAGCATGGCGGGCAAAGCATTGATATATGAATATATTGCTTACGAGCTTTACAAGTATATTGTCTAACATTTATATCCATTCAACCCTTTTGCAAAAAAACTACATAAAGTTATTAAATCACCATAATCTCATGCTACCCAAGTGAAAACTTATGATAAAATTACCGTTGTTGCATGTATGATGTGTCGTTGTATCGCACGCAGCCCAACTGTAAAAGTCTCTTCCATCTGATTTTTTCTCCAAAAGCAGACAGTCGTTTTCGAAGTTCAACCTATTTGTTACTCCATGTCTGTATATAACTACAAAATAGCAATGTGCCATTTTCTGTTCATGCGCGTGAACAAAATTACATATCAGGAGCATCTATTCAACGAATATTAGCATGCATCTTTTTGTACAGCAGCTTACATTTATAACTAACTAGAACATCCAAAGAAAATCATTATAAAAGTAGTATAGATATAATTATGTTCTCTTGTTTGAAGTGATATGTATATTAGTGGTAAATGCCTATTACTCAAAGCGATCAAATGCTAAGCTCGTTATGAATCTGAACCACTTGCGTACAGTGCTTTCAAGATGAACTAGACTTAAATACATCCTGATCTGAATTATCAAACCAATATCAACTGTTTTTCGTTTCATAAAGCATTGATTCTAAAAAACATCTTAATAAGAAATAGTCATTCTAATTGATAAGAAATCCTACCTTTCTTATATATTGAAACTGCATGATCACCTCCACATAGGACACCATCTATTCTGCTGCATGTGAGTGTACACGATTGGTTAAAGCGTTCCCTTATGTTGTTTTCGTTTGAATAACAATAGCAACTTGAATTCTTAAAAATAGAGTCAATTATCAAAAATGAAAAAAAAAGCAAGCGTGCAAATATCTCATTATGATCAACTTATCTGTATTAGAATTATGTAGCACTTTTTAAAATAAATCCATCCGCATTTCTGTAGTGTTGTTAATATTGCTTGCTTATTCTGCACTGCTTGTATCAGAAATATCGTTAACTCTCATATGACTTAGCATAGCATTTTGTTCGGGTCCATTATTATATATACAGCACTCCCTCTCTACAACGACACCCAATGTGAGACACGGATCGTGTGTATTATTCGGAGGGATCGTTATTCGGAGGGAAATAAATACTTGATTTACATTTGCAAACAGTTTGACTCAAGATCAGATGCCGAGTAACGCGGCGTCTGATCTGGATTCAAGCTGTTTGTCACTCGTTTTTATATTTATTCTATCAAACTATCCACTTATATAGAACTTTGAGAAAAATAGCAGGCGACAATTTTAAGCAGACGACATTGCAGCAGTGAAAGCTTGAGACATAAAATTTAATGTTTTGAAGCAAGGTCGCTGTAAGGAAGGAAACGTTGTTTGGAGGGCCGTTTTAGGGAGGCAACGCTGTAAAACCAACCAAATTTATGTTTTGTCTTGGAAAGGTTAGTTCTGATTAAATGGTTAACTTGTATTGCGAAGAAGCAAGTCGCTTTTAGCGTTGAACTATTGTATGGTTCAAACTACTTGATTGTAATTAATCATATTTACTTATTTTCCTGTATGATTCAAGATAGCATTAATTTTGAATGTATATGCCATTAGTTTGTGTGTGTTAAAAAAAAATCACTGTAGATAAGGAAGTGAAGTCTTGAATCGTATAACAGTTATAACTATTCGACACAAAATATACTAAAATAACATAGAAAATTTATTACTTGAATTCCAAAATAGCTGGTCTTGCAGGCGGAATGGCATTGTCCAGGACTCATCATTTCATCGCTGTAATTTATATTTGCGACGTCTGTAGCACTTGAACACCCTACATGTGCATTCAAATAGATTAACTAAAATCAACTATCGAACTGTCGTGCTTCATCGAAAAAGTCATGATGTAGATGAATGTTCATATTAGTTTGTCTTGAGTAAGACGGCATGTGTTTGAAAATGCAAACAGACATATGGCCACTACATGAAGAACGAAAATAGCGTATAACACTCAAATGAAGCTTTCATATATGTTCCTATTCTACCCCAATCTGTCATTTTAAATTTTAGATTTAATAACCTAATCATTGTATTGAGAAAAAGACAATGCGTCCTATGTCCGAAATATCTAGCTACACAGAAGTTATACTTCCAAATTCAACTTCGATTCATACTAGAATTATGTTGTTTTTTACAAACTTTTTCAATTTTATAAATATACATTAAACGGATAGTGCGTTTCTTTACACGTTGTATCCAAACTGTCAGTACAATAGGATTAAGTAGTATGTAGAATGCAGATGGTTAAGCAACTATGTTAACAATATAAGTAACATTTTAACTAAAAATAATCTGTCCGAAATTCACTAACTTAATGAAGCGTTGGATTGTGATATTTGAGATGTTTTCCTCAATGAAATTAGATTCAGATAAAACAGGCAGTTTTGCGTTTGATTGTTTTAGTTTTATTTAAAATAATTGGATATTACCTATGTAAAGAAAAGCCTGGTAAGATTCAGCATAACCAACACGATATAAACTTCCGTTTTGAAACTGCACACCGTCTTCGGGCAGTGTGACATTCAATAACACCCGTCTGCCTTGTTGTGAATAAACCAGCTCCGGTGTTGCCAGTTTGCATGGTAGGTCTGTATCATTTAAAGTCGTTGTGGAAGTAGTGATGTAGTAGAGATCAACTAAATGCAAATAAACATAGACAGACTATCGTATATGAGTACTTTATCATTCTTATAAACGAGTTGATCAAAATAACATTTTTGTGTTAGTCAACGAGTATATTAAAATGATAAATAATAAGCACGAATGTGAGATTCTATCTTTCATATGAACATATAAAATCCCTATTTAGTTACATGTAATTCAAGTCGTAGTTTGAAGTCAAACCATTCACCCGTCTCTCCGTCATATATATTTCCCATCAACAGTGCCGTTGCTTATGGTGCTACCATAATTTAATATCGTGCTTCATATAGTGATTTGGGGCGTACAAATAGGACCGGAGCTCAAAATTTGATATTTCAGTAGTGACATATCGGAAGTATAGAATGACTTTATAACAATGTCAGAGATTGTTCTTTGCGATCAATACACTTAAACTTAAAGCCAATTTGAAAGAATTACGGTATGAATATCAACCTCATCAGATGAATTGATCGGGGCCTTTACATATAAGCACCATTTTTTTACCGCAACAAAGCTTCAGACGCATCCTAAACACTATGACTGATATTGGTCCTAATCCTTTCTCACAACTGGCGCCCGACTGTTAGTCTTATTCTTTTTGCATCTGATGATAGTCGAATAAACTACAGAACAAAGTACCATTCACCTTATCTTTAGTATATGTTTGCACCAGTCAATGCCGATTGCAATGCATTAATTAGAGAATGAAAACCTTTGTCATGATCGAAATAGCCAACACACTATGGGGTATCTACAACAATACATCGCCAAGGAATACACATGTCAAGGACGTTTATCGTGAACCTTTACGATTCCCTTGAACAGCCAAAGCCTGTACGATGTATGTTGATCTGAAAGAAGGAAATATAGTATATTCAGAAGCAAATTGAAAGCCAGTGATATTCTTTCGACTTAAGTAAATGGCACGTGAAACGTGCATAATCATTTTCCTTTTTCTTAGCAAAGTCTATATTCGAAATGTTCACGTGCGGCATTGTTTGAGTGATAAGAACCATAATCAAGTTGATCGCTAGGGTGACGAACTGTCTCCGTCTCCGTGCGGTCGATTCAATTCGTAAATGCGTCCACCGCGAAACACAAGACCGTGCATCACGTGGTCGACGTGTGTAGCTACGGTTTTTCTTCCTATGTTAAATAACCACGTGCACCCGATTACCCTTCATGTCTCTTGCGACGAGCGCAAAGCACACTTGTTTGCGGGCGAGTTCGACATTTCTTTCAAGAAATGTGCGAATTTAATTTGTTCAATGGCAGTTTTTGATGTAAATTGCCCATGGGTTGTGTCCAGACTAATTGTGTCTACTGATATTGCTGTTTTGGAGAAATAAGGCTAACCACTACTCGCGGTAAAACATTTGAGGATATGGATATATTGATCCAGTTTTAACCAGTAGGATGGATCCACGTGAAACATCAAACTATTTAGTGTCAGGTCTGAATCTAATCTGTTTGCAATTCTATAATAATCTTATGTCAAACTTATCGGTGTCTTTATATATTTGTAAAAGTCTTTGTTGACTAGTCAGTCTTAACAGAGCTTCGTGTGAGAAACCTCTCGATTACGACCATTAAAAATAAAAGTCGTTGATTGAATAAAAACCAAGTGGCAGCTAAATCAAGGTATAACTAAAATAGAAATCTTCGAAAATAGTTTCTGTGTTACTTTCTTTCATTTAAATAATTGTACTCAAATCTAGTCACCGGTCTTAGACATTTATTCATTAACAATTAATTAGTTGAAGTACAGTTAAACATGTTATAAGCTAGCATTCAAACAAGATATATGACTTGTGTAGTATTCAAGCAGGTTTCTTCTCAATGCACGGCCAGAGTAGTGCAGACGGTTCATTTAGAAGCCCTCTGCACGTTTTCCTGCATTAAGCGGCCAACTCTCGTTCAGGATCATCCTGCAGCAGACGCTTTGTTTTCAGGAATGGAGAGTTGCATTTTCCATTGCTATTACACATTTGTGTAGGGAAATAACATGGAAACATCTTGTTCCAAACTCTCCATTCCTGAAAAAAGGACTGTTAATAATAGTACAGGCTTTATAAAACTGAAGATGTATTATATCCAGCTTGGGTAAAGATGTCGACTCTGCTGTTTGCGGTTTAATTCGACTTACACTTTTATTAACTGTACAACTGATAGGTTATATACAGTCTGATTCTTTTGTCTTTTTATTACACGAGGAAAACGTCACCAATCCATTACATTAACTAACAAGTTACAATAAAAATAAAATTAAGCATTGTTCATATCGTTGGAGCGTGTTACAATCTGAGAGTCAAATGTTTGGAGTCTGGTCAGATGCTGATTCTTGACATCCAAGCTGGTAACAAAGTTGTTTACAGAGAACTTCTTCAGAGAACGTGGGTGTATTGTTTGTGTTACGTTTCCTGCTTGAGTCTTTCGTATTTATTCAGTAGACAAAAATAATCTAATTATTAGAAAAGAATAGTGTTCGAACTTTGGTATGTAGGAAGCTGTGGGCAGCTGTTTTGACTACCACCGTAAAGCACATGGATATTTGCAAGATTCAATTTCATCATTTCAGCATTAAGCTATTCACACCCCTAGAACAGTTAAGTCCTTTCATTTTGAAAACCATAAAATGTTTTGTTTTGTGGTTTGGTTTTACAATACAATACAATACACTATACAGATAATACGAAAAAAACAACTTCCTTATGAAATATATTAAAACCTATGCTTACTCAGGATTCACACATACATGTAATTATACACAAAGCTTGTTATATTTAACATGCAAATGACTGCTGTACACAGACTAACGTGTATTTTATATCGCTGCATGTTTTCAAATGTCTTTGTATGTAGGTGAATGTATCTAAAATGTGAATGAGTTTAACCCTATTGCTCTCAACGACGCTTCAAAGCGCGTTTACAAACAGTTTGGGTCCTGATCAGACGCCGCCTTATGCGGCGTCTTATCAGGACCTAAACTATTCGACACTTTAATACTTTAACACTTTAACACTTTAATCGATATTTAATAAGTCATACAACCTTAAATCTAACTTTGAAACTAGTCTTGCAGACAACAATAATGAAGCAGAAGACGACACTAAATTGATTAAGGGGTAAACATCTCCCGAAAAATTGAATTATGAAAGGGTTAAAATGTGTATTTACCTAGAGTTGTGAAAAAGCACAGCAATGTCAATATTCTTACATCCAACATTTCTTTATGTTTAAGTATTCCAACTGGTAAATAACCTACATACAGGTCTATTAACAGACAAACATACTTTGTATCGGTCGTGTCTCTAATTACTGCTTTTTAAGCAATATTTTGTCTATTATTTTGTTTTAACGAGGAAGTACCTCTTTGTCTTATTTGTTGATGGATTATCCACCTGTTGACGGAAATTATCTTTACGACCGTTCCTGCCTTATCATACGGAAGGATATTAACAAAAGGATGAAGTCGCAACACGTCCGTTCCTTCAAAACGCTATTGAAAATAAGGTCAACCAAAATGTTACAGTGGGTAAAGCACTATCATTTTTTAATATTTACAATCGCCCCATTCAATTCCATTGACAAAAAATGTGTTCATTTCATATAAACACCACTTTTCGATAGGGCGGGACTTGTGGAAAAGTTTCGAAGGGGAGGCGGGGCATATGCAGTTTATATTCACGAAGTTATCTTTGGAACTTGCGACAGCAAACATTTGGCGGTTTTTTTTCAAAATTTGTTCTTAACGGATCTATGCCTTCCTACTAGTGGAAACCATGATTCCCGACTAATATTCTTCTTTATTAATGAGATAAATTGCAAGAAAATTGACATAAGAATCTACCTTATAAACAGTGGCTATCTGCGTTTCTTTATGACAAAAAAAAAACGATATAGTTATCCTACTTTAAAATGACGTCACTTCCAATGACGTCAAAAATCGGCATTGTTTGCGCCAAACTGTCAAGTTGTTGACAATGGAACTTATTTTTTCTGCTTTCGAATGTACACAGATTCAGTAAATCGGTCATGGCCGTTCCTTATAGGGTACACATTATTCGTGTTATCTACCTCTAATATGGATTAAACATACATGCGTACTAACAAAATGTGTATTTAATGTTAGAAATTACAGCAAATATATTGTAAATATAAGAAATGAACTGATTTTTTTCGGCGTTCAAGCGAAATGAACGACAGAAAATTATCGGCAAATTTACCATGAATCGCCATTTCTTAAATACATCCGTGATTGCGAAAATACAGTTTATCAATAACGAACACGTTTGAGCCAGATCAGATACCGAGTTTGTTGGCGACTGGTCAGGCGTAAAACTTTCAGAAAATAAACCGTAATTTGTTACATTTTACTGCATTGCATTTACATTTTGTTTAGTGTGACTAAGACAAAGGACGTTGTCCTTACTTTAGACAAAATAGAAATTCAGAACGTAAAGTCAAAGTACGCACTACCAGAGCACCAGATAAGGGTTGTTTTTCAAAATCTAAAATCTTTATTTCTGAATTAAACCCTATGGTGTCGCTACTCATTAGAATCGTCTCGAAGAGACGATTCTAATGAGTAGTAACACCATAGGATTTGGTGCTAAAAAGAGTGAGAAAATGTTGAATTTGTTGAAAAAACTACCTCTTATCTGGAACCCTGACTACACAGATCGTTCTCTCATCCGGAATAACAATAACCCAACTACAAAACTAATGATTTTTATTATTTTCAGTTTAAAGAAAACACATTGTACGGATTAATAGTTTGAAGAAAAAAGATGAATATATACCAATCAGTCGTTACTTTTACTGGTATTTGTTAGAAAGCATAAAGTAGGGTGGAAGATTCAATGGTATTACTGTACAAAACTTAGGTTAATCGCAACAAATGTTGTTAAAAACATGTTACAATATCACAGCCAAAATTTAATCTACTGTTCTTACCATTTTGTATTGATATATCGCCTTTTACCAACTTTGTCTAAATTACTTAAAACTTGTATATCAAGGTACACTTAAAAACAGTTTACCGAAGAAGTATCAAATCGATTCTCAAAAACGTTCGATACTGATCAGATGCCGCGTAAAGCGGCATCTGATCCGTATACAAACTATTTGCAAACTAGAATTTAAACGCCTTTTCGGGCGAAAGGGTTAGACTAATCTGGTGGTACACAGTACAGTACATCATCAGTGACGCTGGTGTAGTTATTTTCAGTTTTATATTCTTTTAGGCCTCTATCAATAGTGTTGTAACCTACACCATCTTCACGAGTTCTGTCATAAACATTATCAGTCACTACAATCCCTCCCGCTGGATCTCTTGAAACTTTACTATACGTGTAACCAGCATCGGCTGTATTGTAAACGTTGTCTGTTGTCGGTTGTACTTGCTGTCTGCTTGTTGCTGTATCATAGTCTTCCGTTGGTTCAGTTTTGTTATAAACATTGTCTGTTTGAACTTCTTGCTTTTCGTTTAACTTGTTATAAGTCATTTCTTTTTCAGATATATTATAAACGTTACCAGTTTCATTTATTTGTCCTGGGCCTGTTTTTTCACCAACATGATTGTATGTACTGTTTAAATCAAGTCTGTTATATTCGTTGGTTGCATTGTTAGGAGCCTCCGATATCCCGACGGCCCCTGCAGTGTCATAGCCATACTCGTTTGTATTTAATGTTCCACTGTAAACAGGGTCATAGTTGTGACTTGATTGTATTGTTGATCGGTCTTGCCCACCTACATTATTCAGGTCCATACCCTCGTTAACACGACCTCCGCCATGAATAGTGCTAGATTTCAGAGGGTGTTTATCCTTTGATTCTTTCCTACAAACAATAGTAAAACAGGTAACGTATTCGTTATTTTCTCAAACATAACACGTTAACCCTTTCAACCCTTAATATACATGTACATGTACCTTGTGGATATTTAACATCCTTTTGAACTATTTTAGTGAAGGTATTTTGAACCAGTCTACTGTTGCATTTTTGATATGACAACGAAAACGAATGAAAATATCAAACAGTGCAGACCCTGATCAGAGGGCTCCTATAGGAGCCTTCTGATCGGGGTCTACCCTGTTTGCATATGTAATCAGTAATCTCTACAGAGGGCTGTATGGTTGAAAGGGTTAAAACCAAACAATAGTATCAAATACAAAACAGTTTGGAGCCAGTTCATTGCTGGTTAAAGAGTATTGTCTTAGTTTTCAAAGTTTTAACCTATGCTTTTTTCAAGCATGCCAGATTATGAAAAGAGTGGTGCCTTATGCAATGCCTTCTGATGCCACATTGCGCGGCGTGTAATATTTATCCACGCCATTTTCACTCGCGGTAAGGCAATTAATGAATTAGTTAACAATCACTGTCAGCTTTTTTTACGCAAATTCAAACTTTAGTTATAATTCTTAGTGTCTAAATGTTTGTCCTGATCAGTCGATCTTGCTTAAATCAAACATACCCATATTTCAAAGTTAAAACATTGCTACAAACGCGAGTTCAAATACCGACTTTCGACTGTGTTTAGAGTTGTTAGAGCAGATTTTTAGCAATTCAAACCTTTTTCTCCAAATGCATATAACAACAACAACGATGATGACGATGGCAGCAGGAACAGCTATACCGACAGCTACTGAAATAAACAATGTATATTGGACCAGGGGCCCGTTTTACTAAACAACTTACGCAAACCTTTTGCGTAAGTTAAAATCGTTTAACTCTTATTTTTCGATCATAAACGTTTGCAAACAGCAAATAGCCAGATCAGAGGACGCGCTAAAAGCGCGTCCTCTGATCTGGCTATTTGCTGTTTGTAGCAAGTGATAATAAAAAATATAAATCAAAATTTAAAATTTTGAATTACGCAAAATTTGTGCGTAAGTAGTTTAGTAAAACGGGCCCCTGAGCTGCATGTTGCAAAACGTCAACATCTGTTAAGCTGTTCAATTCTATGACGTCATTCATTTTAAACAATTGTCCTGCGCTTTTATGCCTCAAATTAAAGCATTAGGTATTTTGAATTAACAACTATTGGAATCAGGATTCAAACTGAGTGCAAATAACTTTTATACTCGTAGTAAAGCAGTGAAAGTATACAACCTACCCACACATACATACACACATACTTGACCGAAATATTTAGTGTTTGTTGCTGCTCAAAACTGTTTTCCATTCGGATTCAAAATAAACAAGTTACAATGTCATTGGCCTGTCATTTTCTTCATTTCATTGCATTATTTTTTCCGTTTAATTTTGTTTCACCCATCATGCAATGATATTTCAATGAACTCTCTATTGAGGCTTGTCGGATAATTTCATTATACAATACTCCCTCCCTACAACAGCCCTACCAACAACGACTACCTCCTTACAACGACTTTTGTCGCAGTTCCTTAAACCGGACAAGTATATCTAACCTAGTTACGGCTGCAATGTCGTCTGAAATTGTCGTCTGCAGTTTTTCTTTAAGTTACATAATGGACATTTGGATTCAAGCTGTTTTTTATTTTCTCTCCCTAAATCGACTCTCTCCGAACAACGCACACAATTTTTGTCTCCCGTTGGGTGTCGTTATAGAGAAAGACAGAGCGCTGTATATAAGATAAAATGATCAGGAGACACTTCTGTGTCTGTACAAACAAAAAAACAGTTCATTAAAGTGTGATTGTACACACAGTGTAGACCCTGTTGATATACAACTTAACGCATCAGGAACTACACAGTTTGCTAATATCTTCTTTAGTAGACAATAATCTAAAATTGGTGTAACTATTTCGGCGCCAAAATTATCGTGATAAATTTACCCTTTCGCCGCTTTATAGTCGTCTGCTTTAATGTTTGCAAGTTCGTTTCAAAGTAAAAGCTGATGAAGTATGGCTTAAGAAATATCGATACAAGAGGTAAATAGGTTTGATCTTGATCCAAACTGTTTACAAAGTCGCCTTGATACAGTGGAGAAACCTTATTCTAATATGACACGTGAGTTAATCTATATAAACAAAGAACAAGTTCGCCGTGGTATACCTAGTGTGTTTTACCACGCTGTTAAAATAGTTTTTTTTAACAGGCTCTTCCTGTTTCCACCCTACGGTAAAGCGCAGTTTTCAATGAAAGTCATGTGAAGTAAACGGTATTTCCTTTCATATTTTATTACTGATTTATCTCAGATATATTTAATCTAACTAATACTAAATGGTTCTATGACAGAATAAATTATTTCGTCACTATTTTTTTTATTTTACTTATATATGACGTTATATATGACGTACTGATACTGGTTTCATGTAAAAGCCATACACGGGAAGTAATTAGATCGAAAACTGCATACGCAGAGGAAATTAGCCTGAAATCTTATGAATTTTTTAAGTTAGTCATGTTAGAATCGCAATAATCGATGTTCTATCGTTATCAAACGATATTCCATAACGGTTGGTCGTTGTGGTGCGCAGGAATTCGCCTTCGTGGTCAATGCCTGCGCATCACAACTCCCAACCGTTGTAGAATACCGTTTAACAACGGTAGAACATCGATTATATCTTAACTCTTTACCGTTTAAACGCAAAGGAAACGCAAACGCAGTACACTATAAGGAACAAAATGACAACATGTTGACGTTGTAATTTATTAAAATCTTTTAACGCGTTAATTGGGAAAGAATGTTTTCTCATCTGAACGACTAACGCCTTCACTGTACCTGCATATGTAGAAGAACTTCCATCATCATCCGGCGTCATGTTTGATGTGTTGTCTTGGCTTCTCTTTTGTGTTGTGTTTTGATTCTTTGTTGTAGTGGTTTCATGTGATCTAGATGATGATAAAGGTGTCTCTGAAATGTTATTAAAACTATGTGAACAGTCATGCAAACTTCTTAATTTATCGCCTCATCTTGATCTACACTATTTAACACTTAGGGTCCTGTTTCGTTAAACATCGTACGGACAAAAACGGTCGTTAGTAAAATCTGTTAAATACATTTAATTCTTATTTCTCTTTCTAATCCGGTATTGTGACATCTCTGTGGACTCGTCTTTAAAAAAAGATTCCAAAGAGATGTCACGAGACAGGATTAGATGCAGAAATAAACAATAATTGAGACTTTTATAATTTGACTTACGATAACATTTGTCGTACGAAGTTCTATAAAAACGGGCTCCTGGTGATATGTTCTTGACAAAAAACATTTGAATGAAACAATACAGTCGTTACTAACGACACATGTTAGTTGACACTTTATTGGCACGTTTGAAATGTTTTCCATCTGTTGGACACTGGATATCAATCTCTCGAGTTAAAATCGAATAAACATCCAAACTTTAGTAAAAGCAGATTAACAATTGAGCAAACAGTAGTATGATAGCGACTATGTCAATGTTGCCATTTCTCTGGATTTTTCCGAAATCTTCAGATTTTTATCCTTGCAGATTGTAGCTTAAAGCAGATTGAAAGTAAAGCAGATACGCCTTAAGGCGCATTCTGCTGTACTTACAACCTGCTTTAAGTAATCGTGCTTGAAAGAAAGAAAATTTGAAAATCTTAGGATTTTTCAAAATCAACTTATGGCAGCCCGGCTATGTAAAACGGCTATGTCCGCCATGATGGCAATGAAAGGGCTGAGTTACACATTAATTTCTAATGTGGCATGTATACGTCATTTACAAACAGTGAAAGGTTCTCCGTGAAGATTGATCAAACTATGTCCTTTGGGTAAAACATGACCCCAACCTGGTACATGGAATTATATAATGAAATTGTCAAACATCTTCTTTACTGTAACTGTGTGTAACAGGGTCCGTATTCTGAAACATTCTAAGATAACTTTTTATCTAAGTAAAACAATATTCTCTTAGTTTTCGGCAATTTATTCTTATTATTTGATGATTAACTCATAAAAGGGGAAACACTAAAAACAAATCTAACTCGACAAATGTACTTAAGTATTATGAAATATCAAAACACCGTTTTCTCTTAACCTAACATGGCCTGATCTATGAGAGTTGGTTTGGTGACACTTCTAGATGCCCTTTAACAATATAGAAGAAATAGTTCCAGTAGTTTGCATATCTAGGTCACAGCAGCTAAATATAATTATTTTTTCAATGAAAACTTGAATATGTTTTCTTGTCTGAAACCCTAGTAAACAGAGCTTAGATATGTGGCACATGGCATCACCTACAGGGCCTCTATCAAGATTTTCAAATTATGCCACAAGGGTCAAACATGACTCTGCTCAAGGACATTGCATCATTATCTCCATTTTGTAAGTTTTTCTCATGGAATCGAAAAATGGCCAATCGGACTCTTGTTTAAAACATTATAAAAAAAACAAAAAACCTAAATAGCCATGATTGAGCTCGACGATATTAGAAACCGGGGGCACGTTTCAGAAAACTTCTTACGACAAATGTTGTCGTAAGTCAGTTTATAAAAGTCTCAATTATTATTTATTTCTCCATCTAATCCTGTCTTGTGACATCTTTTTGGAATCGTCTTGAAAAGACGATTCCAAAAAGATGTCACAAGACAGAATTAGATAGAGAATACACAGATTAAATGTATTTTAAAGTTTTGACTTACGACAACATTTGTCGTAAGACGTTTTATGAAACGGGCCCCGGACCTCTGACCTTGGTCTTCCCTCTTTGCATGGGATAAGCATACTCTTTACAGGTACACTGTTTGTAAAATTATAAGGATAGACCACCCGTCTCCAATGTCAATGTGTTAACTCATTCACCCCTAAAACTTGTTATGGATAATTCCAAATTCAATATAAATCTAGTCCATCTTTGACTATTTAGGGTTGATTTTACAATATATTTCAAAATGACAAAACCATGTAAATCCTGATCAGAGGGCTCTTTAAGGAGCCCTCTGATCAGGGACTACACTTTTTATCATGGGACAATTGTTATCCTTATGTACACTGTTTGCTACTCACGGGTATACTGGTCGCTAGGATTGACTGTCTTAAATGTATTCTGAGAATAATTGCAGAGGTAAAGTTCCGCAAACGACAAAAAAGGGAATGTTGGGCTGATTGGAACCACAGGGGTCTATACCGTTTTCTAGTTTCTACACACTATATATACTAACAAGGGGTACAACTCTCTGACTGGACATTCGTACACCACAAAGTACAAAAAAGTATATAACTCTATCAATTTACATGGTATGCACGTTATTCCTTCGACTATCGAAAGCCAAGACATTTTGCTACATAATAAATATATTCAACTAACAGTATCGCATGCACTATCACAACTTAAACAACGATTTTCTCCCGAAACGTCGCCTTGTTTTGATACTCTACAGACCCTCGTTCACCCGGGTTTCATCATATCACGCATAACCTGTACTTGTGGTGTACGAATGTCCAGTCAGAGAGTTGCAACCCTTGTTAGTATACACTCAGTACAAAAAGAAACGCACACTGTGCTCAGGCGCAGATTAAGAGACTTTTTTAAGATACTAAGACCATATCTCAAGATCAATTTAATTCTGTCACAAGTTTAGAAAAACATATAATTAAAATTACTGTGCTGTATTTTAACCCTTTCACTCTTAATGACGTCAAAAGGCGCGTTTTCAAACAGTTTGGATCCTGATCAGACGCCGCGTAACGCGGCGTCTGATCAGGATCCAAACTGTTTGACACTCGTATAGATATACCTTAAGTCATACTACTTTGAATCTTACTTTGAAACGATCTTGCAAACAACAAAATTGAAGCAGACGACAATGAAACGGTGGTGGGATAAAAATCTCACGATTAATTTGGCAGCGAAAGAGTTAATTAATGCCTGTTGAAAACACCGCACCGATTTGTTCAGGTTGTGATGATAACCAATTCAATGATAAACCTCCCATTTTCAACATTGATAGCCCAAGACGGAACTACTGACTGTAATGAAAAGATTATTTCACAAATACGTTCCTTCTACATACAAGCGTGCTTTTCTTTTTGTACTGAGTGTATATATAGTGTGTAGAAACTAGAAAGCGGTATAAGCCCCTGTGATTGGAACATAGTAAACACTAACTGCTACAGTGGAGAAGACGTCATTCCTCTCCGTTTAAACGGAAAAAAAACGCAAACGCAAATCGCTACAATGTAAGAAAAAATCCCTTTTTGACATTTCTTATTATTGTTATTTAATCTGAGTTGCAAACAGTTTTGAACCTGATCAGTCGCCGCGTACACGACATCTGCTCAGGCTCCAAACTGTTTGCCACTCAGATAAATAGTTTATGTTTAATAAACATAAATAGTCAGAATTGTCGAACAGTTTTTCACTTCGTATTATGCAATGGGTTCATGTTTCATTTGCGTTAAAATGGGAACAACGGCATTCGTTGTTGAACCGAGGGGGTCGTTGAAGGGAGGGGGCACTGTACCTGTTAAACACAGAGCTTTCATCTGACGAGTCGGTTCGGTGACAAAATTGAGTTTGAACTCGTTGTTTGTGTACTCTATGTAGCCTTGCTTAAACCCACTGTCACTTGTAGAAACATCTAGGTTCAAAACAGAAACATATACATGACCAGTGGTGCGCTAAAAACAAGAAATCGGACATATCAAATAATACGTTGTATTTGCAACTTCAAAACTGAGTGGTTCTTTTCACATATTAAACCCTAGAGACGAGTATTCTCCTCATTTGCAAACAGTGAACCTGTCAGGATTAAACTTTTCCCATATCATTTAGGAGCTCATCTGATCAGAGACGACACTATTTGTTATTTTGAAATATAGTGTTAAAATCAACCCTTAACCCTTTACCCGGTTATAACATTAAATACAGGTGATCACTTAAAGCAGGCTGAAAGTAAAGCAGAATGTGCCTTAAGGCACATTCTGCTTTACGTTCAGCCTGTTTTAAACTAACACATGCTAGGCAATATAAAATATTTTATGGTAATAGTTCATGAGGGTATAAACTTGAACCATTTTCTTCAGCGGTGAAATAAACTAAATACGCTAAAAGTCGCTTCTTTAGGGGAAAGGGTTAATTGTAAACAATGAACTAGACTTATTTTGAAATTGGAATTACCCGTTTAAAATTTTATGGGTAAATGGGTTTTTACTAGATTAACCTTTTGCGTCTTTTACAGTTAACATGAGTAGTGTGCAATTGTCCTATGCAAGCGGTGAAGATCATGATCAGATGTCTCATAATCTGGGTCTATTATTCAATTTGCAATATATTGTAAGTATTAACAGGAATAGATCTGCAATTGGGATAAATTGAGTATTGAGTATTTATATTCTGCTTTACTTCCAATCTGCTTTAACCCTTCACACCATAGCCTGTTTCTAGTTTTAAAGACATGTGACCACTTAAAGCAGGTTGAAAGTAAAGCAGAATGTGCCTAAGAACATTCTACTTTACTTTCAGCCTGCTTTCAGCTATCATCTGCTAGGATTTAGAAATTGTTTCTTATGGTTCATTTTTATAAATTGGAACTATTTTCTTCAGTGGAGGAATAAATCAAATGTGCTAAAAGGCGCTTTTATGATGGAAAGGGTTAAGTAATCGCTTTTGAAATATGGAGAGTGTGGAACTCTTAGGAGTTTTTTCTGCCCTGAAAACCCTTGTTTAGCTTAAAAGACTCAAACATGTTAATGTTAAGCCTTGTTTCACTTTACCTGTTATTGGTAAAATTGACAACCGTCGAACCACGCCAGTCCACAAATCGGAATTGTATCTTCCATAAGAGTCCCAATGGTTTGGGCCAACAGGTCGTTCACCTCGCTGAATACATCTGACCATGATTGCAGCCCAGGTATTATAGGTATTCTCTTCATTATTCGAGTACTCTGAAAATTGTTAGACTATATTAATTTAGATTTGAATCTCTTCCATTATAGGAATAAACAACATATTTTTGACGTTCATGACGGTATGACTACATTAGCTTCGCAGGGGGTAAATTGCGTAAACGCCCAAAGGGCGTTTTCGTTAAATTTACTCCCCGAAGCTAATGTAGTCATACCGTCATGAGCGGCAAAGAGGTGTTGTTTATTCCTTATATTTATATTTATATTTTCTGTCTTGTCAATTTAATGTGTTTATTGCCCAGATTTGTTTTTCTGTATAAGAATTTATCATATACCGGTCAAAGAGGTTTGATAGATGTAATGTCGATGTAATAGCCATTCCAGTTTCTAAATATGGTGAGAAAGTAGTCCCAACTACATGTACTCTAACTGTATTAAAAATTCAGGATTTTTTCCAGTAAACTTTCTCTCTGTGAATGGAAAAGGCTTACAAGGCAAACAAATAACAGTGCAACTTGAATATCTATTGCCAAAGCACATTCTAAAATTACAGGTCGCGGTTGTTTTCTTAACCCATTTACACACATAGCAACGCGATGGCAACGACCTATGGGTCTGTATCACTCCGCTAGTGTCATATGACCGTCGACCAATGGGAGCTTAGTGTTAAGTGCCCGATGTAGTCTATTTGAAGAAGTCCACGAATAGCACGGGCGAAATCCGAACTGGCTAAATCCAGATTCAAAGTGTAGGTTCATCGGCAGATGACTGCATATTTTTTAATAGGATTACATAGTGACTTTACAGGGTGAATGTAAATATTTAAATATAACCCTTGAGAAACGTATACTTGTTTCTAGTATCGAATTTAGTTGACCACTCAATACAGGTTTAAAGTAGAGAAGAATGCGTGTTTGTTACCATCTGTTATGATATAGAAACTATATCTTACGATACCTGTTCATAATTGTATACAGCGAAGCGAAACTAGTTATTCAATGGATGAATAAACTAGAGGCGTTAAATGCATAACTATAGAGTTGTGAGCTAAGCAAGGAACATTTATTAACCCTTTCAATGACATTATGATGGAAATGTACAGCTTAATCATCATATCCCTGCAGTGCTAGCGTCTGATTTTATTTCCTAAATTTAGGAATTTCGACTTAACTATTTCCCCCATAGACAATACATATTTGATCCACTGAAGAAAATAGTTAAAATTTATTCAACCATGAAAATTAACCGTAAGAAATATTTGCTTACTCCTAGCTGATGGAATGTTAACCCTTATCCTGCGGTAATATCGTCTGCTTCCAAATTGTCGTCTGCAAAATTTGTTAACTCTAGATTTATGCTTTTTTTAAGTAAAGAAACCTAAGGACGAGTGTCAAACAGTTTGAATCAAGATCAGACGCCGCATATCGCGACGTCTGATCTGGATCCAAACTGTTTGCAAAAATCAGTAAAGTCGCGACCAGCAGGCAAAGGGTAAATGCTCAAAGGATGCTCTTGGTCCAAGGGAAATGGGACTAACTGAAGTTCACATGGACCGGTTGCTTATGCTTTTCCTAAACGAGTGGTGCAATAATAAATATGTGATATTTGGATTCAATTTGGCTAATGTGTCATGAATTGTACTGAGAAGACACATATGATCTGTTTTAGTCTCAGGTCATATTCTACATGTGCCTTTTCAGTATAGTTATTTCAGATTACTAGTTAATTTCAACTCTATCTTATCTTATGTGTATGATAGTTGCTATGCTGTTTTTTAAGTTACGTGCTTTTAGTCTCTTATAAGTCTAATTAGAGTGGTAGTGTACTAAATGATTATTGGTGTGTTATGTAATTATTGATTTATTGTACACTGAAGAGAAATAAAAAAATAATTAAATGCTCATTCTGCTTTACTTTCAACCTGCATTGAGAGTAAACCTTCTTCAAAGCAAACTGTTAAAAAGTAAGTACTGTACTTCTGGTAATGTAGTGAATAAGTTAATATGGAGGTTTAGCACATGGCTTGGAGCTCTCGGCCAATCAGATGCCTCAAAAACCTGTGAATATATCGTTTATTTTACAAAACCATGAAATTACTAACACACTATTCACTTATTCAATGCTTCCGTCATCTCAAGGCAATTTGACGTCACAACCCTAGCAATCATGTGAGCGGGCCCTCGCGAAAACCTTTTGCCTGCACTGTAGGCTTAACGATAAATAATCGGAATAAACTCAAACTAAAGCAATACGGTAATTCCACAGTATCAATAATAGATCTAGATCTACCCCATCGCTTTGGACCTAGATATATGCATTGTTTCAGCTGTAGATGTAAAAACCGCGATATGCATGTCTAGATTGTCTTTACTATACACCTAAGATCGGAGGGGAACTGCACTCGCTTGATGACGTCATATTATGTACAGTGACACCTAACCTTTAAAGGCAATTAATAATGAATTGTGCTTACATATAGAGCTTCAAAAAGCGTTATTTATGTTGGTGTTAAAGCATGCTTAATGTCTCAAACTACACATTGAAATAACCTTTCAAGTAAAATATTACAAATAAAATGACTTTTTCGTCTAAAACAAAAAGCAGAAACGAAGGGTCTTCTTGTTTTCCTCGAGCCCAAGCCAGTGCTAAATAGGTTAGACCATGGTTGCGCGCGAATAAACGACATAGTTATCGGGGGCTACGCCCCCTCGAACTATATCGTTTATTCGCTTGCAACCATGGTCTAGCCTATACTTGCAAGTCATAGCTAGTTTTAGTAATTCGACCTCTGATTCGGATCCAAACTATTTGCAGTGGGAACAAACGTGTTAATTGATAAATAAAAGCGTCCCCTATTTGTACAAAGTGGATAAGCAAAACTAGCAAAAACATGTATTATTTACCATCCCTGCATATCAATTTTTTGTTTTCTTCGGTACAATGTGACCACTGAAATTCCTTATCATTTCCATCGAAGGACAAACATTCACCGTCTTCTTCTGCATTTGCGAGTTCAGTCTTCACTTCGACTGGAACAGAAGATAAGTACTAATACCGTTAATTTTATACAGACAAAAACACAAGTATAATGTATTTTGTAAAAATCGTATTAATGTTCAAAAGGCATGTCAACTGGGACCAAAGTTATAAAGAGTTTAAGTTGAGTCTAAGTTGAGTCTAAGATCGTTCCAAAGCACTTGAATGGTCTTATTTGTGTCAAAGCTCAAATCCGATCAATCAAATGTCTGATAAGGATCCAAACTGTTTGCCACTCTTACCAATATTTCTAACGTCATACAACCTTAAACTTAACTTCGAAACGTTCTTGCAGACAACAATACTTAAGCAAACGATTATAAAGCGGTGAATTATTCTCCTGAATAATTAGACATATTCAAGATCTTGTAATATATATATTTGCGTTGAACAGAAGTACGTTAACATGCAAACTATTAACATGTTTAAGAAATGAATTGATTATTTTAAGTGAATTGAACGACAGAAACTTATCGGCAAATACCATGAATCGCGCTAAATTTGCCGATAATTTTCTGTCGTTCATTTCGGTTGAACGCCGAAAAAATCAATCCATATCTTATATTTACAATGTATTTGCTGTAATTTCTAATATAAGATTAACATTTTGTAAGTATGTATGCATGTTTAATTCATATTAGAGGTTGATACATGTAACACGAATAATGTGTACCCTATCAGGAACAGCCATGACCGAATAACTGTAGCTGTGTACATTCGAAACCAAAAAATTGAGTTCCATTGTTACGTTCTAAGATCAACAACTTAGACAGTTTGGCGCGAAAAAGACGATTTGACGTCATAAGAAGTGACGTCATTTTTAAAGTAGGATAAATATATCGGTTTATTTGCATAAAGGAATGCAGACAGTTGTTGTTTATAAGATATGTCAATTTTCTTGCAATTTATCTCATTAATAGAGAAGAATATTGGTCGGGAATCATGGTTTACACTACATGTCATAGGCAGGCATAGATCGGTTAAGAACAAATTTTGAAAAAATCCGCCAAATGTTTGCTGTCCCAAGTTCCAAAGATTTATTCGCAAATGAAAACTGCATAAGTCCCGTCACCTCTTCGAAACTTTTCTACAAGTCCCGCCCTCTCGAGAAATGGTGTTTATATGAAATGAACATCCTTTTTGTCAATGGAATAGAATGGGGCGAGTTTAAATACTTTCCTATAACGTAAGGTTTTTTCACTGAAGGAAATACAAAATTTGAGCTAAACAGATTTAAAAACAGTGCAAATTAGCTACTGTAGAAGAATACATTGTTCTTTCTACAAACCTTTGAAAAGGGTAGCCTCAGATCAGACAGGTGTTATTCTAAAACCCCTCTTGTAAGGGTTCGCAATGTTTGACATTTTGCAATAAAGTATAAAATAGACCATATATAGTCTTAAATGGATTACATGTACATTGTCTTAGAATCTATGGCCCGTTTAATATAACTTCGTACGACAGAACCGATCGTAAGTCAAAACTTTAAAAATACATTTAATTTCTGACTTTCTATATAATCCTGTATTGTGACATCTCTTTGAAATCGTATGATGTATTTCTCCATTTAATCCTGTCTTGTGACATCTTTTTGGAATCGTCTTTTAAAGACGATTCCGAAGAGATGTCACGAGACAGGATTAAATGGAAAAATAAATCATAATTGAGACTTCTATAATCTGACTTACGACAACATTTTTGTACGAAGTTTATTAAACGGGCGCCTGAAACGTCCAGTTGGATGTCAATAGGTACGGTTGTCATGGGTTTAATATTCAGATCTTACCTTCTTCATACACTGAAACCAGGATTGTTTCATTTCCACATAGCATCCCATGACATTTTACATGACATTTCTGTTCCTTCAAGCTTTCATCATAGCGAAATATCTTGTCTATACAGTAGCAGGTGTCATCCTTAAAAATGAAAATAGTCAAAACTGTGATGTGCAGCAGCACTTTGATTGAACCTTGAACCTAAAGTTTACAATTTTACAAAAGCTGTACACACATGTCCAATACCAAGTGTATAACAAGAAAAGGTTCTACATTGTTAGTCATTTTGCAATTCATTGCAGAAAACAATCATAAATAGTTATAGATTGACTAGACGGAGTTATTAACTGAAATTGGTCTTTTGTGTTTCCTTGACCTTGTATTTTGTTAATTGTATGGGTTGAACTGTTGCCATGCTTTTTTGTGTATGCGAACTGACACATACAAGAATATTCAACTTAACTTGAATTTGAACTTTTAATTGATATTTTAATGTATCAGAGGTCAATGGGTAATGAAGTTTACGTCTACACTATCATTTCCAACGTATCAGTTTGAATCCGATCAGACGCCGGGTCACCCGGTTTCTGATATGGCTCTAAACTGTTTGATATTCTATTGCAATTGAAGTTATGTTTTAACAGAAATATGTTCATGGGGGACAAGTAATTATTCTGCAAGGTAATAGAGTTCAATTAACCCATTGAACCCTTGTGACGAGTACATTGGTCTTTTTAAAGCAGTTTCGCGACGATCAGTCTGGATTCAAACTGTCTTTATGTTTATACTATGAAAAAAAGCAAAGAACATATAGCACATTTTGCATACGCCAATTTCAGTATGTGAAACCTTTGATATTCATACACTGGTTAACCTACCTGTAAACCAAACAAAATGTCACTGCCACCACAAAAGGAGTAACATATTCCCGGGTCACGTGGTAAGGTTGCACTTTTTGAGAAAGTTAGTTTTGCAATATCCGCACATCCTGAAAATAAACTGTTTTGTTTAGTAAATAATTATTATTTTATTATGTGTTATTTTTCCCCGTTTAACGATTTGCCCCATTCTTGTTAAATCATTTATCCCAAAGTCTGGTTTTTAGCACGCTGAACTGTGTTCAAGAGCTTATGTTGTCACCCAGTTGTTGGCGTCGGCGTTGCCGTTCCCGTGCCTGTTCCTGTTAGCGTTAGCAATTTCAAGAACATACTTATAACTTCTATATCCCTTGACGTATTGCTTTAATTTTTTGTATGTTTGTGTATATGGACAATACCTTTTCATGCACTCAAAAAGTTTAGCCCCTGTGACATTTAGCTTTAACTGTAAGCCGGCGTTTAGGTTTCGAAATCTGCCTTTAGGTTTTTCAAAATGCATATACCTTCAATGTTTAGTGAAATATTCCTTTCATATTTGGCATGCATGTGTATATAGAAATACCTTTTCATGACATGCATACAAACGATTTCAGCCAAGTGACCTTGACATTGTACTTAGGGCTAGATTTTTGGTTTCGAAATCTGCGTTTATGTTTCGAAAAATACTCCCATGTCCTCGCGATATACCTTTCATATCTAAGGAGAAGATGCTTAATCAAAGCTGAATGCAGTAGCAAATTAAAAAATGTAAATTTCTGAATTTACATACCTTTGTATAGAAAAGTTTTGTAAATCTTGGCGTAGCCCACCCATACTTGCTGTCCGTCTTGTAGACCTATGTGTGTGTCTAAAGAGACTTGTTGTCCCAGGAAGTTAATATCTGGCGTTCCCAAATCACATAGTGAGTCTGCATTAAATGACCTTTCCTCACTAATATGATAGTACTGTGCTGGAATGGGAAAAAGAGGCTTTACTACAGTTACAGTGGAGACAAAGTTATTCTTTCTCACTAAACGCGTTTACGCGCAAACTATTATTTCCAATGCAACCAGTTTGAAGCAAGATCAGACGCCGGGTCTGATCAGGCTCCAAACTGTTTGCAGCTCAGATTAAAAGAAAACAAGTATAATGTATTTTCTACTGGAAACAAACCTTTACCTTACACATGGACCATTTCACTTTTTTTAAAAATTACAATATGGTTCGTTCCAATGAGCTGATTCCTGACGATGATTAATAAACCAAACAAACATTGGACACCCTTGGGTTCAACAGCAAATACAAAAAATACAGTTGCACTATGATATCTCCAACTCAGTTAGGTCGAACAAACCCGATTTCAAAGTTGGAAAGTGGCTAAGTCACGTTGTAACGTTGATATACGGGTATGTTTGACTTAATCGAGCATGCAATGGTGCAATTCATGTGTCGACAAATCGGATGGTTCGAACTTTGCGAATACGAGATATCGAAATTCGACTTTATACAGTATATACCAGTTATTCTTACCCAATAACGCGTTTATGTTAAATATATTGTGAAAATTTGTTTTCACTTAAATCATAGTAAACATCCCTTCACTTTTAAAAGCAATTTAAATAAAAGTACGCTTATTACTACTACCTTCTGCCTATAATATATGATTGTTTCGTGTGATAAGATTTTATAGTGTTTTGTTATTCTTATATATAAGTGTCTATATACGAGTATAATTACTTTGTTTCTTTCTATGTGTTAAGAAATAGTATTTAAGTGCATGTATAAAGATGATACTGAAATAAAGCCAAAATATAGCGTTTTATGATTGAAAATATTAAATGCCTTTAATATAAGTGAAACAAATGAATCAAGTAATTAATCGTTAAACCAATATTAGTCAATGTCACCGGAACTCCACGAATTTTGTAAACAGTTGTACATGTACATAGAGTATCAAACCAACCCTAAACCATTCTCCGAACCAGGCGGCGTTTGATCATGATCCAAACTGTTTACAAATAATTTTTGTACAGGGGGTACGGCAGGAATTGGGTAAAGTCGACTGACTCTCTGATGTCAGTATCTATTTTGTTTAACAGCCGTTTATGTTCACTACAACATCAACACAGACACTGCAAGCAGAGTAGACCTAACACTGTACGAAGTTATAAACTGTTATTTGTTATGTCATTTAGTTCAAATCTTACCTCTTGAAATCACTGGCAGAAAAAATATCACCACCAAACTGTAAGTCGCCATTTTCGTTTTTATATATGTATGTATAATTAAGCAAAACTGTGTCCATCCGCTTGTGACAATACGACAGTGGAGAAAACGTTAGTCCTGTTTAAACGCAAACGAAACGCAAACGCAAATTGCTAAATTGTAGGATATTACCATTTATTGACATTTATAATTTTTGTTTTTTTAAATCTGAGTGGCAAACAGTTTGGAGCCTGACCAGACGCCGGGTTACCCGGCGTCTGATCTTGCTCCAAACTATTTGCATTGGAAATAATAAATTTAACAAAAACACTTTTCAACTGTAACCTTCGTCTAACTACCTTGTATCCGTGACTATACTTATCAGCAAATAGTTTTAATCCCGATCATAGGATCAGTTGAGAGTCTGATCAAGGTACAGCCCGTTTGCAGATTTCGTGAAACAAAATACATATTCATACAAATACTATATTTGAATAGTTTTGGAGATGAAAATTATAAGCAGACGATATTTTGGCGGGAGAAAGGTTTAATGCACACTTATGACTTACCCTCCATCCTTGATCATATACAGATATATTAACTCTTTGCATGCTGGGTAATCTTTTTCGTCTGCAACAATTGTCGACTGCTGCTGTTCTAAATATAAAATTTTCAAAATTATTTTAAAATTCAGGGTCAGAATTGCAAACAATTTGGATCCTGATGAGACGCCGCTTTACGCGGCGTCTCATCTGGCTCCGAACTGTTTGCAAAGGTAATCACTGTGGTAGATACACCCGCCGCAAGCATGCAAAGAGTAAATGATTTCATCGTCATTGGCGCCTAGGGCCCGTTTCATAAAACTTCGTACGACAAAAAATGTCGTAAGTCAAAGCTTTAAAATACATTTAATATCTGTTTTTTCTATCTACTCTTGTTTTGTGACATCTTTTTTTGGAATCGTCTTTTCAAGACAATTCCAAAGAGATGTCACAAGATAGGATTCGATGGAGAAATAAATAACAATTGAGACTTTTATATTCTGACTAACGACGACATTTGTCGAGCGAAGTTTTTATGAAACGGGCCCATAAGTCGAATGTTAGGTCCTGATCAGACGCCGCGTAACGCGGTGTCTGAACAGGATCCAAACTGTTTGACACTCCTATTGATATTTCATAGGTCAAACTACTTTAGGCAACATTTATAAAGCAGACGACTTAATGGTTGAGAAGGGTTAAAGCAGACGATAATAGTTTGGCGTTAAAATGAGTAATGAGAAATTACTGATGAGAAAAATACCCGGATGTAAGTTACGATGATTCAATAGTTATCCCTTCTTAATCGATAATTAAGTTCTCTAGACCTTAACCCCTTCACTGCCCGTGACGTCATCAATTTTAACAAATTATCGTCTGCTTTTATTTCTCAAATTTAAATTTTAGGTATTTTGACTTAAGAAATATTGAAACGAGTATCAAACAATTTGCATCCTGATCAGACGCCGCGTTACGCGGCGTCTGATCAGGATTCAAACTGTTTGCAAATAACTAATGTACTCGGGGTAAGGCAGTGAAGCGGTCAATTTACAATAGAGAAGACGTTATTCCATCTCGTGTAAATGCAAACAAAACGCAAACGCATTGCTATGAAATGTAAAAAAATATAACTGATTGACAGTTTTGACTTTTAACTTTAATCTGAGTTGCAAACAGTTTGGAGCCTGATCAGATGCTTGTTTCCCAATGTCTGGTCAGCTTCCAAAGTGTTTGCAAAAGAAATAGTAGTTTTAGCGTAAATGTTTTTATTAAAAAATAATTCTCCCCTGTAACAATGACGATGATTTAATAGCTATCCCTTCTTATGATCCATAAATGAATTCACTAGACATTTGCAAACAGTTAGAGTCCGGATCACACACCATTACACGTAAGCTCGGTGTCTGAGCAAGATCAAACCTGTTTGAACTGATATTGTGCATTTGAAACGTCAAAGAAGAAAACATCGGTTTCAAAATTGAAGCACATGATTTTCTAGCAGATAACATGCCTTGGTATTCGAAGCGGATATTGATAATTAAGAAATGTACCGTGGAAAAGACGTTTTTCTATCCCAATAAACGCGTTTATGTAAAAACAGTTATTCCCATTACAAGCAGTTTGGACTCAGATCAGACAACGATTAACCCGACATCTTATGAGGCTGCAAACTGTTTCTCTCTCAAATTAAAAGAAATCATTTACATGTATTTGTTGATAAATTTCCAGTTTCTTTGTATCAGGAAATTGCGTCTCCGTTTCGGTTAAAACGGAACGAATAGCATCTTCTTCATTGTATTTTCCTGTGAGTGGTGAACTGTATCGAGTGGGTTGCATCACATTGCGAACATCCTTTTCTCACACACTATAAACACAGAAATCCCAAACACGGTTGATACAACCGTTTCTCTATTAGCAAGTATAGCTACTTAGAGGGTTGCTGAATTAATTCTTAACGTGCTACATGTAAGTGACTTGACAGCTTGGATCCAGCTCAGACGCCGCGTAATGCGGCGTCTGATCTAGATCCAAGCTGTTTGTCACTCATATTTATAGGTTCTCAAGTTAAAAAAAATCAATATTATTTGATATTATTTTCACAGACGATATATTTTAAGCCCACAAAAATGCAACTAGACAAGGGTTAAACACGCCCCTACAAGAGAATTAAAAACACTTAGAGAAAAATAACAAGTCCAAGTAAGTAATAAATGAGGAGAACAACGATACCATGTACTCATAGATTAACGCGTAAATAGGTAGGAATAGCGTATTAACAACTGTACGTGATATTCTCAAGCAATTTAAGGATTGAAGGAATTTAATTGATAAATTACGCTTTTGTTGAAAATGGAACAGCCTATCGAATTCGGTGTCTGATCAGGTTCCTATTATCCTAAATAAGTTTAAAAAACTGTCATTTTCTACATTGTTTAGAATAACGTTTGCGTTTAGTTTCGTTTAAACGGGAAATAATAGCATGTTCTGCACTGTTTATTAGGTTTCAGTGTAGCTACACGGGCACCTTGATACAGTGACTGTGCTTAAGTTCGACTTAACTACATCTCTATACTTAAATACGATAACTCTGTCTCACATAGAGAGGTTTTATCCCGTGTGTGCATAGCGTACAATACAGTTTTCAAACCGTGTAGACTCTGATCAGACGCCGCACCATGCGGCGTCTGATCAGAGTATACACTGTTTGCTGATACGAATTTCAATCTAAAACAAAACGAAAATTAAAACTTCGACCAGGCACCCCTTAGATGAAAAATGGACGAATCCAATATCTAAGCATGGAAGAATCCACTGATTGCCAATGGGTTAATTGTTTGACATAGTCATTGTGAGCGATCGAGCCATCTAGAGCTGTCTGTCGCATTTTGAATACTCATAGTGACAAAGGCATTTTGTGTTACAGTAGAGAAGACGTTAATATTATATTTCTATAAACGCGTGTAAGCTAAAAACAAGTGTTTCCTTTGCAAAGCCGCACATATTAAAATGAAAATGCAGGCTGTGTAAAGCAAATATCATTTTCTACATTTTATTGTCATGTATTTGCATTTTGCGCCGTTCAAACAGGAACGTCTAACGTTGTCGCTACTGTATGCCAATTGGCTGTTAATTTGTGAACCATTATTGAAACAAAGATTTATCTATATCTTTGGCAAACGACGTGTATGTTTCAACAAATCACCAAACATCTAAGATTGTTAACTGAAGAAGATATTACATATCGGCTAAACGAAACTAGCCGGGTTTGATACACTATTGAATAAGTACTAAAAATAGACATGACGTATGTTATTATTACATAGCTACCATACAGTTTAACCGCAGAACTTTAAGAGGTAAGCAGTTTTATACATTTGAAATTCCACAGAATTTCGCATATGATCTATTTCTTTCAAAATTGTTACTTTATCTGTTGTGTTTCTCTCCGTTACTTTTATCACCATTTTAATATGTTTAGAAAACTTGATTTGATCATTGATCTAATAATCCTTTACCCAATAAACATGTTTATAACAATAAAGACAGGTGATCACTTAACGCAGGTTGAAAGTAAAGCAGAATGTGCCTTAAGGCACATTCTGCTTTACTTTCAGCCTGCTTTAAGTTACTATCTGCTAGGATATAGAAAATATTTCTTATGGTACATATGCATGACAATATAAAATGGAACTATTTTCTTTGGCGGATGAATAAAATGAATGCGCTAAAAGTCGCTTCTATAAGGGAAAGGGTTAATGTAGGATGCAATTCCAGTGCTCCCTCTCTACACCGACACTCAATAGGAGACTCAAATTTTGTGAATTGTTCAGAGGGAGTCGTAATAGTGAGGGACAACTTAGACTAGACTTACATTTGCAAACAGCTTGAATCCAAATCAGACGCAGTGTAACGCGGCGTCTGATCAGGATTCCATCTGTTTCACTCGTCATTATGTTTATCCTATCAAATTATCCACTTATAAGTAACTTGAGATAAAAACAGCAGACGATATTGCAGCAGTACAATGGTTAGAAATACATGTTATTGTAATGTTTAGTGAACTGCAACAATGGTCGTTGTAAGGAGGGGGTCTTTGTCGTCTTGAGAATGGTCTTCATTTTAAACGCCTATAAATATTTCAGCTATGTCTGTCTCATAGTTTCTCCTTTTCTCTGTTCAACTCTCTCGCTCTCTTATCAAACTATCTCTCTTGAGAGAGAGGGGGAGAAAGAGGGAGTCTCTCCCTCACTCAGTCTTTTCTTCTCTATCCAAAGTTCTGTCTCTGACTGTTTGATTTTATGTTGTCTTTCTCTCTCACCTCTCTTTCTTTTTTGTCTGTTTGTATGTACGTATGCCTAAATGTCTGTCTTTTTCTGTCTCTGTCTGTCTGTCTGTATGTTATGTACATTTGTTTGTCTGTCCGTCTGCCTCTTTCTATTATTTTCTTTATTTGCTGTATGCCCGGCTGTCTCTCCTTCGTTAGTTAAAGTCATACATATATATGTAACATTATTTTGTAATTGTTATGAATTACATGTACATCAGTTACTTAAATATTGTGTGTGTATATATATATACGGTATTATTTGGAAACAAAGATTGAGATATGTCTATTGGGAACTTGAATATTGTACAAATCGATTGATATTGAACCAATTGACTATAAAAGTATGTAACCCTATGCTCTAATGAGATACCATCTTTTTGGTATTGAAACAGTACAATACCTACTTAACCGTTAACATATTGAGACGAATAGCACAAGTGTTCGAACAATCATTACTATAGTCTGATCTTAAACCTAGCTTGATGAATTGGTATTTGAAGGGTTTTTCCATTTTTTGTTGTTTATCCTATATTTGTTGTTATTGGATATGAGTGGGATGAATAGAGATGGGGTTAACTCATTGAGCCCTAGTGACACATATATGCGTCCTTTACCAAATGTGTGCACATGTACCTGTGAAGCGTACACTTATCCTATTCAAATAGTGAGGCTCCTGATCAAAGAGCTCCTACAGGAGCCCTCTGATCAAGGACTTCACTGTTTGTCATTTTGCAATTTATTACCAAATAAAATTTAATAGTCTAAAATGGATCAGCCATTATTTTTAAACTGGAATTGTCCATTTGAAGTTTCAGGGGATAATGAGTTAAAAGACATGCATTTTTAATATCAACAGTTTTGCGTTAGCTCGTTACGAAATTGAAATCGGTAAAAATAACATTACGGAATTATGTTTGCCAATATCATAGCACAAATTTGCATTTTTTGTTTTAAATATACCATTGTTTATTTATAGGCGGTTGACTATTAAAAGTAAAATCACATCTCATGCAGGAGGGCATTGCGTATGCCTTTACCCTGCATAGATAATAACAACAAGTGCAGTTTCACTATCGTCAAGTGAAAGATGAACACGGATTGACTAAAGTATGGCATATCCCAAGTCATAGAAGTTACATCAACCTAAGCGCGTATCAAGAGCATGTGTTTTGAACCCCCTGAATGTGTCCGCTTAACTTCAATTTTGCTTTAATGTGTCCACTGTAGTCACAACCACCATTGAATGATTTTAACGTAATTTGAGGAGACGGTACAAGTAGAAGCCGCCTTAGTTTCAATTGGGGTAGATTGGTTATGGGTTAGATTGGAAATCCTTGTCGTAACCCTTTACCCCATAGCCTGTTTCTAGTTTAGAAAATAGGTGACTATTTTAAGCAGGTTGAAAGTGAAGCAAACACCAGCTAGAATAAAGAAAATATTCCATATGATACAAATTCATGACTATATAAATTGGAAATACTTTCTTCAGCTGAGGAATAAACTGAATGCTAAAAAGTGCTTCTATTTGGCAAAGGCTGAAACGAAACTAAATACAAAATTTGGAAAACAGTACAATTTTGTCAATGTCTTTTTCAATATATCCTTTAAATCGGAATGGCAAGCAGTTTGAAATCAGATCAGATGCTGGTTTGACCGATGTAAATTGTATTTATTATATATTAGGTCAATTGAATACGCGGCATACAACTGACTGAGTTTGAAGTACTCTTCTTTTTTTTTAAGGAAGGTTGTTATTCGGAAAAGATGGAGGAATTCATTTGGGCAAAGAAAATCACTAGAAACCTGGACGAGATCAAAGAGAGGGTGCCTGGAATCCTTGATCAAATCATCGACTTTCTTATAGTTAAGGAAATAATAACACTCACAAAAAGACCGGACATAGAAGCAATGGGTGGACCGAGCTCTTGAATCGACCACATACTGCTACTTGTCACAATCTACGGCTTCTATGCCTTTGAGGTTTTGCTAGAAGCTTTTGACACACATGGCTTAAACGACCTTGCGGAGAAGATTCGTGCTACACAAGTGACTGAAGGTATATTATTGAACACATTCAACCATAGCGGCATTAATTTATAAACTATTAAAAGAGAACGAAAATCAATCGAATAGTACATTTGGCTTTTGCAAACAATGTAGAACTTGTTTAAAAAGACTCCAGCAGCAGCAGAAACTGCACTGTTTTCAGTTTTACAGTATATTGTTAAAATCAGCCCTTAATAACCTAAACGTGTCCATCAAAAGTTATAGTAAATGTCTTACGAAACTTATTGAGAGCATTTGTTGTAACCCTGTGTGTCTTTCTTTGCTAAAAACCTATATATACTGAAACAATTATTCAAGTTATGTAATCTTAATAAGTTGTCATCGAAAATGTTACGAGTAAAAGCGTTCATTATATAATAACTCATGATCTTTATCTCCAGAAGCAGACATAGGCTCTTTCCATAAACAGTGCCGCATTTCCCAATGATTTAAATATAAATTTGTATGAAAAAAATAATCCTCTCTAGAAGTAAGAGCTTAATTTGTAGAATTGTTTAGTATTTATCTATTAAGTCAGGTTAAGAGTACAAACTTATCGTCATAACCAAAACGCACATCTTACTTGATACGATTGTAAAGACTGTCGGTTGTAGTACTTAGACAAATTGATATGTAGCAATGTCTATAGATCTGTAAATAATTCCAGGCCTTAAAAAAGTAGTTAACATAACTCTGTCATGAGCACATGTGTTTTACAGAGATTTCAAAGAAAACCAATTGAGGTATAACTGCTTGTTTGAGATGAAGTGCTCAGTCAAAGCTATATTAAGCAATACTGGACAATAAAAAAGATTGGAAGTGTTCATGACAAGTTGCAGGGTACACACATGCAGACAGCTGTAGGTTATATATATTTTATCTGGGCTATCAACCAATTTGACTCTACATTGTTTTGCATTCTGCTTCTGTGAAGTTTAGTTTTAATGGGAGAAATAACATCAAACCTTTTTTCTTGTTATAGAATCCCAGAATCCTGTGAACGAACATCGAGACATGGACACTGATGTCGACTGGGTAAGAATTATGTATCAATTATTTCTTATGGAAATCATCTTTACATATTTGCGTAACGTAACCTAATGCTCGATAATGGGGCAAGGGGCTTAACTCTTTCCTCCCTGAAACTTTAAATGGACAATTCCAGTTTCGATTTTTGTCTAGTCCATTTCTGGCTTTTAAGAGTTGTTTTTGTCAATTTTGGCATTACTGACAAACAGTGAAGACCCTGATCAGAGGGCTCCTTTCGGAGCCCTCTGATCTGGGCCTTCACTGTTTGCACAGGACAAGTGTATTATTCACATGTACACTGTTTGAAATGACGCCTATAGGCGGGACTAGGGTTCAAAGGGTTAAACCAAATCAAAAACAATTATGACTTTTTCACAGACGCTTTTCTGGCAATAAAAATGTTCCTTTTTAAATTGTTTCAGCTTGAAGCTTCAATGTCAATATGTAGTTCCCATGCCGATGATGAAGAACCCAGCCCAGAATGGAAATCAGCAATACAAAGTCGACAAGCAACGATGGAGATGCGACTGGAAAAGATCGAAACAGAGATGCAGTATGAAACGGAACAACTTAAATCGGAAATTGAGTCTGTCAAGAAACATAATACTTTCTTAATTTCTGAACGAGAAAATATTCGAAATGAAAATGAAGCAATGCTGAGGAATATGACAGTCCGTATGGATAAGGATATGGAATGTTTCAGAAAAGAACGGGAAGATATGCACAAATTGAATGACGATCTGACAGCTGACAACAGAAAGTTGAATTCAAAATTCCAGAGGTTTGTAGGAGAATTCAAAGAATTTAAGTTCAAAACAAGCCAACAACTTGCTGATAAAAATAGGATGATAGAGAAATTACAACAACAAAACAAAGAGCTTGAACGACATCTTGTAAATACAAAGAGACGGTTAACAACTACAACAACAGAAAATAAGGAATTAAACAGGCAAAAGCTGGAAATGAAGATTAAACTGGACGAAAAAGTAATGGCGCTGCAGATCATGAACAATCGAATTAAGAGTCCACTGATGGGCATTTGGCAGCAAAGGAAACCCGCTGACAGAAAATCTAAATCTTACAAGACATCCTTTCCGAGTTTGAAATGACAACCACCTATTTAGATATTTTAAAAAGTCCAAAACGTTTTAGAAGCTGGCATAATTAACTCCTTATAACGCTTATGGTATAACAACCGCATTTCATATGAAATGCGGTTGTTATACCATAAGCGTTATAAGGAGTGAATTATGCCAGCTTCTAAAACGTTTTGCGTCGATTAGGCCTCTAAATTTTGAATTTATTTATTCAAAGTATACCTTCTTACACAATGGCTTATATTTATTCTGTTAGAATCAATCGTTTGTCTTCATACAGACTGGTACATGCTTCGTAAAGAACACATCGTACAGAACAAGATTTTGTACTTTTACGGTTACATGTATCTCGTTTTTTGTGAAGAATACCACCGAGACGTAACCAATGTATGCGTACCTATATTTCGATTTACAAGTTAATAACGTGAAGAATAGAGTTTACCAGTAAAACGGGTAAGTTTATTATCGTTTTAATCCAAATATTTGCACAGCATATGTGAAAGTTGTTAGATAGTACGTTGGAACAAACTACTCTTTTCGTTTTGTGTGTGTTTGTTATATGTGATGGAATGGAATTGAATGAGTTAAAGAACGTTTAAGGTGGCATAGTTACAAGTTATAATCAACAAATCAACAGTTGTTTGAAACCATCGCTATATTTGAAACCTGAGCCTATCAAATGATAGGTATAGGCCTATCCTGAATACTAGAAGAATAAAAAAAATATGTATATATATGCAGCTTCATATATATCTTAGTCCTGTCTCTCTATTTCTAGTTATCTTTCTTTCTCTTACTCTCTCTCGCTTTCTTTCTCTCTCTTTCCGGTTGTGGCCATGTATCTACACATTTCTCAAACGGCCGACCAATCGCGTTCTCGTCTCTCTGTCACTGTTTGTATGTACCGGTATCTCTCTCGTCTTTCTCTTTCCCGTTTCTCTATCTCCGTTTGTGTATGTCTGTGGATTTGCACGTTTGCCAACGCATCGTTGTGCTTTTCCATCTATCTCTCTATCTCTTTATTAGTAAATCTACCATCTCTCTTCTCTCTCAACGTTTATGTCTGTATGTGAATATGCCTGTTAGTTAGTCCGTCGACTCGCCCGCCCCGTCTCTACCGCCTCGCTCACTCTTTCTCATACTCTTTTTCTCTATCTATTCCGTGTGTTTGTGCAAAGTCAACGGTTTGCGCTAGAAATAGATATGAGTATTGTTGTTTTGGAGATTGAAGGAAAATAAAAGAAAAAATGTTGTTGTTATTGAATAAAAATAGTGAATTAAATGTTGAAAACTTAGTGCTGATCGTTAAATTAATAAAAAACTAAAATGTCATTTTACTGTACTTTAAGTCATAGCTAGATAATCACACTCTTTCACGCCTTTAAAACATTAAGCCCTGACACCGATTATACTCGTTATTTGCAAACAAAGTACCTGTGAAGAGTAGACATGTCCTTTGCAAACAGTGTAAATAGAGGTCCCGGTCACGTTTAAAACTGTTTGTCAACTATATTTCCATCGTGAAAGTACCAACAGGAAATACACATAAATAAAATTAACTGAATTAGAAACAAATTTCTATCACAAGACACTTTTTATTCCTCAATGAAAGAGAAAATGTCCTCTTGACACAGTCATGAATAATCAACTTAAGAAGTTGTTCCTATATAGTTAAACGTCGCGTAAAAGTCAGTATTGGTTACTGTGACGCATATCATTCAGATTCAGATTCAGAACCTCTCTATTACATGTACGACCAGTAAAGTGTATTAATTGTTAGGTGTTTGTGACCGGTGACTGAGTAAAGCAGGATGGCATTAAACAGGAAGCTCATTTAGAGACTTTCTGTTTTATCGTGAACATGCTTCAAGCTGCACCTTGTCTTTAAACAATACATTAGACTTCATTTAACCCTTTCACTCTCAATGACGCTTAAAAGCGCGTTTGCAAACAATTTGTATCCTGATCAATCTCCGCGTAAGGCAGCGTCTGACTAGGATCCAAACTGTTTGACACTCGTATTGGAATTTTGTCAGTCATGTTGCCTAGAAATTAACTCTAAATCGTCTATCGCAGTCAACACTACTGAAGTAGACGACCATAAAGCGGTGAAGGAGTACAAATCTCCCGAATAATTAGATCATGAAATGGTTAAGTGGTCGTACGATGGAAAGCGCATTTTTGTATGCCCGTACAAGTAAGATGTATCTTATACTGTCAGTACCAGACTAAATGTGATCGCGTATGTCTTATTTCAGATCAGGGTCCAAGGTTATAAAGCGATTGAGCTGAGTCTGAGTGTGTTCTCAAGCATTTGATTGGTCAGATTTGAGCCTAGGCTCAAATCGGACCAATCAAATGCTTGAGAAAGCCTTTAGACTCAAATGAAAAGCTTTATAACCTTGGCCCCAGTACCAGTTGCAATATGATGGCATATGTCCTTGGACATGACAGCATGTATAACGGAACTATGTGATCATTGTATTAGCACAAATATCAATAGTATGCGTCTTCACCAGCTTAAACAGTATTGCAGGCATCTTCAGTCATACCAACACATATGCCTAAATGTAATTGTATGTATTATCAATATTGTCAACACTAGTGCCACTGTGATTATAAGTGTCTGTCATTCTGCTATCACTAGTTTATATGTGGTTGTATGTGTCCTCAACACTCTCAGCACTAGTTCCAATGTGATTATATGTGTCCTCAAAACTATCAGCACTAGTTTCGATATGATTGTATGTATCGTCATTTATTTTAACACTCTTTTCGACATGATTGTATGTATCGTCAGCGTTTGCTGCAATCATATTTGCACACGTGGTATTATACGTATTATCAACAACACCTGTGAAAGTATTATAGATATTCCCAGTTCCATTAGCTACCATATTGTCTCTATACTTATAACTTCCACTTATGTTATATTCATTTTCATTCTCGTTATTGTTTCTACATGTGGTAGCACAATCAGTGTCTTTGTTTCCAATGTTTTCCGGTTCAAGTTCGTAGTAATCATGTTGTTCACCGTCATCCTGTATTACAACCACGGGATGTGCATCGTTTGTTGTCTTAGATCCTGCTGCCATTGGCTTTGAAGCAGCAATGTTTGCAGGTTTCGGCTCATTGTTTCTACAAAAGTACTACAACAATTACATAAAGAGGGGTGATACGTATTGCAGTCCAGAAAACGCAGCAAACCGCGCCATAGTACACTGATTAGAAATATTTGATATACAAATGGTTTACCCCTAAAATGCCTTGGAAAAAATGATGGTTAAACAATTAGACGCTCGGCCTCTGATATGGTATAGATGATAATTAATTTCTTTGGATTTATATGAAAAATATATCACGATAATTAGTTGTTACATGTATCTGGTTATAAAACGAGTCCGCAGGACGAGTTTTTGAACCAGATAACAACCCATTCTAGTGATATATTTTTCAAAGGAATTGATTATTCTATTTATTATCTATATTCAAATGACGATTTTACAGAAAAAACACACAAATTAATTATTTACGCGCGGCGACTTCACAAAAGTTATTAAACGTCGCTCGACTAAGTGACGATATCAACAGTGACGACATCAAATTTATCTTACTGAGAAATCTCTATAAATCATCGATAATCTTTATTCGTTTGGAAAGAACGGTGTATTTTTTATATGGTTTTTTATATTGAAATATCGTTAGTGACCCTGTGTCTAATGAACTAACAATTTGTTTATAACAGTGATCACATTTCAAATACTAATAACAAGACTGGTCCTATATCGCTCCCCTGAGTCAAAGTGGTGTACATTTACAAGTTATTTTAAATTATTTACTGTATTTGTCTCTTTTAGTTTTGTCTTTTCCTGTAAACTTAACACTAAAGTCTTGATAAATATTTGCTAGCACAGGGTACCATGGTAACAGACTTTAACAATCTGTAAAGAGAACCTGTCGATGATTTTATGAGTCAAATTACAAGGCCCTTGCGAATATAGTTCGAGAGAATATGTTTAAATATTTCCCTATGTAACTATATGTAAGAGCAGGATCATTTTAACTCCAAGAATATATATCATTAGAAAAATGTTAAATGAGGACTTACAAGTATATAATGTTATGTGCCAAATATCTAAGCTCTCTGTAAAATGGTTTCAGACAAGAAGGCTAATGAAGTTTTCATGAATAATAGCTCCGGTTACCTAGATATGCAACAGACTGGAACCATAGCGACAATATTGATAATGGACCTCAAGAAGTTACACCATGTCAAATATCAAAGTTCTAGCCATGTAAATTTCAGAGAAGAAGATGTTCACGTTTTCATTATAACATGAACCCTCTGGGGATGGCCATTTATGACTCGAGGGACATAATTTGAACGAACCTGCTACATATCAAATATTAAAGCTATAACCCCTACGGTTTAGCACAAACAGGATTTTAAGTTTTTCCAAATTTTAAGTTTTGTTTGCCATGGTCAATAGATTTACTATATCAAATAAATATTTTCAACAATTTTTGAAGAGCTTCAACAAATGAACATTCGGCAAGTTCGGTTAAGTGGTATAAGGGAAGTTGTCATTTGAATATTTTAGTAACGACGTCAAACAAGGGATAGCGCACAACGCACGACGGACGACGGACCCAGCGCAATCACACTATCTAGTCTTGAGCCTTTGATAAAGGTGATCAAAAGGAATGTGCATACCTCTGTAGAATCAGAAAAGTACATGTAATCAAAATTCATACAAACCTTCGTCTCCACAGAAACAAACCACCAACAGTTATCACTATCAATATAACAACAACAATTGGAAACACGGCGTATAAAACCACTGAAATGCATAAAGATAAGTAATTTTGAGAGAGAGTCAAACTTTTAAAAAGCGTGTTTACTTTGATGCAATAAGGAACTCCTTTAAGTTACGTGACTGTTAAATGTTGGTTAGCAAATCAAACTACAGTCCAACTTCGATATCTCCAACTCGTTTATCTCGAATTAACCGATATTTAGATACACAAATTACATTAGTGCATGCTCGGTTAAGTAGAGCATACCCGTGTTTCAAAGTTAAAACGTGGCCTAGTCACGTTTTACTTTAAATTCAGGTATGGGCGACGTAACTGAGTTGGAGATTTCGAAGTGTGACTGTTCTTGTTTCGCCCAGCATAAAGCTGTCGTCTTTATAACAATTATCAAGTATTTCCCTTCAAAACTCTTTTTGCAATTACAACTAGTGCTCATTCCAAAAAACTTTTGAGCAGATTAGAAGCAGAATACATCAGTGTAAAATTAAAATCCAAAACGTATTTCGCTCATAAAAATGTTATACACATATAACTGTATATTGTCAGCCTTTCATTTACTTTGAGTTTGCAGTAATAATCATTTAGACTGAAATATGTTTCGCCACCCATTTTGAGAGATGAAATATAATCCCAAATGGTTTTGAATAGGGTTCCAATTTTTACGACAAATTGATCCAAACAATACATCGACTTTTAATAATTGTCCGACTGTTCAAGTATAATGTGTACAACAAATTAAAAATCAGTTTTTAATGTATCTGAACTTGAAGACACTATGAAACAGTTTCGATCAAGAACAGTCGTCGCATTAATGTTTGCAAGTGTTGGCCAATCTAGTTTGACATGTTAAGGAGATATGACTTACAACATAAAAACTTCAGATGAAATATATGCAAGAAATGTAGGGAAATCCTTATCTAAATATGTACGGCTTAATCGGTCATCTGTTTTCAACACCTTAACCCTTTACCTCATAGCCTGATTCTAGTTTTGAAGACAGGTGACCACTTAAAGCAGGTTGAAAGAAAAGCAGAATGTGCCTTAAGGCACATTCTGCTTTACTTTCAGCCTGCTTTAAGCTAAATTCTGCTAGGCTATATAAAATATTTGTAACGGTAATTGTTCATGAGGGTATAAACTGGAACTATTTTCTTCAGCGGAGGAATAAATGAAATACGCTAAAAGTCGCTTCTATGGGGGAAAGGGTTAAGATAACATATATCGTCTGTCGTTTGTATTGCGGCGATTGGCATTCGAGCTCGTTTATGTCCAACTCACCCGGAGTTTTTTTTTTAGTTCAATTTCGATAAAACTCGAATTAAAACATTGGTCAAAACATATATGTGATAAACGTTTTGAACTAAAATGTCGACATCAGCGAGTTATAGAATTTCCTGACTCGACTGTTTTTATAGCATATACAACACAATTTAATGCACAGGAATAATTCAATTCCTTCTCAAAAATTGGTTTGTATTCAATTAATAATGGCGATGGTAACAGTTTGAAGTCCTGTCAGACGTCAATTAACTTTGCGTTTGGCCTGACTTGAAATTGTTTGACATAAAGGTTTTCACCAATAGTCAGTATTATCAATGATAGGTCGTATTTACAAATTTGGACGTACATGTATGCATCTAGTCTATATTTAACTCGTTGACTCATTAGCACCACGTTGTACGTCTTTAATGTTATACATCTCCTATGCAACTCTACTTGAAAAGTATACATCCAGATCGGAGGACTCCGGTAGTCTACACTGTTTGTTATTTTGTCATTTATTGCACCCATAGATAATCATAACTGGACTAGATTTAATTAGAAACTGGAAGTATCCATTTAAAAGTTCATGGATCAATTAGTTAACGCGAATGAATACCCCTCATCCAATGCACTCTCACTCTACCTGGTGTGTTTGCGCTAGGCTTGATGGTGTCTATTGGTCTATTCGATTTACTCGTCGTTGGTTCTGTTGAAGCATTTATTGTACTCAATGGCGCAATAGACGTTGTCTTAAGACTTCTTTTATCTGAAATGACGATTGAATATAATAATCGCAAAGTGTAATGACATGTATAGTTTGCACCAAAGAGCCATGTTGAAATTATATCACTTCAACAAGATGTAGTGCAAGCATTAACATTCAAACGAATCCAACCTTGCCCAACATTAACGTATATCAGCGAAATCCCGTGGTATCAGTTTCTTTGGACGTCTTTATACAGGGAAAGGTTTAAATAGTGTATAAAATAGAATTCACAAATTTTAATCGATCATCGGCACTAGTTTTTAATCGAAGCGGTACTCTTAATTTCTTTCCTATTTTTTATCTGACATAACCTCTTGAAGGCTTTCTTGTTGGAATATTTCATATAAAATATCAATATCAGTCTTAATCATACTAGTATAGTCCGATAACTAATACACATGTTCAACTGTGAGTGCGAGGGTTGTTATTTTAGTTCGTAGACTTTTCTCACAAAAGCTTTAGTTTTCGAAGCTGAAACAATAAAACTAGCACCACTGGAAGCTTGTCCTTTTTCTGATTATAAGACATAATTTCACATCATACATAAAACCATGGTAAAGTTATAAGGATTTTAAGAAAGGCACCTAAGCAGACCCGGGGCACAGTTGAGCATTAAAGCGACGTCAAAATGACGCCAACTGTTATTTACAACAAATTAGAGGGTCATTATTTTTCAATGTAACTTCCAGCGAGTTGGATATATTTCTCATGGTGCCTTATATATTTGCCATATGTGTCTATATACCCCTGTTTATTTACGGTTGACACAATTTTCTTTGATCTGTTCACTTATTCGTTCAAAAGAGTCAAATTTAATGAATGTTTGTCTTATAGTTCCAAAACACCCGCATCGTTCGTTCTCTTTCATTGATGTTCGTCCTTTTTTAAAGCGTCTATGCTATTTGAAAATAATTGCCAGACAACATGTTAATTTTATATTAGTTTTCCGAATCGTATTCAAAGTCTCTGTAGGTGATTTCCCTACTAAACACACACTTTTATCAACACTTTTGTTTTTATATCACCTGTAAACGTCATTTTCGTTCAATGAAATGCTTACGGCGATAGGTTAAAGTCTTGTAGAAACAAGATTCAACAGTGTATTATTTTCAATTTTCAAGGGCATTACATCATAATGTCGTTTTCGTGTCATACGCTTTTACACTGAATTTTAACGTCAAATGACATACTTATGGGAATAATTTTCTGACGAAACAAAATATGATCATTGTGTGCCCCGGTAAGCGTTACATGCGTTGCTATGGAGACATTGTTTTACCATTTGCAAATAATTATTTTGTAAAAAAAGTATCTTCGGAACAAGAAGACGTTATATATTAATAATATACCTTTAGATACCACATAATTGATGGCATAGAAAAATAAGGACAAAAGTCTGCGAACTCAAATAACAACCCTCGCACAACTGCCCAAATAGATAGACACACAAGAGTGGAATCGTTCCCTAGCGTCCACTAACAAGTTCACTCTCAATGACGTTTTGCAAACTGTTTCTGTCCTGATCAGACACATTATAACGCGATACAGACTGTTTGTTACATGCTTTGAAATTTATTCACTCAAATTGCCTGATATTTAACTTTGAAACGATGTCGCAGTTATACAGTTACTCGTGACTACAGACTATTCGCTTGAGTACAATTTGACCGTTGCCATAGTGGGTTATTTTTAACACGGGCTTGAATGTTTAATTCTTTCCCGTGTTACTAATAATCCTGTCAGAGAATTTTGTTAGATGTTTTACATGTATTTACTTACTGTGCTGGCGGTCTTTTTGATTGTAAGGTTGTGGAACAGGGTTTATATTTTATGTACACTGTTCGTCTTTATAGGTGAATATAGGAGATAAGTGTGAGGTTTGGCGCCCCTAAACCCAGGTTTAACCCCCCAGTGGTTGTTAATAATTAATTAATTTTTAATTGATTATTGATTGCTACTGACCGTACCAAGGCGGGCTCCTATATTCACTTAGCTTTATGTTTGTCTTGCGTGTTGTTTTCTATTTAGTGTGTAGATGAAGGAATGGTATTGCGGGTGTGTGTGTGTGTGTGTGGTTGTGTGTGTGTGGTTGTTATGGTATGGCTGTGTGTGTGTTCTGCTTTAGAGATTGGTGTATTGTTTGTGTTGCGTTTCCTGCTTGAGTCTTCTTTCGTATTTATCAATATTGAAACAGACGACAATAAAGCGGCGAAGGTGTAAATATCTCTGGAATAAATTGAGCATGAAAGGGTTAATGCAGTATTATTCCAGTCAATATACATGATTGACTTACCTCTTATACACAAAGCCCTGAGTGCATCGCCTGGCGTATCGAACATCAACTGAAACTTGTTTTTCTTGAACTTTAAATAGCCTTGCCGGAGCCCTTGCTCTGTCTCCTTTGGAGCTTAAACATAAATCAATAGCAGTGAAACTTGGTACATTCACACATTTTGTAGCGGAGAACACGGTATTATTTCCCGTTTGAACGAAACCAAACGTAATACAATAGAATGTACAAAACAAAAATACAAACAACTTCCTTTTGAAAATCGACTCATTTGATATAAGTTGCAAAGGGTTTGGACCTGATCGGGCGCCGAAATATTTGGCGTCTAATTTTTCTCCGAGCTATCTAATGAGTATGAGTGTTTAGTTCAAACTGTTCCAATTTGTCTACAATGAACAGTTTATTCTGAATCCGCAGTAAGTGACAGCGGCTCCAATAATGACACTGAAGTATATGTTTTGGGGATTCCCGAAATAAATTTACGAAAACTACAACGTTTTGCACATTACAGCGATGTTTATCACTACCATGCCTCTTCGGTACAATCACAACACTTCAGTCTTGACTGAGCTTCACTTGCTTCCAGTTCAACTCATAATTGAGTTTTGAGATAGAACTTTTGAACCATCATACATTTGCAGTGCCAGCTCAGTTGAAGCCATCAAAAACGTCTGAAAACATACTTCCAAGAAGTTATGACAACTGGAAATAAAATTAACTTCTGTTGCAATTAGTTTGAGGTCAAGTTACATATTGACTGGACTAAGAAGTTATTTGATTTTACAGCTTTATCAATGGTTAACTCATTATCCCCTGAAACTTCCAATGGATAATTCCAGTTTGCAATAAAGGCTGGTCCATTCTAGACTATTTAGGGTTGTTTTTTGTAATAAATTGCAAAATGACAAACAGTGTAGTCCCTGATCTGAGGGCTCCTGCAGGAGCCCTATGATCAGGGACTACATTGTTTGCATAGGACAGGTGTACCCTTCACAGGTACACTTTTGTTAAATGACGCATATATGCGTCGCTAGGGCTCAATGAGTTAAATAAAGCGTATTTCATACCTGAAATATTCATAACAATGTTACTTCGAAGCCGGCCAGTCCAAACAGTAACGCCTCCGCTTATATCTATGGTTTGCGAAGATTTCTCCTCCACAGGGAAATAGCTATCCATCAGGCAATAATTGTTTACATCCATCCAAGTACCTGACATCGGATCTGAAAAATCACTGGAGTTCTCTCATTTGGTTTCTATCTTAAATATTTATGAACTATAGTCGACAGACAAAAGTTTAATTACGTATCAGTGTGTCGCTTTGAACTTAATACACGACAACTTCTTTTTGTTTAGGAAGTCAAGTCGCTGAAAGAGTCTTGAGCTTCCTCATACACCAAGGTATTAAACTTTTTGTAAAGGTCCGTACTATTTGCCACCCTTGCATAATTAATTCATCGTGTTCAAAAACATATCAATTAAATAGAGAATGTGTTTGTCTCTTTTAACCATTTCACTCTCAATGGCGTTTACAAGCGCGTTTGCAAAAATATTGGATCATGATAAAACGCCTCACAACGCAGCGTCTAAACAAGACCCAAACTGTTTGGCACTCTTATTGATATTGTTTTCATAACACAAACCTTAAATATAACTTTGAAACGTGTCTTGCAGACAACAATTCAGAAGCAGACGTCAATAAAGCGGTGAAGGGGTAAAAATCTCCCGAATAATTTGATCATGAAAGGGTTCAATGAAGACTTAAGCGTCTTCTTCACTGTAGCTGATTACCTCTCGTGCAAGGATAATTATAGTAAGTGTCACACTTCTTCCAAAAGTAGTATTTATTGACGGGTTCATACGCCCTGCAAGGACCATTCTTGTCGTTTAAATTCTGTAAGTCTATTGTTGTCGAATAGTATTGGACTGAAAGAATAATACATTATTATGATGGTATATACACTAACAGTGCCAGACATCTTCTCAAGCAAACACATTTCGTACTTTAACCCATTACCCCATAAATACGCCTTTTTACGCCTATAATTTATTACTCAACTAAAGCAAATAGTTCCCTTTCAGTCATGAATATGTATCATAAGAAATATTTTCTATTTCCTAGCAGATTATAGCTTAAAGCAGGCTGTAAATAAAGCATTCTGCTTTACTTTAAACCTGCATTAAGTGGTCACCTATATTCAAAACTGGAACCAGGCTATGGGGTAATGGGGTAATGCCTTTGCTGCCAAGATCGACGCCACTTACTAAAAGTTTGAGTACTGGACAGACGCCGCGTAATGCTTTTGTCAATCATATTCATGTTTCTTTGAAAAAGCGTGAACTGACAAATTTTATTGCAAGAAGCAGGCGAAATATTATAGTAGACGTTAGCAAAGCAGGGAATGTTTAGACCGGATATTACGTCATATAGATGGCAGCAAAATGGTTAAGAATTGAAACAATGGAAAACAATTAAGAAACCAATTACTAGGTGTACGTTGCATACAGGATGGAAACAGGCAATATATCAAATTAATAAGGGAGTGATCCCCAAACTGTTTCACCCTGAGATTAGATATGGTGTCCTTATATTACGAGAAACTGTTATTAGGATATTTTAGAGAAGAAAAAAAATTTCAACACTGTTAAACAAATGAAATAAGGGTAAGATACAATTATGTCATCTATAACAGGCATTGTAAATAGTGCAAACACAGACCAGTCTGAAACATCATATTTATAAATGAAAATATTTAGTCTACTTCTGTTATTTTACCATCGAATATGCACTGGCATTATATAAACCAAGTGACAGGCACGAAACGTTGTAAGATTCGATAAATGTGGGAAAGATACCCTGTGCAGTAGAACATACAGATGTTATTAGCAATATATCACTAAATTGCAGTTATACCTTTTTCGTAGATAGCTACTCCATCGTAAGATTTACTGCAAATGGTTTTGGGTGGATACTTGCAACCGTGACGACATTTTCCATATTGAAGAGTTGTCGGTAAAATAGACAGACAGAAGCAGTTTGTTCCCTACAAATAAAGAACTTCAAGTAAGCTTAAAAGTGTCGGTTTTACTGTTTGTTACGGATTGCATGCGGTCGGAATTAACTTGCATGATGCCAGTGATTACACGGGCTTAATTTTTTTATACTGCAAAGATTCTCTCAAGAGTAATATTTTATTATAACCGCTATAAATGAAAGGCTCAAATTTAGATATGAGAACATACGAAGAAAACTGCTTAACACATGCATATTCTGTATATACTTCAAACATTAATGTTCTATGACCTCCTTGATACGGTCACAAGTAATACATGTATATACCTTGATAAATCATGTTAAGAGAAATGCAATGTGTCTTAAATTACGTTTGCGGTCATAACAAGCACATTTAAACACTTTTTGTGGATTCTTCAGTCATTTTTTGCAGAAATTTGCAAAGTGTTGTTTTCCTAAATTCCGATATTTTGTTTGAGGACGGAAAACTATACCTTAACTAAGCTGCTACATGACTTGATACGTGGATATTACAGTAATGAATGAATTGATAACAAGTTGCATGTTGTGGACTGATAGCAATATTATTGTTAGATGAATATTTGAAAATATTTATGTAAGATTGTTGCGGTTAATCGGTTGATAGAGGGTGTGAGTAAATGAGCAAACGGTTAAGATTTGGTTGGCTAGTATGTACTTTGGCGGTTGAAGAAATGTAAGGGCGACTGAATACATGTATGTAACTGTTTGCCGTAAATGCAGGATGCAAATCATTGTTCGCAATAGGCAAGTATTAGAGAGTTGGCGAAATTAACAGAGCTTTTGTTATTATCCAATGAATATCATGTAATGGAGTGTTTGTTAGATAACGTATTCAGTTTTATGCATTGATTGTAATGTTACTCATGTAACGGGGTAACTGTTTAACTTCGTGTATTCAGTAATTATCATGCAGTTCGTGCAATGGAGTCCTGGGTGGTAATATATACTCTAAAGGGATTTAATGAATTGCACGAACCATAGCAGTTTTCATGTTTATGCCTCCACCCGCAAGAATAGTCCGTTATACATGTAAGTACATTGATTCGAATATGGAACGATCGATTTAAGGATGGACTATTAAGAGCGTTTTTTGATGAATGAATGACAAAGTATAAAAATGGTATCTAGATAAATTCACTGTTATTACCTGCAATCCAATATATGACGTTCTACAAAATGACCAACACAATCCTGGGTCTGCCGTGATTTGAAAGTTTTCCGTGGTGATGTTGATGTTGAGCCATGGAGAACAACCTATATACAATATAAACATTGATCAATACGTCCGTCTAGATTTGATCTCGACCACAGTATGTTGGTGTAGCCGACTCCGAAATTGTTGTAAAAGGGCGAATAGGCTTCATTGTGTGACTTGGTATGATAAGATATAAGCCATGGCTTCCAATTCTTGTTCAGCAGCTACTTGTTCACCATGTTACGTTGATTTCGACGCCTTAACACGCTGAACGTCTTGGTCACGGTCTATTAAATGTTTAACAAGTTCTAATAGGCGTTTGCGACTTAAAGCTTATCTGGAACGAAAGCGGTGTTACTACAATAAATGGTCGCAATTATCGCGCAGCTACTTCTAGATCTCATTAGATACATTTCAAAAAAATCTCACAGAGCAAATCAAAATTTTCTGATTCATCATAGCTTGTTTTTAGTTCTTGGAGTAAGGAAAATAATAGTGAAGTATACTTCAATTCTCATGCTATTTCAAACTCAGAATTTAGATATCTGATAAATACGATGTTGCTGTTGTTTGTGTACCTGTGCTTAATAGTCGTAGGATATCGTGGATTGTCAAAGTAAGGAAGATGAGGAGGAGGCATGACCATATCGTCAATACATTCCCCTCTATCTCTCTCTCCCTATCCCTCTCTACCCCATTCTTCACTCTCTACCTCTTTCTTTCTCTCTTTCTGGTGGAGGACATAATTAACTTACCTTTATAAAGAAAGGCTGCATATGTCTGGATATAACCTATCCACAGTTTGTCGCCGTCTTTAATCTGGTCTGTAAGGATCCTCTGTTGTATGTCAACTGTTATTTCAAAGTTGGTAAAGTTGATCTCTGGTATGGCCAGTGTACCGGTACATGCAGTCTTTGCAAAACTTGAGTTAACTGAAGTTTTACTGATGCGGAAACTCTGACCTGGAGAATGTTTAAAAATATATTAGAAATTATAATTCGTTATTAGCCCTTTTCCTATTTTATCCAAATTATAATGTTTTTGTAAACGGTTTGGATACTGATCAGACATCACGTAATGCTGCCTCTTGGGTCCATTTCATAAAACGTCGTACGACAAAACGGTTATTAGTCAAAACTTTAAAATAACTTTAATTTCTTATTTCTCTAGCTAACCTTGTATTTTGATATCTTTTTAGAATGTCTTTCAAGACGAATCCATAGCGATGGTTAAAGACAGGATTAGATGGAAAAATAAATAATAATTGAGACTTTTATAATCTGACTAACGGCAATATTTTTTCTACGAAGTCATGAAACGATGCCAGGTTGTGATCCAATACTTGACATTTGTTCAAATACTTCTTACATGTAAGTCAAACTTACTGACATTTTAATTTGAAATGATAGAGCTAATGGCAATTGTGTACCTGCAGATTAAGTCATGACATTGGCTGGGTTAGCGTTATAGAGCATGTTAAAGTTAGTCATTACATGCACTTGCAAACATCTATGGTGTTGTTATTTCATAACATTTATATTCTTTTTTAAAAACACATTCATTGAAACACGTTATTACAGAGGTAATCGATTTCTGACCAGGCTCTAAACTGCATGGCACTTATATCATAAACAGTCGTCTACATTTTCAAGAAGCTAACAATTTCTACATTTTAAAACATTGTACATGTAATGCAGAAAGTTTATATGACATTGAATGGTCATCTATGATTACAGTGGAGAATCTGTTATTCTTTCCCGTTTAAACGCAAACGTACGCAAACGCAAAGCACTAAAACGTAGAAAAGAACAACTTTTGGACAATTCTGATACTTCTTGTTTATCTTGGTGGCAAACAGTTTGGAGCCTGATCAGACGCCGGGTTACCCAGCGTCTGATCTGGCTCCAAACTGTTTGCACTGCAAATAATAATTTTAGATTAAACGCGTTTATTGGGAAAGAATAACAGATTCTCCACTGTAATCCGGATGAGTCGTCAGTTTACTCCAGTTTGCAAGCCGTCACTTTACCTAGTTTAAACTGTTTCACATTCATATTAGATACAGGAGAAAGTCCGCTATCGTGGAGAACCAAAATGACATATTGCTGATTTGTTCTAAGTTAAGGGCTTGCATAAATATACATGTACAGTCAAACCTGTATTAAGAGACCTTCCATGGGAGTTCGCAAAGAAGGTCACATATGACAGGTAGTCTCTTACAACAAACACAGTTTTGATGTAGTACAATTTATTATTAACATCTGCATATAATATGTGATTAATAAATAATAAATGGAATAATTTGAATTAAGTAATAAACTATTAATTAAATACATTTGAAGTAATCTGTAACTTAAATGCATTTGAAAAACGTAATTTGTTTAATGAAACTCATTTTCAACAAACACTTGGTACCTAATTGTAAGCTTGAAGCACATGTGATGCATACTTTGATACATGTGCTATATAATAGTTCATCAGAAGATATTTTAAGTAAGTAATACTAGAAGCTCATTAATTTTATGGATACAAAGATACAGTATGATGTTTAAATGACATTCTTTTTAATTAGAAATACAATGTATATTATTTAATAATTGATTAGGCTTAAATACACACATGTATTTACAATTTACACACATTTAACAAGATCATAGAGCTCTATCACTAGTATATAAACCCATTTCAATTTATTTCCTACAATGACTCTTAAGTAAAGACTCAAATATGTTATTGTCACACCTCAAATAACAAATTGTTTAACCATAAATGTGTGACTATGTGCTAGAAAGTGTTAAAACACTACCTTAAAGTCTTTAAATACAGGGTGATAATTGCCGAAGTGAGTCGCATTTCATGGTCACTTGTCACATAAGACAGGTAGTCTCTTAATTCAGGTTCAATATATAGTAAAAACTGTTGGGGGTGTCAAGTAAGGTCACATATGACAGGTAGTCTCTTAAAACAGACGGTCACTAAGGCAGGTTCAACTGTATTTCAGATCAAAATAGCCCATCTTCGGCATTATTGAAGATTTTTTTAAATAGTTTAATTTCAAAATACTATGGTTCTATAAAACCTTTATTTATACATTGCTGTTATACTAACTGCGAATCGTGAGATATACCATTGAAACGAAGCATGGGTTGTGGATCTTGGTAGTAGGGATTATTTCTGATCTCTTTGAAACCATCCGGTCGCAGGTTTGTTTTATCGTTCCAAGACAGTGTAATTGTATAAACCCTGGTTTGGAATGTGGTTATACTAAGTTTCTAAAAATAACTATGTTATATACGGTTGTACGATGTTTGTAGCATGACTGTTAAAGTATGTATATCATGTTTTGTGTGACAATGTATTATGTACACGTCAGAAATGAAAACTGTTATGTTCTGTTCTTTTCTAGCATAGTAAATGTTAAACAAACATAAACAGATGAAACATTAAACATACATGTACATGAAAGGCATGACACAGGGCTCCAGATAAGAGGTAGTTATTTCAACAAAACAAACATTTTCTCACTTATTCAGCACCAAATCCTATGGTGATTTACTCATTAGAATCGTATCGACGAGACGATTCTAATGAGTAGTGACACTATAGGGTTTAATGAAGAAATAAAGATTTTAGTTTTGAAAAACTTTACTTATCTGGAGCCCTGATATTGACATACATTTTGTTTTACCAGCGCTTACTCGAAACGCTTCAACGCACTTTAAACATAAAAAAATAAATAGAGGATAACTGTTTTTTTCAGTGTAAGATCGAAATTTAATCCATTGAGTGAACATCAGACGTTATATTTTCACGAGTGGCGAAGCCACGAGTGAAAATATAACAGTCTGATGTTCACGAAATGGATTAAATTCGATCTTACACTGAAAAAACACAGTTATTCTATTTATTTATGCTTTTAAGCCACTTTTTAAACGAAATTGTTTAAAAATTGAAAGCGAACGTACATTATTTATCCCGTGTTGAGCCCCACGTTTTATGTCGAACACATGTGCGTGACAGTTGGCGGTATAATGACGTCATCCGAACGACTTCGTTGCTCCCGAGTTTGGATTCGTGCTCTTCCGGTGAGTAGTTCGCGACAAATCGGACTGCCGGAATTTAACGATAAGACACGATTGACTACGATTCTTGGGGAGCCCTACGGGGAAAATTCATAATAAAAGCGATTGGTGATAATCCACTGCAGTGGATTACCAAGTGATCATCCACTGCTATATCGTGGTAATCCACCGAAAAGCATAAATAAAACGGCTTACCTTCTACATACGGTGAGCTGTGTAGATACACAACAAGCAGCGTAACAAATGTCTTCATCTTTTCCAGGTCGACTAAAACATACACTAACTCCAAATATCAACAACATCCGCTATGTCTACAAGGGGAGTATTCATGGTATTTAAGAAATAAAATCATATCTGCTAAAACAAGTATGGCAATTCAAAACAGCTTGAGACCAGCTCAAACACCGGGTTACCTTGCAGCTGATCAGGCTCCCCTCAGAAATAAAAACATCTTTAAACATCAGTATGTGTGTACGTTTCTAAATGCATAATGCTTAGATTTAAACAGGAATTAATTATTTCGTCAATCTGTAACACTGACACAAATAGTAAATGGCGCGTGCATAGTGACCGAAACGTGACAGTTTACAGCACAGTGAAAGTCAAACTAGAAACGTTTTTACATGAGTTGCATGCTTGACATCCTCTTTCACTAAAGCAGACACATTGATTTTAACTACTGAACCAAATATGGTGTCTGTCGGTCGTATTACTTGGCAATAACTGTATGTAAATTATAGATAACCCCTGTACTACGACCACTAATAAAGTGACAAAATTACAATTTAACTAACACTTAACTGTTAACTGAAAAGTAAAGTAATACAGGACGTTCCTACAGGATCGTTCTGGTTTATTTCCATCTTTATCTAAGCTGTCACTTTCAATAAACGCTTAATAAATCCTTCTTTTAAGTGTTGCAATCGTTTGACTTCACTGTTAGATCATGTGGTGTAATTAAAACATATCCGTGTTGAAGACTGCACTTAAGTTAAACAACTTCACTGTGAAGAGAGCGTTGTCTTTATAATTAATGTGAACAATTGGCCTATTATTTGCCTTCCGGGTTATCCTTTCACGTGCTGATTAAGTTGTCTTTTTTCAAAAGGATGGCTTACTTTAAATACGTTTTCTTTCTTGACAAAATCCTGAACCCTTGCCGAGATGATATTGCCTTTCACCCAATGGTTTTGGAAATAAATTAAAACAGTTTGGATACGGATGGGATTTCCAAGAAATCGATACCTCATCCTGCTCTTAATTTTTTTTTGTAAATTAAAGGTCACCAATATGCGCCATTAGCATGCAATGAAGGGGATTAACGTGAGAAACTTGCATTAACACTTTCACTGCCAATGTTAACCCCTTCACTGCCTTACACCGAGTACGATGGTTATTTGCAAACAGCTTGGATCCTGATCAGACGCCGCGTGACGCGGCGTCTGACCAGGATCCAAACTGTTTGACATTCATTTAAATATTTCTGAAATCAAAATACCTAAAAATTAAATTTGAGAAATAAAAGCAGACGACAATTGTTGAAAAGTGATGACGTCACGGCAGTGAAGGGGTTAATCGACTGCTTTAACCCTCTTACCGTCACAATATATTCTGCATTTGTAGTGTCGTCTGCAATACTTTAAGTCAGCTTGAGGGCTGTTTAAGTCGATACGTGTGACAAACAGTTTAGAACCTGATCAGAAGCCGCGTTGCACGGCGTCTGATTAGGAGCCTAACTGTTTGCAAAGTCGCTTTATGCAGCCACTGGTAGTCAATGTACCACAATCATGGAAATGTCTTAACTTTAACAAGACAAAGCACACGAGCAATTTCTAGTATTAGAAAATTAATTACAGCAAATCCATTGTAAATATAAGGAAATGACTCGGCGTTCAAGCGAAACGAACGATAGAAATTTATAGGCAAATTTACCATAAATCGCGCTGGTATTTGCCGATAATTTTCTGTCGTTCATTTCGCGTGAACGCCGAAAATGTCAGTTCAATTAAACGCAAACGAAACACAAAAAACAAATCGTTAACGCGTTTATTGGGAAAGAATAAGGTTTTACCACGTATTTGTATTACAAACAGTGTGTAGCCAGATCAGATGCCGGGTAACAAGGCGTCTAACCATGTTCTCAGCTGTATGCTACTCATATGAATTTAAAGTAGGATTTGTCAGAACATTGTCATTTTCTATATTTGTTGCATTGCGATTGATTGATAATTCTGGTGTTTCAATTTTGTTGACTGTAAACAAACATATCCAGACTACATTTACACTAAATATATAAAGGATAACTGTTTTTATCAGTGTAAGATCGAAATTTAATCCATTGAGGGAACATCAGACATTATATTATATAACAGTCTGATGTTCACTCAATGGATTAAACTCAATCTTACACTATAAAACATACAGTTATTCTATTTATTTATGTTTTGAGCCACTTTTTAAAGCGAATGTACATTATTTATCCCGTGTTGAGCCCCAAGATTATATCGAACACATTTTCGAAACAGTCTCCCGTACGATGACGTCACTGATTTATTGATTTGACGTCATCGGAAGTACGTCGTTACTTCCGATCTTGGATTCGTGTTCTTCCGTTGAGTAGTTCGCGACGAATTGGGTTGTCGAAATTGAACGGTAAGACACGCACGACGATAATCCAACTGCTTGAAGCAGTTGGATTATCAAGTGATAATCCACTGCTTTGCCCGGCAATCCACCGAAAAACCATAAATAAGCATGTATAAATATCAAATTAGCAATTAAAGTAATTACAGTGGAAATTCATGTATATATATAATAATAGCAGTTCAAGGAATTTAAAGTCAAACTTCCGTATTGCAATAGATACCGTGGAAAAAACGTTTTTCTTTCCCAATAAACGCGTTAACACTAAAGCAATTATTTCTATCGCAATCAGTTTAAAGCCAGATCAGACGCCGGGTAACCCGGGGTCTGATAAGGCTCCAAACTGTTTGCAAGTAAGAGTAACATATATTAATGTTGTACTTTTCTGTGTTTTAGTGCTTTGCGTTTTGCATTTCGTTTGCGTTTAAACAGGAAATGATATCGTTTTCTCCACTGTAACCTACTGTGATTGAGAAAAGGGTCTAGAATCTAAATGTTCCCGTGATTGTATTGTATCAAGGAGTAGACTGAGACAGGAAATCAAAAGTCAAAAATAGAGAGGAAGAAAGAGACAGTCTGAGAGAGACAAAGAGATAGACAGAGCGGGAGAGATGGAGAGCGAGAGAGTGATACAGAGAAAAATGACGTGGAGACACAGACATTGAAAGACACAGAGGGACAAATACAGACATACATACAGGGGAAAACAGGCATACTGACAGACAAATTGACAGTAAATGGCACCAACACATTGAGAATATGAAACTAAAAGCTTGGAATAATATAAATATAATGCGCAGATTAAAATGTATGTTTGATAGAAAATCACTAGAAACTATTTACTTTAGCTTTATAAGACCTTTTCTTGAATATGCAGACGTTGTATGGGGAAACTGTATAAATGAAGAGACAGACGAACTTGATAGTATTCAAAATGAAGCTGCAAGAATCGTAACAGGTGCTACTAAATAAGAAATAGTACAGCCCGCTGAGGGCCTTCTTGCAATATAGTGACCGACCAGTCAGCCCCAAAATAGTTTACGGCCCGAAGCCGAAGGCTGAGGGCCGTAAACTATTTTGGGGCTGACTGGGAGGTCACTATAATGCAAGTAGGCCCGAAGTGGGCTGTACTATTTCTTATAGTATACCGCACATCTGATTTGGATCAAAACTGTTTTCAGCAGTATCTAATGACGTTCCGCTATTACCTCCCTTTAATTCACTCTTACTAGATTCTAGATATTTTCACTTTTCTTAATGAATTTTGGAGATAATAATCACAGCATGGCTTGACTTGACTTTTTTTTTTTATCTTCTTAGGCTAATTACGCACTGCTTTGTTAGATAACTGTCAGTCTATTGCTTTTAACTACCTACCAGTACTGAACCAGAATCGGCTGTTCAATAGATCTATTGAAAAACATTTGTATGTGGGTATAGAGGTAAATACTATCTAACATTAGATCTAGATAGTGGTTAATAAATTGTAACAGGACTGAGTGAAAAAATCGTGGCCCGATCGGGACTCGAACCCAGGGTATCTGGGCTTACCGTGCCAGCACTCTAACCACTTGAGTACCGAGCCACCCGGTTTAGGACTTATTGATTATCCACCAGATACCTGTACACACCCAAGTAACCCCCGCTACAAAATTTTGTAACTGAAATCTGGGAAGCCTTTTTTCAAACAAATTTCAGACAAGAAAATATGCTGGTTTTTTTTGGTTTACCTCCCTTTAACTCAAATTTAGCATTATTGATTTATTTTAATCAAACATTGTATTCTTTTTATTCTATTCTATTATTTGAAAGTTAAAACATGTACGCTGTCTGTTAAAAACCGAAAATACTATATTTTACAAAATTGCAAAAAAATAGGTTTATTCTGTTGTAAATTATTAAAAAAAATATAAGAAATTAAGAGAGGCATAAATGTGCTCTAAAGCTCCCCCAACATGGCGCAAGTCTTTAAAGATTAATTCGGGTGAGACACTAAAAGTAAACAAGCAAGCAACGAGCGGTTCCTCAGCAGCAGCATCAAATGACGTCAACATTTCTTAGCGGTCACTATTACCGGGCACTATCGTATAATAGTGACCGGTAGCTTGTACAAAGATAAAGAAGAAGCGTACGTAGGTAAGGTATACTATACTTGTATAACCTTTATATTGAAACTGGATGGGAAATCACAAACTCGTTACAGTGGTAAATACGCTATTCCTACCCACTATACGCGTTTCTTACGCGTTCGTTAACCGTTCACTATGCATTTATTATCCGTTTCGTTAAACGGCTTTCCTAGCCGTTTTCTTTACGCGTTTAAAAGGGCCCGGATGAAAGGGTCATCACTTAGCCGACGGACCCCTTAGCTTCAGCGGTTTACACACCCACTTTATGACATGTGTATTACAGAACACTAGGTGGTATCGCCGATAACATTGCTATCTTTAATTGGCAATACACTGTTAATCCCCCCCCCCGATATCTGAGTGGCATATGTATAGGCGGGTTACATAAATAGATTGGTTACAGGCGGTGGTCAGTGCCTGTCGATAAGATCCGAAATTTCCGCGTGAAACGGATACCTGAAGCACCAATCGCAGCATCTCTGGTATAATCGTTTATTAACGCGTTTAAACGGGTTAAGATCGTTAGGCGTTAACAGTTCGTTAAGCGTTCGTTAACCGTTCACTATGCGTTTCTTACGCATAGATTTACGCGTAAATGGGTAGGAATAGCGTATTTACCACTGTATGTTCTATAAAATGTTCAATAATATAACCTCTTCATATCTCTCCTCTTTAGTACCCCTTTTGGTCAGCGATACCTCCGCCTATAGCTTAAGAAACAAAAACAATATCCAGATTCCATTCTGCCGCACACAACTGTACTCTAATTTTTTCTTCCTTCCGCTGCCAATTTCTTGAATTCTCTCTCACCTGAAACTCGTAGCTCCATTTCTGTATCTTCTTCCCCTGGTTTTTAACAGTTAATATTCTAGATCTTGTTTACATTCAACAAACTTCATTGTTAGATCTACTGACATTTATTGACATCGTTTTACTTATTGTGTGGCTTTATACACAATGTTGTTCAAGATTGACGTTGGCACACATCCGTACATACGTATTACTCCGGTGATACGGCGCAGTCTGGCCAACACTTGATCCCCTCAATTGAACACATATATTTGCTTCCTTTTTAGAGCTTTCAACGGGGGTTAATGAATGCACGAAACACTGTTGTGTTCATCCCTAGTTATTCCTCTTGCATGGTATAGGCCGATTTTTTCAGCTGGCAGGGCGGAGCTAACCTTTGGCAAAGATAAACTAATTTACTTTTGATTTTAGGGGTTCTAGGTGAAGTTCCGTATTATATCGTTATTGTCCGATACTTTCAACATGGAGAAACATAATTTATCCGTGCATCCATATCCAAGTGAAAAGGTACATGCATGTACATTGTTCCCTCTCTACAAAACCTCTCAATGGCAGACGGTGAGTGCGTGTGTTGTTCGGAGGCAGTTGTTATAGGGAGAGAAAATTAAGACTTGGTTTACAATTGCAAAAAGTTTGAATCAAGATCAGACGCCGCGTAACGCGGCGTCTGATCTGGATTCAAACTGTTTGTCACTCGTCAGTATAATTATGTATTCTATCAAAATCTCAACTTATATGTAACTACGAGAGAAAACAGCAGACGACAATTTTAAGCAGACGATATTTCAGCAGTAAAAGCGTTAGACACAATTTCCCATCTAGGGAACTGCGACAAGGGTCGTTGTAAAGAGGGAGTCGTTGATGGGAGGGCCATTGTAGAGAGGGGACGTTTCATTACCGATGATGGGTGTCACTGTCGAAGCGAGCCAAGACATTCTGTGATACGTGACTAGGTGTTGTCTATTCAGGTGAGTAAGTTCACGGGCCATCTTATAAAAGTGTGAAATTGCCGATTACTGTTTGTTTAACGGAGCTGCATGGTCATTTTCAACCAATCATGTTTAATCAGAAATTTAGAATAAAGAGCACCTGTTGAAAACTGAATTGTATGATTGGATAGTGGCCCGGGTGCATGACACATAGTTAGTGTCTACCTGTATGGTAACTCCATCGCTGAGAGTTAAATATTGATTTTTTACTACTATACTCAGTATAGATAAATTAACTGCGAAATGCTTACCTTACAGGTAGACACTAACTATATAGGGCTCCAGAACAGGGGTGTATTTCAAAACTGAAAATCTTAATTACTGCATTAAACCCTATGGTGCCACTACTCATTTGAATCGTCTCTTCGAGACGATCCAAATGAGTAGTAACACCAAAGGGTTTGGTGCTGAAATGAGTGAAAAATGAGATTTGTTAAGTTTACTCCCTCTTATCTGGAGCCCTGTAGGCTGGTCTATGCACGATTACAGTTTTACCAGATTTGAATTGTGAGTGTAAAATTTAGAGACGCAGACTGAATATTTATACTGTGCTGATGCAATCATGCTTCTATTTTAAGATATGACATCTGAAATCTTTTTATAGATACACAAAGGAAGCTAGGTGTTTTGTTATGGTTTACTACCAGTTTGTTTTAATGGTTAACTATTTGTACACATGTACCATACATTAATAGCAATATAATAAATGGCCTCAAGTGAGTTAAACACAACTGTGTTGTTTCATCATTATTTACAAGAGTGAAGTGTAAGAGCTGCTGTATCTGTATGAGTATTTAGTTATAGTTTGTTTCAAGAAACTCTATGAATGAAGTTTGATATATATAACAATAGATTATTGTGAGGATCTCCTACCAGTAGCTAGGATATGGGTTAAATTATTGTTTTCTTTTGCATTTCTGTACATGATAGTTTGGCATTTTAAATAAAAGTTACTGTTTCCATTGTATACTTGTATTTATTTTGCTTTTCAATCCAAGATATTACAATTCTTTGAAAACCTCAATTTCATTCAATTGTGCACACCCTTCTATATATAGCATTAGTTCAACCTCTCATTCCGTTGTTTTAGCTTTGGTCAGTGCGAGCAAAGACATTCTATGATACGTGGCTAGACGATGCCATTGCATTAATCAGCTGTGTAAGTTCACAGGCCATCTTATAAATGTAAATTCGACGACGACTTATTTGTTTCTTATATTTTGAACCAAGCTAGCCAAGAAATTCTTAGTCTGGTTCCCGTCGTACTTAGAAAGTAGATCAGGCAAAACGTAATAATGGCCGCCCATGTGAAATAGAGAAAATTGGTAGGGTGATATGAGCTGAAATAGTTTTTGTTCTAACCTTTTGGTTCGATATTATACAAAACTAAATAAGCAATTCATGAATATGTGGTTAGTGACTGAATTAAGCAGAAATCGAATAATTTTAAGGATGCCCTATTTTCGGCTTTTATATAGATAAGTTGGATGAATTTATATTCTGAATCCTTGTAGTAGTGATTAGGGTCCCTGCTTCTCGTCAAGGCGGCCCAGATTCGAATCCCTGTTTTAGTTTTAGCGCGTTGGATGGGAAATAATAACGTTTTATCCACTGTACATGGTTTATACTTGCACTGTACATGCTCTGAACTTACGGTCCGCGTTTAGGTTTAGAAATCGTTGTTTAGGTATTGAAAAAATGTTCATTACTCCCATGTCTCTTGAAGTATTGCTTTAATATTTGATATGCATGTGTATATGGACAAGGCGTTTTGCAAACCAAATTGACCTTTGTAACATTGACCTTAAACTAGGGCCACTTGTTTATGAATCAAAATTTGTGTTTAGATATCTCCTATGTCTCATTAGGTATTGCTTTCATAGTTTGTTTGCATTTACTTTGAAAGAATGTCGTCTTTACCTCTGTATCTTAACTCTTACTATTTTCAGGATCTAGCGTAAGAAATTGCTTTGTCAGTAAAGGCCACAGAAACTGAATATTTCCAAAATTATTTCCATGAACACAAACAGTTTGACCCCTGTGAGCTTGACCTCAGAATCTGCATTTAAATTCCATGAGCCGCCGGCGAGCTTAAATGTCTCTCTGACAACTCTTGTTTCTTAAAAAAATATATTTTGTTGAAAAATTGTTAAAACATTAATTTCCGATTTTTTTTTTATAGAATAACGTTCCCTATATATGACATTTTTTGAAAAAAGCTGTGTGCATTTTCAAATTTTGACAGTGTTCCCTCTCTACAGCAGCACCCATTAACCCTTTCACTTATAGGAGCGACTTTTAGCGCATTCATTTTATTCATCCGCCAAAGAAAATAGTTCCACTTTATACTGTCATGAATATGTACTACATGTATAACAAATATTTTCTGTATACTAGCAGATATTAACTTAACGTAGGCTGAAAGTAAAGCAGAATGTGCCCTAGGGCACATTCTGCTTTACTTTCAGCCTGCTTTATTAGGTCACATATCTTAAATACTAGAAACAGGCTATGGGTTAAGAGTATTAGTGTTTTTGGATGGGCTTGTTATAGAGATTGAACATTAAAATCCTTAGAACAAATGTTGTCGTAAGTCAGCTTATAAAAGTCTCAATATTTCATTATTTCTCCGTCTTATCCAGTCTTGTGACATCTTTTTGGAATCGTCTTGAACAGACAATTCCAAAAATATGTCACAAGACCGGATTGAATAGAGAAATAAGAACTAAATGCATTTTAAAGTTTTGACTTACGATCGATTTTTTCGTACGAAGTTTTATGAAACGGGCCCGTTTCATAAAGCTTCGTTATACGACAAAAACGTTTGGATGTAAAAACTTTAAAATACATTAAAATTTCTGATTCCTCTATCTAATCTTGTCGTTCGAACTATCTCAAAAGATATGTCACAAGACAAGATTGAATGCAGAAACAAATAATAATTGAGACTTTTATAATCTGACTTACGACAACATTTGTCGTACGAAGTTTTATGAAACGGGACCCTGAGCATGACTATGGTTCAAACTGTTTGTCACTCGTCTGTATGTTTCTTCTGCCAAAATGTCTAATACGTAACTTTGAGAAAACACAACACACGACGAATTGGAGAAGATGAAAATGCAGCAGTAAAAGCGACAGACATACGGTAGTGTCTGAAGAACAACGGAAATAATTGTGTTAAGGAGTGAATCTTTGTAGGGAGGGAGCGCTGTACAGTTATTTCTTCGCCCTTGCGTTTTTCTTCCTCATGTACATGTAAACTCATTCACCCCTGAACCCTATTTCCAATACAGACTTAAAAAATGAACTGATTTTGTTTGGCGTTTAAGTGAAACAAACGACAGAAGTGATCAGTAAATTCCATGAATCGTGGTAGCGAATCATGGTTTATTTGCCGATAATTTTCTGTCGTTTTTTTGGCTTTAACGACGAAATAATTCAGTTCAGTTTTTATATTTAAATTATATTTGCTTTAATTTTCTAATATTAAATGAACATATTATTAGTGTTCGTGTATGTTTAATCCATATTAGAGGTTGTTAACACGAATAACATGTACCCTGAAAGGAGCAGTCATAACCGCAATACTGAAGCAACACAACAAAATGATTCGCGGGTCCATAAGCCCCGCCTCCTCTTCGAAATATATCTACAATTCCTTCCTTCTCAAGCAATCGCGTTTATGCGAATTAAACGTCATTTTATTCAATGGAATTAAATTGGGCGGATGTAAATATTCATTGTTGACGAGGGCAGGGAACAAAGACACATAAAAAGTATTGGCGCTTTTTCAAATTTTTATTTTGTCTGTGATAAAAATCTGTGTATCATACCATTAGCAATTGTATAATCCAACATCTATGTTGTTGCTAAAATAAAAATTGTCTTGTGTCTCAAATAACATATCATTGTCAAAATAAACACACTATGATTTAACAAATACAGTTGAGAAGATGTTATTCTTTCCCATTTTAACGCAAACGCATTGCAATAAAATGGAGCAATTCACAGCTTTTTGATATTTCTGACTATTCATTTTAATCTGGTGGCAAACAGTTTGGAGCCTGGTCAGACGCCGGGTAACCCGGCGTCTGACCTGGCTCCAAACTGTTTGCAAAGGAAAAAATAGTTTTAGCCTTAACGCATTTATGGGGAAAGAATAACGTCTTCTCCACTTTAACATACTCTTACTGCTTTTAAAATCTGCTTTGTCAGTAAAGACCCCAGAATCGAATATTTCCAATATTATTTCCCTTATTTCTCCACCAAACCATGTGTTGTGACTACTCATTAGAATCGTCTTTACGAAACGATTCCAATGAGTAGTCACAACATAGGGTTTGATAGAGACATAATGATTTTAATATTTGAAATACTCTAATTTGTCTCGAGTTCTCGTCAGCATAAAACTAGTATTTGCTCTTAATAACAAAATAATACAAAAATGTTATAATCAAAGCTGTTCTTGGTTATACAGTATTTGTCTAAATGTACACAGAATTTATCTAATGCATAATTCATATCTATAACATAATCACCAATTACAAAATGCATATCGAGTATAATAATTGTTTTTCCCATAAGAAGCAAAAATAAATAGACAGATTTGTTAAGTAAGTCTGTCTTATAATACAAAAATGGTAGTTATGTTTGTGTTTACTTTGGGCCTAAATTTGTTAATACGCATAACAACTATCAGATATTTGCAAACTCAAGAACCAGACGAGACGTCGTAAATGCGGTGTCTCATCTGGGTCTACAGTATTTGTTCGGCATAGAACAAATAGGCATTTTCTAAACACATAGCTATAAAATGAACCCTTCAAACACAATGTACAGAAGCACCCATTCTAGGGACAATGGGATTGCGAAGTTTGAATACGTTGAATGAATATGGGGTTAACTAATTATTTCCGTTCCAAATTAAAAATGCAGTTAAAACTCTCTTTTACGACCACTAGATTGTGTCAGTAATTATATGCTTAAAGTAGGTGAACGTAAAAATAAAGGGCCTATGGAAGCGTTCTGTTTCACGCTCACCTTGCTTTAAGTAATCACAATCTTCTATTCAATTAATGTGCCTTATTTTGACTGGTCATAATAGAGAGGTTTTACTGAATAAGGAAAGCATTACTTGCCAAATGTAAGGAATATTTCTTTCAACGATAAAAATATGAATCTATGAAGATTACATTTGTCTAATTCAAACAGTGAAGCTCCAGATCAAAGTGCTCCTAAAGGATCTTTCTGACCTGGGTATGCACTATACATAATGATAAAACATAATTATATTGCAAATGTAGCCAATCATAGCTAAAACATGGACTAGACTTTATTTGAAAGCTAAAACTGTCCATTTAAAGTTTCAGGGGTGGATAATGTAAGAGTTATTCGAATCAAAGTTATGATTTCTGAGTTGAATCAGCCAAATAGTTGGCCGTAGATGTACATACATTGTACAAGTGCATGTAAGTTATAATACTGCAAGAACGACCAACCAACATTTGGAATATCGGCTTAAAATTTCATTCAGCATTTTGCTTCTACATGTATAAGTAAAACAGTTGATAAAACGTTATTATTTCCTAATAAATGCGTTTACGCTAAAACTATTATTTCCATTGCAAACAGTTTGGAGATCAGACGCCGGATTTGGGTTTGTATGGGCCTTGTCAGACACTGGGTTCCGTTTTACGAAACTTGTACGACAACATAAATATTGTCGTAAGTCAGATTCTAAATGTCCAATTATTTCCTTATTTCTTCATCTAATCATGTCTTGTGATATCTCTTTGGAATCGTCTGAATTGAGAAATTTAAAGTATTTTAAAGTTTTGACTTACGACCGTTTATGTCGTACGACGTTTCGTTAACCCTTTACCTGATAGCCTATTTCTAGAATTGAAAATAGGTTACTACTTAAAGCAGGTTGAAAGTAAAGCAGAATGCGCTTAAGGCGCATTCTGCTTTACTTTCAGCCTGCTTTAAGCTATCCTGTGCTAGAATATATTGAACATTTTCCCTATAATATATATTAAATTCTTAAATTGGAACTATTTTCTTCAGCGGATGAATAAATCAGATTCGCTAAAAGTCGCTTCTATGGGGTAAAGGGTTAAACAGGGCTCTGGTTATCAAACGCCTGGGCTTGAACCAAGCTGTTTGCAATGACCTTATAATTTTTAGCGTAACCGCGCTTATTGGTAAAGGATACCGTCTTATCTACTGTACAATTATGATAAACATATTGGAATATTCCGTTCTAGAAAGAAAATGTCCATATGGGAGGTTTTATATGTTATATACATTCTGGAAATTTATTACACTGATACATATAAAATAACAATGTTTCTTTATATAATATTTGCACATTCAAACCCTGATGACATAAACAGCCATTCGGAACACTTCGGTCTTTTCCGTATTTTTCGGAAAGTACCGACGTGTTCAAAAATGATAAATAGTTGGTTTAAGCACCGTAAAGCGTTCCTTTGCATTGAAAAAACCACAATCACCAGCTCAATCACTTAAACCCTTTCAACCCTAAATTTCTCTTGTGGGTATTAATAATCGTTTTGGGCTCTTCTAGTTCATATGTTTTGAACCAGTCTACTGTTGCATGTTTGGTATGGCAACAAAAACAATTACAAATATCAAACAGGGCAGACCCTGATCAGAGGTCTCCAAAAGGAGTCTTCTGGTCAGGGTCTACACTTTTTACATATATATTCAGTATTCTAAGGTTGAATGGGTTAACAGACATAAGAAAATCCCGAGTCACACTTCCTTTCAAACCAATGTTTTTGACACGAATCTTTGCTCCAAAGGTCTCTCTCACAATTCTTCCCTCTGTAAAACACTGGCCAACATAACAGCATGGCTATCCGTTTCATTCTAACATAATAAAATAATCTAACACGTTTTCATCAGAGATTCTTAATATATTGGCGCCATGTAGAAAGGCTGCATTGAAAGCTATATACAATATACACTCATTTAAAAGCTCCATTAAAGGTTTTGAATGTAGCTAAGTTCTACTTATGCATTGCAAAATTTTGAAGTGCAGGAGTAGAGGTTAAAACAGTATTCTTTACCATGAGCACCGTTTGTTTTACAACAAATATCCATGGCACAAAATTTAGAGCCAGAATAGACGCCGGTATATTCAGCGTCTACTCTGATTCCCTCAAAATTATTTGCCACTCGAGTAAAATTCTATCAACATAATTATTTAAAACAACAACCACTTTCTATGATTTAGTTAATTACGTTAGTGTTAAGACTTACTTAAAGGGGCAAGCAGAACATTTTAGCTAGAGAAATTTCTACTGAGCGAGATCTAGTAGTTCCAAATACCACGGCTTCAGATAAGAGGGAGTAAGCTGAACAAATCCAACAATTTCTCTATCCTCATATCTGGAGCCCTGAAACTGTTGTTTAAACACACATCTAAATGGCACCGTTACATGTACAAACTATATACACAAAGTCTTTAATGGAGGAAGACATTTTCTTATCACACTGTCAACTTGCATAGAAAGAACATTTCAAAGGCACTACAGCTCTTGTAGAGTAATTATATGGTTCAGTTACTTTTCCTCCGGTATACCCCCGTCATCATCCCCGAGGGTAAAGTTGGCTTTTGATCCGTTTCGTTTTGACACCAATGGCCTGAAAAAGAATAGAAAATAAGAGAAGGTATTTTAATGTTTAAATTTAAAATGGATATTTCTTATTGTCATCATCATTCAAATAGTTACAGCATGACAATTCGGCAATATTAAACTCTTACCCTCCTAGCGGCGGATCTGACTGCAACAGTGATTACCGTTGCAAATAGTCTGGATCCAGATGAGACGCCGTGTAACGCGGCGTCTCATCAGGGTCCAAACTGTTTGATCCTGTTTTAAACTGACATGTACAGTTCTTTTTTTAACAATATCAGACGACATGTGTTGCAGGTGAAAGATATACCAAGCATGTTACATACATGTAATTCTAGCAAACTACAGCCAGTTCTGTGTTCAGTGGTCACTTATATACAAATTACGATAATAAAAAACTGAACATTTGGTTTCAGGGACTTTTGTTAAGCTCATCAGTACAAACTATAGACATATTTGGTATCAAATGCGTAAAGATGTTATTCCTACATGTGAATTACTAAATTTCATTTCAAAATTATGTGTGTGAATGACGATGGTGTTTAAAGTTGTTATGTTTTTATAACTTTATGTTGCAAATATGCAACTTTTACTTTTCACAACATCGTCATTGACACACATAATTATGATCTGCAAGATATTGAATAACAATAAAGAATTCACCATCGTGTAGCCAATGCATACGACACATCGACAATATCAAATAAAGTTGTTCAGTTGTTTGGATAAAACAAAAGTGAATAAGGCTTTTTACTATTATTTTTTCTGCATTAAGTCAGCTGAAATAATGCAGTGATGCAGTATCCCTTTACCCAATAGCATGTTTCTAGTGTTAATGATAGGTAACCACTTTTCTGCAAAATAGTTTCAGCCTGCTTAAATATCACCTGTTGAGATGCAGAAAATATCTCTAATGTATATTTCCATGCCTTTTAAAATTGGAACTGTTTTCTTCAATGAAGTAATAAATTCAACGCGCTTAAATGCGCTTCTAATGGGGAAATGGGCTATGAAGCAAATACAACGACAGTTTAACACACTTTTCCCTATATTTAGAACATATTTCAATATGTTTGTATTTTAAATATGTGTTATGTTTTCCACCAGATAATAGTATTCAACATTTATTAATGGATATATAAATGTCACTAAATCAACATCAAAACTATAAAACAGTGCCAGCAAAAAGAGATAATTTAACATGACAATTAATAATGTAATTTTAGCAGTAATTAGTAAAACTGTTGTTAGTCAGTGATGAACAAACACCGTAAAAGAAAAACCTGCCGAATTCAAGCAATGCAGATGCAGACCAGCCGCTGCGTATTCGACACATACGTGGTTTTGGACTACACTGATTGAACCAGGCCAACTTATACCGGTATTGCAAAAACTAAAATCTTCTGCATTAAACCACATGGTGTTACTACTACTCATTAGAATTGTTTCTTCAATACATTTCTTATGAGTAGCAACACCAAAGGATTTGGTTCTAAAATGAGACATAATATGTTGGATTTTATCCGTTGCCCTTCTTATCTGGAACCCTGGTACACCCTGGTCAAATGCCGATCTTGAGATGACGGTTCGTCTGTATCTAAAGTGTTTTGCAATGTTATAAGCCTGGATTTCTGGGTGGCGTGGCTCAACTATATGTATACTGTAACATCTTTCTACTATTACCACTAAATTAGTGATAATTATCAAAATATTAAGGACATGTGACAGTTTAAAGCATAGTTAACGTAAAACAGAAAGCCCCTTAAGGAGTATTCAGTTTTACGTTTACATTGCTTAAGGTTGTCACCTATTTTGTATACAATCATTTATCCTTCGTTTTAGTGGTCGTAATTGAAAGGTATTACTGTAATGTTATTGTGATAACTTCAATAAAGTATGTAATTGATGTTACGTTAATATCAAATAGGACATGTTACTTAGGGACAGGATTGTCTTATAAATGGGTAAACAATATATTATGGTAATACTTTATATAAAGTCGAGAGTCGATTACATAACCATTGCATCACAATAGCATTATTAAATGGTTTAATTATATTCTATTGCAATATGTTTTTACAGTCGTATAGAATAGATATTTCCAATTCTAACACAATAGGTGGGATCATATAAACGGGCTATATAAAATAAACTCAAAAACGATGCAATACATATGTGTTTTAGTTGTAAATAACTTGGACGGTCAAAACTTCTCCAGATAAAGGGGAGTAAATTGAACTAAACCAGCATTTGATTCACTTCAGCATCAAATCCTGTTATGTTGCTACTCAGTAGAATGTTCTCGAGCAAACGATTATTATGAGTAGTGGCATCATAGGACTTATTGCAGAAATAATTATTTATGTTTTTGAAATACTCCCCTTTTCTGGAGTTCTGGATAGTGTTTTTGAATATGAGTGTCGAGACGTTTACAATTTAGTCAGACGCTGGTTTTGTTTGCGCCAAGTCTGAGTCCAAACTCTCTGCAAATGGTACAATTGTATCGGTATATGGGGAAAAACAGTAAATGGGTTCAAACGTTAGATCTTAAAACAACACGTGTTATTTATAACTGCAAATCAAACGTCAACAACACAAACCTAAACAACTTCCTGAAGTACATCCTGCAACCAAACAAACATACCCACATGTGTGTGAACATATAAAACAACCTACTATGGTACAGCGGAGAAAACGCTAGTCTTTCCCAATAAACGCGTGTACGCTAAAACTAGTATTTCCATTGCAAACAGTTTGGAGTCAGATCAGATGCCGGGTTAGGTAACCCGGCGTCTGATCTTGTTCCAAATTGTTTGCCACTCATATAAAAAAACAATAATTAGAAATCTCAAAAGAGATAATTTCCTTCATTTTAGCGCTTTGCGGTTTCTCCACTATACTATGTAAACAGCCCGAACAGTCGATATTCGATACCTCAAACTTGCTTTGTTTGATCGTTTCTAGTTTTCTATTGTTGACTCTAGCTATTTCGACCTCGCTTAAGTCAAACATAGTTATCCTTAGTTCAAAGTTAAATGTGGCTTAGCCACGTTTTGAAATGAAATAGGAAAATTTTCCACTATAGTGAGTTCGAGATATCGAGGTTTGACTTATTTCACAACCAAAGAACTATTGTGCTGTATCACAATGAATTGGTAATACACAATGCCTGTACATGTGGAGAAAATGTTATTCTTTTCCGTTTAAACGCAAACGAAGCGCAACCGTTTTGCAATTAAATGTAGAAAATAAAAAAAATTGTAGACAATTCTGTATACTAGTTTTAATCTGAATGGCAAACAGTTTGAAGCCTGATAAGACGCCGATCCACTGGCGTCTGATCTTGCTCCAAAGTGTTTACAATGGAAATATTAGTTTTAGCAGCGTAAACGCGTTTATTGGGAAAGAAAAACGTTTTCTTCACTGTAATGCTAGTATTCATAAATCAAACACAGAAAGGAGCTATAACAAACAGCAGAGTGTTTCTGTGTAAAATAAATGTTTGATATGAAACTAAAAACATTATAAATAAATTGTTTACGACCAGACGAAGTATTGTTATTGTGTTGTCATTACGATTATTCAAGACAATGTCCTTTTATTGTGTTAAATCACTAAATGCTTACATGAGATACAATGTTGGTCTTAATGCTTTTTGGGGGAATAAAAGAAACGTAATCCCTTTTTAAACAAGAAGGTGTTTCAATCAGGCATTTACAGCTAGATGTATTATATAACAGTGTAACTTATGGTGTATCAACGCATTAAGATTTAACACATCATGAAATATGTCTATCAATTCATACATCATTTTCATTTCTATTGAAAAAGTTTTGCTACCAGTTGTTCAAACAAATAATTGGCAATCGAAATTATAACAAATATTTGGCTTCGTAATGACCTATGCTATGAATAAATTAAATTACCGCATAACTTGCGGTCTGAGAGTGGCATAAAGCCATTGTGTAAATATCGTATTCCACTATAGTCAAATATCGTTTTGGGGCTCCGCAAGCGCTGCATATGTTTGAATTTGTTATGTGATAAATAGAATTTCTCATTCGTGCTCATTATTTATCATTTGTAATAAACTCGTTGACTTAGATTAATATGACGCTCGCCAAGGCACGCTTTATATACTTTTAGTCAACTCGTTTATTGAAACTGATAAATAATGATTAGTTTAGAATGTTTGCCCCAAAGAGTTTCATATTAGGCATATATGACTGTTAACATATTAGAATTTATATATAGCACAGGAATATTGCCATTCTGATTATTCTGCAATATCAAAAGATAGGAGAAAGATAGCACACTCAAATTTTAGTGTAAACGACATTGTTTTACACGAAGCATGCATGCAACTGCCAAATGTCTTTTTGCGAGTAGACTGTCTTTAAGGTAGTCATTTTACATAAGTTTTATTGTAAAAAAAAAGTCAGTATAAAATATACATATGTTAATTTAAATAAAGATTGTTAGGAAGTTCTTGGCTTGTGACAATGATTATATTTTAATGATCATTTCGCTGTAATGAGAGATACTATGTTTTTACAATGAGTGAATAAATAAATCTTGAATCTTGTCAAAAATGTCCAAATTTTCTCAAATGTTATCCTATATCAAAATTTCATTATTTCTATAATATATTCGACGTAGATAATTCAGAATAATATTCAAATGTTCGTTTATATGTAAATATGCGAATACCATTTATCCGTATTTGAATATTCGATTTTAGTTTTATTAAAAGCATAAATATTCGATTGATTATTGATAGAAGTTGTACCCAGTTGTAGTTAATTCATATATAAAATGTAAATGTATATCAGCAGAAATACTTATGTTTCTAGTGCAAGACATAAAGAAATAAGCAGAAATGAGGTTTCCAGATTATAGGCAAACTTAAAATCATAGAGTATGTGTGCGTTTTTAAGCTCTTTATAAGCTCTTTCTCTACGTACCAAATTAATGTTTTTAGACTTACAATTTAACGTCTGAAATTGAATAATGGAAATAAAATATAGTGTCTTTAAAACATGTACTTTAATTAACCAAGCCTTTCTAGTTTCTTAACCTAACAAAAAGGACGTGTATAACACAATTGCTCGATATACGAGCATGCAAATAAATTTAATAAAAACTTTCAAAATCGACATTTTTGTCATCATTGTTTTAACTCATTCATCCATTATTTTAAATAGACAACTCCGTTTTCAAATTAAGTCAAAACTATTCATAGAATATCGATATTTACCAACAGGGGTTACCGATATCATTCAACTCTTATTGAAAAGATTTAACACTGACTGTACTGGAAGGTGATACAGTGGAGAAGACGTTATTTTTTCCCAATAAACGCGTTTACGCTAAACTTATTATTCGGCTGAGCTGTCTAATTTCTCATTGAGCCTCAAACCTTATATGGCCCAACCAATCGTGAATGACCAGAAATGATAGCTTAAGGACACGTGCTTAAAATCGAATAGTCTGATTGGGTAGCGGTTAGACTTGACTACTGACTTTTACAAATTTGTAAAATAAGAGACACAGACTGTTATAGGCTGATTTGCTATGTAGCGGTACCAGTAGTAAACACGACTTTCCGCTACTGCTAGCGAGTTATAACCGAGAAATTTTACGTGTCCCGACCGTTAGGTAGTGATTTGAATGACATAGTGTTTCTATTTTAAGATATGACATATTGTCTCAAGTTAGGCAATGTTTTGATGCGTTCTGCAAATCAGAACGAAATTGTTCATAATAGAATTGATCATAATTTTAATCTAGTACCAAGTATATGAAAAAGAAAGAATAGCAGTAACAATTCAGTGAGATTACTGGCGTTCGAATTTAACCTAGATATCGAAAAGATTTCGAACATGATGGGTATTTTTTGTGTTAACACCGTTTTCCTCCAGCGCATGCGCAACTCTGTGACCTCAAATGTAAATAAACCGTGATTTTTTTAACGCGATCGCAATCTCTTGGTTAAATGCAAAAACCCAAAACGTAGATACCTAAAACGTACATTGCTACACTTTATAGATATTTTTATAATAAATCAGAACATAGAACTAACTCTACAAGACAAATTCCATACACGAATTCTTGAAGCGGACACTGAAGTCTTGCTTTATTTACCGGTGGCAACATAAATTTCTCATTTGAGGGGTCGTTTCAAACAATTCATATTCGGCATATTTCGGGGGTGCTTTCCAAAAACAGGTGATCAATCAAGTCATATGTATAAACAACTAACAAAAGAGCACACACATACGAATTTTAGTAATTTATGGCACATGTATCTACAAATTGTGATAAAAAATGATAACGTAGATCTAGACATGGAAGTATAATTCCGTGATCTAGATCTGTCTTTAAAAATTTTCATCACTTTCAGTCACATCTGTCAAGAATTTTCAAGTAAATCTCTCTACAACCACCTCTGAAAAAGTACTTATTGATGGAATAAAAACAGCTGACACTCTCAAAAAAGATTATGATCCAACTATATTGCTGCGCACTTCACGTGTGGTTATCGATCAATCTACAATTGATAACTATGCTTTCCTCTTTGGTTGTGCGACGACAGACAGGGCTTAGCACTACATGATGATGTATCTCTAAAGCCGTCCTTAACCGGGAGAGTTATGTCGGATTTTCGTGCTTTGTTTTTTCTCTCCCTCTCTGTCGTACCCTGAACCCTTCCATGTATTACAGTTACTCGTGACTACAGACTAGTCGCTTGAGTACAATTTGACCGTTGCCATAGTGGGTTATTTTTAACACGGGCTTGAATGTTTAATTCTTTCCCGTGTTACTAATAATCTTGTCAGAGAATTTTGTTAGATGTTTTACATGTATTTACTTACTGTGCTGGCGGTCTTTTTGATTGTAAGGTTGTGGAACAGGGTTTATATTTTATGTACACTGTTCGTCTTTATAGGTGAATATAGGAGATAGGTGTGAGGTTGGGCGCCCCTAAACCCAGGTTTAACCCCCCAGTGGTTGTTAATGGTTAATTTATAAATAATTATTGGTTGCTGCTGACCGTACCAAGGCGGGCTCCTATGTTCACTTTGCTTTATGTTTGTCTTGCGTATTGTTTACTGTTTGGTGTGTGGGATTGCGTGTGTGTGTGTGCGTGTGTGTTTGTTATGGTATGACTGTGTGTGTGTTCTGCTTGCTTTAGAGGTGGGTGTATTGTTTGTGTTGCGTTTCCTGCTTGACTCTTCTTTCGTATTTATTTGCAGCAAAATGTAGCCCGATCAAAAGCATAAACGTGTGTAAATGCTCTCTGCTGTACTTTCACCTTCAGTCTTTGAGAGACCAACTGCCTTAACAAACTAATGATTAACCTCAGATCCAGTAGTTTAATGATTGCAAAAACTCATTCTTGGCGACTCTCAAGACCTTCAGTCTTTGATTATATGTATGTGGTCGTAGATTACTGCGCGTGTCTTATTAGATAAATATTAAGCTTAATATCCTGATTTACCATCCTATTTATTGCAACTTGGATAAAATCAATTCCATATACATCATTACCTTCACAACCCATTCCGCTGAATATCTTTTTTAAGATATTTCTTGTTTCCATTACAAACAGTTTGAAAGCCAGATCAAACGCCGGATAACCCGGCGTCTGATCAGGCTTCAAATTGTTTGCCACTCAGATTAAAACTATTAATAAGAGTTATCAAAAGTTTTTCATTAAAACAGCGCTAAATCTGACTTTCAAACTATTGCAGACGACACTACCGTTACAAAGAAATGTTTGCGGTAAGAGGGTTAAATCAGACGACAGCACTTGGCAGTGAAAAAATTAAACGGGAAATAATATAGAGGATAATTGTTTTTTCAGTATAAGATAGAAATTTAATCCATTGAGTGAACATCAGAAGTTATATTTTCAGCCTGATGTTCACGAAATGGATTAAATTCGATCTTATACTGAAACAATACAATTAGTCTATTTATTTATTCTTTTAAGCCACTTTTTAAACGAAATTGTTCGACAATTGAGAAAGCGAAAGTAAATGATTTACCCCTAGTTGAGCCCCAACTTTATATCGAACACATTTTCGAAACAGTTATCCGTACGATGACGTCACTTATTTATTGATTTGACGTCATCCGAATTACTTCGTTGCTCCCGAGTTTGGATTCGTGCTCTTCCGGTGAGTAGTTCGCGACAAATCGGACTGCCGGAATTTAACGATAAGATTCGATTGACTACGATTCTTGGGGAGCCCTACCGTGAAAATTCATAATAAAAGCGATTGGTGACAATCCACTGCAGTAGATTACCAAGTGATAATCCACTGTTATTTCGTGGTATTCCACCGAAAAGCATAAATAAAATGTCTTCTCTATTACACCATGCTGCGCTACTATTATTGAGAAACACTTACTTTTGTGAACCGTTGTTCATTCCTTCTAAAACAGGTACTGAGTCCCGCCTCACTTGCATCCAAATACCAGTTTTACCCATTTCCTCTGAGATGTTTACCCGCTCACTGTTTGGAACTGGCTGGTACCCGAACTTATCACCCATCGTGTGTTTCATCTTCATATCCATTAGAACCTCTCTCTCGTCCTTTTCGTCATCGTCATCAACTAGTCGCTGAAATTAAAATGCGCGAAATATTATCATTAACTAGTCGCTGAAATAAACATTCGCGAAATATAGTCATGAACTAGTCGCTGAAATAAAAATGCGCGAAATATTGTCATCAAATATATGTAGTCGCTGAAATAAAAATTCGCGAAATAATACCATCAACTAGTCGCTGAAACAAACATTCGCGAAATATAGTCATGAACAAGTCGCTGAAAAAAAATGCGCGAAATATTAAATTTTATGAACTAGTCGCTGATAACAATTGCGCAAAATATTGTCTTACATGAAAATTTAACTCCATCAGTGTTACAACTGTATAACAACTATAAAACGTCAGTATTTTCATTACAATATGAATGTGATGTGTTATTGTTGAGTGACAAGTTAGTTACAGAAAACCTATTGTCGGAGTTACAGCTCTCGACCCTCAGAGACTACAATTTTTATATTTTATTGTTTTCAGATAATTCGCCGTTTAGTGAAATGAGTAAAGCTTACTTCTTCATCTATTTGAGCATCCTCTTCGGCAATCTTGTCATCGCCAGGCATAATGTCGTCAAGGTAACTAAGTTCGTACTGGGTGAACAGCCAGTTCATAGCCTTCCGTACAAAACAAGTGCCCACAACCTGTACACAATAAACACATTCAGTTAAGAAGACTTTATTATTTTCAAGTAAACGCGTTTACGCTTAACATATTATTTTCAATGCAAACAATTTTCTCATGGCATGGCCCATATGTATACAAAGGTAATCTAAAAGCAATGTAGTGTTTTTGATACAAAATATTACCCGAATGTCATATGAAAAATCAAACAATACACACCCTGGTGTATCTATTCTTTTTACTAATATGTGTGTGTCTACTTTTGTGAACAAAAGACATCCATGTGTTGAATTAAAATATGAAATAACAATGTCGATATCAGAATTAAAGAAGAAATTATGATAGCATTGCCAAGATGTAAAATAGACTATAAGGTCGGCAAGAACAATTTTACAGTGGAAAAACGTTTTTCTTTCCCAAAAATACACGTTTGCGCTGAAACTATTATTTCCGTTGCATGGTTGCAAACAGTTTTTATCAGGCTTCAAACTGTTTGCTAATCAGATAAAAAAAAAAGATAATTGGAAAATGTAAAAAAATGGTATTTTCCTACATTTTAGAGATTTGCGTTTGCGTTTCATTTGCGTTTTAAAAATAAGAAAGAATAACGTATCCTTCACTGTATAAGTTCGTCAAAGACAAATGTTTTTATGAAAAGTATCTTACCATAATAGGGAATGCAATTGATACGGCCTTCACCATCTTGATGACCCAAAGAACGACCAAACAAAACACTTGTAAGGCAGTAAATATGTGAACCCGTCCAATTCGCACGTGCCTCAGGTAACTTAAGTCTGGCTGGTACTTGGCCGGCATAAACAACAGCGCGAGACGATCAATAAACTGGAAACCAAAACAGACTTGTTATCAAGAATGTACCGGATGTGTGAATTTGAACAGAGTTTAATATTTTACCCCTATATATATACGAAATGCTACAAGACCTCTGAATTCAGTAATTTAGAATATTGTGAACAAAGAACAAACAGATTAACAGGAACAGTTAGATACACACTACATTATTTAAAGGCACAATCCTACTGAAATTTGTGTTTAAAATGCGCAATTTCTTAAATGTGTGCATTTTCTATGTATTAAAACTAATAGTGAAATCGCGTGTAAGAAGCCTGACATATGCCCCAACTTCGTAAAGAAACCTACCTAAATGTGTCGAATTCTTATCGTGATGGTTTACATTTAAAGCGGGTTTGTTTACAAATAAGACTAACGGGTTGGTTCGTAGGATTGCGTAAACGTCATGTGATTGATACGAAGGGCGGCGATAATTTATATACACTGTGTGACGTCATCGGCAGGAACATTTCCGTTATGATTTGTATACGATTGAATGTCAACAGAACAGAATTAAAAGTCGACTTGTTTCCACCAATTTCACGGGTTTGTAAGCAATGTTGCCTCCATAACCATCGGGTGTTACTGCTTTTTATAGGTTAAGATTACGAATGTGCCTACATTTTCAGGTTTTAAAATTGCGCGATTTTGGCAATTTGACAGTAATGTTGTGACTTTAAGATTATTCTATAACAATTCAATATGTACTATTTACAGGGATATTACTATGTCTTTAAAAAGAATGTGTTTCTTTGATCCCTTTCCTGGTCAAATTTATTATGAGGTTTTTACCATTACCGCCATATTGCCATCTGCTACTTTTTCAAAATTAGTTTTTTCTAAGTTTCTTTTCAAAATAGTCAGAATGTCAAACAGTTTGGATCCTGATGAGACGCCGCATTACGCGGAGTCTCATCTGGATCCGAATTGTTTGCAAAAGTAATAAATATTGCCAATATCCGCCGCTAGCATGGTAAAAATTATACACTGAGCAATTATACGGAAAAAGGTTTGATATAACTTTCTGTACCTGCATTCCTTTCAGAGCGGCTACGCCCATATACAAAAAGACACCATACAACACGGGCATTGGAATTTTCTGAAAGCAAAAAAACAAAACTAGTATTGAATCTCGATACATAAAACTCGTTTATCGACCTCATACTTAATAGGTCACAGTTTAAGGATCGTTATTTTGTTATTTGAGAATTTATTTATCACTACCCCCGCAAAGGTTCGATCTAACAAACAGTATGGCATTTGACCAAGATCCACACTGTTAGCCAATCGCATCATTCTTTTTTTCTGTCAAACATTAAAATAAGTTAATTTTGAGGAAATGACGATTCAATTCTGGTCTTCCTCCAAACTGTTTGCACCCAAAATTAATCCTAAAGACCTTCATGACAGTGGGGAAAACGTTATTCTTTCCAATAACCAAACGTTATCCTTTCCCAATAATCAAACGTTGTTCTGTCCCAATAACCAAACTTTATTCTTTCCAATAACCGTACGTTATTCTTTCCCAATAATCAAACGTTGTTCTTTCCCAATAACCAAACGTTATTCTTTCCCAATACCAAACGTTATTCTTTCCAATAACCAAGCGTTATCATTTCCCAATAATCAAACGTTGTTCTTTCCCAATAACCAAACGTTATTCTTTCCAAATAACCAAACGTTATTCTTTCCCAATAAACACGTTAATGCTAAAATTATTATTTCCATTTCAAATAGTTTGTGGGTAGATCAGACGCCAGGTTACCCAACGTCTAATAAGCTTCAAACAGATGAAACACAGGCTAAATTTAATTTACAGAATGTCCTACATTAAGTACATCGCGTTTGTTTTTCAATTGCGTCTAAACTGGAAATAATAGCGTCTTTTTGACTGTAACAGCGTTTTGCATTAAGTTTTGCTTCAACGAGAACGAGTAACGTCTCCTGCACTAAAGAAAGACATTTGTGGTTTGAGGTTCTGTACTTACGACGAGAATGGGTGTTAGGAAAACAGCTAGTCCGGAGAGAATGCCTACCGCCAGGGCCGTAACACGCTGTTCTCTGAAATAGTAACATATCATATATCAAACTACATTGCACAGTAGAACGCTAAAAACATACGTGTGCCACCCGTCTCCTGCTATTTACGTTTAAGTGACGCATTCAAAAATAGTTCCCTGAATGAGCTGGCTGGTCAATTTCTGTTCTTATAAGATGTGGCCGACATGAGTCTTCTCTTTCGTGGGAAAAGTGTTCCTTATTATGTGCGCTCAATGATTTGCAAGTTTAACATAGGTTAACATAAACCATTCCTAAATAAGAAATTGAAGGTATTCACTCATTTGACAGTAAGAACAATGTATTCACTCATTTGACAGTAAGAACAATAAGTCAGTTCCCTATGCCAAATGTTTTATCATTATCAACCCTTCTTAAACATTTTCAATGTTAAAGAGAATAGTGCCCATATGTTCATCGGTCAACGCGGCGTCCTGTCCTGCTTCAAACTGTTTGTTATGGAAATAGAGTTTTTTGTGTAAACGCGTTTATTGGGAAAGAATAACGTCCTCTCCACTGTACTAGCTGACGTCACGTACCTGCAGCCTAAGAAGAGTGGTTTCTCTCCGGGGGCGGCAGACTCAGATTCCTTCTTCAATGACATGATGTGAGCAATGGCGGACACGGTGGCGGCAACATACCAGGGGAGACCAAGAAGGGAATTGATGGCAATACACACGGCCACAACCAACATATCCAGATGATAGCCGTTACCTTTCTGTATTGAAATAAATGGACATCTACATTTAGTTTCCGAAAAATGACTGAAATAAAATAATGTTACCCATTGAAAATCGCTTATATAGATCACATATCTACACTGACATTTTATCTTGTTTCTTCTGAGCTGGCATATATCAACATAATGTCGATGTGGACATTGGTACGTATCTGTACCGATAAATTACTATGGCAGCGTGAATCTGAAATGCATACGCTTAAGTAATGAATACCTATTTAGAACCATACAGTCAACGGTTTTAAATTGAGAAAGTAAAAGTATTAGAACGACAATCGTATATTCCAATTATTTAAACAGCTGGCTATTGTATATACTGCTTGTTGTAATTCAGAAGGTTAAACCCATGGAACCATAGACCAGTATTTTTTAAACTGCTAAAGATGTCTGGGTAAATACCCTTTTTAAGCAGTTTAAAGGGAACTATTCTAAATGCACCAATCCTGCTAAAATGAACGTATTCTCCAACATACCAAAAGTTTGTTTTCTTTTCTGTTGACGATGACGGCTGTAATCTGTTGATCCATGAAGATGAGGACGAGGGCGAGGAAGGCCGGTACGACAGCAGCGATACTTGTCCACCAGGGGTTCTTCTCACTGTAAGGGAGGACGATCCAACCTCTGTCCTGGTACCTCGTAGGCTGCAATACACAAAGGTCAAGGTCATTTAGAGATCATATAGAGGTAAAATAGGGTGAATTTAACATTGGCAATAATTCTGGAACTACGTGAGATAAAAACTGCATATTTGGCTTGTGAACTCAATTCAAGAATTATTTAGCTCAGTAAAGTTGGACAGTCATGTCAGACAACTGTCATGGTCATGTACAGGTCAAATTGAGTTAATTCAATGACAAAACACCTGTGACCATTTGCCACTTACTAGAAAGCCGTTCTTATTTAACTATGTTATAATCCTCCACGGGTAATGCTTAAAACAAAGTTACAGTGGAGAGGGCCTTCTTCTTTTTCGTTTAAACGTAAACAAAGCGCAAACACATTGCAATAAAATGTCGAAAATGACAACTTTTTAACAATCCTGATTATATGTTTTAATCTGAGTCACAAACAGTTTGGCGCCTGATTAGACGCCGGGTAACCCGGCGTCTGATCTGGCTCTAAACCGTCTGCATTGAAACTAACAGTTTTTACGTAATCGCGTTTATTGGGAAAGAATAACGTCTTTCCACTGTACCAAGTTTTCTTGGTTGCATCGCATATACCGGGGGAAACTACCCAAACCGAACATAACAAAACATACCTGAAATTTAGCGGGCACTTCCAGTTTGGGTGTTTTAATATTAACGAGAATATCGAGACCAACCATGACGAGAATAGAGATCAACACGGCGAAGTCGCTAAAAATTTGGCGTACCTGAAAAGTAACAACGTCAATATAGATGAACGCAAAACAGTGATAACATTTTAATCGAAATAAAACGCATTTAAAATGTATTTATCATTAACTCCCACAGTCGCATAAAGTCTAATTTGCAAACAGTGTGGATTCAGATCAAACGTCTCATGATACGGCGTCTGATAAGAATCCAAACTTTTTGACACTCGTATCGATATTTCTTAAGTCATACTACCTGAAATCGAACTTTGAAAAAATATTACAGACAACTATATTGAAGCAGACGGCAACATAGCGATGAAGGATAAAGAACTCTTGGTTGATTTGTCACCGAAATGGTCAGGCTAAATCCTGTTAACTCAACAGTTTGGAAAACCGAACTTAAAGGACGTTTGGCTGCTAAATAAAGGCCAATAGTAATGCAGATGGCTCCTTAAATATATTTCTGCTTTACTGTTTTTTTTTTCATTCAACAGACACATGGTGAATTCACCCGACTAAAGGATTGGTGCTAAAGCATGCCTCAACGGAAACCTCATCGACTAATTTACGCAAATTGACCGTAGAACAAAACTTACGAATGTTGGGAAATAGGGGCTAGTCTTGAAATCTTTCAATGACATGGCAATCACAAAGGTCCCGAAGAATAGTATCATAGAGAAAAAATACACATCCGGATAGTAATGTGACCCCTCGCATCCGTCCCCGATGAGGGTTCCATTATTCTCCATACATAGAGCCTTGGTCATGTTCGCCCAGTACCCTAAGCTCTCGTTTACAGGAGTGTTGAGGTCGTATACTGCATTTGTACCTTCCGGTACTGAAACCGGAAATGGCGTAGTGTAAGCGTCCATATTGGCGGTATAATTTGGCGGGAAACAGTCGCATTCGTGAGGTATCGGTATTTCTGGGTGTGGGTTGATGCCGTAATGGTCGATAATATGGAACTGCTTCTTGAAGGCTTCATAGATAAAGATGAGAGCGATCAAGCAGGCAAAGCTTTCTTCCGTGAACCGGGTGATGTACCGAACCAGGGCGCTAAGGTCAAAGGCCACGACGATCAGGATTAGGAATGTTGTCCAAAGACCGATCCAGCACCGTAACGGTAAAAAGTCATAACCAGCATCACTAAAAAATAAAGAAATTACAATATTCCAGATAGGGAATACATAAAGTATTTAATTATAAAACTGCTTTTTCCTAATATTTCGACCGCTAAGACCCTTTTCAAAGAAAATCATGATTTTCTTTGAAAAGGGCCCTAAGCGGTCGAAATATTAGAAAACAGCAGTTTTATAAATTAATAAAACATAAATATACAGTTGTATTACGACCACTTAATTGAAATACTTTTAGGTGTTTACGACAGGTGAATGCTTGAATTAAGGTGACAGTGAATCAGAAAGCTGTTTTATGAGCTTTCTTTTTTACTGTCAACTTGTTTTCAACTGTCACCTGTCGTAAACATCTACTACTTCTTCTTCATCATCGACATCGTCATCATGAGATGACAACTCTTATAAGAAAACCGTAATTTGCATATACATGTATTGTATTTTATTAAGCGGCCACATTATTTCACGTGCCTGTCGTTCATGACAGTGCCGATTGAGTATTACACTGTTCTATCTACCATGTATGTTGTTTTGAGAAATCGAATTTAAAGTTTTTGACCTACTGAGCAGCATGCTTTTCATGAATTTAGAAATCTCTGTAATTATATAGCATTGGAAATATGTCATTGTACATATAAGACTCAACGGAAATTTAAATATTGAGATAGACTTTTACAAATAGAAATATTAGATAAACATAAGGTTTGGACCAGAAGATAGCCATTGACATTAGCTTTCCAATTCAACAATGATTGTCAAGCAACGTAAAGTGAGATGATATGGGCATGTGACGAGATCATCGGGGCTTTCAAAGCCAATACTACAAGGTTTTATTCAGGGAGGGTGAGGGGAGATGCAGAGGCAGACAGAGAAAGCGATGGGACGATAACATTACAGAGTGGACATATTTAAGTCTAAAGGAAACGTTGCAGATGGAAAAAAACAGAGAGAAATTGAGAAAGCTGGTTGTCAAGAAATCTATTATTCCCCAAGGGTCCAACAGACTACGAGATAGGTGAAGGTGAATGTGATGATTCGTTTACAAAATGGACATAGAACATTATAAGACGTACACGACCACAGGCTACAGTTGAGAAAACGTTATTCTTTCCCAATAAACGCGTTTACGCTAAAACTATTATTTTCACTGCAAACAGCTTGGAGCCAGATCAGACGCCGGGTAACAGGTTCAGGTTCCAAACTGTTTGCCACCAAGATAAAGATGTGAATTATCAGAATTGTCAAAAAGTTGTACTTTTCTACGTATTAGTGTTTTGAGTTTACGTACGTTTGCGTTTAAACGGGAAAGAATAACAGATTCTCCACTGTACCAGTATACTGTAAGAAATTACATATACATGTACAATGTATACATACCGACAAAAATTGTACAGAATCATTTCCAGCACTAACATGGGCCCCGTACTTCCGAGAATGTTTAGGGGCTGCCCCGCAAAAAGGGCAAACAGGATCCCTACAATAGATGCTGCCAATATACACTCCATCGTGCCCTGAAATAAAAAAGGGATATTTAATGACATCAAAACTATGAGCGGAGCCATACCAAAACCAGCTCTTTTGCATTGTAACATTTTACAGACCAAGCATCGTTGTCATCCAAGGCTCAGGATATAAGTTTGATCTACACTGCCAAATCCTGTATATAATGCAGCTTCATAAAATGCTTAAGATGCAATATGGGTGTCAAACAGTGTAGATTAAGACCAGTCGCAGCGTATTTGACCCGGCGGCTTGCCTTGATCTATACTATTTAAAAGGCGATAAGGCAGATTTTCTCATGGCACGACTCATATTATTTCTTGTTCCAAATTGTTTGCACTTAAAATGATAATTTTAGCAGAATAACGTGCAAGTATTATCCACTGTATATACAATGTTTACAGTTCTTCCATCTCTACAACAACATCCATGGTAGACAACAATTGTGTGTGTTGTTCGGAGGGAGTCGTTATAGGCAGGGACATTGGATTATATTTTGCAAACTGGATACAATATGCTTGTCACTCGTCATTTTGCTTTTTTTCGGCCAAAGTGTCCAATGTGGGTGTTTTAAGAAAAACTGCAGACTACTATTGTAAGTAGACGATATCGCAGGCGTGAAAGGGTTTTATAACATAACGGACGGCGTGAGCGTTGAATAACACCCGTTATTTAAATGTCATATATAACTAGTTAAATAACTATGCAAATGAAGCACGTCACGACGTCGTTACTTGTGACGTCATTAAAATGCGCTCTATGCGTTCAATTTCCAACGTCTTTCTATCATGTAGATTCAATTTATAGATTTTTGGTGTAATTAATCAATATTAGATCTACATGAAAGTGCGTATTAATACATATAATAACATAAACATTATGCTAGTGAACGGGATTAATTTTGAACAACTTTTTTCCTGTATAGATCTGCTTATTTCGCGCTTAGCATTCACTTGACCTCAAAGACTGCGATAAATAACTTTTCTAGGTTATGTTATAAAAAGAATATAACATTCGTGTTAATAATTTATTGGATTTATCAAACTCGTCGTTTTAGAAAACGATAAAAACTCGGCAAAGCCTCGTTTTTATCGTTTTCTAAAACACTCGTTTAAAAAATCCAATAAATTATTAACACTCATGTAATATCCTATATGTTCATAATGCCGTGTGAGGGGAACAGCGGTAGGCGTTGTTGTAAGGAAGGAATCTTTGTTGGGAGGGAGAACAGCTAAACTGTACCATGTACTGGTCCGTCGCCTGTCCTAGTAAACCACCGAACGTCACATTTGGTGTGAGAGTGGCCAAGAACAGAAAGATAGTTGAGGCGACACACTGGATGTGCAGACAGTCTTTGAAATCACTGGGGTAAAATGGTATCTTCCGCTTGATATCGGCAATAAGACCTCCGAACAATCTGTAAAAATAAGAATACAGTGTACAGTGAAGAAAACGCCATTCTTTCATAATAAACGCGTTTACGCTAAAATTAATGTTTCCATTGCAAATTATTGGGAGCCAGATCTCACTATATATTCTAATCTGAATGGCAAACAATTTGGAGCTTGATCAGACACCAGAAACGTCATATGACAAGAATTGTCGAGAGTCAGATTCTAAAATGCTCCATTGTTATTCATTTGTCAATCTAAAAATGTCTTGTGACATCTCTTTGGGGTCGTATTTTCGTATTAGATTTTCAATTTACGGCTATTTTTGTCGTACGACATTTCGTAAGAAGGACCCCTGAAACCTTCATAGGAGTCTCAAACTGTTTGGATACTGATTACACACCGATCTGTTGTACGTCTACCGGCGGTCGTAGTTCAGTGGTACATATAGCACACTCGACTGTGGTACCCGAGGTGTAATGAACAAGTCCTTTGGATGAGACGTTATAAACCCAAGTCCGGTGTATCAATACTTTACACTGAACATCTTAAAGAACTAGAGAACTCTGTTGGTAATAAGAGTAGGGCATCGCGCCCGGGATATCTCTATTCACTCTCCTCTCTCTTGGGCGTTCAATTAGCCCATCATATGGCAGAAACGGACGTTAACAAACAAACCAAACCATTGAGTGTCTAAAAAGCGCCAGTATCAAAGAGAAATAGAAACTTACCTTCCAGATCGAACGAGGGTTGGATCGGCGTGTGACTCGTACGCAACTTGCTGCGTGGCGAGGGTGTGGGGCCCAGCGTGTGCCATCGTCTTCTGAGTTTTTCTTGCTTCCTGTAAATATAAAATTCAATGTTCAATTCAAAATCTGTTTTAATGTTCATAGATTGCAATGCTTTGCATCTATAGCAAAACATCATAATACATATATATGAGCCGTGTTATGTGACTACCAGACGTACATGTATTGCAGGTTCCTGTGTGATCATTAATTACATGACAAATAAGAATGGTTATTTCATTCTGCCGATTTTATTTTCTGCGATTCCAGGTTGGAACCGCAAAATTTGCAGAAATTTCAACCCCGCCGAAATACCAAAATGTACCGAAATATAAAATGTATGACTTTGTTTAACATTTAAACATACAGTAAATCCTCGCTATTACGACCACTAAAACGAAGGCTAATTGATTGTATAATAGACAGGTGACAGTTTAAAGCAAGATGACAGTGAAACAGAAAGCTCCAAAAGGAGCTTTCAGTTTCACTGTCATCTTGCTTTAAGCGGTCACCTGTCGTAAACACTCTAATAATAAACATAATTTAGTGGTCGTAATAGAGAGGTTTTACTGTACTTTAAATTTCTAACAATTTTAAGGACAACAATATGGACGCACACGATAATAATTAAGCGGCGAAGAAGTAAAAAACCCACGATAACTTTGATAATGAAAGGTTTAACACAAGTATATAAGACCATGCAAAAGCAAACTGACTTCAATGAACATCTTTGTTTAAACTCTAACGCGCTTATATGTTACAAGGAATATCTTTTTAAAAAAGATATTCCGTCGCAAGTTAACGTTTTTTGTGTGGTATTCATTCATTATTATATGCCTTCGAATGATATCGAGCGTTTCCGCGTGTATCTGCAGAGTAAAATACAAGAGTCTGTATCAGCCACCTTCTATCAGCCACTTTGTATTTTACTCTGACGTCGCTTTCGATTTAACGTGACGTCATTAACGTACATGTACGAGTGCCGCGTTATTCTTTGTGGCAAACAAAACTTCTCGTTCTGATTCAAATAACTAATAAATTTTGGATGTAAAATGATTTAAACAACTATTTAGTTGTTTCTGGTTTGTATTCAATGCATATCATAAACACATTACCAGTTGGCAGTGCGCAACACAGTGTTGCATTTAGCTCTCGACGTTTTTGGCGGAAACAACCGATCAGACTCGCGCCAAGGCGCTCGTCAGATAGGCTATTTCCGCCAAAACGTCTCGAGCTAAATACATCACTCTGTATCGCACTGTCAACTGGTAATGTGTATTTATATGTACCTACTATGCCAATTTTGTTTCATTTTATAAACAGAATATGTCATATGCTCAATTTAGAGAATATCAACGCTAAATTTAGAAATGTTGACATAGTAACAGCAATTATTTAGACTGTATCTCATTGTTATCAATGTTTTGCAAGGTTTAAACTGAAAAATATATGTGAAAAATCCCACAGAACACCAGTCTAGGCCATTTTGGCCTATAGGACGATTAAAGTGCTGCATGTAAATTAAGTGGTCATTGACCTACATGTAGATTTCTGATCATTCCTGATTAGTTAAAAATGTTTCAGAGATTTGAGGTCTTAAGATAATACAGACCCGTCTGCAGCGGGAAAAAGTCCCATTTCTCCGTTAAAGATTCTGGAAAGGAAGACTTGCCTGTGAGGGGACTTTTTCTGGGGGCTCGATTCTGATTTTGGGATCCCATTCTCCAGGCGGAAGCACCGTCACCTGGTCCAAGAATTCGTCCAACCCTGTAAGGATCTCCTGTCTGTTACGTGCTTTGTATGCCACCTCTCTGTAAATCTGGTAATGGAAAAAGGGAGATAACCGATGGTGACGCAATACAGTGGTTAAAACATTATAAGCAAATTACAGATCAACCTGCGTACATAAGCGACCAGTCGTTAAATTAGCATAATGGTCTCTAAAAACAGGTAACCGCATTGCACGAGCATTTTGTTTGAACATTACCCACAGTTTTACTTAAAAACATGACTGAGAAAAGCATAATCTTAGCTCGCGGATGAAAGAAAGAAAGGTTACGTTGACACGAAAGGACATATACAGTGGAGAATCTGTTATTCTTTCCCGTTTAAACGCAAACGTACGCAAACGCAAAGCACTAAAACTTAGAAAAGTACAACTTTTAGACAATTCTGATAAATCATGTTTATCGTGGTGGCAAACAGTTTGGAGCCTGATCAGACGCCGGGTTACCCGGCGTCTAATCTGGCTCCAAACTGTTTGTATTGTAAATAATAGTTTTAGCGTAAACGCGTTTATTGGGAAAGAATAACAGATTCTCCACTGTACATGTTCTGACAGAGGCTAGGTATATCCTTGCTTTACTGCAGTACACGTTGCGCATTTTGATTGGCTAAATTTAGTCACATTAATAACTGCACCGAAAAGTGATTTGCATAATGTTGTCTTGTTTCTGGATTAATTGAATGCACCATATCATTGTTAATTAGACACCCTCTGTCTTTGGTTTGATGCCGACCATATGCATGTACATGGTATTAGCATAAACCGTTCTACCTAGCTTTTATGACAACTAAAAAGGGGTCAAATATTCTAGAATACCAATAGCCATTTTAAGCTTTATGTTTTACTTTTACATGTACAATGCTTTAAGTTGCAGCGTATCTTAAGTATTGATTTAACCCTTTCCCCAATAGAAGCGCCTTTTAGCGAAATAATTTATTCTTCCGCTGAAGAAATAGTTCCCATTTAATCAGTCATGAACATATATTATAGGGAATATTTTCTATATTTAAGCACACATAGCTTAAAGAAGGCTGAAAGTAAAGCAGAATGCGCCTTAAGGCGTATTCTGCTTTACTTTCAACCTGCTTTAAGTAGTCACCTATTTTCAATACTAGAAATAGGCTATCAGGTAGAGGGTTAAAGAGTGAATCTCCTTTTTAGTTGTAGTAAAAGCAATGTGGCATAACTGAAAGGTAGTAAGTCTCCTTTTTTTAAGATTCACATGTGGTTTAAGGTATATTCAGTAAAGGAACCCAACACAAAGTGTCGCCTAAAGCAGTATCGTCAGCAATTCCCATGTTTAACTGTGGTATCTCTTCTTTGTCAAAGGGTTTTAATCTAGCTGGAACGGTTTACTCAGTGTCTCATCTAGATCCATACTGTTAACAAAGGTTACATCAAGGTCGTCGAAAGACTTTTACACTACCGGAAATCATACTCAATCACTCTGACACAACTGTTTGACTTAAACCCTTTCACCGCCAAGTTTTTCGTGAGATTTTACCCCTTCACCTTTTCATTGTCCTCTCCTTCAATTGCGTTATAAAAGATTTAAGGTTGTATGACTAAATAGCTATCGATAAGAGTGTCAAGCAGTTTGGGTCCCGATCAGACGCCGCGTGTCGCGGCGTCTGATCAAGACCCAAACTGTTTCCAAACGCGTTTTATGGCGTTATTGAGAGTGAAAGGGTTGTGCAAACAGTTTGAATGTTGGTCAGACCTCATATAACACGGCGTCTGATCAGGATGCAAACTGCTACATACCCATATCGATATTACTACAGTCAAAACGGCACCAATTTGAAGTTTGCATAAAAATACTGACGACAAATTTCAGCAGACAATATACAGAGTTTCCTCCCTTTAACGGCTTTCCGAACAACGACTTCCTACTTACAACGACCATTGTCATTATTTCCCAAACAAAAGAAATAGTCAAACCTTTTTCAACGTCTATAATATCGTCTGCTTTAAGATGTCGTCTGCTTTTTTTTTTCAAAGTCACATATTGCACATTTTGAGAGAAAAACGTAATGACGAGGGAAAAACAGCCTGAATTCAAATTGTTTGTCAATTTCCCTCCCTGTAACGACTCCCTCCGAACAACACACATAATTGTTGACTCCTATTGGGTGTTGTTGTAGAGAGGGAGCACTGTATGATGTGTGAATTGGGTTGAATTAAGGTTGCAGTTTAAATGTCAGCAAGAGGGTTTGTTAGGTGAAAAGCGCTTGGTTGATATAAGACATTCAACTGTCTTATGTTAATAAATATTTCCATATTCATGATGAAATACTAAATCATATTAACCCATTACCCCATAGCCTGTTTATAGTTTTGAAAATAGGTGACTACTTAAAGCAGGTTGAAAGTAAAGCAGAATGCGCCATATGGCGCATTCTGCTTTACTTTCAGCCTGCTTTAAGCTTTTACCAGCTAGAATATGGAAAGTATTAATATGACACATATTCATTACGGTTTATATTGGAACTATTTTCTTCAGCGGATGAATAAAATGCATGTGCTAAAAGTCGCTCCTATTGGGGAAAGGGTTAACTGAATTATATTAAACACAGGTGCTAATATCTCCCTATGTTGGGCTTCAATCTGTTTGCAATGGAAATCAGTTATTAAAGGTAAACGTTTTTAATGGAACATAATAAAAATTAAACCCTTGTCAAAAGTATAACATAGAAAACGATGCGAACCCATTTATAATCGTTCCTCCTTGAATCTTCAAAAGGGGAAATTCCACTTTCTATTTCAGTCTTGTCCATTCTTTAGCTTACCTAGATTCAAACTGTTTGACACTAGTGTGCATGTTGTTTCAAGTCAAATATTCATAGGTCTGAATTTTTACAATAATTGCAGACGACAATTTCAAAAGCAGACGGTATAACGGCATGATAATGGCTAATTCTGCAGTACGAGGACTCATGCTTCTTTCCTAGAAACCATTTATCTATTTGACCTCTAAATGTCGTCTGCCTCCTAGTTGCTAAATGTTGTGTTTAATTTATCACCAGACATATTCTGCGGTTGAGTGCAAGTGTCGTCTGCGTAAAAACTACAATGTCAGCCGCTGAAATGGCTTGACAACCAGCGTAAGCTGGAAGTACAGTGTTCCCAACAACGATTCTACTCTTACAACAACACTTGGCGCTCTTCCCCAAAACGAGACAATTATTCACAAGACCTATTCACAGCTGCAATGTTGTTTGCTTTAACTTTTTGTGTGCTGTTTTAATCAAAGTTATATAATGGACATTATGACAGATCTTTTTTCATGACGTATGACAAACAGCTTGAATCCAGATATTGTCTTTTAAGAGTTATACTGTACCTACACTCAGTGCAAAACGAAACGCACACTTTTATTACAATATTATCTGTTTGTAGGAGGAACGTATTTGTGAAATAATTTGTTCATTACAGTCAGTAGTTCCGTCTTGGGGTATCAATGTTGAAAATGGTAGGTTTATCATTGAATTGGTATCATCACAACCTGTACAAATCGGTGCGATGTTTTCAACAGGCACTAGTTAACTCTTTCGCTGCCAAATTAATCTTGGGATTTTTATCCCACCACCGTTTCATTATCGTCTGCTTCAATTTTGTTGTTTGCAAGATAGTTTCAAAGTAAGATTCAAAGTAGTATGACTTAAAGTATATCTATACGAGTGTCAAACAGTTTGGATCCTGATCAGACGCCGCTTTACACGGCGTCTGATTAGGATCCAAACTGTTTGAAAACGCGCCTTTTGACGTCATTAAGAGTGAAAGGGTTAAAATACAGCACAGTAATTTTAAGTATATGTTTTTCTAAACTTGTGGCAGTATTAAAATGATCTTGAGCTATGGTCTTAGTATCTTAAAAAAGTATCTTAATCTGCGCCTGAGCACAAACTGCGTTTCTTTTTGTACTGAGTGTATGTAGTGGATGGTACTTTAGTGTTTCCCATTTAAACGCAAAGGCAATGAACTAAAAAAGTCAAAAATTACAATATTTTGACAGTTCTCATTATTTATTTTAATCTGAGTGGCTAGCAGTTTGGAGCCTGGTCAGACACCGGGTTATTCGGCATCGGATCTGACTCAAACCTGATTGCAAAGGAAATAATAATTTTAGGGTTAACGCAATCAATTGGAATAGATAACGTGTTATTTGACGTTTAATCCGCATTAAGCGGCGTCTGATCAGAGTCTACACTATTTGCTGATAGGGATTTCAATATAACAAACTGAACATGAAAATTTAAACCTTGCACCCCTTATATCAAGTATAAACTAATCCAATATATATAAGCATAGAAGAATCCACTACCTCATCAACCATAACTGTTGAAAATGATCGACCTAACTCGATTGCTTTGGCCTCGCTGCCTGGTGGGCCAAGCATGATGAAGATAAATCTGGTTGGAATTGGAATTTCTGTGACTTCACCGACGGTTCGGGCTTCCGACAGACGGATGAAGGCGGCGATCTGGTATTTCAAGCACGCGACCTCACCCACCCACACGTTACACGTTTGTGCATCATCCGGGACTTTCCGCATGAAGTCTTTGTTGAGCTGAATTGAAACATTTTACAAGATATTTTATTGTAAAGTGGAGAAAACGTTATTCTTTCCCGTTTAAACGCAAACCAAACGCAAACGCAAATCGCGAAAATGTAGGAAACTTCCTTTTTTTTATATTTTAATTATTATTTTTAATATGAATGGCAACCAGTTTGGAGCCTGATCAGACGCCGGGTAACCCGGCGTCTGATCTGGCCCCAGACTGTTTGCAATTGAAATAAAAGTTTTTGCGTAAACGCGTTTATTTGGGAAAACATAACGTGTTCACCGCTGTACAACAACAAGCTTAAAGTAAATATAAAAACCCCTAATAAAGATATATCTCCTTTTACATCCTTTTTGTAACTGTTCATACTGTTTTAATCAGGCATCTGCCTTAAGTTTGAAAACAAATTAGTTTCAAATATTGTGTTCTCTATCAAATTAATAATATTATTTGATTTTGTTTTTTAATGCAAAAAATCATATAAAGGTACGTGTATTCTTATATCATTAAAATGGTTGCTTTTGTCATAAATTTGTCACCGTACATATCCTTTGCAACCACTGTTGTAGATAATATGCAAGAAATAAGGGAAAGCACGGTCCTGCTCTTTTCAAAGTCTTTGGGTAGCCGCAAAGGAGGGACTTTGTATAGTCTTGGTATACATACTTATACTAACACGATAAAGACACTGTATATTTGCAAATTTTACTTTTCACACCAGCGCCATTCACATGCAAAATTATTACATGCAAATTAATAAATTACATTTAAGAATACACGACCGTGTAGCCAATGCATTTTTGCGCATTTTGAAACCAAATTTGTCTATTATTTGTACTTGTAAGTATATCAAAAGTCCCTCAAACCAAATGTACATGTACAGTATCTTTATCGTTTTAGTATACATTTATGTCTGAGGCATTTGCGCAATTGCCAGGGACTTTCGGCTGGTTGAAACCAGCTACGGGGTTTTGTTACTATATGACACATTCATGTTAGCACCATACCTTTGCTGACGATGCACTTTCCTTCAAATCACCATTCGCATTTTCCATATTTGAGAAGCTTTTGTTGGACACAAGCTTGGCACTGGACCCTGAAATGATAGCACGTTTATAATAATCAAACCGTTTGAAATAAAATTACAGTAGAGCGTTGTTGTTGTTGTTGTTGTTGTTGTTGTTCATGATAAGGATTAACGTGGCACCAAGTTTGCGCCCGTCCATAGTATGGTTAGCTGGTTGGCGTATTGTGGCCTCCACGTTACAGTAGAGCGTGTCAATATAGGAATAAACAACATCTTTTTGCCGTTCATGACGGTATGAACACATTAGCTTCGCAGGGTAGGTTTCGTAAACGCCAGAAGGGCGTTTACGATAAACTTACCCTGCGAAGCTAATGTGTTCATACTGCGTGAACGGCAAAAGGATGCTGTTTATTCCTTATATTTATAAAAACAATTTCTGTCTTTCCATTTAATGTGTATTTTGACCAGATTTGTTTTCATGTATATGAATATATCATATACCGGCCAAATAGGTTTGATAGATGTAATCCCGGATGTAACAGCCATTCCATCTCTATGATATTCGGTATGAAAAGTAGTCCAAAATACATGTTTCGGAGTTAATTACAAAGTCAAGCGTTTACTCAGAAAACTGTCCCTGTGTGCTTAACGAACACGTATAAGACATTAAAAATAAACAATACAATTTAAATATTTATTATTAAAACACGTTTTAAAATTTAGGTCGCACATGTTTATTTCAGCTTAGTTACACGCCATAGCAACCATTAGCTGGTTGCTAGGTCGGTATCTCTCCGGCGGAGACTCCGCTCTCTTTTTAACTGGCTGGAACCAGTTTCGATTTGTAGGTTCATCGAGGGATGACCTGTACATTTTTAATACGATTACATAAAGACTTTACAGGGCGAATGTAGATATAAAACAATGACCATTAACTCTTTCGTCCTTAGTTTGTTTTCAGAGTTTAAGTCAAGGGATTTTTTAATGCAGATTGAAAGTAAAACAGAGCGTTTCTTCATGTATAAAGCAGATTTATAGTAAAGCAGAAACCTCCCGAAAGAGCTTCCTCTTTTACGTTCAGCATGGTTTATATATCCAGCTGCGTGATTGGCTCCTAAGCAGACCATGGTAGAAATATGAAAGAACATGTCTTCGAGAAATATGTAAATAAGACAACTAGAGTACATCTGAATTGCATGACCTTCAATTTTGTCTAAGGAATTCATTCATATACATGTATATGTATATAAAGTTACTATTTTGAATCGCAAGCGAATTGCCATCGAATTGCAAGCGAATCGCAAAAAATGTTAATTTAATAAGGTTCAGTACTGTATTTACTGCATTTCCTTTGTGTTTTAAAGTGAAATATAAACACCATTGGCACTGCTTCCATGTCCAATAAACCTGCCAGTGTGTAGTCGTGTACTTATAATGTTAAGCCCCCGAGTTTATATTGCAAGTGTCAGCGGTGTTATTTACAACCCCCGGACAAGGTTCAAACCCAAGTTGGAACTCGTACGGTGAGGAAAACGTTATCTTATTTCTTTTTAAACGAAATGAAATGCGAAAGCTAGGCAAAAAATAACGTAGAAACTAACTTGCAAGTTTTTGAAGCCACAATGTACATGCATGTACAGTTTGGAAAAGAGTATACTGTCCCGTTAATGAAAATACAGCACTCCCTAGATCTACAACGACATCCAAAGGGAGACAAAAAGTGTGCGCGTTGTTCGGAGGGAGTCGTTATAGGGAGGGACATTTGCAAACAATTTGAAGCCAGATCAGACGCCGCGTAACGCGGCGTCTGATCTAGATTCAAGCTGTTTGTCATTCGTCATTTAGTTTTTTCTGTAAAAATGTCCATTATATAACTTTGAGAAAAACAGCAGACGACAATTTTAAGCAGACGACATTGCAGTCGTAAATAGGTTGGACATACTTGTCCTGTTGAGGGAACTGCGACAAGAGTCGTTGTAAGGAGGGAGTCGTTTTTTGGAGGGCCGTTGTAGGGAGGGAATAATGTAAATACAGTGGAGACGTTATTCTTTTCCATTGAAACGCAAACGCAAATTAATGTAGAAAATTACAACTTTTTTGACAATTGTGACTATTTATTTTAATCTGGGTGACAAGCGGTTTAGGGCCTGGTTATCTGGCGTCTGATCTGGCTACAAACTGTTTGCATTGGACATCACAGATTTAGCGTCAATGCGTTTACTGGGAAAGAATAACGTTTTCTCCAAAGTTGTACAGAGATACATTCTACAGACACTTTCAATGTACGATTTTACAAAAAGCGCCAACATTGTAAGCCTTTTACTTATGGCCCAATTACCCTAGTTAACCCTTTCCCTTATAGAAGCGACTTTTAGCACATTCATTTTATTCATCCGCTGAAGAAAATAGTTCCAAATTATACCGTAATGAATATGTGTCATATTTAATACTTTCCTTATTATAGCAGTTAATAGCTTAAAGCAGGCTGAAAGTAAAGCAGAATGCGCCTTAGGGCGCATTCTGCTTTACTTTCAACCTGCTTTAAGTAGTCACATATCTTTAATACTAGAAACAATGCTATCAGGTAAAGGGTTAACCCATTACATGTACAGCGTTCCCTCTCTACAACAGCCCTCCCAATAACGACTCCCTCTTTACAACGACCCTTGCCGCAGTTCCCTAAACCGGACAATTATGACTAACGCTTTTACTGCTGCAATGTCGTCTGCTTAAAATTGTCGTCTGCTGTTTTTCTTAAAATTACCTATAAGTGGATATTTTGATAGAATAAATATAATTATGAGTGACAAACAGCTTGAATCCAGATCAGACGCCGCGTTACGCGGCGTCTGATCTGAATTCATGCTGCTTGCAAACGTAAGCCAAATCTTTATTTTCCCTCTCTATAAAGACTCCCTCCGAACAACACACACAATATGTGTCTCCCACTGGATGTCGTTGTAGAGAGGGAGCACTGTACTTCATAAATACGTCTTTTATTTATTCATCCACTAAAGAAACTAGCTCATCTTTATACAGCTTGGGCTATAGACCATAAGAAATATTTTTATATGCTTTCCGACAGCTTAAAGCAGGCTGGGAGTATTTAAGCAAAATGCGCTCGCTTTTTGATTTTCTGTAATTTATTTATAAAACAGTATTAATATCATTATAAACTGGTCACGTGTTTAAAAAGTGGAATAATGGTGTAGTCCATAATGAAATATTCAGCACCAAAAGGGTTATAACATAACAGTCACTGGAGAAATCGTTTACTCTCCCAAAACTATTATTTCCATTGTAAACAGTTTGGGGCCAGATCAGACTCCAAGCTGCTTGCCACCAAAATAAAAAACAATTCAGAAATGTCAAAAAAATAGTAATTTCCTACATTTTAACGATTTGCGTTTGCGTTTCGTATGCATTCTGTTTGCGTTTAAACGGGAAAGAATAAGGTTTTCTCCACTATAACTAGTGTCCTTGACACATATGTCATATATTTATTAACGACCAGTTGGTATTGAGTGACTTTAATGTTGATACAGTGGAGAATGTGTTATTCTTTCCCAATAAACGCGTTTACGCTATAACTATTATTTCCAGTGCAAACAGTTTGGAGCCAGATCAGACGCCGGGTAACCCGGCGTCTGATCAGGCTCCAAACTGTTTGCCACCATGATAAACATGAAATATCAGAATTGTCCAAAAGTTGTTCTTTTCTACGTTTTAGTGTTTTGCGTTTGCGTACGTTTGCGTACGTTTGCGTTTAAACGGGAAAGAATAACAGATTCTCCACTGTAGTGACATCCATTAATTAGTTCACTACCAACGTAGCAATAAACCGACTTTGTAAACAGTCTGGATTCTAATCAGACGCCGCGAAGCGGCGTCTGATCAGGATCCAAACTGTTTAACAATCGTATCGACATTTATTCATTCAAAACAATCCTAAAGGTGACTCTGAAAATATTGCAGACGACACTACTAATGCAGACGACATTTTGGTGGTAATAGGGTTAAAGCAGACGATAAAATTTGGCAAGAATTAATATGACACTCGCTAAATTATAGTCCGGGAGTCAAAGGCCGATATTTAGCTGAACCTGGAAATGCCGGATGAACTTTTTTTCTCTGCAGTTTTCAATAGTCTAGGGTGTCCTCATCAAGATCAAAGAGGGTGCCCGGTGATATCCCTTGAGCATTTCTCAAAATATGCTAATTAAGCCCGCCATTACAGAAATTCCGTTATTTGGCCATATGTCAATTAGTATGCACCCTACCATGATGAAACTGGTGTCTATAACCAGGTTTGCAGGGTCTACGAACATGATAAACCCATCATTTCATGAATTAAATGTTTTGGACATATGCAACTAATGCAAATTATGCAAATGAGGTCCGCCATTACTGAAATTCCGTTATTTGGCCATATGTCAATTAGTATGCAACCTACCATGATGAAATTGGTGTCTGTAACCAGGTTATCAGGGTCTACGAACATGATAAACCCATCATTTCAGAAAATTAAATGTTTTGGACATATGCAACTTATGCAAATTATGCAAATGAGGTCGGCCATTACTGAAATTCAGGGTTTTTTGTTATATCTCCAAATATCAGACCATTTAAGACGGTCAATTGGTCCTCGCCTGTAAACATATGTTTCTATATAACAAACTGTTAGTCTAAGTCTGAAGATTATGAATCCAGTTGATGCAGTAAGCAAAGCTTGAGACAACATCGCAATTCAAGATGGCGTCCAAGATGGCCGCCAAAAATACGAAATATCACTTAGGACTCAGTTGTGGGTACAATTTTCCTTTAAATAATTTAAATGTGCCTCAGATGTATTCGAAACACATAAATATATGATTATTGAACTTTAAATTCATAATAAAATCTCTTTTAATCAAGAAATTATTCAAATTTCTGCAAAAGAGGCGTATTTTGCAGTTTTTTTCACATATGTGTGTATATTTTACTAATTGAATGCTACAGTTTTTGTTGATAACTAAGAAGCGGAGCTTTTAGTGCAAAAATGGTGCACTTGGTGAAGCAAGCATAAATGTCCACCAAGATGTGCTTACCTCAAATCTGTCGTTAGCCATCGGAAAAAGTCAATATGGTGGCCATTTTCCAAGATGGCCGCCACTGAGGGATAGTTCAAGTTAACCAACCTTAAAAATCATTTTCACCTCGAAAAATGGTAGTTATTTAAAAAACAACAAAAAACATGTGATATGATCTTCCTGATAAACAACGACTTATGTAGAAAAACCAAGATGGCGGCTATTTTCCAAAACGGCCCCCAAAACCTGTTCGAACACCGTAAACATGAATTTCTGGTGCATTTTCTATCACAAAACTTTGTTTCCGAAGCAATTCACTTACGCTGAAGTCAAATGATTATGCTATGTTTCCCATTTGGAGCTGCACAGTTATGTACAAGCAAGTCCATATTTGTAGCATTTGCAGTGTCCAATGCATTGCTTGTTGCACCCGCACTTTGTCAGCTGTTTGCAGTACTCTGCTATTGGTGTCATTGAGGTCCAGTGAACCCTCCACACGTTGCTTTGCCTTGTCCATCTCCAATCGGCAGGACTTGCAGTTTCCATTAACCGTTCTAAACATTCTCCCATATGCTTCCTGCTTGGTAAGCAGCCCGTTTGATATGTTCATGAAGTGCTGCGTGAAACTTCAGGTCCAGCTACCATCCATTTTCTTAAAGCAAAAGGGTCTTCTGTCACACATACAACCCTCCTTTTCCTTTGATTGTGGCATTAGCCTGCTCATGGGGTTGGTCGATTGCTATTGTAGAGAAAAATCGCTTCGATTTAACACAACACATTTCCCGTCCTGAAATGCCTGGTTCTCGTTAGGATGCGTCACATCTAAGGTAAGCATGTCTTTCAGTTGCACCGGTAGCCAACATGCACAGTGGACGTTGTTGTTTGAGAAGAAGAAAGGTATCAATGTCGCTAATGCTTGGCATTTGAGCTTGAAATTAATCCAAAACGACCTTATCACTGAAAGACTAGTCAGTTTAATGAACCAGTAGTTGAACTGTGGACTTGACTGTGCAGCATTGCCCAACTGGGCTGAGATTTCGAGCACTCTGTTGTACGGAATAGAGAGTCCATTCTCATGTAGCAATTCTACAAGCGCGATCCTTCGAGTCTTCCAATAAACAGACGTTCCAATAAAAAATGAAAATGATGGCTCGAGGTCTTTATAATGTATGAACGTGGAAGCTCCTTCTTTGTGCTTAGAATGACAGTTGTATTGTAGGAGCTGTGTCATTGCGGAATCTTATTTTCAAGCTCCAGGTTGCGTTTGCTACTTCACCTCAACTCCATGTTCTAGCATGTATACACATCATTTAACCTGCCATCAACGGAGCACTTGGGTTTAAGCATTGACTTGAGAAGAGTTGTTGCTGCCATACTGAGTACCACAGTTTCAGAATAAATGGACTGTTTTAGATAGAACTGGGCGAGTAGCACTATTTCCGCTACTGTGGGCTTCCAAGTCAGGAATTTCAGCTAACTATCTTTATTTCAGTCCTTTCAAGTGAACATCTGTTCTTGATTGGGTTTCATTCGTAAACTGCTCAAGTCATTTCATAAACATTGTCACACGAGCATTACTTAAGATGAAATACAAGAGGACCTGTTACGCTCAATTTTGTATCCATTATGAATGCCACGAGCTCTGAAAACACAAGTAGAAAAAACTTGTTTTTCATGTGTATCAGAACTTTCCTGTGTTTCAATCGATGACAAATAAGCCAATTCCTTATTGTACAGTGTTGTCAAACATGACTTGTGATAATTCAGCTCTTGTGTCACAGCATCACCATCACTAAGTATAGACAGGAGCTTACCATTAGTTAGGTTACTCCCATTGTCATTGCCTGTCGAGGCTTACCCTGGGTCAATACGCTATATGAAATTGGAGTTGGTTGATCAATGATCTTGAATTGCACACACTGTTTGTAGCAATCATTTCATAGCTATCGTTTTCCTGACTTCCAGGCTTTTTTTTTTTTTTTTAGAGATTCCTTCTTTGTGTTGTTTGACAGAGACAACACTTGTACAAGACAGTTTCAGCTTTGAGCTGAATTGATTTGCATTCGCCATATTCATGAATATTCAATAAAAGGCCGAGGAGCTAAACATTTACTACCCTTAACGGTGATAAGTGAACATAATATACGCATATCCAAATATGGGTTACAAACTAGATTTAGGTATATACATAACCCTACATCTAGTCCGATCGTTCATCCAGAATCATTCAAGTTCCGTGCAATTTGTACACTATCCAGGTGACATAACAATGCACCGAGTAAAGTAGTTTCACCATTTGCCTTAGCAGCATTACCTAATATGGCATCTTAATCACCTTATTGATTGAGTTGGGTTTTACGGCACCGCGACACATGAAATGGTCATATGGCGCCGAGTTAATCACCTTAAGAATGCAATTAATACTATTATCGTATTGTTTGAAAGACAGTATTTGACAATATAGGAATGGACATTTACATTATGGCATTAGGTCAAATATTTCCAGCAGTATCAAAATAAGCTTGATTTCTTTAATGATCTCAGACCTAATTAGCATAATTGATGTAATTAGTCGAGTGCGAGTCATTAAAATGCAAAACTGATGTGCTTATAATGTTTGTAGACCCTAAAACATAGGTGTAGACACCTTTTTCAGGAGGTTACCATGTATAATAAATGTATTTCAGCCAATAAACGGAATTTCAGTAATGGCGGACTTATTTAGCATTAGCATAATTGATGTAATTTGTTGAGTGCGAGTCATTAAAATGCAAAACTGATGTGCTTATAATGTTTGTAGACCCTAAAAACATAGGTGTAGACACCTTTTTCAGGAGGTTACCATGTATAATAAATGTATTACAGCCAATAAACATAATTTCAGTAATGGCGGACTTAATTAGCATTAATTAGCGTAATTGATGTAATTTGTCGAGTGCGAGTCATTAAAATGCAACACTGATGTGCTTATAATGTTTGTAGACCCTAAAACATAGGTGTAGACACCTTTTTCAGGAGGTTAATATACCATGTATAATAAATGTATTTCAGCCAATAAACGGAATTTCAGTAATGGCGAACTTAGTTAGCATTAGCATAATTGATGTAATTTGTCAAGTGCGAGTCGTTAAAATGCAAAACTGATGTGCTTATAATGTTTGTAGACCCTAAAAACATAGGTGTAGACACCTTTTTCAGGAGGTTACCATGTATAATAAATGTATTACAGCCAATAAACGGAATTTCAGTAATGGCGGACTTAATTAGCATTAATTAGCGTAATTGATGTAATTTGTCGAGTGCGAGTCATTAAAATGCAAAACTGATGTGCTTATAATGTTCGTAGACCCTGAAAACATAGGTGTAGACACCTTTTGTAGGAGGTTACCGTGTATAATAAATGTGTTACAGCCAATAAACGGAATTTCAGTAATGGCGGACTTGATTAGCATATTTTGAGAAATGCTCAAGGGATATCACCGAGCACCCTCTTGAATCTTGATAAGGACCCCCAAAGCTATTGAAAACTGCAGAGAAAAAAAGTTCATCCGGCATTTCCACGTTAAACTCCTTGACTCCCGGACTATTATGGTCTGTTCAACAAAATGTCGTTTACTAATTTACACAAAAATTTCAACTTGATTTCGCGTTTAACCCCTCAGAAAGAAAAGTTTCAATCAGTTTAGATCCAGATCAAACACCGAGTAATTCATGATATTATTTCGAGTGCAGCTTAAGGAATATTTTATTGTATAACTCTGAAATGTACACAATATATGAAGCTATATGTATCAGAAAAAACTGTTTGCGGTCAGTTTGTTGACAAAAGAATTCAGAACAGGTGGTCAAGGATGACCCTTTGATAGGTGATTGCAACCTGGCTGGTCTTTAGAAAAAGTTTTGATCCAGGTCAAATTCCGAGTAACTTGGCGTTTGATCTGGATACCAAACTGTTTCTCACGTGTTTTATGGTTTCCTCAGTTTGAATAAGTACTCGTTTTATATTGATATTGGCCAGAATGCAGACGATATTTTCTATGGCGACTGGAGGGGGAACTGTCGGACAGCTGCGTCGGGATGCATTGTTGGGAGTTTTTACTGCGTTTCGTAAGATGTATTCGGTCAAAAGGAATGACCGCATTCAATAAATTCAGGTTGACAGTAAGGTCACAAAAGTAAGTCAAAGTACACGTGCCATGCATTATAAACATTACATGTATGTAGCCATTAGCCTGACCGTGCAGCAGTAGTGTTACGATTATCATTCATCGATGTCAAGATTTCAGTAAACACTCGAAAGTATATTTCGTCGATTGTACATTAGGTAAAAGAGACATATTTGCCTTTATCCTCTTCAGTAGACACTAGGCGTAACCCATTTATACCCAGTGGATTATTCCATGGTTATATATTGGATTAGTCCATTTTTTATCAAAGGGGTGCCTGGTCATTTTCATTTTGTTTTATATTGAAATTCATATCAGCAAACAATGTAAAAACTGATCAGACGCCGCATAACGCGGCGTCTGATCAGAGTCTACACTGTTTGCCTATGTCCCATCATATGGGATCGTGGGCACAAATCGGTAAAACAGGTTCATAAATCAACATAGTTTGAAAATATTTTTATCTATATTTCATTTATTACATTTGCCTTGACGTGGGAAAATACCGTCTTGCTTTTTGTACCATACCTTTACTGCTAAAGGACTTCTTCTTCTTTAGATCCGCATCACTGCCTGGCATGATGCTTCGTTTTCTCTTTTGATGGGCGAACACGTGTTGGGCGAGCAGGACTTTTCTAATCTCGTCACGTAACGACTCCTCCAACATTTTGTTGTTGATAACTTGGTCTAAAACTAAGTCTGTAACAAGAGACACATGTGCAAAATAAAGTATACAGTATTTATAAGCCGTGACCAATGCAAGAAAACAAGACTTAATGCAAATTGCAAAACAGTTTTAGTCTAACCAAGACGTAAATATCATTCTTGGGTCTGGTCAAAGTTTAGAATCCGCAAACACAGCCAGAAAACATCAGACATGCTGTACAAAGCCGGATTATATAGACATAGACTATACATGTAGCCACAGCTCCATAGACTGTTTACACGATTGTCATACGTATACTTTATATTATTCGACTTTCCTTATGCTTCCAATCTATTGTTCAACATTGCGTTACTAGTTCTATACATTCCGTTATACCATACGCTTCTCAAAATATTGTTAAACATAACGTCGCTAGTTCTGTGCATTCCGTTATACCTTACGCTTCTCAAAATATTGTTAAACATAAAGTCGCTAGTTCTGTGCATTCCGTTATACCTTACGCTTCTCAAAATATTGTTAAACATAAAGTCGCTAGTTCTGTGCATTCCGTTATACCTTACGCTTCTCAAAATATTGTTAAACATAAAGTCGCTAGTTCTGTGCATTCCGTTATACCTTACGCTTCTCAAAATATTGTTAAACATAAAGTCGCTAGTTCTGTGCATTCCGTTATACCTTACGCTTCTCAAAATATTGTTAAACATAAAGTCGCTAGTTCTGTGCATTCCGTTATACCATACGCTTCTCAAAATATTGTTAAACATAAAGTCGCTAGTTCTATACATTCCGTTATACCATACGCTTCTCAAAATATTGTTAAACATAAAGTCGCTAGTTCTATACATTCCGTTATACCATACGCTTCTCAAAATATTGTTAAACATAAAGTCGCTAGTTCTATACATTCCGTTATACCTTACGCTTCTCAAAATATTGTTAAACATAAAGTCGCTAGTTCTGTGCATTCCGTTATACCTTACGCTTCTCAAAATATTGTTAAACATAAAGTCGCTAGTTCTGTGCATTCCGTTATACCTTACGCTTCTCAAAATATTGTTAAACATAAAGTCGCTAGTTCTGTGCATTCCGTTATACCATACGCTTCTCAAAATATTGTTAAACATAAAGTCGCTAGTTCTATACATTCCGTTATACCATACGCTTCTCAAAATATTGTTAAACATAAAGTCGCTAGTTCTATACATTCCGTTATACCTTACGCTTCTCAAAATATTGTTAAACATAAAGTCGCTAGTTCTATACATTCCGTTATTCCTTACGCTTCTCAAAATATTGTTAAACATAAAGTCGCTAGTTCTGTGCATTCCGTTATACCTTACGCTTCTCAAAATATTGTTAAACATAAAGTCGCTAGTTCTATACATTCCGTTATACTATAAACTTCTCAAAATATTGTTAAACATAAAGTCGCTAGTTCTGTGCATTCCGTACCTTACGCTTCTCAAAATAGTGCTACCCATAAAATCGCTAGTACTGTACATTCCGCTATACCATACGCTTCTCAAAATATTGTTAAACATAAAATCGCTAGTACTGTACATTCCGTTATACCATACGCTTCCCGTTATACCATACACTTCTCAAAATATTGTTAAACATAAAGTGACTAGTACTGAACATTTCGCTGAACCGTACACTTTCTCAAAATATTGTTTACCTATTTGTGCCTACGATCCTATATATATTGGACATAGGCAAACAGCGTAGATTCTGATCAGACGCCGCATTATGCGGTGTCTGATCAGAGTCAACACTATTTGCTGATAGGAATTTCAATATAAATAAAATGAAAAAGAAAATGTTGACCAGGCATCCCTTTGATTAAAAAATGGATTTATCCAATATATAAAACATACAAGAATCCATTGGGCACAACTGGGTTAATTATAAGTGGCTAGTACTGTACATTACCGACAATCTGCGATATATGGTAGGCGTCTAGGTCGAGTATAACAGCACCGTTGAGGATGGTGGAGCGGAGCTCGAACAGGGAATGTAGTGATAAGGAGGCGACGTGAGGTTTGGACCATCTCTCTCCGCCTTCTTCAAGATCCTCCTCGTACTTCACCCACCTATGATAAATAGTCAATAATGATACAGCGCTCTCTCTTTACAACGGCCCTCCCAACAACGACTCTCTCCTTACAACGACCATTACCGCTGTTCCGTAAACAGGACAATTATGTTCAACCTGTTCACGAATGCAATGTCGTCTGCGTAAAATTGTCGTCTGCTAACTTTCTAAAAGTAACATAATGGACATTTTGAAATTTAAAGCTAAATGAGGAGAGACAAACAGCTTGAATCCGGATCAGACGCCGCGTTACGCGGCGTCTGATCATGATTCAAGCTGTTTGCAAATGTAAGTCAACTTCCTTCTCTATAACGACTCCATCCGAACAACACAGACACTCTTTGTCTCTCATGGGATGTCTTTGTAGAGAGGGAGCACTGTTATAATAATAATAACAATTAAAAATACTTTATTTAATCAATGTTTGGATCTCTAGCATGTACATAATTTGCAATGGAAATAAAAGTTTTAGCGTAATCCCGTTTATTGGGAAAGAATAACGTCTTCTCCACTATACGGACTGAGACGATGTACATGTGTTTGCTTTGTAGAAATCTGAAACGTGTCTACGAATTATGTATCCCATGTGGTCCTGGGGTATACCACGAAATATATTGTTAAAATCAACCCTAAAATAAATGAAAAATGGACTAAAGTAATTTTGAAATTGAAATAATCCATTAAACGTTTTGGGGGTGAATTAGTTGAAGCGACTTAAAATACTATTTCACCAACAAATTCTGTTCCATTGTGTTGTATTGTTGCACTTACCTGGCATACTCTCGCCACTGTCTCTCTGTACCGAATGTGTTAAGAAGATCCATCTGACAGAACATGGAGTGGGGCTGATGTTGTTCATCGTCAACCTCTGATAGTAGGGTCTGCACGGTCTCCGTCGGGGATTGAATCGCTGAAAAGATTGGCGAAATAGAAATGAGCCGTGACATAAACATAACTTGACTTATTTACATGTTAGAAATGAACTGATGTTATCGGCGTTTAAATGAAATAAACGAAAGAAATTGATCGGAAAATTCAAAGATATCGATAGAGATTCATGGTTAATTTGCCGATTATTTTCTGTCGTTTATTTCGCTTAAACGCCGAAATACTCAGTTTATTTCCTTTATCTACATTGTATTTGTTGTAATTTCTAATATCAAATGAACATTCTATTAGTACGCATGTATATTTAATCCATAGTTAAAGGCTGCTAACACGAATAAAGTGCATCCTTAACGGAACAGCTATATTACTACATAACTGAAGCAAAGCTACAAAATTGTTCGCGGAGAGCAGATCCATAAGCCCCGACTCCTCTGCCAAAGGTATCCACAAGTCCCGCCCAATAGAGAAATTGCGTTTATACGAATTAAACGTCATGTTTTTCAATGGAATTGAATGGGAAAAGTGTATTCGTAGGAAAGTGTTGAACAGGACAAAGATACTGGACAAAGATAAACGCAAAAATACAGAAGCTTTCTCTTTTACCTTTCTTCTTCACTATGCTGTCATCTTTATTACAATCGGTACAACCCCTTTACTGCCAACTGTTTTAGTGAGTCGTTTACCCCTTCATCGTTTCATTGTCGTCTGATTCAATTGTGATGTTTGCAAGATCGTTTCAAAGTAAGATTCATTAAAAAATAAGTTAAGAAATATCAATACGAGTGTCAAACAGTTTGGATCCTGTTCAGACGCCGCGATACGCGGCGTCTGATCAGGATCTAAACTGTTTACAAATGCGCTTTTAGGCGTCATTGAAAGTGAAAGGGTTAAAACGCAATTTCCTGCAATCAAAGGGGTTTTATAGGATGTGATGATGCAAAGGGGTCAGCAGGTCGTTTAAGAACAATAGCAGCCCTTTGTCAACGAGAAAATAAAATGAAACCGCATTTTATAATGTGATATAGTTGAACATCTGACATCTTTAACTGTTTCGCTTCCCTATGATACGTCAAACTCAATTAGTTCATAAAACATGGTTGATTATAATATAATTTACATGGGAACTTAGGTAACGGGGTTATTAAATGCAGTTTTAATTTCATATGTCTATTTGATCATCTACAACACGGAAATTGGTACATGTACAGTGGAGAAGACGTTTTTCTTTTCCAATAAACGCGTTTACGTTGAAACTATTATTTCCATTGCAAATAGTTTGGAGCTAGATCAGACGCCGGGTAACCCGGCGTCTAATCAGGCTCCAAACTGTTTGCAACTGAGATTAAATATATTAGTTAGAATTTTCAAAACGTTGTCATTTTCTCTATTTGTTTGCAATGCGTTTGCGTTTCGTTTGCGTTTAAACGTGAAAGAATAACGTATTCTCCACTGTAAATAGGTGCACAAAAAGCAAGAGGAACCAGACAGAAAATATAGCGACAGCGACAAGGATAGAGAGGACAAACAAATAAGAGAGAGATAGACAGACAGAAAGACATGGATGGTACACGCAAACAGAGAGAGAGAGAGAGATTGTGTGTGTGTGTGTACATTGTATGTGCGTGAGTGTGAGAGACAATGATAGAGAGAGATAAACATGTAGCAAGAAAGAGAGATGCAAGAAAGAGATAGACATAGACAGAGACATAGATAGACAGAGAGAGATAGACAGAGAGAGAGAGACAGAGATGGAGAGAGAGAGAGAGAGAGGGGGGGAGAGAGATAGCAAGAAAGAGGGATAGCAAGAAAGAGAGAGGGAGAGAGAGGAGAGGCAGAGAGACAGAGATAGACAGAGAGAGAATGACAGAGAGAGAGAGACATAGAGGGAGAGAAAGAGAGATAAAGAGAGAGAGGCATTTGAGGGAGTGTGGCGGTAAAATCAATCAGGTTCCTAACAGTTTGAAATGACAAGACACCTTACTAACCTACTGTCTAGGTCTGATTCACACGACTATATGGCTATAGGTGTGTTGGAAGAGGTAAGGAGAGGTTACGTTTAGGGACAATGATAAATTTGATTATTATTTACATAACCAGGTGAGAGTTGTGCTAGCTTTGTTCAGGCATAATAAAGATGTCAGTCGAAACAGTGCGTGAACTGACTGGAACCAAATTTAACCTCGGCCCAGAATACTATGGAGTATATGTTGTAAATCGAGATAGAAGTAGGACCTGGGTCTAAGGTTATAAAACGTCTGAGTTGAGTCTGATAGCGTTCTCAAGCCTAGGCTCAAATCTGACCAATCAAATGATTGAGAACTACCTCAGACTCAACTTAAAAGCTTTAGAACCATGGGGCCTGATCGTGCCAATCATTTAATTGTGATAACAGGCCGACTACAGTAAATACTCTCTTTATCGACACCGCAAAAATGCTAATTTATTGTATAAAGGAAAGGTTACAGTTAAAAGCAAGGTTTGCGGTAAAATAGAAAGCTTTTACTATATAGAGCTGACTTTTACAACGCAATGCAGTATGACATACAAATCAGACCCTGATTAAAGGGCTCCTGCAGGAACCTTCTAATCAGGTTCTACAATATTTCTATTACGTTTGCGTTTAGTTTCGTTTCATTGGGAAGAATGACATGTTGCTGTCTATACCGTAACCAAGACACCAAAAGGTTCGGGAACACCCATTGCAATGACCTAGTGCACTGAATGCATTGAAAATAGACTAGACAGCCAGTTTTTTAAATCCCTTTGACGTTTGTAATAGCATCTGTCAAATAACTAGCACCACTTTTATTTCCTCTAAACATATATAAAGTGAATTTGACAAAGGGAGCATCCGGATATGAACATCAAAATGTTTGGATCAAGATCAGACGCCGAGTTACTCGGCGTCTGATCTGGATCCAAACTTTTTGGGTATATGAAAGTGCAGTTAGATAAAGACGGTGAAGGGGTAAATTATTTTCACGCAGCATGAGCACGTTAGCGTCATAGAGCATGCCTGGTCACATATGTCATTTGTTTGACATGTCGGGCGACACGCGGTTGAACATGTCCTACACTATGTTTATTTCAAGCCGCGCCGATTCGGAATACAGGGCTCCCTCCCAACAACGGGCCTTCCAACAACGACTCCCTCCTTGCAACGACGATTGCCGCTATTTACCCAAACAAGACATTTATGTCCAACCTTTTCATGGCTGCAATAGATCTACCATTTGCTTAAATTTGCGGTATGCTGTTTTCCACAAAGTGACATATACCGTTAGTGGATATTGTGATAAAATAAATATAATGACGAGTGACAAACAGCTTCAATCCAGATCAGACGCCGTGATACGCGGCGTCTGATCTGGATTCAAACTGTTTAGAAATGTAAGCCGAGTCTTAATTTTCCCTCCTAATAACGGTCCCCTTCGGACAACACACACATATTGTGTCTTCCATTGGATGTACTTTACTTATATCTCAGACCTGTATACCCTTTTACCTTAGGCCAGTAATATTGACTGGAATTGACTGTTTAATCAGCATCTGATCAGGTTCCTAACTGTTTGCCATTCCGATTAATATGAATAGTCAGAGTTTCTTACTTTCTACAATTTGATACATTGCGTTTAAAACGGGAAATAAGAACGTCTGCTCCACTGTTACATTGTATAATGGCCAAAAAGGATTTAACTAGTTGAGTTACACGGCGTCTCATCAGGATACAAACTTTTTTTTTTATAAAACCATCATGCTATGTTAACCTATAGTTACGTAGGAAAACTTTGGTGTTTGTCCTAGAAGGGTTACAAAAGATCTGGGCAATTGAAATAATAGTTTTAGCATAAACGCGTTTATTGGAAATGAATAACGTTTTCTCCACTGTAACCGGGATACTTTGGTTTCTGTCCTAGAAATGTTACAAAGGTTCTGAGCTGTGGAAATAATAGTTTTAGCATAAACGCGCTTATTGGAAAAGAATAACGTTTTCTCCACTGTAACAGTGTTACGTCGGGATACATGTACTTTGGTCTTTTTCCTAGAAAGGTTACAAAGGATCGGGGCAACCTACTGCTCTAGGCAAGGTGGTTGCAATGTCAAACGCGAGTGACGTCAGCGACGAGTAATCCTTATGAAGATGCAATGTGCACGGTCTTCAAAGACATTAAACATATGTATTGTCAGTGTTTTGCTATTTGCTTTTTATGTGGCAGCTTAAATAAATTGAGTAAGGTTATATGCATTAAACTGTTTTGATGTGATTATAATTAATTAGAAACGGTGAAAGAAAAAAGATATTCTAAAAATAGATCTACATCTGTTTCTTTTCACGGTGTATGCTTTTTGCATTTATGTAAGATGATATAGAGGATAATTGTTTTTTTCAGTATAAGATAGAACTTTAATCCATTGAGTGAACATCAGGCGTTATAATTTCACGAGTGGCGAAGCCACGACTGAAAATATAACAGGCTGATGTTCACGAAATGGATTAAATTCGATCTTATACTGAAAAAATACAATTATTCTATTTATTTATGCTTTTAAGCCACTTTTAAACGAAATTGTTCGACAATTGTGAAAGCGAAAGTACATGATTTACCCCGTGTTGAGCCCCAAGTTTACATCGAACACATTAACGAAACAGTTTCCCGTACGATGACGTCACTTATTTGTTGATTTGACGTCATCCGAATTACGTCGTTGCTCCCGATTTTGGAATCGTGTTATTCCGTTGAGTGGTTCGCGACAAACCGGACAGCCGGAATTTAACGATAAGACACGATTGACTACGATTTTGGGGGAGCCCTACGGGGAAAACGGCGATTGGTGATAATCCACTGCAGTGGATTACCAAGTGATAATCCACTGCTATTTTCCGGTAATCCACCGAAAAGCATAAATAAATCATTTTAATGTTTTAAAGCTTAAACCCCAAACCATTCAAGAAAGCGTTTAACACATTCACTCTCAATAGCGTCTTAAAGCGCATTTGCAAACCGTTTGGGTCCTGATCAGACGCCGCGTGACGCGGCGTCTGGTCAGAACCTAAACTATTTGACACTCTTGTCGATATTCATTAAGTCATATACAACCTAAAATCCAACTTTGAAACGCGTCTTGAGGGCAACAATACTAAAGCAGTCGATAATAAAGCGGTCAATGGGTAAAACTCTCCCGAAAAATATGATCATGAAAAGGTTTACAGACCGGACAAAATGTGATCAATGGAACTTTAAACATACAGTATTTAACTTGACAGAATACCGTTTCGTCCGCTGGAAATGGATATAAGCTGCAACATTGTACGGACCACGGTTGTCATCCCGGGCTCTGAGATTTGTCTACACTTCCAAATACCTTATCTATTACAGCTACATAAAATGCTTTATTATAGATGCATGTTGGTGTCAAAGAGTGTATATCAATGCCAGCCGCCGCTGTTTGATGCATGGCTCATATATAAAGCATTGGAGATAGTCCACGACTTAAATTCACCTAATGCCTAACAAAGCAGCATTACTTTTTGAACTTCTATAGAGTTAAATGCCATTCTTTCTAAATCAATAGCTTTATATTAAGACACAAACCTTTGATTATACATAGTCACTTCATTACAAAATGACAAACATTGTAGACCCTGATGTATATAATTAAACACTGTTTTCATTTTACAAGTACATCAGTACTCTTCACAATTATACTGTTTACGAATGGCGCACGGGGGTTCAATGGGTTAAAACAGCTCGAACACCTTGTCCAGTGGGCGAATGTCTTGTATTCGTTCCACTTGTACACTTGTAAGGCATGTAGAACAACTTCCGGTCGCGAATGTTACACTCCGGCCCTCAAACTTAGGACAAAAACAATGCCCTTCATTTGATAACCAAATTCTCATCGTTCAGTGAAATGTTGTCATAAAAACTGTTAACAGAACATAACCATGGTTCGAAATAAGGTCTGTTTTCAGTGGACATACAATGAAGGAGGCGTTATTCTTTCCCTAAAATTAGTATTTTCATTGCAAACAGTTTGCAGCCAGGTAAGACACTGGGTATCCCGGCGTCTGATCAGTCTCCAAACTGTTTGTCACTGATATGAAAATGAATCGTTTAAACTTTCAAATAGTAATTTTCTATATATAAGTTAATTGCGCTTGCGTTTCATTTGCGTTAATACTATAAAGAAAATGTGTTCTCCGCTGTATATTCGTCATCTACAATCAGTGCACAATTAGACAGTACACTTGTCCTTACCAGGGTCTGCACTGTTTGTTATTTTGAAATGTATTGCAGAAAGCAACCCCAAATAGTCATCAATGGGCTAAAACTTAATTGGAAACTGGAATCTTCATTTATATATTGTAGAAGTGAGTGAGTTCATCTGATTTACCCTTTCACTGCCATTTTTTCATGAGATTTTTACCCCTTCACTGTTTCATTGTCGTCTGCTTCAATGTTGCTGTCTGCAATGTCGTTTCAAAATTAAAAATAAGCCAATAACTATAACTGACGAAATTTCAATACGAGTGTAAAAATGTTTGGATCCTGATCAGACGCCGCGTTACGCGGCGTCTGGTCAGGATCCAAACTGTTTGCAAACGAGCTTTTCAGCGTTATTGAAAGTGAAAGGGTTACATGTACAGGTCATGGGTCTTGTATTTTACAAGCACTGAACAAGTAACATGAGAGCACTCGAGATAAAATCAAAGGGAACGGTCGAGCAATATATTCTTAGGACTCATTCGGCTCTTGAAGATCTTTAAGAAAGAACTTAATTCAACGTTGATGTAATGCACTTGATGTAATAGGACCTTTTGAGGTGTTATGTGAATAGTCCCAATATCTGTTGTGTCTCTTAGTGCATCGATATTGGCCCTAAATACGGTTCATATTATATCTTGAACAAACTCGTTGGATCGAAATTAGATTTAAATTCTTTACATTGTGAATCCCACAAAAGCTTAGCTCGAAATAGATAATTACAGTAAACTCCACTTGTAACGATATCGCATGTAACGATATGTCGCTTGTAGCGATACATATCATTCCGTCCCTGCCAGCCTTCTATATAATACAATGTAATTAACTCCGTTTGTAACGATATCGCTTGTTAAGATAATCTGGATGTAACGATGTTACTTTGTGGTCCCCTGTCTCCAGTTTGAACGTATGTAACGATATTTTTCCATTTATAATTAACCCATTTATGCTGCAGTGTTCATACATGTTCAATGAGTTTATTACGATTTAAAGGAATCAGTTTAGAAAATTATTTGGAAAAATATAATCATGGAAAACAAACAGTATAGATACCAGGGACCCGTCTTACGAAACATCGTACGACAAATCGGTCGTAAATTTATACTTTTAAATACATCTGTCTGATATCTCAATCTAGTCCTGTCTCGTGGCATATCTTGGGAATCGTCTCGAAAAGACGATTCTAAAGAGGTGTCACAAGACAGGAGTACATATACATGGAGAAATAAATAATAATTGAGAATTTCAGAATTTGACTTATAACAATATATGTCGTATGACGTTTTGTGAGACGGACCCCTGATTCAGAGGGCTCTAGAGGAAGCTCTTCGATCAAGGTCTTCTCTGTTTTAAAAATAAACATGTACTGGATACCAGCATAAACAGGTCCAAGCCTAGTCCATCACCGTAACAGCTACACAACCAAACCTTAACAAAACAGGAACATGGACAAGACAAATAAACATTGAGCAGTGCCTCGACTAAACCTGCATAATTGCATTTTAAACGTTGTACAGACCACGCACCATTGACATAAGCTCTGCATCTGAGTTTGTCTACACGCTACCAAACTTCTGTTGAAAATATGGCTAAATATAATGCATAAGATTATTGTGGATGTCAAACAGAGTGAATCAAGGTCAGTGCCGCGTAAAAGACGCGGCAACTGACCTTGATTTACGCTGTTTACAATGCAATACGGCAGGTTTTGTCATGGAACGGCGCATACAGTGGAGAATCTGTTATTCTTTCCCGTTTAAACGCAAACGTACGCAAACGCAAAGCACTAAAACGTAGAAAAGAACAACTTTTGGACAATTCTGATATTTCATGTTTATCTTGGTGGCAAACAGTTTGGAGCCTGATCAGACGCCGGGTTACCCGGCGTCTGATCCGGCTCCAAACTGTTTGCACTGCAAATAGTAGTTTTAACGTAAACGCGTTTATTGGGAAAGAATAACAGATTCTCCACTGTATGTAAATATGATATTCAACAACCCAACTTAGCTTTAAATGTATTTCAAGACGAATACGTGTACAGAATAGATGCATGTGACGTCTTCTTAATCCAAAGTCAACGATAAGTAAACTACATTTTTAAATGTTATACATGTACATGAATACGTTCGACCAAATCGAGTAATCATTGAATTCAAGGAAATTTGACTGAAACGTGTTTGAAATATATACATGTACATGTATAATTAAGGTATAATATGATTCAGCCTAAAATAGAGTACATTGAAACTACTACATGTAAGACTGAACCGACTTTAACCAAAACGACACGACATGGAATATCATGCAATGGATATAAATGTATTTATATATACCATTGACCAACATGTATACATGGCATATTTACCATCGTAAGGAATATCTGAATCAAAATGACAAATAACTATAATATTCGCATATTGATAGCAAGGGTTTGTCAACTTTAGATTGGATTTGAAGAAACAACAGTTTCTCTAACAAGCACAGTTAAATCTTTCTAGTACGACCAATTAAATCAAGGCTTATTAATTGTACAAAAGACAGGTGACAACCTAACCAATGTGGCTGTAAAACAGAAATGTCCTCAAAGAGTGTTGCTTTAAGCAGTCACCAGTTTTAAATTCCTAATAATTAACACAACTTAGTGTTTGTAAGAGAGGGTTTTTACTGCAGTGATGAAAAATGATGAGTGAGCCATAAGGATGAGATATACTCGTTCTGTAAGTATTTCTGTGAAATATACACTAACACGATAAAGAAACTGTACATTTGGTGTGAGGGACTTTTGTTTAAATTTGGTTTAAGGGACTTTTATTATACTTTTAAAAACAAACCATAGACAAATGTGGCTACGCAATAGTGTATTTTAAAATTTAATAATTTGCAGATCATAATTTTGTGTGATAGAAGATGAGGTGAAACGTAAATGTTGCAAATATACAGTTCCTTTATCGTGTTAGTATAGAAGTAAAATGAAGAAAGCAAAACAAAGAATGTCACAGAAGAAGGAAACTTAATGTTCATGGAGAATAGAATAGAGTGAAAGCGTTGTTATGGGTTTCTTTCTAGTGGTCATCCATGGTACATCACGTAACGCATTTTTAAATCGCAAAAAAGTTTGGATCCAGATGAGAAATTGAGTATTTAAGATTATCATTTGGATTCAAAGTGTTTGTCTGGTGGTATTTTCTTTTCTATACTCTCTTTCTCTAACATTTAAACATTTATGGCTGAATGCATGACAAAATAAATGTGACTTATATACTTGGACGTGATTTCTTTGTTTTTAGACTGACCCTGCACATAGAGGCCGAAATAATAGAAAAGAACATTTTTTTTATTCATTACTTAGGGTTCAGTTGGAGAGAATAACGTTTCAGCCTCGTGTACGAGTTCGGGGCTGGGGCTGAGGTCTCTTAGATGTATAGTTACCTGAGGGGTTGAACTCCGAAGATGTAACGGCAGGACTGGTTTTATCCTTGTGACGCCTATTCTTCTTCGGTCTTTTTGGTCTGTTTGGCAGTCGTAACCCAATAAGCATACGCCGACTGCTTGCTGTAAATGAACATAAAATGAAAATACAGTAAAACCTCTCTTTACATGTACGACCGCTAATCTGTGTTAATCATCTGGTGTTTAAGGCAGGTGGCTGCTTAAATCAGAATAACGTAAAACAGAAGCTAAAAGTTTTAATCTGAGTGTCAAATGGTTTGGAGCCTGATCAGACGCCGGAATACCCGGCGTCTGATCTGGCTCCAAAATGTTTGCAATGGAAATAATATAGTAAAAGCGTAAATGCGTTTTTTGGGAAAAGAATAACGTGTATCCACTGTGAGCAATTTCGGCATCTTTTGACCAATAACGGGGCCCATTGACCCAGATGCATGTACGTGGTGTAGGTCAATAGCTCCAGTTTTCATGTTTCAACCTAATTCAATATTCAATACTTTTGATTTATAACAACTTGTTTTATGGATATTAGGGACAAGACCCTGTAAATCTAATAGCTGAGAGACATAGAAAACAGGTACTTCAACAAAATCAAAACCCTGCGTAACACTGTGGAAATTTCCGTAAGTTTACCATTGATAGAAGCAATTGAACTGTTTTATTTTAATCAAAGTAAGATATAAGTTCATATCCAAAAAACAAAAAGGGTCTAGCCCAAAGATGGCAGAAACGGACGTTAACAAAAAAAGGTCGTTTTCTGACATAACTCAAGCGTCATTCCACACACTTTTTTTATTCCTGTTATTGGAGCATAGGCCATTCCATGCAGTCTTACTTTGGCAGTATTTGTAAAAGGGGCTGTGTTTGTTGCTTTTATAACACCTTTACACGTAGATATCTAAATTAAACTTGCCTATTACATGTTTTTGCAGAGGTTAATTCCGAGTGGCATATAGTTTAACCCATTTGTGCCCACGATCCCATATATGGGACATGAGCAAACAATGTATACTCTGATAAGACGCCGCATTATGCGGCGTCTGATCAGAGTCTACATTGTTTGCTGTAAGGAATTTCAATATAAAACAAAATGAAAATGAAAATTTTGACCAGGCATCCCTTTGATAAAAAAAAGACTAATCCAAATTTTCCAACATGGAAGAATCCACTGGGTATAAATGAGTTAAGTCAGGACGACATTCCTAGTTTAATGTATGGCATCTCATCCGAAACTGTTTCTAAAAATCACCAATTTACAATAAAATCATGCGATAGGTACATGTAAGAACATAAACGTCCTTATTTTAGGACCGTATACAGAGGAGAAAACAAACGTTATTCTTTCCCGTTTTAACGCAAACGTAAACGCAAATCGATAAAATGTGGGAAATTACCATTTATTAACATTTCTTATTTTTGTTGTTTAATCTGATTGGCAACCAGTTTGGCGCCTGATCAAACACCGGGTTACCCGGCGTCTGATCTGGCTCCAAACATTTTGCAATCGAAATAACAGTGTTAGCGTAAACGCGTTTATTGGGAAAGAATAACTTTTTCTCCACTGTATAAATATAAGAACTTAATCAGTGAAAAGGGACACCTCACCATGATCTTCTAGATCGGAGCCCCCAAGATCTTTGCTGACTCCACGGTCACGGAGACCCTCTTCTAACTGTTTCTGTTCGTCACTCATGACGTCACTGTGACGTGGTCAATCACGGGTGGAAAACTGGGTGGTGGTGTTACGTCTGTACAGCGGGGTCCTTTACACGTGGATCTGAAATGTAAAATGGTCAAATTAACCCCTCTGATACTGGATATTTATATATAGGATCTGTCATGAGTCGATGTTTAAGACAGGCTGATCTCAAACTCGTCTAGAATCGAAATATTATTAAGCGAGCATTGACGAGCTTAATAACTTTTCTATTCTAGACGAGTTTGAGATCAACTTGTCTTAAACACTGACGAGTGGCAGATTCTCACATTAACAACGATTTAAGCTATTTCTAAAGCAATATGCATGACGTCAAAACGCCGTTATAAATAGTTACGTTATGGTGACGTCATCAAAATGATCTCAAACATGTTGGAGATAAGGATATTCGTCATCGTTGTTCGCTATAGAAAACAAGGGTAGTTATGTGAGAAATTTATATCTTAATCTCCGTCGCCTATGAATTTATACCATTTTGACTATTTCAGCGATGAAGATGTTAACCCGACATTTTCACTTAGTTGTATTTTTTTCCATTTTTTATTCATGGCAATGCATTTGCGTATCGTTAACGTTAAGTAGAAAATAATAACGTCTTAAATTATTATAGCGTCACGATAATGACTCCGAATGCTTTCGGTGGTTGAGGGACACGTCATTACGCTATAAGCAGTCGCGTCTAAAAACAGCTGTTTGACATAGTTAGCGTAAACGGAAATTTTCCACAGCACAAGATGAAAATATCGCCAAGAACGAGACTTGAATAAGCAAGGCGGAAATTCATCACTTGTCAAGACGAATGTTTTTATATATCTGTTCACTTGTAACACTTTGCATGTGATGCAGCGACGAAGTATTTACAGCTTCGATCCAGATGAGACGCCGCGTAACACTGTTTGACACTATGCCCTTTTTGTATTTTTTAGAATGTTCTAATTATAGGAAAGCAGCAGACGAAAATTGTTGCAGAAGATAATATTACCCAAAGAGATATGTTGTCGTCTGTTTGAAAATGACGTCAGCATGAAAAGATCGTCTGCTAAAACTGATCAATTAAACAAGAGCTACCATCTATATGCTTTATTGAACATACCACAAGTCTTATAAAGCTTGATAATGCTTTAAATATAATAGAGTAAAACTTAAATTGAGGTACGAGTTTTATAAAGATGTACAGCGATCATTAAAGAAAGGTGCTCGCTTAAGACAGGATAAACAAATGCAAAAATCTCATATAGGAGCTGTCTCGATTAATTCTACCTTGCTCCATGCTATACAGTGCCCCCTCTCTACAACAACATCAATGTGTGTCAAAGAGTGTGTGTGTGTTGTTCGGAGTGAGTTGTTCTGGGGAGTGAAATAACTTCATTTGTAACCAGCTTTAATCCAGATCCGACGCCGCGTAACGCGTAACGTGGCGTCTTATAAGCTGTTTGTCACTCGTAAATGTGGGGGGTTTTTTCTGTCGAAATTCCCAATATATAATTTTCAGAAAAAACAGCAGACGACAATTTTAAGCAGACAGTATTGCAGCAGTGTAAAATAAGACAACATTGTCTTGTATTGGAAACAGTGGTAAGGGTTGTTGTAAGGAGGAGGTCGTTTTAGAGGACCGCCGTAGGGAGGGAGCACTGTATACAGTGGATAATCTGTTATTCTTTCCCGTTTAAACGCAAACGTACGCAAACGCAAAGCACTAAAACGTAAAAAAGAACAACTTTTGGACAATTCTGATATTTCATGTTTATCTTGGTGGCAAACAGTTTGGAGCCTGATCAGACGCCGGGTTACCCGGCGTCTGATCTGGATCCAAACTGTTTGTATTGGAAATAATAGTTTTAGCGTAAACGCGTTTATCGGGAAAGAATAACAGATTCTCCACTGTATCTATATTCTATGACTACAAATCTTCCTATTTAGTTTAGTGGTTGCTTTATACAGACATGCCTGTATGGCTGGTTTTTGTAATCATATGTTATCACGCTATAGTTATTCTTTCCCAAAAACGCGTTTACGCTAAAACTATTATTTCGATTGCAAACAGTTTGGAGCCAGATCAGACACCGAGTCATCCGGCGTCTGATCAGGCTCCAAACTTTTTGCCACTCAGATTAAACAACACTAATTAGAAATGTCACAAAATGGTAATTTCCTTCATTTTACCGATTTGCGTTTGCGTTTTGTTTGCGTTTAAACGGGAAAGAATAACGTTTTCTCCACTGTGGTACAGTGGAGAATCTGTTATTCTTTCCCGTTTAAACGCAAACGTACGCAAACGCAAAGCACTAAAACGTAGAAAAGAACAACTTTTGGACAATTCTGATATTTCATGTTTATCTTGGTGGCAAACAGTTTGGAGCCTGATCAGACGCCGGGTTACCCGGTGTCTGATCTGGCTCTAAACTGTTTGCACTGCAAATAATAGTTTTAGCGTAAACGCGTTTATTGGGAAAGAATAACAGATTCTCCACTGTAACAGGTTTAAGATTACAAAAACCATAGATTTGTCCCTGTCTCACTAACTTCCTTATATTTGTCAGGTAAGGTAACAAAAATAATGTCCTAGAACAAAGCTCACAGGATGCAGAACTGGGGCAAACAATGTGCGTTCATTCACCGCTTACAACGGGGGGAAAAGCTCCTCCGTTTAACCCATTACTCCATAGCCTGTTTCTAGTGTTGAAGACAAGTGACAACTCAACTCTTTCCTCCCTAAAACTATAAATGGACAATTTCAGTTTCCATTTTAGTCCAGTCCATTTCTCATTGTTAAGGGTTGTTTTTGTCAATGTTTGGCATTATGACAAACAGTGAAGACCCTGATAGGAGTGCTCCTTTCGGAGCCCTCTGATCTGGGTCTTCACTGTTTGCATAGGACAAGTGCACTTTTCACATGTATAATTTTGAAAACAACGCCTATATGCGGGACTAGGGTTCAAAGGGTTAAAGCAGGTTGAAGGTACAGCAGAATGTGCCTTAACTCTTTCTCTCCAATAGACGCCATACAGCATGTTTGCAAACAGTTTGGGTCCAGATCAGACGCCTCCATGCTGTTTGACACTCGTATCGAAATTGTGTCAATCATATTGCCTTAAAATTAACTTTAAAACGATATTACAGACACAAAAATTGAAGCAGACGACAATGAAGCTGTAAAGGGGTAAACATCTCACAAACGGTTTGGTAGTGAAAGGGTTAAGGTGCATTCTGCTTTACTTTCAACCTGTTTTAAGCCACAATCTGCTGAGATATAGAACATATATATTTCAAATAATATAGAACCACGACTACAGTGGAGAATCTGTTATTCTTTCCCAATAAACGCGTTTACGCTAAAATTAATGTTTGCAGTGCAAACAGTTTGGAGCCAGATCAGACGCCGGGTAACCCGGCGTCTGATCAGGCTCCAAACTGTTTGCCACCAAGATAAACATGAGTTATCAGAATTGTCAAAATGTTGTACTTTTCTACGTTTTAGTGTTTTGCGTTTGCGTACGTTTGCGTTTAAACGGGAAAGAATAACAGATTCTCCACTGTATAAATTTGAAGAATTTTCTTTGGTGGAGGACATGATGATTTGATTTGTTTTTGATTTTACGTCGCTTTCAACAGTATTTCAGTCATATCGCGACGTCCAGCTAATTATAGGTGGAGGAAGACCCCAAAAGTCATGTATGTACTGTTTCAGGCACAAATCGGCAACTGGGTAGAACCACCGACCTTCCGCAAGCCAGCTGGAAGGGAGGACATGATGAGAAATGATGAGAAAAATAAAGCATGGCAAACTGTGAAGAACCGATCAGCAATAATCTTTTAAAACACACCAGTCGTACAGGATTACGGATATTGCACATAATGTAGACAAATATCATGGTTCAGTGGAGAAGACATTATTGTGTTTAAAACACAATGCAACGAAACGCAAACGCATTGGAATAAAATGTAGAAACTAAATATAAAAAATGTCGACAAATCTGGTATTCATTTTAATCTGAGTGGCAAACATGATCTATACCTTATTGCTATGCGTTTGTGTTTCGTTTGCGTTTAACCCTTTACCTGATAGCCTATTTCTAGTACTTAATATAGGTGACTACTTAAAGCAGGTTGAAAGTAAAGCAGAATGCGCCTTAGGGCGCATTCTGTTTTACTTTCAGCCTGCTTTAAGCTATCATGTGCTATTATATAGAAAATATTCTCTATAATACATAAAAAATTATTCATTAGTGATAAAATTGGAACTATTTTCTTCAGCGGATGAATAAATCATATCCGCTAAAAGGCGCTTCTATTAGGGAAAGGGTTAAACGGACGAGAATATCGACTTCTCCGCTGTACGTTATTTTCTCATTATAAATGCTTTTAGGATTAAACAAGTACATGTATGTTCATTGCTATAGGTTTGGAACAACGTTTTGAAGAAAAAAAAACACGCGTCTTAGGTACATGTATATCAGTATCCGAACTGTGTCATAATATAGTACATGTACAGATAGTAAGACGTCATTCGCTCCCAACAACGGCGAAAACATGTACAGTGGAGAATCTGTTATTATTTCCCAATAAACGCGTTTACGCTAAAACTATTATTTGTAGTGCAAACAGTTTGGAGCCAGATCAGACGCCGGGTAACCCGGCGTCTGATCAGGCTCCAAACTGTTTGCCACCAAGATAAACATGAAATATCAGAAGTGTCCAAAAGTTGCACTTTTCTACGTTTTAGCGCTTTGCGTTTGCGTACGTTTGCGTTTAAACGGGAAAGAATAACAGATTATCCACTGTATGCTGAGCACTTTATGTCTATGCAAAATTTTGGAAGCTAGATTAGTCTTGCCAGATGCCATATGTTGTGTCATTTAGATTAAAACAAACAATCAATATATTCCGACACTGGTCATTTTCTACATTACATTGCGTTTAGTTTTGCTTAACCCTTTGAACCCTAGTCCCGCATATAGGCGTGATTTTCAAACAGTGGTCATATGAATAGTACACTTGTCCTATGCAAACAGTGAAGACCCAGATCAGAGGGCTCCGAAAGGAGCCCTCTGATCAGGGTCTTCACTGTTTGTCATAATGCCAAATATTGACAAAAACAAGCCTTAAAAGTCAGAAATGGACTAGACTTAAATGAAAACTGGAATTGTCCATTTAAAGTTTCAGGGAGGAAAGAGTTAACCCTTTCCTCCATAGTAACGCATTTGAGGCATATAAATACAAAGGCATTTCCGAGACAATTGTCGAAAATAGAAGATTATTAAAATCGCTGACGGTTTGGCAAAAAGTAGAGTCAGAAGTCGATATCTGTGCATGATCTGGTTTCAAGTAGTTAACAATTGGCAAAATGGTTTTAACACAAAATCATTGATTTGAAAAGAACTATTCCACGTTTATATGTCAGATCCGATCGAAATGAGATCAAGCCAATATGAAAGATGGTTGTATGTCGAAGACTGAATGCTCCGAGGAGCTGGACCCCTCTTATAAATATAGACTGCATCAGCAGATTTTGGACCAAAGGGTATTGTCCTATATCTTAATAAACAGCTACAATGTCATGACTAAATTTTAACGAGTGATTATGACAGATACACGGGTATTATGGCGAGCGGAAATCCGTTCCGTTTCTTTTATATATCATTCCATCTATCAATATAACAAAGTCCTTCCGGGAAAAGCTGACCTAGTTAATAACTAGATCATACAGTGGAGAATGTGTTATTCTTTCCCAATAAACGCGTTTACGCTAAAACTATTATTTACAATACAAACAGTTTGGAGCCAGATCAGACGCCGGGTAACCCGGCGTCTGATCAGGCTCCAAACTGTTTGCCACCAAGATAAACATGAATTATCAGAATTGTCTAAAAGTTGTTCTTTTCTACGTTTTAGTGCTGTGCGTTTGCGTACGTTTGCGTTTAAACGGGAAAGAATAACAGATTCTCCACTGTACATGTAACCTAGATGAAATAATAACCTTAAGTATAATATAAAATGTATACGTGTACATCTACACATTTACAATTGAGAAGACGTTATTCTTTTCCAATAAACGCATTTACGCTAAAACTACCAGTTTCATTGAAAACAGTTTGGGACTAGGTCAGTCGACAGGTAACCCGGCGTTTGATTAGGCTCCAAGCGGTTTGCCACTCAAATCAAAATGAACATTCAGAATTGTCAAAATATTATCCTTTCCAACGTTTAATTGCAATGTGTTTGCGTTTCGTTTGCGTTTACACGGAAAACAGTTTCGATTTATGCTCAATACTTATACTACATGTACAGTGGAGAATGTGTTATTCTTTCCCAATAAACGCGTTTACGCTAAAACTATTATTCGCAGTGCAAACAGTTTGGAGCCAGATCAGACGCCGGGTAACCCGGCGTCTGATCAGGCTCCAAACTGTTTGCCACCAAGATAAACATGAATTATCAGAATTGTCTAAAAGTTGTTCTTTTCTACGTTTTAGTGCTTTGCGTTTGCGTACGTTTGCGTTTAAACGGGAAAGAATAACAGATTCTCCACTGTAATTATAACGCGATTGATACAATGGATTAAACGTTATTCTTTCCCAATAAACGCGATTTCGCTGAAACTATTAGTTCAATTGCAAAAAGTTTTGAGCCAGGTCAGACACCGGGTAACCCGGAGTCTAACCAGACTCCAAACTCTTTGCCACCCAGATAAAAAACAATAAAGGTAATTTCCTACATTTTAGCGATTAGCGTTTGTGTTTCGTTTGCATTTAAACGGGAAAGAATAACGTATTCTCCATTGTATAGAGGATATACCGTATACATTGTATTATGTATTTTGAATAATTTTCATGACTATATAGCGGATATCTTTTGTCAGACGATCTCAGAACCGGAAGTCACTACGACACAGGTTCAAACTCGCATCCTTTCCTGGATAATACAGTATGCTAATTTATGCCTATGAGATGGCAACATTTCCGTCAGCAAATATTCACCCTGTAACATGACACCTATATTTCAAACTTCAAATTTTAGCAACGTAGATATTAATGTTAGCTTTTATTATACTGACCGCTTTCTAGCTTAAGAAGAGGTAATAGTGACTCTCTCTTGCATCGCTCTCTTTTCTTTTCTCTTCTCTGTGTCTTTATTTGAACATGTACATTTGTACCTCTCTCTCTCTCTCTCTGCCTCTCTCTATATCTGTCTATGTCTCTCTGTCGCTCTGTCTCTTTCTGTCTCTCTATTTAAATCTCTGTCTCTCTATCTCCATCTCTCTCTTTCTCTCTATCTCTCTCACTTTCTCTATGTTTATCTACCTCTCTCTCTCTCTGTATGTCTGTTTGCCCCTCGCTCTCTCTCTCTATCACTCTGTCACTTTTTTCTCTCTCCCTATTTATCTATCTATTACTCTTTTCTTTCTTTTTGTCTCTTTTTTATATTTTTCTAACCATACTTTGCATTTTCCCTTAATTTTGATTTCATTAGTTATAATTTTCTGAGCTCCATGTTAACTTACTTGTCATACAGCTAGCTATCCACCCGTCACTTTGCATTAAAACTAAACATGTAAAATATATCAATATCCATCTATTATGATAAAAGTATTACAGTATATTGATTTAACCAAATTGTTTGTTTACATGTTCCTGTAGCCCCACACTAACATGATCAAAACATCGATAAAAATGCCATATTCACAAATAAGTATACCTATATTTACACATAAGTTCTTAGATATAATAAAATTGGTTCCCATTTTCTAACCGAAATTTATTAACAGCAAACATAACAGTTTACGATAGCTAATACCGTTCTAAATATGGCGTCTAAACGCTGTTGAGAGGCAATAAAATGTTGAGAGCGGCCATCCTCTCTATTTATATGAAATCTTTCAAGTTTTCGGCCCGAAATATTTACAACTAATATAATTCTATTTATGGTAAAAGTTTCGGAGATTTATACGTTTCAGGCCACAAGGAATGATCCCCTAGAAAGTTACAGTACAGAAGACATTATAATTTCCCAAAATAAAACGTTTGTGCTTATCTCGTTCACCCTGGGACTTTTAGTGGACAATTCCAATGTCCAATTAAGTCAAGTCCATTTTGACTATTAAGGGTTGATTTTAACAATATATTTAAACAAGATAAACAGTGTAGACCCTGATCAGAGGGCTCCGTATGGAGCCCTCTGATCAGGGTCTACACCGTTTGTATGGGACAAGTGTCTTCCTCACAGGTTCCTGTTTGTAAATGACGAATATACTCGTCCTTAGGGTTGAATGTGTTAACCCTCGCAATGTAAATGACGCCAAAAAGCGTGTTTGCAAACAGTTTGAATCCTAACGCGGCGTCTGATCAGGACCCAAACTGTTTGACACTCTTATAGAGATTTATTAAGTCACACAACCTAAAGTCTAGCTTTGAAACTTGTCTTGCAGACAACAATACTGAGTCAGACTACTTTAAAGCGGTGAAGGGGTAAAAATCTCACGATTTATTTGGCTCCGAAAGACTTAAACGAGATAGGATAACGTTTTCTCACATAACTATCCTTTTTTTCTAAAGAGAACAACGATCACGAATATCCTTATCTCCAACATGTGTAAGATCAGTTTGATGACGTCACTATTCATAACGGCGTTTTGACGTTACATGGGTTCCAAAAATACATATTGCTTTTAAAAAAAATAGCATAAAATCGTTGGTTATGTGAGAAAAAGAATCATTCGTCGATGTTTAAGACAAGTTGTTCTCAAACTCATCTAGAATAGAAAAGTTATTAAGCTCGCCAAGGCTCGCATAATAACATTTTAATTCTAGACTCGCTCGAGATCGACTCATGACAGATCCTATATTTCGCCACTGTAGACGTCAGACGGTCAGAGAGGTCAGCTCACGATCATTATTTCCACAGTGACATGGACATAACAAACAAACTGCCAATGAATAACCACCAAAACAACATGGCAAGTCCCGGGTCAAATAACTTTGCGGTTACATATACACATACAAATGAAGTTGACCTGTCCTTGGCCGTCATTCAATACGGTCAAGCGCTAATAAAGCGTTAGAGTTGAGTCGGAGTGCGTTCTCAAGCATTTGATTGGTCAGATTTGAGCCTACAATGTAGGCTCAAATCTGGCCAATCAAATGATTGAGAATGATTTTAGACTCAACTCAAACGTTTTATAAGCATGGACCAAGATCTCGTCCAACGTACGGATGGGAAGATGTCATTATTTTCCGTTTGAACGTACCTAAATGCAAACGCAATGCACTAAAATGTAGGCAAAGACCCACACAATGATAGTTCAGACGATTCACTTTAATTTGATCGGCAAACAAGTTTGAGTCTGACCGGCGCATGATCTGGTGTCTAAATGGAAAGCATTGGTTTTAGCATGCACACAGGCATCTATCGGGAAAACTAATGTCTTATCCCCTTGCCCTTGTTGATATCCCTCTCTACAACGACACCCAATGGAAGACACAGTGTGTGTGTGTTGTTCGGAAGGAGTCGTTATAGGGAGGGACAAATAAGAATTGGCGGCGTCTGATCTGGATTAAAGATGTTTGCCATTCGTCATTATGTTTATTCTATCAACACGTCCGCTCATAATTATTGAGTTTTGAGAAAAAACAGCACATTAAAATTTTAAATAGACGATATTGCAGCAGTAAAAGCGGGAAACATAAGTGTCTTGTTTAGGAAACCACGGCAAGGGTCGTTTTTTGAAAGGACCGTTGTAGGGAGGGAGCATCTTATTTATAATGTCTGGAGATAGCGGTCCTATGTCCGGCTTACATGTACATGTACTTATCGTCGTAGACTACGACAAAATCAGTCGTAAGTCAAAACTTTAAAACACATCTAATTTCTGGTTTCTCCCTCTAATCCTGTCTTGTGAAATCTCTTTGGAATCGTCTTGAAAAGACGATTCCAAAGAGATTCTCAAGAAAGGATTATATGGAACAAGAAAAATTTCTTTGGGGTGCGTGGTGAAAGTTAAGCTGTAGATGAGTGGGGAAAATGTATAAATTGAGGGTTTCACAGAATTGTAAAACCTTGGATAGACAAGCAAACAATTCAATTACAGTGATTTTTCTTTAAAAAATAGCAATTCTAATAAAAAGCTATAATCTACAGAATTGCAAAAAGATAATCTAAGTATTATCCTGTTGATAGTAGAGTCCTGCATTAATCTACTGCTCATGACTAATTTGCAAGACCAACAAGTGGTTACGCACCCATTTGGTTTGTACCTCTTTCCTCTGACGTTGTTCTTTCGCAATAAACGCGTTTATGCTAAATCTATCATATATCAATTGCAAACAGACTTCGAACAAGATCAGACGCCGAATAACCCTGCGTCTGATCAGGCTCGAAAGCTGTTTGCAATTCGCTTCAAAGTGATTGATAAGAATTTCAAGACCGCGTTTTCAATTGCGTTTAAACCGTTTATCATTGTTATTGTTAGTAAGGTCGGTGATCTTATAAATCACCATAGTCAGGCTTATCCAATGATCCGCATGACATGTAATCCATTCAGTGCATGCTTAAATATGAATAGATGTGTCCCTCCCTACGACACCCCTCCAAATAACGACTCCTTCCTTACAACGACAATTGTCGAAGTTCCCTAAACAGGACAATTATGTCCAACGCTTTTGCTGCTGCAATATCGTCTGCTTAAGTTGTAGACTGCTGTTTTTCTTAAGTTACATACAAGTGGAATTTGTGATAGAATAATTATAATGACACCTGATAAATAGCTTGAATCGCATCGTCTGATCTGGATTAAAGTTGTTCGCAAATGTAAGCCATGTCTCAGTTTCCCTGCCTATAACGACTCCCTCCGACCTACACAATCAATCTTTGTCTCACATTTGGGTGTTTTTTTAGAGAGTGGGAGCTCAGTACGTTCTGGAGTTTAATAATTATGAATGATATATGGCATACGTAAAAGTGCCAAACAATTTGGTTCTGATCAGACATATTACTTGAAGTACATCTGACCCATATCCAGACCATTCAGATATGGGTCAAATCGAGATTAAAGGGTTTGGTATAACCTCTAACCTTCATCTTGGTTTGCTTCTGCAATCAGTTTCGACACTGATCAGATGCCAAATTACTCGGCGTCTGATCAGGACCTTAACTGTTTGTTATTCGCTGTTTGACCAGTTCTCGATTAAAAGTAAATCAAATCTAAATATAGAAGAAAATCAAGAATGCAGACGACAATACTGAAGCAGACGACATTACCACACGTAAACCCCTTCATTTCCATGACGTCACATGTCATAAACAATTGTCGTCTGCTTTTATTTATTAATACTATTTTTAGATAATTTGACTAAAGTTATATCTATATAAGTTACAAACAGTTTCGATCCTGATCAGACGCCACTTTACGCGGCGTCTGATCAAGATCCAAACTGTTTGCAAATACCCGTGGTATTCGGGGTAAGACGGTGAAGGGGTTGAGATTAACAAAATATAAGAATGACTAAATAGCCAACGCAAAAATTAAAATCAATATCACGTAGGTTTCTGCTCTAATTAATGCCCACGTATGATCCGGTATTATTCTTAAGACAATTAATACTATTCAATTAAGTGCAGACGATTGAAACCTTAACATTCGGGACAATCCGGGTATTTCCGTCAAGCTGGACTATGAGCTTGACGGAAGTTATCGATGTGTTTCGAATTGGTTCTACAATCAATGAGCTAGATAAAATGATACAATCATATAAAATGAAAATATCGGTTTTCTTATTATGCAGCTATTAATTAATTCTGGATTTTTCAATGACGGTGTCCATTGTACATGCACATGTACTTGTTGAAAGACTTCAATTATTAATTAATGATGTTTTACAGACAAGACCTAATAATTAGGAGAACTGATAAAGATTGCATGACTGAAAGCCAACCGTGCAGAACCTGATAAGCATTGACTCGTGGTATTACGGCGTATCGTCTGACACGACGTGATTAAGAAGTCATGTTACGCACAATTTAAACATAGCTAATCTAATTCTTGAAATATCTCAGAAGAATGGGGACAGGGGCTCATTGTTTTATGCGGCGTCTGATCAGATTCTACACTGTTTTCTGAAAGGAATTTCAATATAAAACAAAAAGAAAATTTTGACCAGGCATCCTTTTGATAAAAAATGGACTAATCCAATATATAAGCATGGAAGAATCCACTGGGCACAAATGGGTTGATACATGTAATGAATGCAGAATGCTGTATATCCACATTTAACTCAAAGGCCGACTTAAACCTAAAATGGATAATCCCAGTTGCGTTCATGTATACTCTATTTCACATACCGGTACTTAGGGTTAATTTTATCAATGTATTGAAAAATTGGAAATAGTGCAGACCTTGAAACATGCACGTAACGTACTTCCTATCTTTTTCATGTAATGAATCAATAGACAAGTACATGTACATGTACAGTGGAGAATCTGTTATCCTTTCCCAATAAACGCGTTTACGCTAAAACTATTATTTGCAGTGCAAACAGTTTGGAGTCAGATCAGACGCCGGGTAATCCGGCGTCTGATCAGGCTCCAAATTGTTTGCCACCAAGATAAACATGAAATATCAGAATTGTCCAAAAGTTGTTCTTTTCTACGTTTTAGTGCTTTGCGTTTGCGTACGTTTGCGTTTAAACGGGAAAGAATAACAGATTCTCCACTGTACATGTTCAAGAATACTATGATAAAAAAGGCAGTGTGACTGTATAAGTAATTAAGAATGCATAAACAAGGAAGTATCTACCAAAATCACTGTACTCACTTCTTCTACCATATCTTAGGTTTAATATCTCTTCCTCTCTGTGTCCCTACCCTGTACATGCGTCTGTGTTTTTGTCTGTCTCTCTATGCATAATTATATTCTATCATTATTTCTCTGTTTCTCTCTTTCTGTCCCTCTCTATTTCTCTCAGTCTCTTCGCATTGGTATATATCTATGTCTGTCTCTGTTTCTCTCTGGATATCTATCTCTTGCTCTCCATCTCTCTCTCTCTCTCTCTCTCTCTCTCTATCTCGCTCTTTTCTGACACTCTGTATCTGTCTCTCGATCGCTCTGTCTAAATATTTCTTTTCTTTATTTGTCCCTCTCTCTCTCTCTCTCTTTCCGATACACACACACACACACCGACCAAGAGAAAAGAAACAGAAAAAAATTGATAAAAAGCCTGATGTCTTATTCAAATATTTTTTCTTTGTCAAAATATCAAAATTTTGTTTTTTCAACAAAACCACAAACCATGGGGATTTCCGACATTGCATGATTGCGTCTATTGTGGCCCTTGTCCCCTACTCATCTAGGGGTCTGAATGGTCTATGAATATTTTGTGACATACTGATAGGTTGAATTACGTTAAGTCACGTCACATGTCAATGGCTTCAAATTTCACTCAATATAGATCCAAATCAGCATCTATGGAGTGCAAAAAGCGACATTTTGCCTTGGTCTATCCTGTTTTCAGTGCAAAAACGCATTTTAATACGTGACACTTCTCGCATATACTATATACATTATAAGTCAAGCCTATTTACAACATGTATCAAGCCAAGAGTCGGTCTCTTGAAAAAACCTTTTGGAAATACAGGATACTAATAATGCAAAAACCTCCTGCAGGTCTGTAGCTTTCTGCTGTATATTTATTCTGCATTTAGTACAGTGGAGAATCTTTTATTCTTTCCCGTTTAAACGCAAATGTACGCAAACGCAAAGCACTAAAACGTAGAAAAGAACAACTTTTGGACAATTCTGATAATTCTTGTTTATCTTTGTGGCAAACAGTTTGGAGCCTGACCAGACGCCGGGTAACCCGGCGTCTGATCTGGCTCCAAACTGTTTGCACTGCAAATAATAGTTTTAGCATAAACGCGTTTATTGGGAACGAATAACAGATTATGCACTGTACAAGAAATAGTTTCTAATATTCTAGCAGATGGTAGCTTAAAGCAGACTGAAGGTAAAGCAGAATGCGCCTTAAGGCGCATTCTCTTTTACTTTTAACTGACTTTTAGTGTCCATCTATTTTCAAAACTAGTAACAGGCAACATGTATGTAGGGATAAAGGGCTTATACACGTTTGATTGTGTTGTAAGCCCATGCGTGACGAACTCAGCGGGCCCCAACCCCCACCACCTGAATCACTGAACCCTTTAATGAATCATCTACGTTTTTGAAATATTATACATGTATACATGTATGTGGGTTTAATCCTTCACTAATGTACTAAGTGTCGTCTGCTTCAAGATTGTAGCATGTAAATTGTCACCATATTTAGCCCTAGTTTGCTTTGATTAAAGGAATATTGGTATATGTGGAAAACAGTCTGGTTCCTGATAGAGGGCGAAAACAGGGGAGATGAGCACTACATTGTATTATTTCTCGTTTAAACGAAAATAAAAGCTGACGCACTGCAATAAAATGGACAAAATTACAGTGTTTTGAAATTCTAGCCACTTATTTCTAAATGAGTGGAGAACAGTTTGGATCCTGATCAAACGCCAGGTTACCCAGCGTCTGATCAGCCTTCAGCCTGTTTGTAATGGACACAATGATGGGTACAGATACATGTATCACTAGTTTTAGGAAAACGCGTTAAATTGGAATGAATAACGTCTGAGGCACTATAGGAACATTGGTAAAAGATTCAAACAGTTCTATTCCTGATAAGACGCCGAGAACGATAGGTATCAGGGCTCCAGATAAGAGGTAGTTATTTCAACAAATCCAACATTTTCACTCTTTTTAGTACCAAATCCTATGGTGTTGCTACTCATTAGAATCGTCTCTTCGAGACGATTCTAATGAGTAGTGACACCATAGGGTTTAATTCAGAAATAAAGATTTTAGTTTTTGAAAAGCTACCATTATCTGGTGCTCTGGGTATACATCAATACCTTTATGGTAATATTTTTGGTCATAACATCATCTGTATACTATACATGTAACCCTTTCAGCTTGAAAATTAATTTTGAAGTTTTGTTTTACCAAATTCACCGGTTTTATTGTCTGCTTCAATATTGTTGTCTACCAGATCGTTTCAAAGATAGATTTAAGGTGGTATGACTAACGAAATATCGATACCAGTTTCAAACAGATTTGATTCTGATCAGACGCGGCGTTTACGCGTTGTCTGATCTGGATCCAAACTGTTCGCAAAGTCGACTTTATGCCGGTAGTTGTCAAATTTGAAGAAAAAAACAACACAATTTTGACAAAAATGACACTTTAGGAGTTCCATGCATTACTTTTGCCCTGATTAAGGTGGTCACGTGTCTTTAAACACCCATATTCTTTCTTACTAGGTGCTCGGCCAATAGACATTGTTAATGAAGTTTTATATCATAATAAGAAATTCTCACCTTTCAATCAAAGAATATTTAACACAGCCAGGGTGGGTTAGTAGCTCGAAACCCTAAAGTCCAGTGTTGAATACAACCTCTGTAGGCGCACATGTTTCAGATTACAAATGAAACTACTACATGTATACTTAACACTCAGTACTTTTTATGAATGAACTCATGTTTAACCGCTTAAACCACTATCACAAAAAATATACCCCGACGAAGGTAGAGTAAACAGTAACTATTAGGTTCCTAAATACAGTAGTATATTGATTAAAGTTGACGAACAGTACACACGCTTAACATTTTCTCCGCCCTAAGCGACCGAAGTCGAATTTGCAAATAATATTGATCCAGATCAGACGCTGCGGCTCAAACTGTTTGACACTCGAATCGAATTTTTGTCAGATATATAACCTTAAATCTAACTTACAGTGGAGAATGTGTTATTCTTTCCCAATAAACGCGTTTACGCTAAAACTATTATTTACAATACAAACAGTTTGGAGCCAGATCAGACGCCGGGTAACCCGGCGTCTGATCAGGCTCCAAACTGTTTTCCACCACGATAAACATGAATTATCAGAATTGTCTAAAAGTTGTTCTTTTCTACGTTTTAGTGCTTTGCGTTTGCGTACGCTTGCGTTTAAACGGGAAAGAATAACAGATTCTCCACTGTATAAACGATATTGCAGACAGACGACAATTTGATGAAGAAGGGGGGGGGGGTTAAATACTCACGATAAATTTTGCGTTAAAGGGTGAACTAAAACGTTTAAACACTCTTTCAATTAACTCCTATATTGTTGTAGATTTAATTACTTTGAAAGACACTTTTATGAAAAAAATCTAATTTAAAAATATGAAATACGACCATACAGAGGGACGACTATAATGTTTTCCCAATAAACGCGTTTGTTTTAACCCTTTCTCTCTCAATGACGTCATAAATCGCGTTTTGCAAAAAGTTTCGTTCCTGATCAGGACCCAAACTGTAAGACACTCTTAAATATATTTAATTTTATTATTTATAAAGTCATACAACCCTAAATTTTACTTTAAAACTCGTCTTGCAGACAACAATACTGAAGCAGACGACCATAATGCGGTGAAGAGGTAAAAATCTCCCGAAGAATTCGATCATGAAAGGGTTTAGCAAATTCGATTAATCGAATATCAGCTAAAGTCATAAACCACAGTTAAACTAAAGCAAGATTGAGTTATCGAAGTTTAATTGAATTTCTAGCAATATCGAAATAGTGAACAGGTAAACTTCGGTACATGTAACTTTCGTTTATGCTTGACGGAAATCAACGAAAATTTGCAAATGGTACATGTACAGTGGAGAATCTGTTATTCTTTCCCGTTTAAACGCAAACGACGCAAACGCAAAGCACTAAAACGTAGAAAAGTACAACTTTTTGACAATTCTGATAATTCTTGTTTATCTTGGTGGCAAACAGTTTGGAGCCTGATCATACGCCGGGTTACCCGGCGTCTGATCTGGCTCCAAACTGTTTGTAAAAGAAACAATAGTTTTCGCGTAAACGCGTTTATCGGGAAAGAATAACAGATTCTCCACTGTAGCGGTAATGAAGAGGTTAGACAAGTATAAAAGACCTTTGTGAAAACTATTCATTGGTAAGAAAATCGTTCAAAACGTAGATCTACTGTTATATTTAATCTGCAGTTGGTTAAAATTAGACCTAATGATATTGGCGTGAACGCTTTTGACATTTAGCAACAGTATAGACCAAGATTTACGTTTTGATGTTTTTTACTCGTATCATAATTAAAACTGCACGCCGATTGCATATAGTATCTGAAAAGATAATCAAAAGAATGTGTAGTTTTTTAACAAATATGTTTATAGCCCAATGCAGTTTTCAAACAGAATTCAAAGAGTTACTTAATACAGTGGAGAATGTGTTATTCTTTCCCAATAAACGCGTTTACGCTAAATCTATTATTTGCAGTGCAAACAGTTTGGAGCCAGATCAGACGCCGGGTAACCCGGCGTCTGATCAGGCTCAAAACTGTTTGCCACCAAGATAAACAAGAAATATCAGAATTGTCCAAAAGTTGTTCTTTTCTACGTTTTAGTGTTTTGCGTTTGCGTACGTTTGCGTTTACACGGGAAAGAATAACAGATTCTCCACTGTATGTAAGCACCATTATCACGATGTACTATTGACATACTTATTTAACAACCCTAGTCGAGGGTTTACATTTAGGACTATGGGCTGAGTTCGAATTGGTGTATACAATATAATATCAGCTACAAGTAAAAACGCAAAGACGTCTGATCTTGGTTTAAACTGTTGGTAAATGGCGTTAAACTAATGTGCACACTGAACCTTATACATATGTACATGTCAACCTATAGACGCGTAAAAATGTACACACACACTTTACGAACAGTGTACATGTTAAAAGAAATTCCCATGCTCATAACTGCTACGAACAACTTTCACAATATCCAGCTTTTAGTTTCCAAGTTAAAATGAATGTACTAATATTTCACCACATTTTCGCAAATATATTTGAACTGTGCCATGACATAATCAGCCTTATTGCAATGCAACATTGTACAGATCAAACACCGTTGTCACCCCAGACTCTGTATCTAAGGTTTGTCTACACTGCCATGTACCGTATAATTATAAAACAGCTACATGTATATACAGTCGAACTTCGATATCTCGAAGTCGGTTTTGTCGAACATACCCGTATTTCAAAGTTCAAACGTGGCTAAGCCACGTTTTAACTTTGAAATATGGGTATGTTCGACTTAATCGATCATGAAATAATTCAGTTCATATGTCGAACTATCGGATATTTCGAGTCAAACGAGTTCGAGATATCGAAGTTCGACTGTACAATGCTTTAGATGCATGTGGGTGCCAAACAGTGTAGATGAAGACCAGCCGCCGCAGTTAGGCAGATTTTCTCATGACACGGCTCATTTATTTATTCCAATTTAAACAACAAAGAACACAATGCAATACATGTAATTATAATGTTAAGAATGACAGTACATGTATTTCGGAAACGTTTGCGATTAATTTCATTTTCAGCGATAGTCCGGAGTCTGGTTACAAACTGTTTCCAATGAACATAATGAGTTTCGACATAAATAAAATCTTACATGAGTGTTCATAATTTATTGGAACTCTAGAACGAGTCTTTAGAAATCGATAAAAACAAGTTTTTATCGTTTTCTAAAACACGAGTGTAAGACTTAAATTATACATGTAACATAATCTGGCTATGGTGTTTTTACCATCTCGATACTTAATTTTGCTGGTAGGTATATTTTAGTTTCGTTATAAAACAATTGATGACGCGTGAATAGATCGCCCAAGTGAGTTAACATGCAAAAATTAGACCCAATGTTGATTCCGATTTTTTTCAGAATAAAATCTAGGGAGAAAATATTACCTGTCCCTTTCCTCTCTATAGCCACACGATTGCGGACAGAAATGTCGTTTGACTTCATATGTGTATACAAAATTTGACAGTGCGCAGAAAAGTAAGACAACCTCATTTGCATAGTTGAACCACTAGTTGTATACAAGAAATAAACAATGAGTGTTACTCACCTCTCTCACCGTAGGTTATGTTATAAACACGTTAATTGGGAAATAGTAAAGTCTACTCTATTGTTGCCAGTGAAATAAACAGCGAATTAAACGCCAATGTCCCCCATACCAATACCCAGCTTAATTAATTCAAAAGGTTTCATACGTATATACATGCAACTAGTGATGTCATCAAAAATTGTGTGCACACTGAAATTGATCTAATGTGCCCACCGGTTGGACAAATTTTCGCATTGACCTTGTTAAATGCTTACAGATTATTATAATAATTTCTGTTTTATGCTATGTGTATATGTACATGTATACATAGTGTTGCACTGCAAATTGCGGTTAATGTTTTGAGAGGCGCACCATTTGCAACTGAGCCCATTAATCCTTGTGACATATATATGCACCAATTACCAACAATGTACCTGTGATAAGTACACTTTTCTTAATCTAACACTATAAGCACTGCAGGTGATTACATGTAGAAAGCACCTACATGGGTTCTCTAGTCCGGGTATTGACTGTTTAAGTCATTTTGCAATATTCTGCAACATCCAGCCATACATATATGTACCTAGACCTTAGTGGAAACTGATATTGTATCATTGAAGTTCCAGAATTTACCTTTACGCACCAGGGGCCTGTTTCATAAAACTTCTTACGACAAATGTTGTCGTTAGTCGGATAATAAACGTCTTAATTATTAATTATCTCTCAATATATTCCTGTCTTGTGACATCTTTTTAGAATCGTCTTGAAAAACTAAATGTATTTTATAGTTTTGACTTACGACTGTTTTTGTCGTACGAACTGTTATGAAACGGGCCCCTGGGTCCAAACTTTTGAGACAGTTATTGCAATTTCGCGCACAGGGGGTTAAAGGTTAATGATTTTTCTACACTGAAGAGTCATACAGCAGTTGCACTATACTAATGGGAAACGTCACTTCCGCCCGCCATTATAACCCGTCATGTCTGTCAGTCAAGTTCAGGTTCATTATCATGTGCATTAAATGGTCGGCATGTCCTAATCGGAGATTAGGTCTATGTGTCATGGCCGGTTGAAATGTATGTTCGTAATAATGAAGTGACCTCAAGCTCGACATGCACTTACTCGAATATCTTTTCACGCTCGAAAGAAACATGTCTTAAATTCCATCCTTGAATCAATTGCGTGATAAACACAAGTGTCTGGTTCTCATTATTTACTTTACTGAGCAGCTCAAAAGCTATATATGTTCCACTAGTAATATATATCCCCCTTCTCTTCATATAGCTACATGTACATGTATAACCAACTCAACAACCTAAACTGCTTCTTTAATAACTACTCTACTTATCCTACCACTAACGTTTTACTTACTACTACATGTACTACTTTTCCTACTACTACTCCTACTAACATTTCTACTCCTTTTACTTTTAATACTACTACTTCTACAACAGTTTATACAACTACTGTACCACTTATACTAGTGCTGGTATTTCTTCTTTTTCTTCTTATTCTACTACTTCTACCACTCGAACTACTACTTCTACTACAATTATTTCTACTTCTACTACTACTACTACTACTACTACTACTACTACTACTTCTACTACTTCTACTACAATTATTTCTACTTCTACTACTACTACTACTACTACTACTACTTCTACTACAATTATTTCTACTTCTACTACTACTATTACTACTACTACTACTACTACTACTACTTCTACTACAATTATTTCTACTACTTCTACTACTACTACTACTACTACTACCTCTACTACAATTATTTCTACTTCTACTACTACTACTACTACTATTACTACTACTATGTCTACTACTATTATTTCTTCTAATACTACTACCACTTACACTGCTGCATCTGTTACTACTATCGCCACCATAAGCGCTATTTCTACTACCATAACTCTACTAATTGTTTCTACATGTACCTAGTACTAGTAGATCACTACGTCTACTTCTTCTAATGCTGCATGTATGGCAAATGTGAACGCCATATGATAGGCTGATTGTACATACATGCATTTACTGTTTGTTGATACAATGTACATGTGGCTGTTTTTTTGGTGGAGCGCTGTGCATTTTAGGGTCAGTTAGGCACTTTATTAAATTGTACCGGAAATGTTGGCCTTACCCTAGATGTCACATGCGCCATCTAGCGGAACTTTCGCGCCCTCAATTAATTATAGTGCTATTGGTTCATACAAGTTATTTACGTGTAGATTTAATGAATGGCTAAGGTGACAGAATCATGACTTAAATTAACGCCTTTTATGCCTGGATAAACCAATAAACTCACATCTGTGTACTGGCTGAAAAATGTCATTAGAAATATACAATTGAACTTCGATATCTCGAACTCGGTTAGGTCGAACATAGCCGAATTTCAAAGTTAAAACGTGGCTAAGCCACGTTTTAACTTTGAAATCCGGGTATGTTTGACTTAACCGAGATCAAAATAATGCAATCCATGTATCGACAAATCGGATAATTCTACTTAAGCGAGTTCGCGATATCGAAGTTAAACTTACAAGAATGGTATAGCCTACTGTTCACAGCGTTTGCCCATAAAAACGATTTGCAATTTCATATGAAAATAATAAACAGTGTAGACATTGGTCACTATCTATTAAAAGTTAGAAGTACATTAATGTAGTTCGGTTGATTTCGTACAACATATTTATTTCCGCCATTTGTGGAACACTCGGTTCAATTCGGGTTTATTTCGGGCAATATGTTTATTTCCGCCACTTGTGGAACATTCGGTTCAATTCGGTTTATTTCGGACAATACGTTTATTTCCGCCATTCTTGAACATTCGGTCAATTCGGTTTATATCGTACAATAAGTTTTATTTCCGCCACAGCTGAACAACCTTTTGACAGGTCCAGAAAAAGCCCGTCATTTTGCGTGAGAACTTTGACACCACGTAATTTACGATTGCTGTGTCGTAGAAACTGGCATCTGCTTAAGATATCAAATATCATATTATATGCCGTCTTTCTCAGAAAATCAATTTGCAATTCGCTTACATTTAGTATTTTAATCAAACAAAAGCATGATTCGCTTGCACTTAGTGTAAACATGTTAATATACTTTTTTTAGGTACAAATGTAATGAGTGAGTAGTTGTCATATACATGTTGCTTACAGCGAAAAAGGCGTTATTCTTTACCAATAAAAGCGTTTACGCTAAAACTGTTATTTCCTTTGCAAACAGTTTGGAGCCAGATGAGACGCCGGGTAACCCGGCGTCTGATCAGGCTCCAAACTGTTTGCCACTCAGATTAAAAAAAAACAATAATAAAAAATGTCTAAATATGGTAATTTCCTACATTTAGTGAATTGCGTTTGCGTTTCGTTTGCATTAAAACGGGAAAGAATAACGTTTTCTTTACCATAGCTTGATAAACCACCGTCAGTGACGTCATTCGTAGTTGTCTGACATCGCGACTTTGTCCCGGGTCAATATCTAAACTGTATTTTGTACTTCCGCCACAGGTTTATTATAATTCATAGGTTGAACAATAATGGTTTTGCACCAATTAGTTTGGCCCGTTAAGTTGGTTCCCCACCCATTATGTTAATTTGCTCTCTTACTGGTCCATAAGACAAACCTCAACTATCAAAATAAATGTCTTCTTTCGAAGTTCATATGTACATTAATACAGCGAAGAAGATATTGTTCTTTCCAGGATCCAAGGCTACACGTATAAAGTATTTTAGTTTAATCCGAGATCATTCTCAAGCATTTGATTGGTCAGATCTTGTAAAAAATGTTAGTATTTACATGTTAATTGCATCGTCGTTAGATTTATTCTATCAAAATGTTAACATATAATTATGTAACTTTGAAAAAAGCATTACAGTTTTAAGCAGTCGATATTGCAGCAGTCAAAGCGTTAGACTTAATTGTTCTGTTTAGGGAACTGCGGTAAGAGTCATTGTAATGAGGGAGTCTTGTTGGGAGGGCCGTTGTAGAGAGGGGCGCTGTAAAGTTTACATAACAGTTTCAGGGGAAGATGAGTAAACGGTCAGGGCTGCCATTTCTCCGGATTTTTCCTAAATCTCCGGATTTTTTCCCAGTTCATGGTAGCTTAAAGCAGGCTGAAAGTAAAGCAGAATGCGCCCTAAGGCGCATTCTGCTTTACTTACAGCCTGCTTTAAGTAGTCGCATGTCAACAAATCAAGAAACAGGCTATGGGGTAAAGGTACGATTCGTAAAATCGCACTTGAAAAATGCAAATTTTGAAATCTTAGGATTTTTATGTCAACTTATGGCAGCCCTGAACGGTGTCGTAACCATGTGTTTATTTATAGACAAAAAGCAATTTAATTACACTTAAAACGTCGACGTTGTACAGTTTCCGTCGCAATTTATATAAATGACGGGAGGTGACAAACCGCACAGGTGACGTAGGGCAGTTTGGGTTTTTGCGTGTTTCCTTCAAACGTTATTTTACTTGGTGGAAAATTCCGTAACTTTATGTAGGCTTTGATTTCAGCGCATTTACAGTTGAAAGTTGAATTCCGCTTAAGCTGGTGCTAGGGGGCGTGAGCACTGTTGCATATTTCAGTATTGCTCATGAACAGACTCAATTAAACCGAGTCTGCAATTTTCAGTATTTGCTTTGTTTTCTGTGCTTTCAGAGGATCTCCCCTTATTCAGATTTTTATGATTAGAGTTTACGAACGGTGTATATACAGATCAGAAACTCGAGGTCTGATCTATGTCCAAACTGACTGACATTAATATTTTGTTTTTGTCTTTATTTAAAACAGTAACATATCTAAAGAGAAAATGCCTGCAGACGACAATTTGTGAAAGCTGGTATAGAGACGCGCAACAGCAGTGCACTTAAATGTAGAAAACGACAACTGTTTGACATTCCTGGCAATACCGTTTTTTCTGAGTGGCAATTTGATCAGGTTCCAAATTGTTTGCAATGGACATGATAGTTTTAGAATAAAAGCGTTTATTGGGAAAGAATATCGTCTTCTCGATTATTATACAGTGGAGAATCTGTTATTCTTTCCCAATAAACGCGTTTATGCTAAAACTATTATTTGCAGTGCAAACAGTTTGGAGCCAGATCAGACGCCGGGTAACCCGGCGTCCGATCAGGCTCCAAACTGTTTGCCACCAAGATAAACAAGAATTATCAGAATTGTCCAAACGTTGTTCTTTTTTACGTTTTAGTGCTTTGCGTTTGCGTACGTTTGCGTTTAAACGGGAAAGAATAACAGATTCTCCACTGTACAATCAGCTGGTAAAACTACGTGACGGTTTATCAATATGATGTGTTTGTGAAACAGTGACCATGGCGTCTGAACGACCTTGACTTTGTATAACATGACCCAACTTGTGCTGAGCTTAAAAACTTCTGGAGTTGAGTAGGTGTGCCATATATGATGTCTCTATCACATGTAGTTCCACAGTAAGGACCAATGTTGAATTAACTCTATTTGACATCTAAATGACATTGACCTGTGACATGACCTAACGTTCAATGAGCTAAAAGGCGTCTTGAGTTGAGTAGACATGCCAAATATGAAGTCTCTATCACGTGTAGGTCCAGATGTATAGGCAAATATTAAAATAATCGTATTTGATTTCTAAATGACCTTGACCTAGGACATGACCCATGTTGCACCTAGCTTCTTTGGTTGAGTACACATGCCTAATATGAAGTTTCTATCACATGCAGTTCATACATGTAAATAACGACCAATGTTAAATACACCCTATGTTACCTATAAATGACCTTGACCTTTGTCAGATAAGCTTTACTTTCAACCTACTTTAAGAGGGTCACCTATCTTCAGAACTAAAAACAGGCTATGAAGACACGAGTTCACCCTTTCCTCCCTGAAACCTCAAATGGACAGTTCTAAGTTTCATTTTAGTCTTGTCAATTTTTTACTTTTAAGGGTTGATTTTTACAAAATATGTCAAAATGACAAACAGTGTAGACCCTGATCAGAGGGCTCCTTAAGGAGCCCTCTGATCAGGGTCTACACTGTTTGCATAGGACAAGTGTACTCCTCACGGGTACACTGTTTTCAAATGACGCATATATGCGTGACTAGGGTTTAAAGAGTAACGCTGGCGTCTGCCTTTCACATCATCAGTCAAGTTTCAGTTGAGTGTAAGTAATAGACGGGGTGAATTGTAAAATATAAAATATTAATAAAAACATAATTAATACTCATACAGTAAGACGTACATTTTGTTGCCAATCTTAAGACGATTTATAAACCTTTGATATAGATGAAAGATTCGCATAGGATACGTTTAAATCTAAATGCTAATTTACTTCTGTTCTAGTTTAGACCTGTATTAAGCAGTCGCCTTCAAAATGAGATAATCGTTATCATTTAAAGCACGGTGGCGGAACACTTGTAGGACTGTGGTATATGATGATTTCTCATCAATCAGGGTTAAACACGAAATTCTGGATTCTTTTGATGAATCAACCTGTATTTGACATATAAACAAACTTAAGTAATTTTAATAACAAAAAATGGTATTTTACGAATTCTGATGAATGTTGATATATTATGCTAGTTATAACTTGGATTAAACTGAATGGAAGATTTGTTAATGGAGCAAAGACAAACTTGTTTCAGTGACCATGGTTAAATTTTAAAGAAGATCAGGGGTCCGTCTCATGAGAGGTCGTACGATGAATATTGTCGTAAGTCATATTTAAAATTCTCAATTCCATAATGATGTATGTCTCAATCTAATCATGTCGTGTGACATCTCTTTGGACCCGTCTTGGAAATACGATTCACAAGAGATGCCACAAGACCGGGTTAGATGGAGAAATAAATTCTATTCTATTTTTTAGAATCTGACTTACGACAATATTTATCGTACGACGTTTAAAAAGACGGACCCCTGGTGTCTGCGATGTTTGCTATACAGACAAAATGCTGTCATCTTTGCTCAGCACTGTATAGACAATTAGTTCATACGAAAGACTTAACGGCCCATTGCAAGAATCGAATTCGGCCTAAATGAAACACAACAAAACATTGCTATTAACTAATGCACCCCTATAACTTCAAATTGACTTTTCAAGTTTCCAATAAATTAACCCATCCCATATATGGAACATGGGCAAATAGTGTAGAATCTGATCAGACGCCGCATAATGCGGCGTCTGATCAGAATCTACATTGTTTGCTGATAGGAATTTCAATAGAAAACAAAACGAAAATAAAATTTTGGACCACAGGCATCCCTTTGATAAAATGGGACTAATCCAATATATAAACATGGAAGAATGCACTGGGCGTAAATGGGTTAAGTCAAGACCTTGTTTGACAATTAGGGTTGTTTTTAACAATATGTGGAAAAATCACAAACAGTGAAGACCATGATTAGTCTTCTAACCTGTTCACGTTGATTTCATAGGGCAAATGAAACTGTGACAGGTTCAGTGGAGAAGACGTTTCCCAATAAACGCGTTTACCCTAAACTATCATTTCCATTGCAAACAGTTTGAAGCTAGATCAGACACCGGGTAACCCGGTGTCTGATCAGGATTCAAACGGTTTGCCACTCACATTGAACCATTGGTCACAATTGTCAAACAAGTTGTCATTTTCTATATTTCATTGCAATGCGATTGCGTTCGTTTTGTGTTTAACCCTTTGAACCCTAGTCCTGCATATATGCCTCCTTTTCAAACAGTGTACATGTGAATAGTACACTTGTCCTGTGCAAACAGTTAAGACACATATCAGAGGGCTCCTTTCGGAGCCCTCTGATCAGGGTATTCACTGTTTGTCAAAAAGCCAAACATTGACCAAAACACCCTTAAAAGTCAGATATGGACTAGACTAAAATGGAAAATGGAATTGTCCATTTAATGTGTCAGGGAGGAAAGAGTTAAACGGAATAATAACGTATTGTCTACTATAGCATGTTAGTATAACAGAAAGTTCCAGATGGACTCCCTCCTTAACCGCTATTGAACTTTTGGCGAACATATTCCTTAAACAAATTTAAGACAGGATGAAAGTAAAGGTTTTTAAAAGCAGGCTTCTCATCAAGATGTAGACTTGTGTTGCAGTTTCAGTTTAATTCTCTGTCAGTTTGCATTTACATACAAAAACCCATACATACAGTTAACAGAAGCCTTTCACATGCATGCAGTGCATTGTCCACACATCATCACGTATACAGCTTAGCAATAATGTTGTATTTCACAGTTTTTCGAATATACGGATTATCTGCATTAACAAAACTCTGACATTCCGTATGACAGAATTTTACAACCGATATTTACATTTAATGTGTACAAAAAGAGGGACGGTCACCATTTCCAAACATACAGTACAGTGGAGAATCTGTTATTCTTTCCCAATAAATGCGTTTACGCTAAAACTATTATTTGCAGTGCAAACAGTTTGGAGCCAGATCAGACACCGGGTAACCCGGCGTCTGATCAGTCTCCAAACTGTTTGCCACCAACATAAACATGAAATATCAGAATTGTCCAAAAGTTGTTCTTTTCTACGTTTTAGTGCTTTGCGTTTGCGTACGTTTGCGTTTAAACGGGAAAGAATAACAGATTCTTCACTGTACTTCTCGTTGTATTTCCACAAAGATTGATAACTTTTGTAAAACGTCTTCAACCAGAACAAGGTGGAAAGTGTCATACAATAAATGAAACCCTTTCCAATTATACCCTTTTTGTATTCATCAAGGCTTGATCACCTTTGTAAATAATCTGGAGACAGATCAAGAGCAGAGTAACTCGACGTTTAGTCATGTTCAAAGCAATGACATAAACACGACTTTAGGCAACTCATCCAACTCTGCAACTGCAGATGGAAACTACCAGTTCCAAATTAAGCTTCCAAATTAAGCTTTGTCTATCAGTTCTGTTGTTGTTGTTTTGAAAAAATGGCAATGTATACGCTGATCAGGGGGGCTTCTTAAGAATACCTCTGATCTTTGTATACACTGTTTGCAGAGACAAGTGTACTCTTCGCAGGTGCATTGCTTGTAAAAGACGCGTTTACTCATCGCTAGGGCTAAATGGGTTAACCCTTTCATGACCAAATTTATTATGCGACTTTTAACCCCACCCCCTTCACCGCTGTATCGTCATTTTCTTCAATATTGTTGTCTACAATATCGTCGTTTCAAGGTAAGATTTAACTTTAACCCTTTACCTGATAGCCTATTTCTAGTACTTAAGATAGGTGACTACTTAAAGCAGGTTGAAAGTAAAGCAGAATGCGCCTAAGGGCGCATTCTGCTTTACTTTCAGCCTGCTTTAAGCTATCATGTGCTATAATATAGAAAATATTCCCCATAATACTTATTCATAACTGATTAAATTGGAACTATTTTCTTCAGCGGATGAATAAATCATATCCGCTAAAAGGCGCTTCTATTGGGGAAAGGGTTAAAAAGGCAATATGATTGATGTAATTTCAAAACAAGTGGCGTCTGATCAGGATCAAAACAGTTTGCATATGCGCTTTATGACGTCATTGAGAGTGAAATGGTTGAAGGGTTAAATATCCTTATTGTACAAAGCATGTTGGTCGTGCAATATGATTTATAATATATGAATAAACACTAACCTAAAATAGAGGCTCCAATCCTTCAGTTAAATCCCTCAACATTCAGTGTCTCCAATGGTCAACTCAGTCCATCTTTTAATAAAACCACATTACACTCAACCAATTACGTCCACTACTACTATATATAAGTCATTGATGAATTTCAAGTATGCCAACAGTTTAAAGCAGGGTGACAAAAAAAACCAGAAAGCTCCTACAGGAGCTTTCTGTTTTATTGTCACCCTGCTTTAAACAGTCACTTGCCTTGAATATCCGTTCTCACATGTGATAGATACTACATGAACACCTTAGATGTGTATTTTAAATAAGTCCATAATAATAACCGAGCCTTGTACCTATTAAATGATTGCCTTGAATAAGATCATCTAAACAAGCTTTGAACAAAATGGTCGTATTTAGTATAACATTATAATGACCCCTACATGTACAGTGGAGAAGACGTTATTCTTTCCCAACAAACGCGTTTACGCTAAAACTATTATTTCCATTGCAAACAGTTTGGAGCCAGATCATACACCGGGTATCCCGGCGTCCGATCAGGCTCCAAGCTGTTTGCCACTCAGATTAAAAAAAACAATAATTAAAAATGTCAAACAATGGTAAATTTCCTACATTTTAGCGATTTGCGTTTGCGTTTCGTTTGCGTTTAAACGGAAAAGAAAAAAGTCTTTTCCACTGTACGTCATGTACTATAGTAGCTGAATGACCACAAGGCGTCGCTAAATTTTCAATTACAATATAAGACCATTGACACAATAGAGGGATAAATCTCAACCCTTAGCCCCTTAAAAGTTTGTTTTTTTCAGCTCCCCTAATTTCTTAATTTGGAACCAGATAAGACAATGTAAGTATTTTTTCTCAGATTTCAAGCAATGATGTAGCTCCTTGTACCGGATATCTGTTTCACTACCTTAAAACATACTAGCGGGTTAACAGTAAGAAATTAAGTTTCCGAATATGAGTGTTTTAAGGTAGTTTAAGTGAAACCACGCTACCATATCAACCGATGTTGTTTTTGCAATAAATACTGAAAATTTACCCCAAACTGACCATCGCACTTATTTGATTATTTGATTCATTGGTAATCTCTATCGTGCTAAATTACCGTCTGCCAAATAAATTGTCGTCTGTAAAGTAGGTCATTCGAATTGCAAGGATTTATTTTAAGGCTGGGGACCCCTAATGAGATTGGACCAAAATAGGTACTCTACGAACAGCGATCGGTCATTCTCGTCAACTGCCGAGCTGTATCGAACCATGCTTTAGCATGGTTCGGAACAGATCGGCAGTTGACGAGAATGATCGATAAGTCTCCGTAGAGTTCCGATATTTTCCGACATTGACCCGATTTCATTAGTGGTCCCCAACCTTAAAGAAGAAAGTAAATATCGATAGCGTATAGCGGATAGCGGCCCCCTTGACGAGATGCTGGGTGGCACGGTGTCTGATACTCGAATGGTACAAAGTTTTGCCAAATGTTTGAGCTAAATCGAGTAAACAGTGGAGAAAACGTTATTCTTTCCCGTTTTATAACGCAAACGAAACGCAAAAGCAATGTACTAAACAATAGAAATTTACAACTATTTGATATTGTTAGCGATTCATTTTAATCTTGGTGACAAACAGCTTGGAGTCTGATCAGACGCCTGGCTTCAAACTGTTTGCAATGGAAATAATTGATTTAACTTAAACGCGTTTATTGGGAAATAATAAAGTTTTCTCATTTGTACAACGGTAGGAGTTTCAATGCACATTTGATCGCGGGTATAGTGGGATAGAGAAAATTTGAAATGCGTTTAGATCTTGATCTAATATTTATCAGATTGTAAAATCAATAAAATTAATTGCAGACACAGAGAACTTTGAGTAATTGACACTTTGAGTAAATCACATCAGTTCGGTGCTTAAATGCATGTAACCCCCAATTTCACTTTCGTGACGTCATCTGCTTTAAACAACTGTCGTCTGCTTTTATTTCTCAAAGTTAAATTGTAGGTTAGTTGATGTACGAATGCTAATGCTGTATCGATGTCAAACAGGCTGGATCCTGATCAGACGCCGCGTTACGCGGCGTCTGATCAGGACCCAATCTGTTTGCAAATAACCATGGTACTTGTGGTAAGTTAAAGACAGTGAAGGGGTTCGTGACTGGTGAGACCGTGTTGAGACGCAGTCGCGTATGAGATTAATGTATGTGGGTGTGGGATTAAAACTTTTACAATAACAGATTTACCCAATAAAAACAACCTATCACATCATTGCCACCCCCTCAATGCACTATCCCACCATACCAAACACATTATCCCAGCAAATTCTTAAACGTTTTTAGCAAGAATCGCGAAAAAACAACTTTTCAATGCATATTTCAACAGTAGTAGCTCATTTGGTGGCGAAAGTGTTGACCCATTTACGCCCAGTGGATTCTTCCATGTTTATATATTGGATTAGTCCATTTTTATCAAAGGGATGCCTGGTCAAAAAATTTCATTTTCATTTTGTTTAATTTTGAAATTCCTATCAGCAAACAGTGTAGACTCTGATCAGACGCCGCATAATGCGGCGTCTGATCAGCGTCTACATTGTTTGACCATGTCTCATGGTCAAAATTGTCATTTTCATTTTGTTTAAATTGAAATTCCTATCAGAAAACAGTGTAGACTCTGATATGTAGCGTCTACACTGTTTGTCCATGTCTCTTACACGAGGTCGTGGGCATAAATGGACTAAACTTACACCGACGTAATACTTATATTATCTTTTGAATCAAGGTCGGTTCAGCAAATCCGTTTTGAGTGAACTCATATTATACTGACAGGTATGAAGCGAAGAGCTTTCAAGACACATTTCAGCTTAAAATAAGACGAATCTAATGCAGAAAAGTGCGGAAAGAGCTTTCTTCATTAATTTTATCTTGTTCACATCTATTAATCAGGCAATGGCTTACGGTTTTACGGTTCTTTTCTTAGAGATCGTTTAACACAAGATCGACTGTTGACATATTGCTTAAAGCATAATTTGAAAACATATTGAAACAGGTCAAAAGGACATTTAATGAAGAAACCATGTTTATGAATGAAATATCCAAACGGAGTCGATTTGTATGAGTCTTTATATTTGTTTAGTTTGCTTACCTGTTCTGTTTTCGAATTTACTTGATCGAACTAACAATGTGTCTAATCATTTTCTATAGTGAGTTTAACTTTGTAAACTGTTTACAAATACCAATTTATCGTGGACGACCTGTAGGTGGCCAAATAGGCGTATGATAACATCTATTATGGCGACATCGACGGACAACCACAGTTAATAAAGTTACGTAACTCTGTACGAAAACTTAACTGCCCCTGTTTAACACAATGAACAACCACCTGTTGTCCTTGAAATTTAAAGCAAACTTATGAAAAGTTACTTTCTATTATAAAGACGTGGTCCCAATCCCATTTAAGTCAGACTTTAAATGCTCGGTACCAGTCGGAACAGTTCGGCTATTTTCGACAACCGAATTTATTTCATAGGCGAATGACTTATTCATTCCGTGTGTTTAATTTGTTCCACGCACCGTGTAATCATCGTAGAAACTGGCGAGGGTCTACACTATTAGCATGTTTACCATTAGTTGCTAATAAAAATCTTAAGATTTCTAAATTTTCCAGCGTGATTTTAGAAATAATACCTTTAACCCTTGCGGTTTGAACAAACATCCGATTTTTAAATGTTCACTCGTTAAAATAGGGAAATCAGTTTGTATCACTTTAATTTAATCCTCGCCTAAAGTCGAATTCGCAAACAGTTTTGATCCTGATCAGACGCCGCGTTACGCGGCGTCTGATCAGGATCAAAACTGTTTGACACCCGTTTCGATATTTCATATGTCATACTCTCTTAATTTTAACTTTGAAATGATATTGAAACCATAATATTGAAGCAGACGACAAAATAACGGTGTAGGGGTAAAAAACTCAAAAGTAATTTGGCGGTGAAAAGGTTAATACACATTGGTTTGTCCATGTTGAGTAAAGAACCTTATCACATAAAACCTACTCTGGGAGTGTTATAAAGCCATTCAATAAACTATAGTGAAATATCAATATTTGGGCTCCGGCCCTACCTGTTCGTCTATGAGCGCTGCATGGCGCTGGGCGCCAAATGACGTCCTTTGCCAACAACGTCAAGGTTTGGCGGAAAATACATATGGCGGAGAGACAAAAAACTACGGATTCAGTTCACTTAAATGTGATAAAATTTTAATAGGATCTAACATTCGTGCTCATTATTTATCATTCTTAATAAACTCGTTGACTAAAACCAATATATCGCTCGCCAAGGCTCGCGTCATATTGTTTTAGTCAACTCGTTTATTAAAAATGATAATTAATGAGCACTCATGTAAGATCCTCTATTTATTTCTAGAATACATGTACAGTGAAATCTCACATTCGAATACTCACAGTTATTGCTATATTGAAGACATGTGTCTACTTAAAACAGAAAAGGAGCTTTCTGATTTAATTCCTACATAAATACGCCTTTTTACGCCTCTATTTTATTCCTCAACAAAAATATATAGTTCCACTTTATTCACTTACAAATGTGTACCATGAGAAATAATTTCTACAGTACTGAATCTTATTAAATTAACCATTTTTGCGATTCGCTTGCAATTCGCTTGCAATTCGGTGGCAATTCGCTTGCGATTCAAAGTACAAACTTTACCCTCGGGTAAGTTATTTTGAATGGTGTATCTAACAAATGTTTACAAATATCCCTTCGATATTGTTTTCGATTCCATTTTTGTCACAACCGCTTCGGAAAATTCGCGTTAAAATATTCAAACGTAGGATTTGTTTTTTGAAGCGCGCGATTCGATGGTAATTCGATGGCAATTCGCTTGCGATTATCAATTTTATTTAAGGTTCAGTACTGTATATCTAATAGATACTAGCTTAAAGCAGGCTGAACGTAAAGCAGAATGCGCCTTTAGGCGCATTCTGCTTTACTTTCAACCTGCTTTAAGTTTTTACTTGTTTTCAAAACTAGAAAACAGACTATATGGTAAAGGGTTTATTCTACCATGCTTTAAAAGAATAACCTGGTTTTGATGTATCAATTAACTCATTACCCTATAGCCTGTTTCGAGTTTCGGGGAAAGGTGGACTGTTGAAGTAGGTTGGAAGTAAACCTTAAGGCACATTCTGCTTTACTTTCAGCCTGCTTTAAGCTATTATTTACTAGGATATAGGAAATATTTCTTATGGTACGTATTCATGACTGTATAAAGTGAAACTATTTTCTTTAAAGGCGGGAATAATTAGATTTTTGTATGCATGTGTTAATAGGTTAATGCATATATCATATTAGGTGATGGAACTACCGGTAGATGGGGTTTGGCTGTAGTAAACCAAAACAAGACAAAGCTGTAAAATCCTGACCTTATCTTGAAGTGATTCTGTCAATAACGAGTACCCAATAAATGAATACGATTTATAATCAGTAATATATCAATGGGGTGGTAGCAAAGTTGGAGGTGATTTCATACACTGAATGTTAGGGCTGTCTGTAGGAACATTACTCGGCATTTCCGTAAATAGGCTACTTGTACGGAAATGACCGAGTAATGTTCCAATGACCATGTAATTAATTGGAAATGGTGTTTGAAACGAGAGATGGAATAGTAAAGGGAGTAAGAGAGAGGGACGGGCATACAGAGAGACAGACTAATAGAGAGAGAGAGAGACTAAGATACATATAAATAGAGACAGACAGAGACAGACAGAGAGAGACAGACAGACAGACAGCGAGACAGATATACAGATATAGAGATAGAGAGAGAGGAAGGGAGAGGGAGAGAGAGGGGGAGAGAGAGAAAAGACAGACAGATATACAGACAGACAGACAGGAAGACAGGGATACTGAGATACGGAGACAAAGAGACAGAGAGACAAAGATAGAAATAGAGAGAGCTATACAGACAGAGAGTAATACAGACAGAGAGTGAGAGAGGGACAGACACAGAGACAGAGACAGAGAGACAGAGACAGATATATCTTGTTACAGCTCTACTGGCAGCTCTTCTTGCTCATTCTGTTTCATTTTAGAGAACCTACATACAAGTGTCAACCATTTGATATGGATCACACTGGTACAAATTCCAAAAACGGTTCGTTTTATATGAGTAGTTATAAGTACAGTGGAGAAAACGTTATTCTTTCCCGTTTAAACGCAAACGAAACGCAAACGTAAATCGATAAAATGTTGGAAATTACCATTTTTGACATTTCTAATTATTGTTGTTTAATCTGAGTGGCAAACAGATTGGAGCCTGATCAGACGCCGGGTTACCCGGCGTCTGATCTGGCTCAAAACTTTTTGCAATGAAAATAATAGTTTTAGCGTAAACGCGTTTATTGGGAAAGAATAACGTTTTCTCCACTGTACCTCACGTCTGTAAAAGTTAATTAATCTATCATATACGTCAAGGCAGCAGGTTAAAAAAAACATATGCCTTCATTTGTACAGTAAGTTTTTCTTCTTCTGATTATGCACGTGTAAACACCCATGCCAAGTATCAGTCCCACCCTTACATGTACCATAATAAGGCAAAAGAGACATCTAACAATAAAGGAAAGCATCAAAGTAATTTTGTGCATTACTTCCATCCTGCATTAGACGGTTATCCGTTTAAAGTTATCATATTCATTGTAAGTACGCGTCGTTTACAAACAGTGTATTTACATTGCAAGAAAGGTACACTTGTCGCATATAAAAAAGCTAAAAATAGTAGACCCTGATGATCCGGATCTGCACAGATTGTCTGTTGGTTTGTTTGTCTGTCTGTCAACAACTTTAACCGTGTCCATTACTTCAGAGCAAAGTGTAGTAAACACTTCATATTTGGCGTATGTACTCAACTCAAGAAGTTCTTTAGTTCAGTACAACTTGGATGATGTCCGACAAAGGTCAAGGTCATTAAGTGGTCAAATGAGGTGATTTTGAATTTGACCATAACATCAAAATCAAGTGTGATAAGACTTCACAAAAAGCATATGTGCTCAACTCAAGAAGCTCTTCAGGCCATTAGAAGTGCTTGGCAAAGGTCAAGGTCATTTACATGTCAAATGGGTCGATTTCTTATTTAGTCATACTGTTTTTTACCTCCAAATGGTTACATTTTAGTGACAAAACACTTCGGGGGCATTTGTCAGTGACTGTCACACTGTTCTTGTTATCATTTCTCTTGATGTATATTCTGAGCGGCAAACAGATTTGGAGCCTAATCAGACATCGGGTTGTCCGGCGGCTGGCCTTGCTACAAACGTTTTGCAATAGAAGTATTAGTTTTAGCAAACATGCGTTTAGTGGGACAGAATAAGGTCTTCCCCACTAGACAGAAGTAGGATATACTACTTTTTATTTCTCGTTTGAACGAAAAGTCACTTAAATGTAGAGAAACGGCTCTTATTAATCTGAGTGGCAAACAGTTTGGGGCCTGATCAGACGCCGGGTTACCCGGCGTCTGATCTGGCTCCAAACTGTTTGCATTTGACATAATTATCTAAACATTTATTAACGCGTTTATTGGAGGAAAATAACGTTTTCTCCATTACATGTATAAATGGTTAACATGCATTTTTATTACCGTATGTAACTATCAATATCTGGTGTCATATTCAATGACCTTCATCATAATCGCTTTACAGTGAAGAAGGAGTTAATCATTCCCAATGAACGCGTTTACGCTAAAACTATTATTTTCATTTGCAAACAGTTTGGAGCCAGATCAGGGCTCCAAACTGTTTGCCATTCAGATTAATATCAATAGTCAGAATTGTCAAAACGTTGTTATTTTCTATTGCGTTTGTGTTTCGTTTGCGTTTAAACGGGAAAGAATACATTGTAACGTATTCTCCATTGTAATTATGGTTGGACGATACTAATTCAAAGATGTACCAATATTCCTTGCATTCTGTACATATTAGTACAGGGTTAAATTCAGGTAGGTATATCATACATGTACTACTACGGGGGCTTTCTGGTTTTCTTCTACGTGTATCTTGTATTATGTAGTTCGATGAATGTAAAGAATCTGTCATCTTTAAAGAATGGTAGATTGTTACAAGTGTGACTGTATAAGTGATGAATTACTTATACGAGATATTTATGATCTAAGTAACGAGGAAACGGACTTCTGAATAGTGTTACCTTGAACACCGCTACACCGGAAAATACATTATGTCCCCTTTGAAGAAACCAAACGCAAACGCAACGCAATTAAAAGGGAGAAAAATGACAGCGTTTTAAAGGGAATGACACTACATGTATTACAAAATAAGAACGACAAAAAGTGTTGAGCCTGATTAGACTCCAAACTATTTGTAATGTGCAAAGGGTTTATTCTAGTAGATGCTAGCTTAAAGATTGATGCGCATTCTGCTTTACTTTCAACCTGCTTTAAGTAGTCATCTATTTTCAAAACTAGAAACAGGCTATGGGGTAAAGGGTTAAACGGGAAAGAATTATGGCTTCTCCACTGAAGCCTTTATCCCACATTAATAACTCTTGGTAACAGCCATATTAATCGTCTATTGTAACCCTGTCGTACAGTGGAGACTCTGTTATTCTTTCTCGTTTAAACGCAAACGTACGCAAAGCACTAAAACGTAGAAAAGTACAACTTTTTGACAATTCTGATAATTCATCTTTATCATGGTGGCAAACAGTTTGGAGCCTGATCAGACGCCGGGTTACCCGGCGTCTGATCTGGCTCCAAACTGTTTGCAGTGAAAATAATAGTTTTAGCGTAAACGCGTTTATTGGGAAAGAATAACGTTTTCTCCACTGTAACAGCCATATTAATCGTCTATTGTAACCCTTTCGTAGTTTTGATATCATTTCCTTCACATTGTTGTCTGCTGTTAGTGCTTCAAAGTTAGATTTCAATCAATATGATTGTAATATATGGATTTAATTGTTAAATTTGTTACTAGGTCTTTACCGTTCGCAAATGTTTAAAACAGTTAAAACTCAAGACTGGTAATACATTGTCGCCAACTGTTATATTGCATGAACACAGCCATACAACATGCCATAAATGACATGTGAAGTTAGCATGAGCGAGCATATGTTAAGTGACGATATATAACTATATAAATAAGCAGTCTTAACCCATTTGTGCCCACGATCCCATTTATGGGACATATAGGGCAAACAGTGTAGACTCTGATCGGACGCCGCATTATGCGGCGTCTGATCAGAGTCTGCACTGTTTGCTGATAGGAATTTCAATATAATACAAAATTAAAATTAAAATTTTGACCAGGCATCCCTTCGATAAAAAATGGACTAATCCAATATATAAACAAAGAAGAATCCACTGGGTGCAAATGGGCTAATACAGAAATAAACAACCTCGATTACGACCACGGAAGTATATGCTACTGTGTTCCCTCCCTACAATGGCCCTCCCAGTAACGACTCCCTCATTACTACTTATGCCCAACCTATTGACGGCTGCAATGTCGTCTGCTTGAAATTATCTTAATTGCATTTCTCACAATTACAGTACATAATGGACATTTTGACAGTCTGGTTTGGATTCAAGCTGTTTGTCACTCGTCATTATATTTATTCTATCAAAATGATCACTTATAGATCTATAGGTCAAGGTCAAGGCTTTGTTTATTATCGTGTCACCCCTATTGAAAGGGCCAGTCAGTTTTGGCTTATTAGACACCTATTCTTTTTGGCGCGCACAGTACCTCCCGAATCCCTTCTCTTTTATGTAACTTTGAGAAAAACAGCAAACGATAATTTAAAGCAGACGGCAGTGTATCCTAAAAGCGTGAGATATAATTGTCTTGTTTAGCGAACAGCGACAAACGTTGTTGTAAGGAAGACGTCATTGTTGGGAGGGCCGATGTGAGGTAATGAGCATTGTAGTCACCGTGACCGACAATCACAAAACTCCTCACAAGTGTGACGGCACGCAACCTAAGGGGCACAACGTGTGACGACACGCAAACCAATGTAGCACAATGTGTGACGTCACACACACTAAGGTGGGACAACGTGTGATGTCACAAAGAACTAAGATGGCGTAACGTGTGATGTCGCGCTAGATAAAGTAGCACAATGTGTGACGTCGAAAAAGCTTAGTTGGCACAACGTGTGATGTCACACAAACTAAGGTGGTACATGTACAACGTGTGATGTCACACAAACTAAGGTGGCACAACGTGTGACGGCACGCAAACTAAGGGGGCACAACGTGTGATGTCGTGCAAGGTAAGGTGGCACAACGTTTGATGTCGCACAAACTTAGGTGGCACAACGTGTGATGTCACAAAGAACTAAGATGGCGTAACGTGTGATGTCGCGCTAGATAAAGTAGCACAATGTGTGACGTCGAAAAAGCTTAGTTGGCACAACGTGTGATGTCACACAAACTAAGGTGGTACATGTACAACGTGTGATGTCACACAAACTAAGGTGGCACAACGTGTGACGGCACGCAAACTAAGGGGGCACAACGTGTGATGTCGTTCAAGGTAAGGTGGCACAACGTTTGATGTCGCACAAACTTAGGTGGCACAACGTGTGATGTAGCACAAGGTAAGGTGGCACAACGTGTGATGTTGCACAAACTAAGGTGGTACAACGTGTGATGTCACACAAACTAAGGAGGCACAACGTGTGACTGGACGCAAACTAAGGGGGCACAACGTGTGATGTCGTGCAAGGTAAGGTGGCACAACGTTTGATGTCGCACAAACTAAGGTGGTACAACGTGTGATGTAGCACAAGGTAAGGTGGCACAACGTGTGCTGTCGCACAAACTAAGGTGGCATATGGTGTGAAGTCACACAAACTATGGTGGCACAACGTATGACGTCGCGAAAACTAGAGGGACACACCGAGTGATGTCGCGCAAGCTAAGGTGGCAAAACGTGTGACGTCGCGCAAGCTAAGGTGGCACAACGTGTGATGTCGCACAAACTAAGGGGACACAACGTGTGATGTCGCGCAAACTAACGTGGCACAACCAGTGATGTCGCGCAAGCTAAGGTGGCACAACGTGTGAGTTCGCGCACGCTAAGGTGGCATACAGTGTGAGTCAGTGCAAGCTAAGGTGGCAGAGCGTGTGATGTCGCACAAATTAAGGTGGTTCAACGTATGATGTCAAAAATGCTAATTTCTACAACATTTCGATTTGCGTTTGCGTTCGTTTGCATTTTAACGGAGAAATAACGTTTTCTCCACACTGTATATAGGGATTATCACCAAGAGTAGGTTAAGAAATGTCTTTAAGCATGCATATTTTGCATATGAACTTTTTATAAAATCACTTAAAACGTGTGAGGAGAAAAATGTCACGCTTTCTAAAATTAAACGGATTACTTCGTAATGCAAATATTAACAGGGGTTGAAATGTATGATTTGTTTGATTAATTTTGTCGTCGCTTTTTCACAGCATTTCAGTCATATCGCAACGCCCAGTTAATTAAATGTGGAGGAAGAACCCAGAAACCCTTTATACACTGGTCAGGCACAAATCGGTAACTGGGAAGAACCATCGACCTTCCGCAAACAGCTGGGCACTTCTGCTTCTTCAGATGTATTTTCCCCCGTTTAAACGCGCATGAAACGCAATGGCAATGCACTATTAAATTGTAGAAAGCTCTTCATTTATCTGAGTCACAAACTGTTACCCGGCATCTGATCAAACTCTAAAATGTTTGCAGTGGAATTATAGTTCTTTTTATCGTAGACCCCATTATAGGTAAAGGATATGTCGTCTCAACTGTAGAAACCGTGTTGAACTAATATGGGAGGGGTCTGCATGGGATACTAAAACTTCAAACCAATAAGGTGACCCTATCAGTGGTGAGTTCAGCTGTTAGGACATCACATACAATGATTCTAGATTAATCTAAGTTATAGCAGTAAAATCCTCGATAACGACCTGTAAAACGTGACAGCTTAAAGAGAGATAAACTGTTTGGCTGCATTTCCAATTGAAATAACAGTTTTAGCGTAAACGCGTTTGTTGGGAAAGAATAACGTCTAGCCCTCTGTACAAGTTATTCACCTGTGGGTTGCTACCAAGACGGGGCATCAAAAGTACAAAAACAGGCGAATCACTTAAAAACTCAAAATGTCACACCATGAACTGTATTTACTGTTTGCTTACAGTGGAGAGAACGTTATTCTTTCCAGTTTAAACGCAAACGCAGCGCAAACGCAAATCGCTAAAATGTAGGAAATTGCAATTTTGTGACATTAATATAGTTACAGGACTATTTCTATAGTATTGTCTTTTTGATCCGATTGGCAAACAGTTTGGAGCCTGGTCAGACGCCGGGTTACCCGGCGTCTGATCTGGCACCAAACGGTTTGCACTGCAAATAGTAGTTTGAGCGTAAAAACGGGTTTTTGTGGAAAGAATAACGTTTTCTCTACTGTATCTATACTGTTTGCTTGTTTGTTTACATTGAAGTAAACGTCATCCTATCGCAATAAACGTGTTTGTTTATTATAGACTATTATACAATTATATTTTCATTGCATAGATAACTTGAGACCAGATTACGGTGCGAGTATCCCGGCGTCTGAAAGCTATTATAGAAAATGTCTGTATCATTTGTATCCTGCCTAAACTCATTACCCACTAGACTTCTATTAGACAATTTTAATTCCAAATTAAGTCTATTCCATTTTTGACAACTTAGGGTTGATTGATTTTATCAATCAAGTGCCAAATGACAAACAGTGTAGACCCTGATCAAAAGGATCCTGCAGGAGACCTCTGATCAGGGTCTTCAAAGTTGTCACATGACAAGTTTAAGGTTCACCATTTGTTAATGAAAACAGTTTCTAAATAGGACTTTCTGTATTATTTCAATCATTGCATGGGGTTTAGATCTTCTAGCTATTTAAACCACTTCACTGCCATGACGTCATGAATTTTAAACAATTGCCATCTGCTTTTAAATCAAAATTTTGTAATGAGTGTAAAAATGTTTCGAATTTGATCAGGCGTCGCGTAACGCGGTGTCTGATCAGACTCCAAACTGTTTTCAAATAACTATTTTACTCAGGGTAAGGCAGTAAAAAGGTGAACTTAAGACTGACTCTACTCAACTCAACTCAATTTTATTACTGCTTTTGCCAAACGTCAAGTGCAAATATCTCGGTATAATACAGGGGAGAAAACGTTATCATTTCCCAATAAACGCTTTTACGCTAAAACTATTATTTGCATTACAAACAGTTTGGAGTCAGATCAGACGCCGGGTAACCCGGCGTCTGATCAGGCTCCAAACTGTTTGCAACTCAGATAAAAAACTAGAAGTCAGAATTGTTAAAAATGTTTCATTTTCTAGTTTAGTTTAGTTTAGTGAAGTCATTTTCTACACTGTATTGCAATACGTTTGCGTTTCGTTTGCGTTTTAACGGAAAAGAATAACGTTTTCTCCACTGTACCGGTAGGTATGGTAGCTACAATTCTGTTTGACATTCAAATCTTTTGAATAGATTATATATAACAGTAAATCTCGTAAATTAGAGTTAACTACGATCAATTGTTTCAAAATGTCAGCTTTAACAATTTAAAAGAAACTGTAAGATTTGTTTTTATCAACTAAGCCATAAGAAAGCTATATCTTGCAGACGACTTTTTCAAGGTGAAAAAATTCAAAGTAAGAAGTTACTTTCTACTACTGACTGCTTACAAAGTAGTTAAACATAGCAAAGAAATACAGCAAATGTATTTCATGAAATAAGCAGTATGAAATATATTCTAAATATATTTAAGAATGCAATTCAAAGTCAAATAAAATTTAGAAACAACTTACCTAGCCAGTTCTCAGGAGACAAATCCTTACGCGACTGCGCACTCAGCTGACAGCCGGGCAACTATATATACGGTCACATGATAATCACGTGACTTCTAAGAAAACGGAGACACAGGTACACGAAGCGTATATCCTCAAATATCACACTTAGGACAAGTGACTATAAGGCATCTCAAGCTGTCCCTTATAAACTTTTACAACCTCAAATATTAATGTCAGCTGTATGGGCCTACAGTGGAGAAAACGTTATCCTTTTCCAAATAAACGCGTTTACGCTAAACCTATTATTTCCATTGCAAACAGTTTGGAGCTCCTAGCTGTTTGCCACTCAGATTAAAAGAAAATAATTAGAAATGTCAAAAGATTGTTATTTCCTACATTTAAGCGATTTGCGTTTGCGTTTCGTTTGCGTTTAAATGGGAAAGAATAAATTGTGCTCCCCACTGTACCTTTATACAGAATGAAATGTTTAATGGTTTTAAAAATTGTTTACATACTTGAAATTCTCCGTCTGTCTGCTAGTCTCTGTTTCACTGTCTGTCCGTCTGTACATGTAGGAATGTCTCGGGCCTGTTTGTTAACCAATTACACCATAAATACGCATTTTTACACCTTTGGTGTACTCCACAGTTTTCTCAATTTTATACAGTAATGAATATGTTTCAAAAGAAATATTTGCTATATTTCAGTTGATGATAGCTTAAAGCAGGCTGAAAGTAAAGCAGAATGTGCCTTGAGGCACATTCTGCTTTACATTCAACCTGCTTTAAGTGGTCACCTGTATTTCAAAACTGGAAATAGGCAATGGTTTAATGGGTTATTACCGCTTGTCTACTAGGCTGTCCGAACTCTGTTTCTATGTTTTCATGTGTGACGCGTGAAATGTCTGTTTGTCAGTCCATTTTGTCTTCTTTGTCTTATCCTGTCCGCCTGTCTTTCACTCTGTTGGTCGACATATCTGTTGGTATACACGTACGTCTGTCTCTCCTTCCCTGTCTCATTTTCTCTGCCTTTCGCTTCTTCTCTATGTATGTGTGTATGTGTGTTATTGCTCTCTCTTTAGCTCTCTATCCTTCTCTCTCTCTCTCTCTCTATCTCTCTCTCTCTCTCTCTCTCTCCCTCTTTATCTCCCTCTATCTCCTTCTCTTTGCCTCTATCTTTCTGTATTGCTGTCTATTTGACTGTCTCTGTCTGTGTCTCTCCATCTGTCTGTATGACTGTCTGTCTTTCTCTCTGTCTGCCTTTGTCTACCTATCTCTCTCTCTCTCTATCTCTCGCTCTCTCCCTCTTTCTCTCTTTCTCTCTTTCCCCTCTTTCCCGCTCTCCCTCTCTATCTCTCTCTCTCTCTCTCTCTCTCTCCATCTCTATCAATCTCTGAACGAACGAGCGAACGACGGTGTGTAAACTGGTTATTGTTTAAAACAAGCCGAAATAGATTACAGATTTATGACCTGTCTTTTAAACGTAGGTGACTTGTTTTATATCAACATTCTTTGATTATATTATAACAGTCGAGTATGATATACACGTGTTTACAGCCAGAGTGCAACAGTTTGATCAGACGCCGCGTTACGTGGCGTGTAACGCGGCGTCTGGTCAGAATTAAAACTTTCTATCACTCATTTCGAAATTGTGTCCGTCCTATTGCCTTAACCCTTTCCCCCATAGAAGCGACTTTTAGCGTATTTAATTTATTCCTCCGCTGAATAAAATAGTTCTAGTTTATACCCTCATGAACAATAACCATTACAAATATGTTCTACAACCTAGCAGATTTTAGCTTAAAGCAGGCTGAAAGTAAAGCAGAATGTGCCTTGAGGCACATTCTGCTTTACTTTCAACCGGCTTTAAGTGGCCACCTGTCTTTTAAACCAGAACTAGGCTATGAGGTAAAGGGTTAAATCTTACTTTGAAACGACATTGCAGACAACAATATTGAGGCAAACGACACTAGGGCGGTGCAGGAGTAAAAACCTCACGATAACTTTGACCATGAAAAGATTAACCCCTTCAGCTCAATCATATCGTCTGCTTCAAATATGTTCCCTGAAAAACAAAAATGAGCTTTGACCGATGAAACGCCGATAAGAGTATCAAGTATTTTGAATCCAGATCTAACGCTGTGTCTCTGTTCAGGCTCCAAGCTTGAATCACATATGGCGTTGAACTGGTTTACACATGCTTTATACTACAGTGGAGAATCTGTTATTCTTTCCCGTTTAAACGCAAACGTACGCAAACGCAAAGCACTAAAAAACGTAGAAAAGAACAACTTTTGGACAATTCTGATAATTCTTGTTTATCTTGGTGGCAAACAGTTTGGAGCCTGATCAGACGCCGGATTACCCGGCGTCTGATCCGGCTCTAAACTGTTTGCACTGCAAATAATAGTTTTGGCGTAAACGCGTTTATTGGGAAAGAATAACAGATTCTCCACTGTACATGTAAAATGGAGAAGATGTTATTCGTTCATATTTATATTACGCTCTTTTCACACAGGAGTTGTGTGTTCTAAAGCGCTTCACATGCAATAATATAAATGTACATTCAAATCGAGAAAAGACAAGTAACTACATTCACAATTAAATGGAGAATATACTAGTACTGTCGCATTATTCATTTTGAAGTGAGTGGCAAACAGTTTGGAAACAAAAAGGTTTCAGCATTTATAAACGCATTTATTGAGAAACAAGAACGTCTTCTTCATAGTCGATATTCAGATCGTTTAACCCTTTACCTCATAGCCTGTTTCTAGTTTTGAATACAGGTGACCACTTAAAGCAGGATGAATGTAAAGCAGAATGTGCCCTAAGGCACATTCTGCTTTACTTTCAGCCTGATTTAAGCTGAAATATGCTAGGCTAAATAAAATATTTGTAATGGTTGATTGTTCATGAGGGTATAAACTGGAACTATTTTCCTCAGCGTAGGAATAAATTAAATACGATAAAAGGCGCTTCTATTGGGGAAAGGGTTAAAGGTTCAGTAGAAGAGACGTTATTCTTTTTGGGTTTTATCCAAACTGTTTGTAAAGTCGTTTTTATGCGCCGTTTGCAGTGAAAGAGTTTGCAATGTTATGGATCATTTTAGCATAAACTCTTTTTTGTGAAAAAATGGCATCTTCTCACTGTATAAACGTTTATATTGAATTAAGTCTACCGGAAGCTAGCAAAGCAACCCGACTCTGGTGTGACGACATTTCCTGTCTCGATTCAGTTATATATTCATTGTATCTGATTACTAACACTATCATTTTACCATAAACTCTATTCATTATAATAATCTGAACGCATTGTAAAGTTACAATCTATCCCCCAGGGGCCCGTTTCATAAAACTTCGTACGACAAAAACGATCGTAAGTCAAAACTTTAAAATACATTTATTTTCTGATTTCTCCATCTAATCCTGTCTTGTGATATCTCTTTGGAATCGTCTTTTCAAAACGATTCCACATAGATGTCACAAGACAGGATTAGATGGAGAAATAAATAATAATTGAGACTTTTATAATATGACTTACGACACCATTTGTCGTACGAAGTTTTATGAAACGGGCACCAGAGTACAAATTCGCTTCACAAATTACCTTAATTTAATCATCGACTGAAGAAAATAGTTCCATTTTATACAGTTATGAATATGTTCCATAAGAAATTGGTTCTTTATCTAAGCAACCCGGCGTCAGATCAAGCTCCAAACTGTTTGTCATTCAAATAAATATGAATAGCCAGAATTGTCAACAAGTTGCCATTTCCAACATTTTAATACAATGCGTTTGCGTTCCCGTTTGCGTTCAAAAGACAATCGTCGTACAGGGGAGTAGAATGTTTTCTTTCCCCTTTAACCCTTTCCCCCATAGAAGCGAATTTTAGCGTATTTATTTTATTCTGAAGAAAATAGTTCCAGTTTATAACCTCATGAACAATTACCATTACAAATATTCTATATAGTCTAGCAGATTTTAGCTTAAAGCAGGCTGAAAGTAAAGCAGAATGTGCCTTAAGGCACATTCTGCTTTACTTTCAACCTGCTTTAAGTGGTCACCTGTATTCAAAACTAGAAACAGGCTATAAGGTAAAGGGTTAAACGCAATCTGAACACACACGCATTGCAAGTCAACGTAGAGAATTATAACCTTTTGAAATTACTGACTACTCCTTTTAATCTGAGTGGCAAACAGCTAAGATCATGATCAGACACCGAGTACAGCTAAGATGTTATTCTGTCCAAATAAACGTGTTTACGCTGAATTAATCATTTTCATTGCAAACAGAATAGAGCGATATCAGATACCGGATAACCCGGCGTCTGATTAGGCTTTAAACTGTTTGCTACTCAGAATATAAGCCGTGAAAAAAGCCAAGTTGTTATTTTCTACGTCTTTTGCATTACGTTTACGATCGCATTTAAACGAGAAATAATACTGTATTTTTAACTGTTACTCTGCGTTTAATCAGGTCTCATTCTGTTTTACGGTTTTTTACTCTTGTTTTTGTTCGTGTATAGTGAAAATCACTTAAAAAACAATAACTTTCCAAAACCAATTTTAAAATGACAGAGGACTACACCTATAGCCCAATACAGTTCGTCGCAAATTGGCTGCCCTTTTAAATCAGCTTCGATCCATTTAGGCGCCTAGTTACCCGGCGTCTGACCCGGGTCCAAACTATTATTTTGAAGCATTTACAAATGTGTGACTTATTAAGCATCTAGCTTCGGTGTGTACGGGAATACAGTAATAAGTGATGTTAAGCAGACTATAAAAATTCTAATTAAACTCTTTCTGAAAATCTTTTCACTGCCTTTTTCGAAGTATTATTGTTATTTGCAAATAATTTGGACCCTGATCAGACGCCGCGAAACCTGTTCATTCATACTGAAATGGTCTTATCGTTATATCTCAATTTTGGATTTGAGAAAAAAAGCTAACGACAATTGTTTAAAGTCGATGAAATATTTGCTATGAAGGGGGTGTTAAGTAATGTAAGTCGTCTAATTATGTTTTGTATATACCAGATGACAGCAATTTAGAATTGTGTCTCAGTAGATCTAGCTAACATTGATGTCAAAGGCGTGTATTCCAAGCTTATGTAATACAGTGCTCCCTACTTACAGTGGAGAATCTGTTATTCTTTCCCAATAAACGCGTTTACGCTAAAACGTTTATTTCCACTGCAAACAGTTTGGAGCCAGATCAGACGCCGGGTAACCCGGCGTCTGATCAGGCTCCAAACTGTTTGCCACCATGATAAACATGAAATATCAGAATTGTCCAAAAGTTGTTCTTTTTAACGTTTTAGTGCTTTGCGTTTGCGTACGTTTGCGTCTAAACGGGAAAGAATAACAGATTCTCCACTGTACATGTACAACGACCCTCCCAACAACGATTCCCTTCCAAGAACACGCTTGCCGCGGTTCCCTAAACAAGACAAATATTTCTAAACCTTTCACTGTTGCAATAACGTCTTCTCAAAATTGCATTGTCGATAAGATTAGCTTAACCCTTTACCTTATAGAAGCGCCTTTTAGCGCATACCGTTTAGTCCTCCGCGGAAGAAAATAATTCCAATCTATACAGTCATGAATATGTATCAGAAGGAATATTTTCTTAATTGTAGCAGATGGTAACTTAAAGCAGGCTGAAAGTAAAGCAGAATGCGCCCTAAGGCGCATTCTGCTTTACTTTCAACCTGTTTTAAGTAGTCACCTACTTTAAAACTAGAAAGGGGCTATTGGGTAAAGGGTTAAAATGACATTTTGACAGAAAATAACATAATGAGAAGTGAAAAAGAGCTTGAATCCAGATCAGACGTTGTGTTGCGCTGTTTGAAATGTAAGTCAGTTTCCCTCCCTATAACAACTCCCTCCGAACAACGCACACAACATGTGTCTTCCATTGGATGTCTTTTTATTTAGGGAGAGGGAGCACTATACTGCATTCTGGTACAGAGGAGAAATAGAAATCTACACCGAGCGCTGAGTTATTTAATTATACAGTAGAGAAAACGTTATTCTTTCCCAAAAAACGCGTTTACGCTTAGCCTAAAACTATTATTTCGATTGCAAACAGTTTGGAGCCAGATCAGATGCTGGGTAACCCGGCGTCTGATCAGGCTCCAAATCATTTGCCACTCAGATTAAACATCAATAATTAGAAATGTCAAAAAGTGGTAATTTCCCACATTTGATCGAATTGCGTTTGCGATTTGTTTGCGTTTTAACGGTAAAAAGAATAACTTTTTCTCCACTGTAGATACCACGAGTTTGATTTTAAGACACTGTCATGTTTTTGCCATACGGCAGATCATTTCATGTGAAATAGCAAATAATGCAGACTCTAAAGAGTCTATGGTTCTTGCTAATGTCTGATTTTGGTAATGATACACTGTATTCCTTAATCGGTTAACCCATTACCCCATAGCCAGTTTCTAGGTTTGATGACCACTTAAAAGATGAAAGTAAAGCAGGATGCGCAATCAAGGCGCATTCTGTTTTACTTTCAGCCTGCTTTAATTTACAATTTGCTAAGATAGGGAAACTATATCTTACGTTACATATTCATGAGTGTATAAATTGGAACTATGTATTTCTGTTGATGAATAAATTGAAGGAGTAAAAAGGCATATTTATGGGTTCATTGGTTAATAGACGAAACGGCTAAGGTTAATGAGTGTAACTAGTAAATGGGATGGCCATTGTTGTCAACCTACTATGGCTAACCACTAGCAGTTATTCAACACCTTCACTGTCTTACCACACGTACTGTACAATTGTTATTTGCAAAAATTACGGATCCTTCCGCGTAACGCGGGGTCTAACCAGGATCCAAACTGTTTGGCACTCATTTTAATGTTTCTAAGGTGAAAATATCTTAAATCTACATTTGGGAAAATAACGCAGTCGATATATTTAAAATTAATGAAGTCGGGTAGATATCGAAGTTCTACTTATATTGCAATCTCGTTCTGAAAACAATACAATACAATTCTGAGGCTCAAAAAACGTTTTTTTTCTCCAAAAATTCATAATTTTATTTTGTTCAAAATAAATAAGTCATGTGCAGAGAAAGGCATTTTCTCTTGTTGTTTTAGCACAGGGCATACAGTATTTATAAAATATCGAAAAGGTTTGCATAACTGATTCCAACAAATATGTATACAAAAATGACGTGTGTCGGTCATTTTATAAACTATTCTTTATTTTAAAAAAGATTCGGTTACATGTAGACTTTTGTTTGAGTCTAAACATATTCGACGAAGATGTACCGTTTTAGTCATAAAGAAAAAAAGAGTAAAGTACAAAGTTATAGTGTCAGTCCGAATGACCGCTCAGCCAACTTTACATTCACTCCCCTAATCATCGATCCATCTTGCCTACAATATTGAGCACTGCTAACATATGGCACAGTGTACCGACTCAGACCCTTCACAGGTACCCATTATAACCCCTGGGTGGAGAGGAGCAATTCGCGGTACATGTCTTGCTCAAGAACAGTTCTGTTCATCATCGGGGGTTCGGAAGACAATCCCTGGTCAGACCGCTGGTCCGGCGGGGGATCGAACTCACGACCCCTGTTACCGTAGTCCAAAGTGTTACCACTAGACTACTACCACCGGTGTTATCTTTAATAAAACACAAGATATTGCAATCCAAATTACAATACAGTGATGGAGAATACCGCAATATATTGCAATACAAAATTTCTGGCAATACCCATCCCTAACGTCATGGCAGTGAATTGGTTAACCCCAAATTTCCTGGAAGATGTTCGTATACCTAGACACCATTGTTGGTCGTTTACCTTGTTTAGCGTGACAATGGCTAAGACCCTGTTGACAAGTCATGTCCAACATTTGACCACAACAATCTAAATAAAGATTCGTTGTAGCCTATACAACGCACATCTCAACCTAGATTTAGATGATGAATGTATTTTGTAAATTAACACAATATAATACAATGACAGTATTTTGTTTAATGTCGTAGGTCAGATTCTAAAATTCTCAATTAATAATGATTGTTCCATATTATCATGTCGTGTTCAATCTCTTTTTGATTGTCTTGAAAAGACGATTCCAAAGAGATGTTAGAAGACAGGATTAAATGAAGAAATCAGAAATTAGGTGTTTTTTAAAGTTTTGGCTTACGACCGTTTTAGTAAGACAGAACCAGGCATCATAATGATTTAGAAGAGTTTTCCTACTTCCTTGTAGATACAATGTAGTACATCTGTAGCTTTAAAGCTCTGTGGAAGTAAAGCTGAATGTGCTATACTTTCAATCTGCTTTAAGTAGACACCTGTCTGCAACATTGGAAACAGGTTATGACGTAATAGATTAAAAGGGAAAGTATAACGAATTCATTTCTGTACATGCAGAAGTTCAAGATGTATAGCCATGACATCAATCCAGTGTCACTAAAATAGAAAATTCCGGTTTCCAATTAAGCCGATTTCATTTTTACTATTCAGAGATGTTATTACCAAGAATTGTAAAGATGCAGACCTTGATCAGAGGGTTTCGGATTGAGCCCTCTGATCGGAGTCTACAATGCTTGCATATTACAAGTGTACTTTTCACAGATACACTGTTTGTAAACGGCGCGTATGCACGTCACTGGGGTTCAAATAATTACATGTAACCCTTTTGCTATCAGTGACGATTAAAGGCGCGTTTGCAAACAGTTTAGATCCTGATAAGACGACGCGTGACGCGGCATCTGACCAGTATCAAAACTGTTTGACACTATTTTTGAAATGTCTTCAGTCCTGCTGCTTTATTTTTTAACTTTGAAACGACATTGCAGACAACTAAGTTGAAGCAGACGACAATGAACGGTGGTGGGGTAAAAATATCACGAATGATTTGGCAATGAAAGGGTTAAAACTTTCAAACTTTCAAACTTTTATTTATAATATATGTATAAGGTCCTCTTTACCATTGACAGCAATAACATTATACAAATGTTGAATAAAAGCATGTACACATATAAATAGGGAGGTCATTAGTTGGGAACGCGCAAACTATTTGATTTGTTTCTTTGGAACAACATTGCAGACAACAAGTTAAAGCAGATGACAATGAAACGGTGAAGGGGTCAAAATCTCACGACAAATTTGGCAGTGAAAATATTTAGAGGCGTAAATGAAATGAGGAGGTGCTGTGCCCACTGTCCAGCAAGAAATATGAAAACCACTATATATTATTATAATGAACCATAAATCAAGCGATCTGTTTACTCATAAATAAATGAAGAATTAGTCGAGAGTAGTAAATGTCAAGAGCCCTGTCACATTATACATAATAATCCGCGGGATGGTGAGCCGCATCTGTGCGCTCCATTCATGAATAATGAAAACTCAAGAGTTATCGTTCCTTCACACGTGTTCGACCTCTGACATCGTCGCGATGAAAAACATTCGCCCCCTTGAATACTACAAAACTTGTGATAAGCGGTCTATTTGAAGCCAAAGACAAATCAAGCAGTCTCTTAGATACTTAGATATTTAATGCAGGATAAAAGCAAAGAAGAAAGCTCCTATCGGAGCTTTCTGCTTTACTTTTGTCCTGCATTAAAGCAGTAGCATGTCTTTAGAAGTCGCCATGCGTGTTTGAGGAGTGGCCGTTAAAAACAGGAGTTTGACTGATTTGTAAGTTAGTTTGTCATGACAACATGTGTGAATACAATCATTTATATTATATTTAGGTTGGAAGACGCTGTAGAGACTAATTTGTTTTATACATGAATTCCTACATCATATATGTAACAAAACTTAGGTGATATTTGGCTTGTCCGCTTTCTAACTAATCTTTTGAAACTAAGTCAGCATGTTTATGACCAAAATGTCTCGGTCAAGTTTGATAACCAGCAAGCTTGTCCCAGAGACCTCAGAGTTACATGTATTTCCTGACCCCTTTTATTGTCAAAAATTGGCATTCTGGTCAATTTTGCTTGTGTTTTAAGACACAGCAATGACATATGTTACAATGTACAAATATTATCGTCTAAATTGCAATCTTTAATTTATTTGTTTTGCACCTTTTTTTTATTTTTCTACATTGAAACTTTTTTCTAGTTTATTGACATATTTCTTTCATCAATGTCTGTTATGATATAGATATGCATATCTACCAGAACACACCCACTGCCATGGAAAGGATTTGTAAAATATCTGGAAATCAATATGTTTAAACTAAATGGCAGACAGTTTTAGTCTGATCAGACGCCGAGTATTACAATGTCTATTTGGGCTTGAAACTGTTTACGGTTGAGTCCAGTTTTCTGGCGTATCTAGACGTGTTTGCTGGAAGATATAATGTTTCAGTACAAGTACATATGTACTTACATTATCATGGTGGTCCTTCTCCTAATTAATGTGGAGAAGACATTATTCTTTCCTGTTTTATACGAAGCTAAACGCAAACACACTTCATTAAATGATGAAAAAATCTGACTATTTGTATTAATCTGAGAATCATTCAGTTCGAAGCTTGATCTTGTTCGAAACCATTGCAATGGAAAAAATAATGTTTTATTGTAAAACCCATTTCTTAAGAAATAATAACGTATAGTTTCCATCCCACACGTGTACAGTGGATAAAACGTTATTCTTTCCCATTTAAACGCAAACGAAACGCAAACTTATTATAATAAAACGTGGGAAAAGTTAACTTATTTACAAGTCGGAATGTTCTTTTTAAGCTGATTGGCAAACAGTTTGGAGTCTGATCAGACGCCGGGTGACCCGGCGTCTGATCTGGCTCCAAATGTTTGCAATGGAAAAATATATTAAGCATAATAGACGCGTGTACTGGGAATAAATAACGTCTTCTTAACTGTACTTCCTTATCAGGGCGACCCTTCGCTTTGTTAATTGGGGTTTCTAAGGACAGTTCATCATTAAGATACGTTCATGTACATTTATAGGTTATGTAACGTCAATTATACAGCAACGGTTAATTAAATGTAAGCTATTCTGTCTTATTGTCGCTTCCGTGTGTGCGAGCGATGATACATGTACAGTGGAGAAAACGTTATTCTTTTTCCGTAAACGCACTTAAGGTAAAACTATTATTTCCATTGCAAACAGTTTGGAGCCTGAAAAAAAAGTTATCGTAAAATGGGAAACACGTTATTCTTATCCAATAAACGCGTTTACGCTAAAACTATCATTTCCATTGCAAACAGTTTGGAGTCAGATCAGACGCCGGATAACCCGGCGTCTGATCAGGCTCCAACCTGTTACATATATGTGTAGCCACTCAGATTTAAAAGATGATTGGGCATTTCTAAAAGTTCCGTGCATTGATTTCGCGTTTAAACGGGACAGAATAATGTCTTCTCTACTGTACATTACGCATAATAGATACAGCCATCCATATCACTAGCTGGCTGTACGGACATCATTGAGCACAAGGATCATCCCATTTTCAGTTTAGAATGTTCCAATCTAAAAACTCAGCCATGTCAGAAGAAAACACTATTGCAATAATAGTAAAATCAAACCCCTGCTGGTGCTGATGTTTTTACGTCTTTTAGCTCACCTGGCACGAAGTGGGCTATTGTGATCGCCCTGTTTCCGTCATCCGTTAATGTCCGTTGTCGTCAACTTGTTTCTTTAAAGAACTTCTTCTTGGAAAACAGATGGACCCAATTCAATAAAACTTCATAGGATTGTTCCTTGTAGGGTACTTTCTTCGATTTATTCAAATATAGACCATCCTATTGAAATTGTTGTTGCGATTGCAACTAATTAAAAGAACTTTAAAAGTCTTCTCAAAACTTGAAAATAATTTTACCCAAATGCTCTATAGGTGACCAACCCCATGTGGTTCTGGGGCATGCATGCTTGGTCAACCGGCAGAAAAGAATGAGGGCTACTGCCATAGCCTGGCATGCTATTGTACATGTCAAAAGGTGTAACCTGTTGAGTGAATTGTTTAATGGAAAAATCAATCATGATGTATTCGTACGTCAGTCCAAGAACTAAATCCAGAATATTTGTGACCCTCTACATGTACCAGATTTCTTAAAATAATTTTCCTAGCTAATAAAACATGACCGCAAGTGTTTGGGGTAGATTTTTCTTATATGGCTTTAATTATAGTGAACACTTTAAGATCTTCTTTCTCTGAAACCACTAATTCGATTGAAAAGTAGTTTTACGCAAATGGTTCGTAGTTTACCCGCTACCAGATTTCTTAAAATAATTATTTTATATTAAAATAATATGGCCACCATTGAGCAGGGCAAGTTTTACCTATTACATATTAATGTATAGTAAAATCTTTCCTGAGTCTCAGTGTGGATTCCGATCCAACAGGAGCATTGTAGAAATGATATTTAGTCTCAGACAGCTACAGGAAAAGTGCATAGAACAGGACCAACCACTGTACATGGTATTTGTTGATTTTTCAAAGGCTTTTGATACAATAGGACGAATAGGACTGTGGAAGCTACTGAGGAAATATGGATGCCCCGAGAAGTTCACAACTATGGTTGAATCTCTTAACAGGGATGAAGGCAAACGTCAGCGATGGAGGAGAAACCTCAAAGGCATTTGATGTTACTAATGGTGTCACGCAAGGTTGTTTTCTGGACCCGACACTCTTTTCCATACTCCTATCAGCAATGCTGGAAGAGGCTTTCTAACGCTTGGAGGATGGTGTCTATATTCAGTCCAGACAAGATGCTGACCTCTTCAACGTGGCGCACTTTAAAGCAAAATCCAAGTGTTCCAAGGTGCTGATTAGGAAACTGCTGTTCGCAGATGACAGCGGACTACTTGCCTGCTCGCCAGAAGAGATTCAACGAATCATGAATGCCTTCTCAGATGCATCAAAGAAGTTTGGTCTGAAGATTAACATTAAGAAAACTGAATTGATGTACCAACCAGACTCCTCAAGCGCCCAAGAAGTAGACATTTTGGTAGATGGAAATAAACTTAAATCTGTCCCAGAATTCACCTACATGTACCTTGGAAGCCCAGTTGCAAAAGATGGACGTATTGATGTCGAGATTCAGAAAAGAATGGCAAAGACCAGTGCATCATTTCGCAGGCTGTGTCAGAGACTCTGGAACAATCACCATGTGTCAATGAAGGTGAAAGGCAAGATCTACAGAGCAGTTGTTATAAGTACTCTCTTGTATGGAGCAGAATCCTGGACAATGTACAGACGCAATGTGAAGAAGTTGCATGCCTTTATGATGCGGCATCTTCGATCCATTCTGTGGGTATCATGGAAGGACAAAGTGACAAACGTGGAAATACTGGATAGAACAGGACTGTCATCCATGGAAGACCTCCTGATCAGAAAGAATCTTCTATGGACTGGACACCTTATGAGGATGTCACAAGACAGACTTCCAAAACAGATCTTGTTCTCAGTGCGACCAGTTGGTCAAAGGAAGAGGGGTAGACCTCGTCTACGATATAAGGATACCTTCAAGGGAAACTTGACTCAGAGAAACATCAAACTGCATTCCTGGGCTAAACTGTCACGCCAGAGAAATTAATGGAGAACAGCGGTGAAATAAAAGGATGGAAACAGACATTGTCGCTTCGCGACCGTCTGCATAGTAGCAGTAGTAGTATAGTAAAATCTTTAAAAATCTTAGTCTCTGAAAGTACTGGTCCAAATTAATTTTTTACACAAATGATCCATTAATACACCAGATTTCTAAAAATAATTTTGTTATCTAAAAACATAACGGATACATGTAGTTGGTTGGGCATGTTTTTCTTATAAAAAAAATATTTTTATCTGAAACTACTGGTCTGATTTAAGAATAATTTTACACAATTAAATGATTCAAGTTATTTCTGTTCATTCCAACATCACACTTGAGTGTGTTGCTCGGTTCGGTTAGAATGGTGGATCATGTGGTATATACATGTATTTCCTTACAGCTAAAGCCGTAAAAACAAAACCTATGACTTATCCAAGCACACATTTCAACCTTTTGTATCATACAGTGAAACCTCTCTAAACCGGATATGTGTTTGGGTAACATAAATTGCCGGTTTAGAGGGGTTTTCAGTTTAGAGGGGTTTTAACCAATGACCCTATAGCTTGTTTCTAGTATGGGAGATAGCTGACCACATTAAGCAGGTTGAAAGTAAAGTAGAATGCTCCTTATGGCGCATTCTGCCTTACTTTCAACCTGCTTTAAGCTATCGTCTACTAGAATATAGAAATTATTTCTATTGATACATAGTCATGAATGCAATGTTTTTCAGTGTAGGAATCATTTAAAGGTGTAGCTGTGCTGTAATGGGTTAAATATAGAAGGGTCGGGAACGGGATCAAAGTTTTTCCCTTTTAGAGATAATTCCGGTACTTATAGGTTCCGGTTTGGAGGGGTTCCACTGTACAAAAATATGCTGTGGTTGACACACTTTGTGAAATGATGGCTTAAAGTGGTAATGTTTAATGTTTAACATAATGCATGTGATATTACAAAATTAATGCACGTTGTTTTAATGGCTTTTATTTAGATTTAATACTGTTTTAGATAACCTCTTCTCTGTTATTTTCATAATCATTGTCTTCAACTTATATTCTCAATTTGTATTTCATGCATTTTCATCCAGTAAACATCGAAATCGGTACCAATCATTTTTTATTCTGATACTCAGTGTTTGGTCTGTTATCCAAACTGATTGTAAATTCAAAACTATATGGATTTTCTGGTGGAAGTTTAACTGTCTGGTAGTATTCATTATTGAGAAGTTTAGTCTGTTCAAATTCACACACAAATATTAAAAACTATTACCTAGGAGCTTTCACCTGACTACCTCAGGCTTCATCAGCTTTGTGATGGTCTGTCACTTACTGACCACTAACACCGCTGGGACAACACCTTTACATCGCTCACCAACCAGAGCGGTGTTAGTGGTCAGTAAGTGACAGACCATCACAAAGCTAGTGAAGCCTGAAGTAGTCAGGGGACTTCGTTACGATCATCGTTGCAAACAGTTTGGATGGAGATGAGACACCGAGTTACTAGGCGTTTCATCTACTTCCAAATTGTTTGACTTTCGTCATAAAATTAATTTATAAAACTTCCATTTTCTAATAGTTCGACCTCTAAGGTTTTTTTTCAAAGAAAATCATGATTTTCTTTGAAAAAGGCCCTTAAAGGTCGAAATATCAGAAAATAGCAGTTTTATATATCAATACTATTTTAATTCCCTATATGGAATATTGTTACATTTATTAGGTATAATAGTTTCTAAAAGAACGCTGGGGTGTATCAGAATTAAGATCTGTTGCAGATACAGTGTTCCCTCCCTACAACGACCCTCCGCACAACGGCTCCATCCTTACAACGACGCTCACCGATGATCCCCAAACAAGACCATGTTGTTCAAACCGTTTCACTGATGCAATATCTTCTGATTAAAATTGACATCTGCTATTTTTTCTGAAAGTTACATATTTGACCATTTCAGAGTGACAGCCTTAATGACGAGTGACAAACAGCTTGAATCCAGATCAGACGCCGCGTCACGCGGCGTCTGGTCTGGATTCAAGCTATTTGCAAATGTAAGCCAATTTCCCTGCCTATAACGACTCCCTCCAAACAACGAACACAATTTGTGTCTCCCGTCGGGTGTCGTTGTAGAGAGCGCTGTAACACAATTAACGTCGTAGACGGCGAAATCTATTTAATGTGCTAAGTGTTACAGTCTGGTTAAATTTGCTATATCGGTGTCACACTGACCTAGTTGTTGAAGAAATTTGCATTTTCACCTTTACGGTCATGGGGGCTTTTCATGTGCGCTTTCACTTTATTAATTGCTTGGGTAATTTTAGTTTTTAGACCATACTTAATGTTTGCATTGTGTAACCTATGTCAGCATTCATTTCTCACCCTTCAAACCAGTTACGTCCCTCTTTCTGAAGCTCTTTCTCTCACTTATGTCTATCTGTCTCTTTCGCTGTCTGTTTCTCGCCTCTCTCTATATCTCTCTATTTTTCTCTTTATGTATGTCTCTCTCTCTTCCTCTCTACCCCCTTCTCATTCTCTCTGTTTCTCTGTTTCTCTCCCCCTCTCTCCATCCTTTCCCTCTCTAACTCTCTCTGTCTCTTTCGTCTCTGTTTCTTTCCGTTTGTCTCTCTCTGCCATTTTTCTCTCTCTCTCTCTCACTGCTTTTCTGTCTCCTTCTCTCTGCATCTCTTTCTCTCACTCTCTCGTTGTTCCTCTATATCTCTGTCTGTCTATCTGTGTATGTGTGTTTCTGCCTGGATATATGTCTTTCAATCTCACCCTGTCTCTTTATGTCTCCATCCCTCTCTGTCTCTTTATCTCTCTGTCTGTCTGTCTGTCTGTCTCTGTCTATCTCTGCAAGCTATTTGCAAATGTCAGTTGTCCGGATTGAAAATGAAAGGCATATTTTACACATTACATACTCGTTACAGTTGAGAAAACGCTCTTCTTTTCAAATTAAAACGCTACTGCTTTTTTAACCCATTACCCCAAATAATGTTTCTGGTATTGGAGATTGGTGACCACTTAAAGCATGCTTGAAAGCAAAGCAGAATGCGCCTTAAAGCGCATTCTGCCTTACCTTCAGCCTGCATTCAGCTATCATCTGCTATGATAATGAAAAAATTTCTTACAGAACATGTCCATAACTGTATAATTATACTTATTTTTTTCAGTGGAGGAATAAATAAAAGGCGTAAAATACGTCTTGATTGGGTAATGGGTTAAACAGGTTTGTGCCAGATCAAGCTCAGATACGAGAAAAAAATGTAGATTTTTCATAATGTTGTCTTTTTCTTTATTTCATTGCAGTGCGTTTTTTGTTTCGTTAACACTTAACCCTTAGCCCGCCAAATAAATTGTCGTCTGCTATATTTCTCGTCTGCGTCAAGTTTCAAAGTGCTTCAAAGTTGCTCAAAATTGCTGAAAATGTTGTCCGAGTGTCAAACAGCTTGGATCCGGATGAGACGCCGAGTTACTCGGCGTCTCATCCTGATCCAAGCTGTTTGCATATGGAGCTATAGTTGTGAGTGGCAGGCTAAGGGTTAACCCATTTGAGCCCACGACCCCCATATATGGGACATAGGCAAATAATGTAGACTAATCAGACGCCGCATTATGCGGCGTCTGATCAGAGTCTACACTGTTTTGCTGATAGGAATTTCAATATATACAAAATGAAAATGCAAATTTTGACAAGGCATACCTTTGATACAAATGGACTAATCCAATATATAAACGTGGAAGAATCCACTTGGTACAAATGGGTTAATCGGGAAAAAGGCGTCTTCTCCGCCGTGACATTTATTATTCAGAATATACATTTTATGATCTACCTGAGAACGTGGCCGGTAACGTGTGCTTCCGGTACTTTGAGAACCGGATGTAACCCAAGTTAGATTTCCGGTTAGGCGGTTTATACTGGAAGGATAAATAGGATGTGGTCTGATTTAAACGAAAAATAGTTTTCGTCAGCTTTTTTAAAGTCGACTTTTCATCATTTCATCAGCCGACAAGTATTTGCTGGGATGCCAACAAACGTATACTGAGAATCGTAATTTGTTAAAACATTTGTACAGAAGTTTCCTGATATATAATAACCTGATATTCCAAACTTGCATGCCAGAGGTACTGTGTTTATTATACATTTGTAATGTCAGCCCTATTGAAAGGGCCAACAAAGTTCGCTTATGAGGCACCTATCTTTTTTGCCAAGTTGTTCGTGAGATGTATACCCCTTCACCGTTTCATTGCCGTCTGCTTCAGTATTGTGTCTGCAAGAACGTTTCAAAGTTAGATTTAGGGCTGAGAAAACGTTATTGTTTTATGTTTGAAGCAAATGAAACGCAAACGCATAGCAATAAAATGAAGAGAACGACAACTTGTAAACACTTCTGACTTTATGTGGCAAACAATTTGGAACCTGATCAGACGCCGCGTCTGATCTGGCTCCAAACTGTTTGCAAGGGAAATAACAGTTTGAGCGTAAACGCGTTTATTAGAAAAGAATATCTAACGTCTTCTCCGAAGTCACAAATGAAGTGTTGGCATTATAACATAATTTACGATACAGTTTTAAACAGAATTACCGGCGGACCATGAGCTGTGTTTTTAATCTGAAGTATTTTTACCTTTAGTCTTTTCAACCTCTCACACCCCGAACCATAAACCCTAAACCTTTGAACAAACTTATGCTAATTTTGTCTTTTACATTTGCACCTGTGGGACCTGTATAATATACAGTCGAACTTCGATATCTCGAACTTGGTTAAGTCGAACATACCTATATTTCAAAGTTAAAACGTGGCTTAGCCACGTTTTAACTTTGAAATATGGGTATGTTAGACCTAACCGAGCATGGAATAATGCATTTCATGTGTCGAACTATCGGATAGTTCGAGTTAAGCGAGTTCGAGATATCGAAGTTCGAAGTTACGAGCTTACAGTGGTGACGAAGTTATTCTTTCCCGTAACCCAATAAAATGTTGCAAATAGCAGAATATTTTAAACTTCCAAGTTCCAAAGTCGGAACTTGGCAATTGGCATGCACTTGCTTGGAATTTGGAAGTCGGAACATGGAACTTGGAAGCCGAGCATTGGAAGTTGAAAACTTGACGTATAGGGATTTAGAATATCATCACCGGCCTCTTCCAAGTCACAACTTTTTACTTTCAAGATAAAATGCTATTATAGTATAATCTTATATTTACTTGCATGTTTAAAGTTTTGTCTTCCAAGTTCCAAAAGCGAATCTTGGAACTTGACACTTGGAAGTCGAAACTTGGAATTTGGCACTTGAAATTCGGAACTTGGAAATTTGCACTTTGAAGTCGGGAACTTGGCACTTGGAAGTCGGGACTTGGAACTCGGCACTTGGAAGTCGGAACTTGGCACTTGAATGTTGGAACTTGGAACTTGGAAGTCGGAACTTGGAATTTGGAGGTCAAAGCATGGAACTTTGAAGTTGTACCTTTGAACTTGAAACTTGTTAGACCATAATTATATTGAACTTTGAAGTCGGAACTCGGAACTTGAAATAGATTTGGAACTTGGACCTTATGAGTCGGAACTATGCCACCACCATCGGTCTTTTGTTTCGAACACAAAGTGTTTCAGTTGAAAATGTCGGTATGCTGTACCCTTTAAACGGAACAAAACGGAAAAGCAAAGCAAACAATATGTATAGAAAATTTCACCATTCTAAATATTGATGACTTAATTAACAAATATGTTCGACAACTCAAACTAGCGTTACCTAAACTTACCCTTATTACCCGAAATTCGCCACGTTTTAACTTCGGAATAAAGGCAAGTTCGGCTGACGCGACTTCGAGAAATCGGATTTCATAGGCTGAAATACAAATAAGTTCGATTTTGGGAGTCGAGTTAATTGGGCAAAACCGAGGTACCCGGCTTCTGATCCAGCCTCACAATAAAGTTTTCTACAGGCACGGAATTCTACAACACATACGAATGTTGTATAATTCAGTGCTACAAGCCAGCGCTTATGAGGCGTTTGAGTTGAGTTTGACTTCGTTCTCAAGCATTTGATTGATAAGATTTGAGCCTAGGAAAATGATTTCAGACTTAACTCAAACGCTTTATAAGCAAAGACGCTGAGTGCAACCACCTTTGTTGGGAACGAATATACGTTTCAGCCCCTCTGTAATATATTCCATTCAAGGTTTCATATGTGAGGGCCACGGTGACTTATATCTTCCGTTGCCAGCCTTGTTACACCGAAATAGTTTATAATCATTTATCATCTGATTATGCTAAAATGACAAGGCCTGTATATCATTTGCATGAAGATGCCGGTGTAAGGTGTCTGTCCTCGGATGTATGTTTTATTCTGCGGTTGTATCTTTCCATTCACCAAAGTCAACCCTTTCATGATCAACTTTATCGTGAGGGTTTTACCCCTTCACCGCTATATTGTCGTCTGCTTCAATTTTGTGTTCTTCAATATCGTTTCAAAGCTAAATTAAAGGCAGTAGATATATAACTGATGTGTTTAAAAAAATGTCAAACAGTTGTGATTCTGATCAGACGCTGCGGTACGCAGTCAGGATCAAAACTGTTTGCAAATGCGCTTTATGACGTCATTGACAATGAAAGGGTTAACCGTTTTTCTCCAAGGTCATTGGTCAAAATCACCTCGATACGATAACTGTGTTTAAGACAATATCTTGTTTAAAGCAAGGTGGAAGTAAAGCAGAAAGCTTTAAGCTGTCACTTATTTCTAACATTATAACTGAGTGTGCAATTTTGGCATCTATTAAGCGGAGTATGTAGAGGGCGCTTTGTGAAGGAAATACATGTACCTCTCTCAGCAATGTCATTGCCAGTATCGCTCTCCATATTATCGTCTGCTAGCAGTTTACTTTTAACCCTTTAACCCATAGCCTGTTTCTAGATTTTAAATAGGTGACTATTTACAGCGGTTGAAATTAAAGCAGAATGCGCCTTAAGGCGCATTCTGCTTTACTTTCAACCAGCTTTAAGCCAACACCTCCTAGAATAAATAAAATATTCCTTATGATACATTTTCATGACTGTATAAAGTGGAACTATTTTCTTCAGCGGAGGAATAAACTGAATGCTCTAAAAAGTCGCTCCCATTGGGAAAAGGGTTCAAATTTGGAATTGTATGGGTTTTGTGCTTAAGAAACATTGTTATAGGTGCCAGTTTGGATTATGATCAGATTCCGCGCTACGCATATTAAGACACATACATTAAGCAATGTGCATTATTACCTAGTTGTAGCCGAAGTGATGTTGAGTTATATGAGGTCATTTCCGCTAGCTTACATTACCTCTTTTGGTATATGAGCCATGTTTAAAAACTATGTTCGTTTATTATTAACAATTTTAAGGTACAGTGGAAAATACGTTATTCTTTTTCCAAAACATGCGTTTACGCTAAAAACCATCATTTCCGGTAGGCTGACGTCTGGTAAGTTCCAAACTGTTTGCCACGCGAATTAACTTGAATAGCCAGAATTGTAGACGAGCTTGCGTTTCGTATGCATTTAAACGGCAAAGCTTCTTGTACAGTGTTCCCTCCATAAAACGACCCTCCCAACAACGACTCCCTCCCTACAAAGACACTTGACGCAGTTCCCTTAACCGGACAATTATATCTAACATTTTACCACTGCAATATCGTTTGCTTAAAATAGTCGTCTGCTGTGTTTATCAAAGTGACATAATGGACATTTTGACAGAAAACAACTTAATGAGGAGTGGCAAACAGCTTGAATCTAGACCAGACGCCGCGATACGCGGCGTCTGATCTGGATTCAAGCTGTTTGCAAATGTAAGCAAATTCCCCTCCCTATAGCGACTCCCTCCGAACAACGCACACAATTTCTGTCATCCGATGGGTGTCGTTATAGAGAGGGAACGCTGTATCTTGTATCAATAAGTTTCTCACTGCTGTGGGTTTGAAACCTTTTTTGACAGTGAATGAACACTTTTTAAATTGAATAATATTCAATTCTTCCTAATAAACGCGTTTAAATATAAAACTATCATTTCAATTGCAAACAATTTTGGGCGAGATCAGGCGCCGGATAGCCCGGCGTCTGACCAGGCTCCGAACTGTTTGCCTCTCAGTTTAAAATAGATGTCAAAATTGTCAAAAATCTCTCATTTTATAAACAGAAAATAATAACATCTCCTTAACCGCATTTCTTTGGGATATGCACATAACCCTATACAGCGCTCCCTCTTTACAACGACACCCAATGCGAGACAAAAATGTGTGCGTTGTTTGGGGTGAGTCGTTATGGGGAGGGACATTGGTTTACATTTGCAAACAGCTTGAATCCAGACGAGAGGCCGCGTAACGCGGCGTCCGATCTGGATCCAAGCTGTTTGTCACTCGTCATTAAGTTTTTTTCTGTCAAAATTTCCATTATGTAACTTTGAGAAAAGCAGAGGACGACAACTTTAAGGCACTTTAAGACAACTTTAAGGCAGACAACATTGCAGCCGTGAAAAGGTTGAACACAGTTGTCTTGTTTGTGGGAAGAGCGAATGTCGTTTTAGTAAGGAGGGAAGTATTGTTGGTAGGGCCGTTATATGGAGGAAGTACTATATTATAGATATTCCCTTGTGCTCACTTGGCATCTTAAATCATCAAAGGGAAATAATCCAAGGTAGTCTTTGAATACGTAAAACGTACTTACTTCCTTTAGTGAATAATATATTTTGTACAATCATGTATCTTGACATTGACTCAGCCAATGTCTACGCCGATGTAGTTTTGTTAGCAAACAGTTTAATTCTGATCAGAAACAGCGTAACACGGCGTCTGGTAAAGGTCCAAGTTGTTTGGCTATTTCGATCAATGTTCCTTAATATGATAAAACAGTTTTGACCCACCATTGGGCTCGAATGCAATGCTTTTTAGCTGAAACCTTTCGGCGCCGAAGTCGCTTAAATGGGACTTTGCAAACAGTTTTGATCATGAGCAAACAACACGTTAAGCGGCGTCCAATCAGAATCCAAACATTTTGACACTCGTTTTGGATATTTCATACTACAGCATTCCCTCTCTACAACGACACCCACTAGGAGACAGAAATTATATGCGTTGTTCGGAGGTGTCGTTATAGGGAGGGAAAGTGGCTAACATTTGCAAACAGCTTGAATCCAGATCAGACGCCGCGTAACGCGGCGTCTGATCTGGATTCAAGCTGCTTGTCACTTCTTATTAATTTTTTTTTTTCTGTCAAAATGTCCATTATTTACTTTGAGAAAAACAGCAGACGACAATTCAAGCCGACGATTTTACACTTTAGACATAATTGTCCTGTTCAGGGAATTGCGACAAGGCTCGTTGCAAGGAGGGAGTCGTTGTTGGGAGGGTCGTTGTAGAGAGGGAATACCACATACATTAAATCTTATTTTGAAACGTTCTTACAGACGGCACTTTTGAATCAGGCAACAAAACAAGAGGGCCTGAAGGCCATGATATCGCTCACCTGTTACAGTGGATAATCTGTTATTCTTTCCCGATAACGCGTTTACGCTAAAACTAGTTTTTCGTTTACAAACAGTTTGGAGCCAGATCAGACGCCGGGTAACCCGGCGTCTGATCTGGCTCCAAACTGTTTGCCACCAATATAAACATGAGTTATCAGAATTGTCCAAAAATTGTTCTTTTCTACGTTTTAGTACTTTGCGTTTGCGTTTCGTTTGCGTTTAAACGGGAAAGAATAACATATTCTCCACTGTATAATGAAGGCTGATAGCTTTACCTTTGCATTTCACCCATTCTATTCTAAATGGAATATGAAGTACTCTAGTATAGTACAGTATATCGACTCCCTCCGTACAACTCACACAATCTGTGTCTCCAATTGGATGTAGTAGAAGAGGGGGAGCGCTGAAATTGTTATAGCATAAAACCGTAACTTATAATGTCTTCTTCCTGTATGCATATGAGTGGTAAATACGCTATTCCTACCCACTTTACGCGTTTCTTATGCGTTTATTATCCGTTTCGTTAAACGCGTTTCCTATCCGTTTCTTAACGCGTTTCTTTTACGCGTTTAAACGAGCCCAGATGAAAGGGTCATCATTTACCCGATGGACCCCTTAGCCGAGACTGCATTGGTATAATCGTTTATTAACGCGTTTAAACGCATTAAAATTGTTAGGCGTTAACCGTTCGTTAACCGTTCAAAATGCGTTTCTTACGCATAGATTATCGCGTAAATGGGTCAGAATAGCGTATTTACCACTTTACATGTCATGTATAGTAAAGCCTCTCTCGTACGACCACTTAATTATGTAATCTAACAGGTTGTTAATGCGAATGCAAGTGGCTGCATAAAGAAAACTTTCGATCTAATCATGTTTCCTTATTTGTACATGTATGTACATGTCCTTTCAATCATGTTGAATCTAAATAATATGGAAATAGTTTTTATGTTTAAACTAAGTTAAGTGAACGTAAAGCAGAAAGCTCCTTAGGATATTTCTGTTTCACGTTCATTTTGGTTAAAGCTGTCACCTGTTTTTAGGCAATCAATAAGCCTTAAGACTATTAACCCTTTATTAACGCCTATTTACAAATTTGATTGATTCCTCCGCTGAAGAAAATAGTTCCATTTTAAACATTAACTAATATGTAAAATAGGAAATATGTCATATATTCCAGCAGATAAAAACAGTAACTTAAAGATGGTTGAAAGTAAAAAAGGGTTCGCCTTAACCCTTTCATTCTCAACAACGCTTTAAAGCGCGTTGCAAACAGTTTGGGTCCTGATCATAAGACGCGTAAAGCGGCGTCTGATCAGGACCAAAACTGTTTGACACTCTTATCGATATTTTTCAAGTCATACAACCTTAAATCTAACTTTTAAACATGTTGAAGCAGACGACAATAAAGCGGTGAATGGGAAATAAATCTCCCGAGTAGTAAATGTAATACATGTACACTCAGTGCAAAAAGAAACGCACATCGTGCTCAGGCGCAGATTTAGAAACTTTTTGTTTGATGAAAATTAGAATAGAAAGACCATATCTCAAGATTTATTTAATTCTGAAACAAGTTCAGATAAAAAATCTCAAAAAATATTGTGCTGCCTTAAAACCATTTCCCTCTCAATGACGCCAAAAAGCGTTTGCAAACAGTTTTGATCCTGATCAGACGCCGCGTAACGCGGCGTCTGATCAGGATCAAAACTGTTTGACAGTCGTATCGATTTGCTTTAAGTCATTCTACATTGAATTTTACTTTGAAACGATCTTGCAAACAACAAAATTGAAGCAGACGACAATGAAACGGTGAAGGGGTAAAATCATCAGGATTAATTTGACAGCGAAATAATTAACTACAGCTTGTTTAAAACATCGCACCGATTAGTACAGGTTGTGATGTTACTAATTCAATAATGATTTATCAACAATTCACAAATACGTTTCTTCTACATAAAAATAAATTTTGATAAATAAATGTGCGTTTCTTTTTGTGCTGAGTGTAGTTTGATAATGAAAGGGTTAAGGCACATTCTGAAATTCAGTCAACCTGCTATTAGTTGACATATGTTTTCATTACCCAGAAATATGCTATGGGGTAAAAGGTTTGTGGTGGTAATAGAGAGGTTTTACTGTAGATTTTCCATTTCTGAATTCAAAGTTGGTCTTTATTCATGACAAGAAAACAAAGTTTTAAATTCTTCATCGTTTATTCGGTGGATTGTAAATTCTATGGAAATATAAAAATTATGATTTATAAACAAACAGGTGAAATAACTTCATCCTCTAATTTGTTGGCATAACTTTAAGCTGTTTGAAAATAATATGACGGATGAAAGAGGCTGTTTTGTTGAAGATTTGGTTGATTTTCATAAATATGTAAAAGGGTATATCATCCAAAAACCCGGAGAACAAAAGTGATATCATGCATTATCATTTAAAATTAAAAAAAAGTGGAATATTACCGGTAGATCTATGCTTCGTCTGAAAATGCTTAACAGACATAATTGTTTAAACTGAAAATGTGTGAAATTAAATATTATTTGAATCTACAATGACAATTTAACAATATGTATTTACATGTATTTCTATACTGACTAGAACACACTCAATATGTGTGATAGATCACACAGGCGCCAGTTCCTTTTGGCACAGTTATGATAACGGCATAAAATATGTTACACAATATTTACTCTCACACACACATATATATTCATCAATAACACTACACAGTCATTCTTGCATAAAGCAACCATTCATTAGAAGACCAAAGGACAAACTGTACAAAAGTCTAAACACAATTATTCATTTACATCTTACATCCATATTACAAAATACATTTCTTTCTGATCTAAATTCAGTGCTCACTAATATTCTCATCATATGTCCTTCAAAAAGGATGGCAACTCATGATCGCAATGATTCAAACAACTTGATGTTACTAGTTATTCTAATACTTAATCACTTTTCACTCATTCATGAAATCTCATGCATTAAATAAAGCTAAATGATTTATGCAGTTTGATCCAACAAACGGCTTATAAACTAAATATAGATATTTGAATATATCTTCTGTACACTTTTTACCCTTATAAGTTACATGTAGTATTGTTTAGACAGCCTCGGTAAACAAAAGTAGAACAACATTAAATTACCTTATTTTTTCTTTAACCCTTTACCCAATTGCCTGGACATGCAACCAATTAGAGCAGGTTGGAAGTAAAGCAGAATGCGCCTTAAACCGCATTCTGCTTTACTTCCATCCTGCTTTAAGCCACACTCTGCTAGGAATTATAAAAGTTTGTCTTATCGTACATGTTCATGACTGTACAAATTGAAACTATTTTCTTCAGCGGAGGGATAAATAAAATGCGCTAAAAGTCGCTAGTATTGGGGAAAGGATTAAGTAACGATATACTACCATAATCAGCGCTCAATAATTCTCCTTTTAAGTATTTGTAATATCAATTAGCCCTAAGAATCTACCATGTAGGAACGGTTTTGTTAAATATGAAATGCTGGTCAGCCATTTTCTTTTAAACAAAATGATGTATCAACGAAACTTACTTTCACTTTAGTTATAGAAAACTATATCAGTGTTGAATTCTCTCCCCTGTATTGTTATCATATAATATATTCTTATCTTGCATAGGCATCAGGGGCCCGTTTCATAAAACTTCCTACGACAAATGTTGTCGTAAGTCAGATTATAAAAGTATCCATTTTTATTTGTTGATCCATCTAACCCTGTTTTGTGAGATCTCTTTGGAATTGTCTTGAAAAGACGATTCCAAAGAGATGTCACAAGACAGGATTGGATGGAGAAAAAAGAAATTAAATGCATTTTAAGGTTTTGAATTACGACAACATTTGCCGTAAGAAGTTTTATGAAACGGGCCCTATGTTTGTAATCTTACTTCAGTAGATACTACTTAACGTGTATGGCCAACCGCAAAAAACAAAAACAAAAAATATATACAGTGGCGAAAACGTTATTCTTTCCTAATATACGCTTTTACGCTAAAACTATTATTTCCATTGCAAACAGTTTGGAGCCAGATCAGACGCCGGGTAACCCGCCGTCTGATCAGGTTCCAAACTGTTTGCCACTCAGATTAAGAAGAAATACTTAGAACTGTCATAAATGGTAATTTCTAACGTTTTAGCGTGTTGCGTTTGCGTTTCGTTTGCGTTTAAACGGGACAGAATAACGTTTTCTCAACTGTAAGTAATATTGAAATATTACAGAAACCTTTAACCCTTTACCTTATAGAAGCGGCTTTTAGCGCATTCAGTTTATTCTTCCGCTGAAGAAAATAGTTCCAATTTAATCAGTCATGAATACATTTAACATGGAATATTTTCTATATTCTAGCGCTGGATAGCTTCAAGTAGGCTGAAAGTAAAGTAGAATGCGCCTTAAGGCGCATTCTGCTTTACTTTCAACCTACTTTAAGTAGTCACATATCTTCAATACTAGAAACAATGCTATCAGGTAAAGGGTTAAGACTGACCAGCGAGTGTCTGGTTGTTTTGAAATGTCATAAAGAATATATCGAGGAAAAGTGTAAACATCAGACGATTGCTCTTACTAGAATGTCACAAATATTTATCTTTGGCAAGGCAAGTTTCCTTTATGGACAATAGTTAAATCCCCACCATTGCGATCACTAGAATAATGTGTGTATACGACGTTTTCCGTCAGTTGGCTACTTAAATAAGGTTAATGTAAAGAAGAACGCTTTTGATTTTCGTTACATGTAAATGTTTATATGCTTTAAACAAGATCAAATTAAAGCAGAAAGCTCATTTGGGAGTTGTTTTGTGGTTTCATTTTCATTAATGATGTTTTTTTAAACAGTAAACAGTAAAACAGGTAAACAGTAAAATATTTTTAGGAGCTTTCTGCTTTATTTTCACCCATGCTTTAAGCCATTGCCCCATAGCTTGTTTCTAGCTTTGAAGACAATTTGCTATTTAAAGCAGGTTGAAGGAAAATCAGAACGCGCCTTAAGGCACATTCTGATTTACTTTCAGCCTGCTTTAAGCAAATATCTGCTAGAGTACAGAAACTATTTCTAATTGTACATATTCATGACTATATAAATAGGCACTACTTTAATCAGTTGATGAATAAATTAGAAGCGTAAAAAGGCGTATTGATGGGGTAATTGGTTAAGCAGCCAGCTTGTCGTCTATCAATCGTTATTCCCAATGATCTCAATGGCGGAGTAAACTTTTATTATTCTTCCTTGAGCACTAGAGTTATTTTGATTGGTTATCTATAGAAGCACTCAAAATCATAATTCGTCATGTTTCGGACCGCTGAACTCTTCATGCGATATGGTACCATCTTTATCCCTATCTTCATGGTCAAATATAGTCTTGACCATGGTCTTGTGATCGTCTGATTCTGGGTCGAGTGTTTGTCCGTGTTCTTTAGATTGTTGAATAAGGTAATCGGAAATCTGAAACCATAAAAGCTTCGTTATTAAACACCTGTTTATATATATTTCTCTATTTCTGTCTCTTCTTTGTACATCAAAATGACATTAAAGTTCATGTAAATTACAGTTTTACATATATGTACAAAGTCATTCATTATTGAATTATAAGACACGATCACAGTTATTCATAATACATAGCATAATCATATGAACATAATATAGTATATACAGAAGGTAAATGTACATATCACCTTTTAATGATGCACACCAAACCCTCACAGTGTAAGCGTTTAGTGTGTTTAAAAAATACTAGGATCAAGTTAAATAAAAGCTTACGACAGTAATAGAAGGCCAGAAAGCCCTACTATGAAATTGTTTTACAAAATCGAATATTACCTCAAGTCGGACTTGAAGTAAACTGATTAAATGGTGATATTTACTAGATATAGAAAAAATGTTTCAGGAAAATAATTAAATTGGTTGGCATTATGCTAGTGTTAGTTTATTGGCTGTTTGCTTCATTGGTTATTTTCCTTAATTGAATGATCAAAATAATAATATATAATGCGTTTTAATCTTTTAGCGATTTGATTTAATTTCATTTGCAAACAGTTTCGAATCTTAACAGACGCCGGGTTACCCGGTATCTGTTTGGCTCCAAACTGTTTGCAATGGAATTAATAGCTTAAGCGTAAACTCGTTTATTTGGGGAAATTATCGGAAACATTCTCTCCACTGTAAGCTTAGCTGGTTAAAATTACAAGAGCAACAACTTCATGAGAGTAATGTAAAACTAAGCATACACCCACACAAATGTATGATGTCACGCAAGATTTATGATGTCACACTTGATTTATGATTTGTGACTTTATATATAACAATATTGTGATTGTTATCATTATTAACGACTACAAATGCACGCACGCGCCACATGAAATATTACACCACTGTGCATTATTGCATGCCATTCCAACAAGACACACTTTTAAAACAGTTTGGAACCAGATCATAACCAAATAACATAATTTCTGATCTGAATCTTAACTCTGTCATACTTTTACGTGTATCAATATTTCTGATTATTGTAAAATTTAAGTTCTCGATTTGAATTAACATTCAATAGACATTTTTGGAAATATAAATGATAACAGATTAAAGGTAAAACTAGGTGGTAATAGATATCCATGAATTATATAGTTTATGAGTACAATGAACGCTTCAAACATAAAACAAAATGAAACATGTAATACAATATTGTACGTGGCGCGCATCAAAATGCGAAAATATGTTCGGTGTATGTTTAATTGTGATCTTGTAACAGTAGTTTGGCCATCGATCAGTCTTCTTGTGCCAAACGATGGTGCTTAGAGCTTTGCTACTGTACATGTACATGTAGCTATGCATCGTAGACCTCTACAAAAGTGATCAAATCTTTACTCTGGAGTTACAAATGGCTCCTCACCCGGGGTCCCAGTTTTACATAGAGTTACATGTATTGAAACATTACAAGTGACGGTTAAGTCTGCGACTTTTACTTTTCACACCATCGTCTTTCACACACTAAAGTGTGCTCTTCAAATTACTAAATCACCCTAAGACACACATCAATGTTTAGCCAAACATTTTTCTTCATTTTGATAACAAGTTGCCTATGCTTTATACTTATACAATGTACAAACAAATATAATAAAAGTCCCTCAAACCAAATGTACAGTTTCTTTATTGTGTAAGTATATATATTGTTTTAGAATTTTCTTACAAATTTATACCAATTTAATTAAATTACTCACCTTCATTTATTTCTGTTTAAAAAGCTGATTCGCACACATTTAAACTTTTTTTTTTTAATTTTGCAGGGACTAAATGCTTTAGATGATAAAACAAATATAGGTAATGTATAATCAGTTTTACCGGAGCTGACATACTTTTACATTAACCAAGTTAAGCCTAGTGTCTATTAAAGGGGACATTGTGAAATAGTGTAGACCTGTCTCATCACGGTTAGCACTATTTTCTATGGCATATGAAGTGGTCTGCTGTATCAAAAATGAACTGTTCTTAAATACATGTACTGTAACTATTGTATTTCTATAATGAGATTTTCTATAAAGCAAATAGGGAGAGTTCATTGCAATATCCTAGGAAATAGATTAGTAAACATGCCCAAACGTTTAGCTAGGCGATCGAAGTGAGAGTACGTGAAAGAGGATTTCAACAGTTAAAGGGTTATTTGGTTTATTATTATGTAATGTATCTATTTTCTGTCACTAGGATAAATCATAGGCACGCTAATGCAGAGTGCATAAAATGAGAGTTAAAATAACCAATACATCAAATGCCGTTTGCATCGAAAACAATCGTATAAACAGTAAAACGTCTCTATTACGCCCACTAAAAATATGGCTTATTGATGGTATAAAAGACAGGTGACAGCTTAAAGCAAGGTGACAGTAAAACAGAAAGCTCCTAAAGGAGATTTCTATTTTACTGTCACCTTGCTTTAAGCAGGCACCAGGTCCTGTCGTAAACGTCTAATAATTAATGCAATTTAGTGGTCGTAATAGCGAGGTTTTACTGTATTTACAAAGCAAATATTAGCTCGGTGTGAGTTTATTGAACATGAAGTCTACATGTACATAAGAGAAGATGATATTTTTGATAATTTTTCCAATAAATGAGTGTGCTTCGGTGGAGAATATTTTATTCTTTACCCCGGTGTCTGATCTGGCTCCTAACTGTTTGCAATGAAAATAATAGTTCTAGCGTAAACGCGTTTATTGGAAAATTATAACGTCTTCTCCACTTTATAACTACATGTATTCATACACACCTCTTTTTCGGTTAAGGATTTATCGCCGTCAGCGTCGATTTGCTTGAACACATTTGGTGGCACTGGTCCGTCACTGGTGTGGATAAGTTCTACCTCAAACACGAGAGTAGAACCAGGAGGGATCGGGTCGCCTGTGAATAGGAAATAAACACGAATTAAGGTTAATGACCCAAAATGAGATTGGATCAAACTCGGCAATCTACGTACAGCGATCGGCTATTCTCGGGAATTGTCGACCCGTTCCGAACTAAGCTTTCAAAACGTAAACATGGTTCGAAATAGGCCGACAGATGAACCAAAATAGCCAATCGCTTTCCGTAGACTACCGATATTGATACATATTGGCCTGCTCTCATTAGAGGTTATCAGCCTTAATATTTACATCAGCGATAAAAAGGGTATGTCCATTCCGAACCTGTCTGTCCAGGCTTGCATTCATATGAGACGTGCCACGACAAAACCGGCCCTTTTGCATTGCAACATTGGACAGACCAAGCACCGTTGTCATCCTAGGGTCTGCGTCTGAGTTTGGTTTACACTGCCAAATAGTAGATAGTTCTGCTTAATACAATACTTTAGATGATTGTGTGAGTAAAACAGTGAAAAATAAGACCAGCCGCCGCGTCTTCTGTACTGTTTGCAATTGCATTTGCAATAAGACAGGTTCTTCTTATGGCACGTCTCATATGTTTTCCCCTTGGATGTCCATGAACCGTATAAAGTTCTGGGTCCGTCTAACGAACCGTTGTACGACAAAAATTGTCGTAAGTCAGATTCTAAATTATTATTTGTTTCTCCATTTCATCCTGTCTTGTGACATCTCTTTGGAATCGTCTTGAAAAGACGATTCCAAAAAGATGTCACAAGACAGGATTAGATTGAAAATCTGTAATAAGATGTATTTTATACGTTTGACTTACGATCGTGTTTTTCGTACGACGTTTCGTAAGACGGTCCCTGGAATGTCTGATACTATTGTTCATTCTAACGCTTCATTTGATTTGTTAGTTTTATTTACAAGACTCTTTTTGATTGGTTATGTCCTATGCTTTCTTCTGATTGGTTACTTTAAATGATAAAACACATTTTTCATTGGTTCTTACCTGCGCCCTGATCGCCGTAGGCGTGTGTGGGTGGGATCGTCAGTTTACGCTTCTCTCCCGGACACATGTCCAGCAGCCCCTCCTCCCAGCCACGAATGACTTGACCAATACCAAGCTGGAACTGGAACGGCTCGTTTCTCTCAAAGCTGAAATACAAAAAGTCAAAAAATCTACAGTCAATCTTGTATTCATCTACATTAAACGGTAGAAATAAAGTAGATAGTCGAGCACTTTTACAATAAGTCCGCCACCAAAATAAGTCATTTTTATGGTCAGGTCAATGTCACAAGAAATGGCAAGATTTATGTTACAATTTATGGCCAGATTAATGTCTGAAACGATGGCCGGTTAATTTTAATGAAAATACCAAACAGACATGTGGACAGATTGTAAGGTTCACCCTAACCCTAAGTTCCTAACCCTAGGTTTTGGTGGCGGACTTATTGTAGACCCTTGCTAGCCAGGTTTAGTAAGTTGACATGCCTTTTTATGTACATTGGTGCGTGCAGTTGTAATTAATTCAGGCTTTTATGATGTTGTTAACTGAGACTTTGTATGGGTCAAAATGACATCTTAACCCTTTACCTCATAGCCTGTTTCTAGTTTTGAAGATAGGTGACCACTTAAAGCAGGTTGAAAGTAAAGCAGAATGTGCCCTTAAGGCACGTTCTGCTTTACTTTCAGCCTGCTTTAAGCTAAAATTGCTAGGCTATATAAAATATTTGTAATGGTAATTGTTCATGAGGGTATAAACTGGAACTATTTTCTTCATCGGAGGAATAAATTAAATACGCTAAAAGTCGTTTCTATGGGGGAAAGGGCTAAAGGATAAGAGAGCCAAACAAGAACGATCGAACATTCAGAGGCTGTGATACAGAAATAGGACGAGACAGTCAAACGAAATATGGAAATACGGAGAGAGTCATGTAGCTAAAGAGAAACAGAGAGATAGAGAAAGAGAACGCGAGTGAGAGATAGACATATAGATAATTAGATCATACAGATAGACACATAAACAGCCAAATGGATCGGCATCACAAACAAAGACAATAAGAAAGGAATACTGATCTTTCGATGTACAACCAATTTATTATTTTGTTGGACCCCTCTTTCTCTAACTTGAGATTACGAGTCCCATCCTTTCCTCCTTGGTAAAATGACTAGAGCCGCTCATACACACAGATAAACGTAATACAGACTGTGGAGGGCATAGAACGAGACAGACTGACTGACAAAAAGTCTCATACAAACTGTCTGATAGGCAGACAGATATTTATAAACGAACAGACACAAATAAAGTTTGGAAAGAGAGAGAGAGAGCTAGTGAGATAAAGACAAATAGACAGACACACAAGTAGGTAGGTTGACAGGCAAATAAACAGGCAATCAGACAGAGAAATATTCGGGTCTACACCGTTTACCTATGCAATGCATTTTAATCAAGTGTTTTCTTTTTGAATCCTAACAGTTATGCTCTACTCATTGAATGGCATTGTTTGTCATTTTGCAATATAGTAACAGTAACTGTTAAAATCAACTATAAATTATCAAAAAAAGGACTCAATTTAACTGAAAATTAGACCTGTACATTAAAAGTTTCAGGGATGAATGAATTAAAGGGTGTTTGTCAAGTTGTGTGTCGTGTTTAATTGGCTGTGGTAATGGAAACACGAGAATCACCAGATGGGACCATTGCATCGATAACATTAATGACATACGGACACTTGTTCTTGATAATGAATCTGCCATTGAACCGATATAGAATACATGTACAGTGGAGAAAACGTTAAATTTTCCCAGTATACGCGTTTACGCTAAATCTATTATTTCAAATGCAAACAGTTTGGAGCCAGATCAGACCTTATTTCACAATAAACGCGTTTACGTTAAATCTATAATTCAAACGTAAACAGTTTGGAGCCAGATCAGACGCCGCGTGACGCGGCGTCTGATCAGGCTCCAAACTGTTTGCGATCAAGCATTTGAATCAGCATTCAGAGTTGTCAAAATATCGGCATTTTCTTCATTTTATTGCAATGCAGTTGCGTTAAAGCGGGAAAGAATAATGTATTCTCGACTGTACAGTTGAGACACCGTTATTCTTCCCCGTTCAAATGCAACCAAAGCGCAAACGCAAATTGCCTAAATGGAGAAAATTACCATTTGTGACATATCTTATTACTAATTTTGTTTTCAATCTGATTGAACGGGGAAGAATAACGGTGTAAAGATAACACTTGCCCTATGCAAACAGTGAATATCCTGATTAGAGGACTCCTTAAGGAGCCCTCTTATCAGGGTCTACACTATTTGTCATTTTGAAATATATTGTTTAAATCAACCCTAAATAGTAAAAAATGGATAAGACCTATTTTGAAAGTGGAATTGAACATTATAAGTTTCAAGGGTGAATGAGTTAAGCTGCCACTTGCCTTTCATACATATAATAAGCCGTCTTTTTAGTGATCGTAATTGACGGATTTTACTGTAAAACGTGCTACATGTATCAGTAGTTCACCATTTTTTCATAGCTTGTTTCAAATGTGTACGATTAAAGCAAACTAAAGGTAAAGCAGTAAACGTCTTCATTTACGATGGAAATGGTAAAGAAGCTGACTTTAGGCCAACATTCAACAAATGTTAATTCTGAAGTACAGTGTCCCTCTCTACAACAACACCCACTGGGAGATAAATACGACAGATGGTTGACTTAAAGCAAACTGAAAGTAAAGCAGAAAACTTCTGCACTATGAGGAAAAGGGTACAGAAGCTGACTTTAGACCAACATTCACACAATTGTTTATCCTGAGGTACAGTGCCCCCTCTCTACAACAACACCCAATGGGAGACAAATATCGTGTATGTTTTTTAGAGGGAAACGATACCCCTTTCGAAGAATTTAAAATAAGCATCACCAGCTTAATGTCAACGTAAGTATTACAGCGTTCCTTCTCTACAACAACATCCATTGGAAGACACAGATTTTGTGTGTTGACGGGGGACTTGTAATTGGGAGGGAAATTGGTTTGAATTTGCAAACAGCTTGAAACCAGATCAGACGCCGCGTGACGCGGCGTCTGATCTAGGTTCAAACTGTTTGTCACTCGTCTTTAGGTTTCTACTGTCACATGTCCAATATGTGACTTTAAGAAAAACAAGCAGCAGCCGATAATTTTAAGCAGACGATATTGCAGCAGTGAAAGTATTAGACATAAATGGCTTATTTGGGGAACAGCCACAATCTTTGTTTTAAGGAGGGAATCTTTGTTCGGATGACCGTTGTAGGGAGGGAGCACTATAATCGTTAGGAGCTTTTTTCATTACTGTTTTCCCTCATTAAGTTTCCATTTTTCTTAGCGACTGATACACATCTTATCTGTTTATGTTATTACTATTTACCTTCTTACGTGTAGTTTAGCGACAACTTGACAGCATGTCCTTAGGCTGTGTTTTATACCCACGTCACTGCCATTTTGCCGTCTGCTTCAGATTGTCGTTTGATTTTATTCAGCATATTTAGATTTGAGACATTTTGACTCAGGTAAATTCCGATATGAGCGTAAACCAGTATGTTTGAATCCTGATCAGACACCAATTGAATGTTTATTAATCAAACAGTTGCAAATTCTAATGCATTCGGGGTAAAGCAGTAAAGAGGTTAAGGTCAGTTTCATATAAATTCTAAACAATGTATTAATGTACAATTATAATTTATGGTCATGTTCGATCACTCAAGTTTTCTCTCGCCCTGCATCGAAATGATATACTTCTTGATTAAAGTGTCCACGTGTTTATATACGTATGTACATATGTATGATTAACACTCAGCTTGTAACCGGAAGTACATGTATACGCGACTGGTTTCCGTTACGCTGACTACTGTCTTTTAAGCACCGGGTAACAGCATGTCAATGGCCACGTAGATTTTACGTTTGATGGATTGAACGTAAATCTGCTTGGTATTTATGTCACGTCAACGTCATTGCCGAAATGTAGTTTACTTCAATACACTTAAAGTTCAACCCAACCCAAGTCACATACAACAACAGTTTGAATAGTTTTTGTCTGTAAGCAGTAGAGTACCCTAATTTCGACACCTTAAGACACATTTTCATTGTAACGATGAGAGTTTGTAGTTATCCTAACTTCGACATAGCAACAAACAAAACAATACATTTACCCACGTTTTCTAATTACTATTGCTTATGAAAGTCCTTGAGAATGCAGTGCAATATGTTACTAACTTGAGCTGCTTTGGGTTCCTTATTTCGACAGGGGAACCCCAAATTCGACACCCAAACATAGTTTTTTAAAAAAGACATAAAAACATACACTCCTTTCAGATTTAACATTATCTAAATGATTAATCATTTAAAAGCACATTTTTGTCATATCTGTTTTGTGTTAATGGCATAAAAGTTCAAATTTAACAGCATTCAACTGTTAAAATTTAAAACAAGACTATTCCAATGATTTTGTCATATCTGTTTGTGTTAATTGGCTGCAATTAAGGATCGTAGGATACTCGATACGCTAATTAAACCACCATGAGCTTTGGAATAGTCCTATATAACTGTACGCTTTGTTTAACCTTCTGCATGCTACCGGTGAATTCATGATACTGGTGCAAACATTTTCGCGTATCTCGCTGTCTGATTTGGATCCAAACTTTGTTTGCCTACCTGATGATTTTTTAAATGAAAATGTAAAACAAGTCGAGAACTGATGTAGACTACATAACTTTGCATAGCATGTAATAGTAGGCCTATGGCGTTCACATGTATACAAAGTAAGCATGCAGCCAGTGGCGTCCTCAAAGGCTATGATAATAATCCACTCAACACCAAAGACACAAGGAAACGAATCAATGGCAATCTTTACAGATGATATTTCAAGCAATATTTCATCTCTATAATGCACTTGATATGTCATCCAAACGTACGACATGAAGCGGATCCACTCTTTAGGGCTGTCTTCATCAGATTGATAGCCGGTGCACATTAGCTGTAGGACTTTGAACCACTAATCACCAATTATCGAAGGCGTTAAGTGCCCCCTGTCTTTGTACACGCGACCATTACCGCCAACGTTATTTAGCATGTATATAAATATATGTTTATAGTGCAATGTGAATCTAAAATTAGGGGTGTCGAATTAAGGAGCAATCAATTATTTTGGCACCTTATTTCCGACACCCCTAATCTGAAGGTCAAATCACCTAACAGACAAGCAAGGATCAGTCTACATGATAAACAACAATAAAAAATGAGTTTCTGGAGTCCGTAATGGCTAAATTTTACAAAAACTAAAGCACCACATTTTGGTTTTGGTATGATGCCCCTTAACAGTTTCCGTAAGACACACTTTTTCGGTCTTTGAAAATTTTCGAAATTTTTTTCGACAGACCTATGTCATCAAACATACGCCTGTGTGAATAGATTTTTTTCGTGACGTCAACATTGAAATTTGACGTCATTAAATTATCAATCATAATATTGATTTAAACATTTAATCAGGAGAAATGGATATGGTTGTAAGAAGGTGTCGAATTAAGGGGCCTGTCGAATCTACGCTGATAAAAGCAGGCTCAAATAAAGCAGACAGTCCACAGTGAAGCTGTCTGCTTTTTCATCATGCTTTAAGATATAATCAATGTTTTACACATAAAAGCGCATATGGGCAGTTTTGGACATGCATTATCGATGTATAGGTCAAACTCGTGATTACAAAAGGCCACGTTTTCGTCCTGCATTAAGATACGACCTGTCTTAAACAATAAAGTTTATTTTGTAGGCAGATAAGGATATGTATATACTATACATGAATATAGAAAAGTAGTTGTCATACCTGCTATCAAATTTGGTTCCATTTAGAAGAAATCCATTATAATGCATGGTAACCATGTCCAGTCGTTTGGTCTTTCGTGAACATTCCTCTACCTTATGGGTCACTTCGATCTTAAGTTCCGTTACCTCCTCATCGTCTCCTAAAGTTACGTTCAACCAGCAAAATGCAGCCAGTGCAACGAATATAAGTCTACACGCCACCGCCATGTTGGTTTTTTATATCAGAAAATATTTGCAACGATCGAAAACTGTCCTTAGACCTCGAGTATCACCAACACGTCACAGCTGGCGATTTTATGAAGATAATGCAACGTTATTAGCGACGTGGCGCTTATTAGGCTTTTCACGATTGGCTGATTGTCTTAGCGGTACAAGGCTGTCATCATTCGACAATCTTCGGTACTTTACGGCGGATGAAGGAGTAGCGTGGGTTTGCAACAGCTGTCAGATATCGACGATTTCCGGTAACTTCCGGCTATCGGCCGAACGTAGCCGAGATAAGGGGTTTGAAGCATTTTGACGTAAGCGCTTGTCCTGCTACTATACGTGTTATGTAACGACGTGGAAACATTTTGGATCCTGATCAGACGCCAAGGAACTCGGCGTCTGATCATGATCGAAATTGTTGACATTTAAATCAATATTAATTTTTTTATAAAGATAGAGAACAAAAATAAAATGCAGACGACATTTTCAAACTATATGATAACATACAAAGATAAGGAGCAATTGCCCTTGAAATAGTATATTAAGTTTTGTGTAATCATTTCGCTCTCAATGACGCTTAAAGGCGCATTTGCAAACAATTTGGATCCTGATCAGACGTCGCGTAACGCGTCGTCTAATCAGGATCTAAACTGTTTAACACTCGTATAGAAATTTCTTCAGTCATAATACCTTTTTTTTTACTTTGAAACGACATTGCAGACAACACAATTGAAGCAGACGACAATAAAACGGTGAAGAGGTAAAAGTCTCACGAAATATTTGGCAGTGAAAGGTTTAATCTAGATCACTATAGACCAAATATGATGTTCGGACCTTTTTTAATATTATTACTACCCTAGCCATAGAGTATAAACAGTGACAATTGTGGGTTTAGTAAATATAGCAGACGTCATATTTGATCATGATGACATGTCGGCTGTCATAGAGACACAACTAATGACATGATAGATAGTACAGTTCAATGGTAGTATGACAAGAACACTTTAAGTCTTTGTTCTTTAACCCATTACCCCATAGCCTGTTTCTAGTTTTGAAATTAGTTGACCACTCTAAGCAGGTTGGAAATAAAGCAGAATGCACCTTAGGGTGCATTCTGCTTTATTTCCAGCCTGCTTTCAGCTATTAACAGCTAGAATATAGAAAATATTTCTTATGATTTTTATTTGTAACAGTATAAATTGGAACTATATTCTTCAGTGGATGAATAAATTAAAGGCGTAAATAGGTTTATTTCCAGTCATCATAAATTCTTGGACTCTGATAGGCTAAAACTGCACATGTGACCACTGTGTACATGTACGAGACCGTATTCATTGATTTTGCCGGGTAGTACGGATCACGTGACTTAATAGATGTTTCTCCCTCGATCGATTCGCGTAAATAATCTCTCTTTTTCTGTTTATTAAGCAATTGTTTATCAAGAAATAAAAAGAAATCTCAATTAAAAACTGTATTGAATCTATAATTATGCGTATGTGTTCCTCAAATATCGATTAAATGCTAATTTCTTGCTTTGTTTTCCCAGATTACCCCACCCGCGTCGTCACCATGATAAACAAAAGACTGAAAATGAAATGGCACTTGTCACTGGTTTATAATGAAATTGACACATAATTAGGACATATTTACATGTAGATCATTTTTATCGAAATCAACCCAAATAGACTTAATTCGATATATGTATAGCCACTGGCCTACGTATTCATTCGTTCGCTCCTGATTATTTTCGTTCATTTGTTAAAACATCGTTACAGTGTTTCATAAAAGTCGTCCTAGAACTGTCCGTTCGAAATATTTAGGTAGCCTACATGTAATGAACATTTATAAGATGCCCACATTCCAATGTGATGACGTAATCATGTTAGATACAGTTAAACTTATGGCCTATCTTGAATTCTGTTCACTCGAACATATCGGTATTTCAAAGTTTAAAAGGTGGATATGCCACTTTTTTTGCTTGAAATACGGATATGTTCAACAGAAGCGGGTTTATGACATTAATCTGTAGAAATGCAGGTAGATTCTACTTATGCAAGTTCCAAACATCGAAGTTTAACTGTATAGACTTTTTTTTGCTCTAGCGCGAGAGATTTCAGTGAACTGTTGTCAATTTCAAGTGTCAATTTAGGATCAAGTAAACAACACTATGTCAGATGATGCATTTTGTCTTTCTTGTATTGGTTCTAGACTGGAAATAAATTCGTTACACGGCATTCCGGTGTCTGATCTGGCTCCGAACTGTTTGCAGTAAAAGCTTTAGCATAAACGCATTTGTAGGGAAATGTAACGTCTTTTCTATTGTAGCTTAACCTTTATTACAGTGTTTAATTATCTTCTGCTTAAAAAAGTGACGTCCTTAAAATAGCTTCCAAATCAAGCTTTATTTCAGTTTGAGTTTTTTAATGAAGAAAATCCAAATACGAGTATTACAGTTTTGTCTCGGCGACTGATCTGGATCTAAACTGTTTTACAAGTAAACATAAATTACCGCTTATTGTTAACCCCTTCACTGCCTTGCCCCGATTACATTAATTATTTGCAAATAGTTTGGAGCCTGATCAGACGCCGCGTAACGCGGCGTCTGATCAGGGTTAAACTGTTTGACACTCATTTTAGCATTTCTTAAGTCAAAATACCTAAAAATTAAATTTGAGAAATAAAAGCAGACGACATTGTTTAAAATTGATGACGTCACGACAGTGAAGGGGTTAAGATGTAATGAGTTTGACAGGTTTGCCTGTCCATGAAAGTTTGAGCTATAAATAATGATGACAGTATGACATGCAGGTACTGCATTGATAGGAAAACAACTGTTAAAGGGCATCCTTCTTACAATATTTCTTACTTAATCGGAATCGGAATCCGAATCGGAAAAAAGGTAAACCGTTGGTAGTACAGGCTAAATGGGAGGGGGCGTCTCAAAAGTATTTTGTTATATGTTTAGGCCAAGCAAAAAATGTATATGTATTAAGGTATGCACCAGAACGCCTTTATTGTAAAATGCAGATGCAGAAATGAACAAACTCAAGAATACAATGTGTTACTCACTGTCACTTAAAATATTAAGCTCACGTTTTATCTTTGGAAGTGTTTTTTCATGAAATTATTACACAGTTCATGATTTTCCCTCACTAGATCACAAAGCCGACGTCGTCTAGGCGGGACGTCCTCCTCGTCTGATGACAGAGCGGCTGCAGCATATCGACGATTGGCCTGTGCAGGTCCTTGTCTCAAAGCGGCTTGTGCAGGTCCTTGTCTAACAGCAGCTTGTGTTGAGCATGTTTTGCCAATCTTAGGACATTCAGAGCATTAAACTGTCTTTGGAGACACCCCGATATAGTTTGCCAGATGTGGTAGATATATATGCTGCTCTTGTATGCAGGCGCAAGCGCGTTGGACTCATTTGTTTAGATATAATTTAACTTTCAACCGCAAATTGGCTATTAAACAGCAATTAATTTATTTTGAAAATATTTTATTGACACCCCCCCCCCCCTAACACACACACACATTGAACCCCCCACCGATTAATCTGAGTTTCATGTGTTGTTTGTACTACTACATTCAGAAAGGGGATGTTCGTGAGCTTGTTAGGAAAGATTGATTGTAGAAAGTTCTCCCAACGGTAGAAACATCCATCCCCATCTAATCGGTTTACATTACAGCCGTCTGCTTGTTTACAATACTGTTATGTATATTTTTAAATGACAATAAAGATGAACAATATCAATGAAAAAGAAATGTATTAAAACAATAACAAGAAACAATGTTATGATGTACTCTAGAAATAGGAAACTCAGAACGAGATAGAACCATACTCGAACCCGAAAATTCATAAATAAGCCTTTTACGCATCTCATGTATTCCTCCGCTGAAGAATTTAGATCCAATTTATACCGTGACTGAGTTAAGACTAATTTACCATAAAATGTTTTTTTAGAATTGCTTGTGGTGGCTTAAGGCAGGCTGAAAGTAAAACAAATTACGCATTCTACTTTACTTTAAATCTGCTTTAAGCTGACAACTATCTGTAATCCTGGAAATAGGCAATATTTTTAACAGGCTATGGCATAAAGGGATGAACAGGTGTTCTTGTATCTAAAATAGGAGGCTACTCTATCCAATACGGGTTTTGTTGACAATGTGAACGGAAACGCATTATATGACAATTCAGAAAATTCGAAGGGAAAATTTTGAATGACTGACTTTATCCCAAGTGTATGTGTTTGAAACAGCTTAACCTTCTTCACTGTTCATTTTCTCTCTATTCACTCCTATCCTACCCCTTCCCCCTTCTTACTTACTTTAAAATAACGAAAACCATAGGTTTTTTTTAAACCATCACCCGGCGTACCCCGAAATCTTCGAAAGCAATAGTATCCACTAGCTTCCGACATTTCGGACAATTATTGAAGTAAACAATTGTATATATAGTATAATTCGCATTCTAGAAAACATATAGATAGGTAAGAGTATTTGCATAATCATTGTGGATTGACATTGTATTTATCCTTAATAATAATTAGAAACCATGAAATTAAGCTGATATGATAGATAGGTCTTCGCATATTTAAGTTTTCTACCTATTGATATCAATCACAATATCATTTCTGGACACATATTTTGTTAATCCGGAGAAAATGAGAAAACTTATACTCATTGCAAAACGTATATAGTACGAACATGGATACGCATTAAAGTAGAAGAATAAAGAATAAAACGATCGAATACTACTAACCAAACATTAAAAATATACAGATTGCAAAAGTTTGATATTTATTTAAGCGTTTCAATGATTAAGTAAATCTTTTCAAAATTATTATGAGTTTGGATATAAAGTGCATGCGATCTAATTCGAGCATTACTGTTTTGTATAGAAAAATATGTCTCTTTTGTGGGACCAATTAACCTTTCAGTCTGGCATTTGCCTTTTTCAGAATGAAATTGGCTGTGCTCCTTTTTACCCCTTTATGTCTACCATCTGCAAAAATGGTGCAAGCAACAGAAGTTCGACATATGGTCGTCGAATTCTGAAATATCCTTTTTACCATAAATGACATTTTTGATCCTGATCGATTGCCTCTCAACTTGGCTATTGAACAGATTCCAAGCTGTTAACAATACTATTCACGATTCACGCCCCTTCTAATTTAGTCTGTATTACCAAAGTGTTACCCTTATTCCGATTCGGATTCCGTTTCCTATTAAGTAAGAACTGTCTAATACACATTACCAGTTGACAGTGCGATACAGTGTGATGTATTTAGCTTGAGACGTTTTTGGCGGAAATAGCCGATCTGACGAGCCCTCTTGATCCGTGTTACAAATTTTGTGGGATTGAAAATTAAGTTGCCCAGTTCGATACATATATCTTTTGCCCAAATAATGTCATAAATAATATAATTTTGTATAACTTGCTCGGTTTAATAAAATAAATATTATATGGCAGTTTGCGTGACATTCAAATTGTCAACCCTCGAAAAAATAATTCAGTGGAGGGGGAATGAATTCAAAGGGTACAGTGGAGAATCTGTTATTCTTTCCCGTTTAAACGCAAACGTACGCAAACGCAAAGCGCTAAAACGTAGAAACGAACAACTTTTGGACAATTCTGATATTTCATGTTTATCCTGGTGGCAAACAGTTTGGAGCCTGATCAGACGCCGGGTTACCCGGCGTCTGATCTGGCTCCAAACTGTTTGCACTGCAATTAATAGTTTTAGCGTAAACGCGTTTATTGGGAAAGAATATTCTGTAAATAAATTATTAATGGAGTAAAGGGTTAATTCCTTTGCTGGTGTTTATGGAAGAACAGTTTTATAAGGACAAACGTATTTAGGAAATAGTTGTATCTGTTTACAGTGGAGAATCTGTTATTATTTCCCAATAAACGCGTTTACGCTAAAACTATTATTCGCAGTGCAAACAGTTTGGAGCCAGATCAGACGCCGGGTAACCCGGCGTCTGATCAGGCTCCAAACTGTTTGCCACCAAGATAAACATGAATTATCAGAATTGTCCGAATGTTGCACTTTTCTACGTTTTAGTGCTTTGCGTTTGCGTACGTTTGCGTTTAAACGGGAAAGAATAACAGATTCTCCACTGTAAGTGCCAAATCGCACAGTAAAGGAAGCGTTATTATCTCCCGTATCAACGTAAACGAAACGCAATAGCAAATCGCTAAAACGTGGGAAATTACCATTTTTTGACATTTCTAATTATTGTTATTTTAAATTGAGTGGCAAACAATTTAGAGTCAAATCAGACACCGGGCTACCCGGCGTCTGATCCGGCTTCAAACTGTTTGAAATGGAAATAAAAGTTTTAGCGTAAACGTGTTTATTGGGAAAGAATAACGTTTTCTCCACGGTACATGTACTTTCTGTACTGGCAATCATGGAAAATAAAAAAAAAGAAATTTGGTTAAACACGAATTCCGTTTACCGTAGGTTGCGATTAGCATAAGAATTGGTTAACTCGATCAACCCAATTTACTCGAACAATAATTTTAACTCGTATAGATAACTTATAACCAACTGTGGTCGATTTATTGAGAATCAACTGTACAGTATATATCATTGTACTTTATTGATATTGTTTTCCTGTTCCATAGCGGAGGTACTAGTGCAAATAGAAACCTACACGTTAAGGTATCGAATTTAGTAGCATGACACCCGAACTCACATATCTCTAGCTGGTCGCTAAGTGAACCATACTGATAATCCAGCATGATAATCATGTCTATAGCAAATGCCATCAAAGTTCATCGACTTCACTTCACTGTTAAATGAAGCATGTTAAATGCTGCATGTTAATCACTGAATCGCTCAATACACAGTACTGAATACTTTAAACCCTCACTTTAACGATCACACAACCGAGGACTATTTCTTTTTATTAAATCAAAATGACAGCTTAAAGTAAGATGAAAGTAAAGCAGAAAGCTCCATGTGGGAGCTTTCTGCTTTACCTTTATCTTGCTTTAAACGGAGACCTGTGTTAATTGCCGAAATACAATATTTATTTGATGGGATGTAATATAGAGTTTTATTGTATACTTAACTGTATAATAAATGAGATTCCACTAAAACACAAAGGTTCGTTAATGGGTCCCTAGAAAAGTCAATATGAAAAGGTAGTTGGTAATTTTTAACTCCCCTGCTGTGGAATAACAGTTTTTATCAGTACTTAGCCATTTAGAACTGTCTGTTATGCATAGTTGTTTCTATTATGGTTGCGAGGATTGGTCAATTATAAAAAATAAAGGGATATATGTAAATCCTTGATACATATGTTTATAGTGCAGTAGGGAAAATGTATTCTTTTCTCCTTGACCCTTTCAACGCCCAATTTGGTTGTCTGCTATAGCATTTTTACATCTACACTATCGCTTATTTTATAGCGTACGTATAATGCTGTTGTATCCTCCTGATATTAACGCAAACCTTAGGCAAAAGGACTGACGCTATATCGTAACAGTTGTCAGACAGTTGGGATACATTGTCCACATTTCCCAGTGACGTCATGGTCCACACCTCACTTACCATTGTCAGACGCCGCCGCGAAAAGCAACCTGCTTTAAGTGGTCATCTGTCTTAAAAACTAGAAATAGGCTATGAGGTAAAGCGTTATCATAGTTCAAACGCAATGAAATGAATGTACATAATGACATTGTCACAAAACCATTTTGTCGCTAAAGTTATTTGTTGCATTTGCGAAAAAACACATACATGTACGACTTCATATAGTGTTCTTTATAAATAGTTTGTTGTTGTGGTGAACATTGTTACTGTCCGATTTTCTGACTTGTCCGAGTTATTTTTTAGAATAGAAAAGTTAATCATGGTAAAAGGTAAGCAAGGTAACATCGAATATACGTCGTACATTTATAATATACACTTTCCTACTTGAGATAAAGTATGAGCCTCGTGCAGCACGAGACCGCTGCGCTAACTTTACTGATATTCTATTATTTCCCATTAAACGCATTCTTTTATATACTTAAACTATTATTTCCATTGTAAACAGGTTGGAGCCAGATCAGGCTCCAACCTGTTTGCTACTTAGATTGAAAATAAAGTTAAAATTTCTAAAAGTAAATTTCCACAGTATAGTGCATTGCGTTTGCGTTTAAATGGGAATGAATAATGTATCCTCTACTGTACATTACGCACAAAAAACAGCTATCAGTTTCTCTAACTGGCTGTAGAGAAAACTCATCACTTTTAAAGTTTTAAAAGAAAACATTAATACTCTAAGAACATAGCTGTTATGTCATGGCGTATTACTTGTATTTGCACAGTAAAACATTGTCTTGTCCCAAAGAAGAAATGTTGTCTGCAGATGGAAATTAAAACACTTGGGGATGTACTGCCTTACTTTTCATGCCGCTTTAAACCGCACATGCCTAGATATTGTAATTAATCCTCCCTATGCTCTTGGTGGGAGATTTCATTTAAGAAATATTCGATGTTCTAACGATTGTTTCGATTCTAACAAGACTTACTGAAAAAATTAAAGAAATACAAGCAAATGTTTCAGGCTTATTTCCTCTTTGGGTGCAGTTTTCGACCGAATTGCTTCCCTTACATGAAACTTATACCAGTACGTCATATATAAGAAAAATAAAAATTAGCGAAGGAATAATTCATTCTGTCATAGTACCATTTAGTATTAGACAGGCTTAATATTACTGAGACAAATCAGTAACAAAACATGAAAGAAAAGACCTTTTACGTCACATGACTTTTCATTGAACACTGCGCTTTACCGTAGGGTGGGTTCAGGAAGAACATTAAAAGGACTATTTTCACAGCGTGGTATAACACACACGGTATACCACGGCGAACTTGTTCTTTGCTTACAGAGACGAATTTACTTGTCATGTTAGAAATATAGATATACAAGGATGTTGTAGACACTGTTGTCAATACAGCATATCATATATTTAAGATATTAGAGCAAACATTGCAAACCCTTAGGAGACGCCGAAAATTGAGGGTCTCATCAGGATCTGTACTTTTTGCCAGTTTTCTACGTTTGCGACAGTCATTAATGAAATAGGCTACAACAGTAAAGAAGACGTTATTCTTTCCCGTTTTAAAGCAAACAAAACGCAAATGCATTGCAAATAAAGGCAGAAAAGGACCACTTGTGACAATTCTAAAATTGATATGAGTGGCAAACAGTTCGAAGCCTGATCAGACGTCGGTTACCCGGCGTCTGACCAGGCTCCAAACTGTTTGCAATGGATATTGGAGTTTTAGGTTGAACACGTTAATTTGAGAGACTAACGCCTCTCCATTGTAGTTTAGCATGAACAAATAGTGGCGTTGTTGATAATTGCACAGTGCTCCCTCTCTACAACGGCACTCAATAGGAGACAAAGATTATTCGGTTGTTCGGAAGGATTATTTATAAGGAGTGAAAATTTACACATTTTGAGTACGTAATTATGCAAATAGTTTGAACCCAGATCAGACGCCGCGTCACTCGGCGTCTGATCTTGGTTCAAACTGTTTGTCACTTGTCTTTTTATTTCTTCTGTCAAAATGTCCAATACCGTAATTTCCGGCAATAAGCCCGCACCTTCATACAGCCCGCATCCAGCATATTGCCCGCAGAAAAAAGAAAAATGAAAATAGATTCGGCAAATAAGCCGCACCGTCTATATGCCCGCAGCCATATTGTGAAACTTACTCGTCGTAAGATTCACCGCTAAGGAGCACCGATTATATGTATTAACGTCTTTGCGTTATCAAAGTAAAATGCTGAATAGTGTTAACTTTTATTCTATGTTATTTTTTATATCAAGCTCTCAAGTCTACTGACAACGGTAAATTTTTAGAACATTGGTGACCAATGAAAACAGTGTGGATCCAAATGGTTGTATTTGTTGAATAGATCGATAGTGTCGGGTATGACTAGTTTTAATCTCATATGAGGTTTGATAAACCCGTGAAAACATTTTATTACGCAATACAGGCTGTTAGCTGTTGGAGAACAATAAAGCACAGGTGGTTGTATTGGTTGTAAAACAGTATTGTTATTCATGCATCCTATTGTGCTTCGTGTTTTTCATGCAATGAATTTTACCCTTTGCCTGCTAATCGCGACTTGTGTTAAAGTTGCAAACACTGTTGATCCTGTTTAAACTCTGAGTAAATCAGCGTCTCAACAGAATCCAAACCGTTTCACGTTCGTTTTTATATAGTTTCCTTCGTTAATCGATTTTTTCTGATTTAGCAAACAACAGTTTGGAAGTAGATAATATTTCTGCAAAGCGTTAAGTATAGATCTACACAATTTGCAATGTGTATAGATATTCAGAGTATCGGATTTAAGTAGCTTTAGACCGCTATTGTTCCAACAGTGTATATACATGGAATATGCCGTTATCAAATTACTCCCAAAAACAGCCATTTTAACACAACGATAGCTCTTTTATTTTATTTTTTTCTCAACAATCCCGATAGGCAAAAAGATTCGTCATATAGCCCGCTCCGTTAGATAGCCAGCAGGCCCCTCATTGACTGTAAAAAAATGAAATAGCCCGCGGGCTATTTGCCGGAAATTACGGTACGTAAGTTTGAGAAAAACAGCAGACGACAATTTTAAGAAAACCATATCGCAGCGGTAAAATGGTTGGGCATCATGGTCGTATTTGCATGGGGAACAGCGGTAAGCGTTGTTGTTAGGCGGGAATCGTTGTTCAGAGGGCCGCTGTAGGGAGGAAGCACTTTGCATGTAATTGTTCTTATATTGTAGTTAATAAAACTCTTACTGATCTATTGGTTATGGTGAAACCTGTTAACCCATTTGTGCCATCGATCCCATATATGGGACATAGGCAAACAGAGTAGACTATGATCAGACGCCGCATTATGCGGCGTCTGATCAGAGTCTAAACTGTTTGCGGATAGGAATTTCAATATAAAAAAATGAAAATGAAAATTTAGACCAGGCACCCCTTAGATAAAAAAGGACTAATACAACATATAAGCATGAAAGAATCCACTGGACGCAAATATGTTAAGGTCGATTGTATATGTAGGTAACGCTTAAGTTGTTGTATTGGGGGTGAAGTTCACGCCGTGATCGTGTTGCCGATGAGTTTTTGTTGTCTAAACTATTATGGTCTGGAAAATGATTTCTACATTTTACTCCATAGTTTGTTTCTTCGCTTTCAATTCAAGACAGATGACCACTTAAAGCAGGTTGCAGTTAAGCAAAACGTGCCTTAAAGCGACTCGCAACCAGATGGTGTATTTTGGGAAAATAAAAGAAAATACTCGAACAAAACCAAATGAGCATCATTATCGTGCATCTGACATTAGAAAAATATGACCAGTCTAATAACATCCTTAAGGTTCATGTATAGTGTTTTTTGGTCCCTGTACGAGAAAAAATACCCAAATTTGAAAAGTTGTAATACTCAATAACTATTCCACATTGGCTAAAAATATTTTCACACATTATAAATAATTGGTCAATAAAAAGGAGCACGCCTAAATTGCCATAAATTTAAGTGTACTTGTGTCGTCAGAAGCTCAAAAAGTAACGAACATGGAATGAAAATAACCTCTTCAGCAAAATATATCAAATCACTAAATGGCACGTTTTTTCGGAAATCTGGTAGAATATATACAAAGAACCCCTTACATACTGGGTACTCCTACACAGATTGTTTTACAAAAGTCAGGAAAACTCCCTGCAATTGACCTTTCAAATACCCCTTGCTTGATTCAAGGGCAGCCATTTGCATTTTACAATTTTTTAGAAGTTTGCCAACATTTAAAGTCCAGCTACTCCAAATCTACAAACACCGACTGACGATTGTTATATACGTGCGGACAGAGAAAAGAACAAGCAATATGATTGATGGAATGTCACTCACCCGATTCACTGCATTTAGACAATATATCCGTTCAATCATAGCAATATCACTGAAAGTTGTCGTTTATCCAACACAACGATTAATCCGCATTTTCTCGTTTTTTAATATCCATATTATCAACTTTTATTTCAGTACATTATTAATGTTGGATACATACTCAATAAAATAAGCGCATTGCACAATACTTTCGATCATAAATTCCTCCGTATGTCACAATTCTTTAGCGGACTACTTGCCGCGAAAGTTATTCTGTCCCTGTACAGCTGACCTTTGTTTCAGGAAAATCAAGAGTTTGTCCCTTTAAATCACCCTTTTCCACCCTTTCAAGTATTCCACATCTTTCCGGCTATTGTAATGTTGATTAATATTTCACTTTGCATTGCGATCTTTATTATATAAAGCTTTATATTGCTGTGAATGTATTCCAGCTCTAGTCCGGTCAAGGGGTACATCCATCTACACATTGTACATGTACAGTGGCGAATCTGTTATTCTTTCCCGTTTAAACGGAAACGTACGCAAAACGCAAAACACTAAAACGTAGAAAAGTACAATTTTTGGACAATTCTGATAATTCATCTTTATCTTGGTGGCAAACAGTTTGGATCCTGATCAGACGCCGGGTTACCCGGCGTCTGATCTGGGTCCAAATTGTTTGCAGAGAAAATAATAGTTTTAGCGTAAACGCGTTTATTGGGAAAGAATAACGTTTTCTCCACTGTATACAATACTGCACGGATCAGAATTTGGCTTCTATGGGGTCCTAGTAGGGACACTTGAGACGATTGCTTTGGGCAGAGACACACCAATTATTTTTTGTCCTTCTATCTTTTCATGTATATTCTGCTTCTGCATTTCACACATACACACACATTAACATATTGTTATGGTTCATGAGTATATGCTACTACCACCCTGACAACCTTACTTCAGTAGTTGTAAGTATTTAGAAACACTGATAAGGGCACATATATTTGAACATTTAGTCAGACACAATCATATATCAGTTTATCTAAGGCTCAATTTGGTTTTCGCTCTAGGGGATCCTGCGTTTTACAGTTAATTGAATTGATAGATTATTAGTCACACTACATTGAGGGTGATGGAAGTTTGGAAAATATAATGTTTATTTAGATTTTGTCAAAGCTTTTGAGAGCATAGTACATTAACGTTTTCTCGCAAAGTATCAGTATTTGGTATCAGATGGGCCAGTTTTGTCATGGAAACTTTTTTACTGGACGTAGGCAATATGTATTTGTGAAAGGACCCTGGTCTTCTTCGTGGAAAGACATTTTATGTGGGGTACCCCAGGGAAGTATCCTGGGACCCACATTATTCATATGTTTATAATAGATGAACCCTCCCCCTGAAGTTATACGTAGTATTGTGAAATTCTTCGCTTATGGTACCAACCTATACAACAAAGACATTAAAATTGATATTATCCAGCACGACTTAGATGCCTTAAACATAGTCAAAGTGGCTGTTGCGTTTTAATGTGAAAAATTACAGAACCATACACTTTGGAAGAGACAACCAATATTACCAGTATACTTTGAACTTTGCGGACATTGAGTCTGTTAGTGAAAAGGGGGATTTAGGGGTAATATTTTAACAGGACTAAAAAGTTAAGTAGTCATATAGCTGAAAAAGATAACAAATCCATCAGTGTATTATCCTAAATAATCAGAATGTATGATTACATTGCGAAAAGATATTTCATAATTTTTAACAAAGCACTCGTCAGGTCAATATGGAAACACTATTATCATGTATTATGATATCTATTCTTGAAAGAAGTGTTGAAAAATTATGTAAGCCTGCCAATAAGCGTCTCCTGGATTGTCAACCTTACATGTACCGAAATATTGGTTTTCAAAAATTGCTTGGTCATTGACGAAGCCGTGGTGACATGATATAATGTTGAAAATTATTTTAAGAAATGGAGGATATACATATAGAAAGAATTTACCTTAAAAATAGTTTTCAAATTAAAAAAACCTCATTAAGTTTACAACACTTTTCAAAGAGAGTTATAAACAACCGGATCTCACTTCAGTTTATATAGAATTAAAAATAATAAATTTTGTTGATACATTTGTATGCCGGATGAATTATTTTTGTAATCTTAGCTTCAATGTCATATCCATGTGTCTGTGTACCTCATTGGATTAGAATCAAATATTGCATACTGTTTAAGGAATAATTCAGTTGAGAGGGGTCGAAATGGAATATTCTTAATAATAAGAATGACCAAAGCATCTGGAAACAAACATTTACTTGATGCGCATTTAAAGTGATGTTTAAAAAAGCACTAGTAATCACTGTTCCCTCCATTTTACGGATGCATTGCAGAATACGTCCCCTCATTGATTTTACGTAACGTTTCAAATACGTTGCCATTCCAACCAAAATGCACGTTGGAGGTCATTAATTTATGGAATAATTTTGATAATTTGACCCGACCTTGTTATCAAATACATCCGATATGTGTTCGATTGGGCTCATGTCCGAGGTTAAAACAGACCAAGGCAGGACGTTAATGTATTTTTAGCAAGAAATTGTGTGGTGATACGCGCCGTGTGATGCTTTATACATGTATTGTCAAGCTGAAAATGCCAGGTCCTTCCTTTATTTTGTATGAATCGTATCACTGTGCTATTTAAAACATTGATGTAACGCTGAGCGTTGGCATTTTATTGAATAATAACAAAGTCAATTTCCAGAGTTCCCATTTTCCCAACCCAGACCATAGCGCTGCCACCACCCATTATGTCTCTCAAACATATCGTTCTCCGTGGTCACTCCTCCTTTTTGCGACGTGAGGCGAGCGGACCGTGGCGAGAGACTCTCTTGCCTTCGCGGTAATCAATGTAGCGCTGTTTACAGTGAAACACCTGTATCTGCGCACGTGCAAAGTAAGATCACGTTGGCAAGCTTAGACGCATAAAGTGACCTGGGATTTGAATAGCAATTGTGTAATCGTTATACGCAATGAAATCATTATAATCATGTATATATCTTGCAACATGCGTTAAAACACAGTTATAGAAGAATTCTAGGAAGAGGATGGGCTTATAAAGAAGCGGATCCTCCCGCGAGAGCCCAACAACGATTCTCAATGTATTCTCAAGGTATAATTCAGTTAAAAAAGGATGAAAAAAATAATACAGTCTGCATATTTATACATGTAATAATGTTTGAAAGAGGCTCGTGTTGCCCACCATACTTTGGAAAAAATAAGTAGTCCCCCATGGCGATATAGTGTTGTCCTTGAAAATTGTCAAATATTCCATGACTTCTTCTGTTGTTATTTGAGTGGATTTCGTCAGGATTTTGGTCCTACTACCTCATGTAAAGCATATTCTTCAATATAGAGGAAGGATTTGTTGAATTTCAGTACAGAAAATTTGCTTCACATTTTGGTGCAAATCCAAACATATTGTTCAAAATCAAGATACACAGTTTTTCTTTCAAATTGTAAGCTATCTCATAAGTTTGTTCATTTCAATACAAACATTTTGATATGAAATTATGCAACATTGCTCCATAAATGACCAAAATATCACCTTTCAAAAATGCACCAAAAAACACTTTACAAGAACCTTAAAAAAGTATTCAAACCTTACTCTTTTTTTAAAGATTTGCCATCGCTTTATCCGTTGCGTCCAAAGACGCACACAATTGATAACGGGCTTAGACATAATCCCGAGCCGAATTATGTACTCGCCATCGCTACACACTGAGTACGTGAAATCGATCCGAAGGATATAAATAGCCTGGTGGTCGAATGGGCTAGGGGATTGACTTATTTTGCTTTTCTGTCCCCGCAGGCCGGGTCCCGGCTTCGAATCCCACCAGAGCTCTATTATTGTTTTTTTTTTTATTGAAATGCATTTATTAAACAGAATTTCTTATCCTTAACTAATTCTAACCAGTTTATATAAGCATTTGACATATATTTACAAATTACTATTTTAATGTTAAAAATGGTTGCGAGCCTCTTTAAGACGCTTTTAGATTGGGTTTGATCCAATCAGTATGCCAGAAACGAGATATCAATGTTGTATTTATTTTTAGAATGCAAAGCGTCTGAAATACTGCGGCAAAATACATTGCAGGAATGCTGCGAAATGCACAAAACCGCATACAAACAACAAACCGACTATTGTCAAACTAAACGGAAAGTGTTATTTTGAAACTTGCACAATTCTTCAACGATACGTTTGAACTAAGACATTCCATTATACAGAAACATGAATTGTACTTTTTCAATAAAATGGCCGACTGATCTCCGCAGAGTACATATTTTGATCCGACCTTATTAAGGGTCTTCAACCTTTAAGCAAAACTTGATACATGTAATACGGCTTCTCTTAAACATGTTTTCGTTATAATGACAGAAAGCTGTTTAAGGCTGGATAAAGGTAAAGCAACTAGCTTATTCTGGAACTTTATGTGTTCTTACTTTCAACATGTTTAAAGCAAAATACATATCTTTGACATTAAAATCCATCCTAATGTGACGTGATCGCAAAACAGTGTGTTTTTTCTGTTTATATGAAACTAGTTTTATCTAATAACCTATACTCCGGTGAACGAAAAGTGCCCCCCTCAGAATTGAGTCCCCGGTCATTTTTCGACGTAGAAAATTGTCTTCCCGAGTCATTTTCTACTCACTTGGGATATTTTTCGTTGAAAACTCAATTCAATTCAATTTGTTATTGGCATTAAACATATACAATGTTCATAGCCATATAACATAGTATTATGTGCATTACTAGTAATAAATAAATATATTGTACAATATCAATCTACGTGGAACATGTCATCCGGTGGACGAATTTTAAGAGGGGGACATTTTTCGTCTTGACACTGTCTTTTTAGAGAGGCTGTCGATTTGGATATCAATATGCAAGGCTTGTGAGTCGCTCAGTTTTGTACATGTACGATATATGGGGAAACACTTTAATTCCATTCTAAAAGCTTTTGTACCAAATGATCAGATAATTGCCAAGTATGTTTACAGATTGGAAGTGTTATCCCACCATATTTTAATAGAACGTCATCCAAGCATATTGCATACTATGACAATTTACATTTTAACCCATTTGTGCCCACGATCCCATATATGGGATATAGGCAAAAGCGTGTAGACTCTGATCAGACGCCGCAGTATGCGGCGTCTGATCAGAGTCTACACTGTTTTTGCTGATAGGAATTTCAATATAAAACAAACTGAAAATTACAATTTTGACCAGACATCCTTTTGATAAAAAATGGACTAATCCAATATATAAACATGGAAGAATTCACTGGGTATAAAAGGGTTAATATTCACTCTTGAAGCTTTACTTTTTACAGTTACGGTTTCTAAGCCTAGTCGATGTTTGTGACAGCTGCTGTAGGCAAGGTGGCGCTTAGGGATAACTTTTCATGTTATGTCCGTCTGTCCGTCCCTAGGAGGTTTATAGTACATGTATGTACATGTATACAAAACAACGCATTTAACAATCTAATAGTTTAATAATATTGAATTAAGAAAACGAACACAATGTTAATGGTAGAGAGAAAAAATATCATTGAACACTGTATTTACAGGTAAATATGCTCAGTGGAGTCATTAGAGATGACGTTTTTCCTGTTTCAAACAAACTACAAGCAATGCGATGCGTGGAATACAGGAAATAACAGTCACTGCAGGGCTTCCATAAGTTGACATGAAAAATCCTAAGATTTCCAAATTTGCATTTTTCAAGTGCGATTTTACGAATCGTACCTTTTCCCCATATCTTTTATTTTGTTTTCTTGACATGCGACTACTTAAAGCAGGCTGTATGTAAATCAGAATGCGCCTCAAGGCGCATCCAGCTTTACTTTCGGTCTGCTTTAAGCTACCAGGTACTGGGAAAAATCCGGAGATTTAGAAAAATCCGGAGAAATGGCAACCCTGTCACTGATTTGTTTAACACGTTCCAATATGGACATCTTTTAATTTAGTAAATATTCATATAACGTTATATAGTTGGGAAGACATTACTATTTCCCTGTAAAGGCGGTTTATGCTAAAACATAATTATATTTCCATTGCAAACGGTTTGGAACCTTATCCAACGCCAGGTAACCCGGTGTCACATCAGGCTTCAAACTGTTTTCCTCTAAGAAATAAATCGTTAGAATTTTTAAGCAGTTGTTAGTTTCTATATTGTATTGCGTATTGTATATATCCAGTTATATACAGTGGAAAACACGCTATTCATTCCCATTTACAAGCAAACGAAACGCAAACGCAAAGCGCTAAAATGTAGAAAATTACCATTCTTTGACATTTCTATTCTTTTATGATTTTTAATATGAGTAGCAAACAGTTTTGAGCGTGATCAGACGCCGGCTTTCCCCAAAACTGTTTGCAATAGAAATAGAAAACGCGTTTTTTGAGAAAGAATAACGTCTTCTTTACGTATACTAACAGCATATTAGGGTTTTCTTCTGACCTGTCCAAGTTTTTTTTAGAATGGAACATTCTAAAACTTTAAAAGGGTCTGGTTTTCTCTACATCCAGTTAGAGATACGGATAGCTGTAACTTTTGTGCGTATTGTACAGTAGAGGATACATTATTCTTTCCCGTTTAAACGCAAACACAATGCACTTAACTACGGACATTTACTTTAATAATTTGTATCTATATTTTTAATCTGAGTAGCCACCATGTTGGATCATGATCAGACGCCGGTTTACCTTGCGTCTGATCAGGCTCCAATCTGTTTGCAATGGAAATAATAGTTTTAGTATATAAATGCGTTTATTGGGAAATAATGAAATATCAATAAAGTTAATGCAGCGGTCTCGTGCTGCACGAGGACCATACTTATCTCAAGTAGGAAAGTGTACGATTATATATTCGATGTTGACTTGCTTACCTATTTATCATTATTAACTATTCTGTTCTAAAAATAACTCGGACAAGACAGAAAAATCAGACTGTATCCCAAATACCACACTATTGACACATCTTGTGCAAGTCAACAAATGAACATTTTCTCAAAGAAACAAACATGACCCCTATCACTTATGTTAAACAAGTAATTTGATATAAGCAGTAACTGTTATTGATAAAATAAACATTTGTGTAAATTCTTTTTTTTTCCGGATTTCTAAAATCAACCGTGTTCCTTTTTTACTCCTCAACTTTTAGCATGCTAAATGCTTTCGTCTAAAAAATACTGCCGCAGCAGCAATATTAATATTTCTTTCCATTAAGGTAGTTCCAACCAGAATTTCAAACAGTTAGTTTGCTAAAGGTTTTAATATGCTGTGTCATCGTCAGCTGCTTAATGTTCGACGCCATTGCTATTTTAAATAAGTTTAATCCTTTCACTACCAAATTGACCGTGAATTTTTTACTCCGTCACCGTTTCATTGTCGTCTGCTTCTATTTTGTTGTTTGGAAGATCTTTTCAAAGTAAGGTTAAATGTTGTATGACTTAAAACATATCGATACGAGTGTTAAACAGTTTGAATCCTGACGAGACGCCGCGTTAGGCGGCGTCTCATCAGGACCCAAACTGTTTGCAATCACGCTTTCAAGGGTCATTGACAGTGAAAGGTTAATTAATTTGAATATCAGGATGAAGGTTAAAACCATCTTGATCTTCCGGATGTGTCATGGGATTTGCGACCTCTACCGGACACCTGGAATAGACATACAAAACCATTAACAGAAATAAGGTTACCTCTCTTCTTTCGTTTCAGTGTGTTTCAGTAATTTACCATTTTCATAATACAGTGTTAGCATCGCTACTTTTTATTGCAGCCGACAGAAAACGCTGCCGAACCATTGTCTGTTCGGTAGAGTAGTTTCAGCATTACGTTACTAAATGAAACTATTACATAATCTAAAACACGCCTTCTGAAATATGCGGGGGATTACGATCAATTACGCCACTATGTAAATAATTAACAGCAGAAGCTACGTGAATCGCCTACGTTAATCATAGATTTGGCCATGAGCCAGGGTTGATTGCCATATTAGGACCTAGGCTTAGTTAAACTCGTGCTAGTTACGGTGCAAGGACGAACCTGGAATTTGCTTACATAGCTCTAACGTTAAGCCACGTGACTATTCATTCGAGAGCGTACAGACGGTATATAAAGAGGTCGCGCGCTCTGCAAGGGAGGCAAGAAGAGAAATAAATGTAGTGGAGAGTGTAAAGGCTAGAACTGGAAGAATTCAGAGATGCAAGAGTGAAGCGCTTAGCGAGATATAGGGGTTTGATAAGTTAGGGAGATGTAGGGGTGACGGGAGAGTAACAGTGCCTGTGAACAACAGTTAGACAGAAACGTTTGACTTGTTTTAAAGAAGATCAACGAACCTTGGTTACACAATACTAAATAGGTTACACATACTAACCATTCTAAAAGTGTGGGCGTTTTCAAACAAACGCATTTTACTTCAACGAATGGTATCCAATGCCAATAGCTTTGAAACAGTTCTAGTTACTTTCCCAATAAATATAGATGCTAAACACCATATGCCAATTGGAATTAGCTTAAAACCATATCAGACGTCGGATAACGGTGTCTGACCAGACTCCAAACAGGTTGCCACTTAGCACGTCGTACAGTGTAGTGATTATCAATATATCCATGAGGAAATGGTTAATTTGTACCCCATAGTCTTTTATTAGGTTTAAAAATAGGTGATTACGTAAAGCAAGTTGAAAGGAAAGCATAATGTGCATAAATACGCACTATGATTTACTTCAAGCCTGATTTAAATAAAATACCATCTGATAGGATATTGCTTTTTTATGTTTATCATTTTTAATTGAATATACTGGAACTATTCTCTTAAGTAGAGGAATAAATCAAAGTCGTAAAAAGGCATAGTGTGGTGTAATGGGTTAAACCTTTTCCTGTAAAAAATTGGAAATAAAATATGTTTAAACTATAATGGGTTAAACAGGAACTGAAAAATAGTATTCGTACTGATGTATTAATTTAGTAAATTTATCCTACATATACCTGGTTTTATTTGTTGTATCTTGACAACCGGTTGAAAAGATAGTCATTCAAATGTTTGCGAAGATTCGATTCTTTTCTGTTATTGGTTTCGTTGTCTCTGATAAGATCAGCAAACCTGAAATATTAAAGAGAAATATTATTTTAACCCATTTGTGCCCAGTGGATTATTCCATGTTTATATATTGGATTAGTTCATATTTTTTTTACAAAGGGATGACTGGTCAAAATTTTCATTTTTCAGTTTGTTTTATATTGAAATGTATATCAGCAAACAGTGTAGACTCTGATCAGACGCCGCATAATGCGGCGTCTGAACAGATTCTACAATGATTGCCTATGGCCCATATATGGGATCATGGGCGCAAATGGATTTATGATATTTTCAGTTAAACTTGATATATGGTACTAAATCATTAAATTGCGTTATTCTAATAGTTAGACTCTGTGGGCCTTTATAAAAAAATCATGTTAAAATACACGTCACATAAAAGAAAAACATGTTAAAATACACGTCACATCAAAGAAAATCACGTCAAAATACACGTCACATAAAAGAAAATCATGTCAAAATACACGTCACATCAAAGAAAATCATGTCAAAGAAAATTACGTCAAAATACACGTCACATAAAAGAAAATCATGTCAAAATACACGTCACATCAAAGAAAATCATGTCAAAATACACGTCACATCAAAGAAAATCACGTCGAAATACACGTCACATAAACGAAAAACATGTCAAAATACACGTCACATATGTGTTAAAGGCATAAAGCCATAAAATCAAAGAGGATAAAAACAAATAAAAAACACGTGGCGTGTATTTGGACTTGATTTTCTTTTATAATGCATACTTATAGAGGTCGAACTTTAAGAAAAGAGCAATTTTATAATTTTATACTATTTTAATTTTCAACATAGATAATTGTTATCATATTGTAACTCGATATAACCATAGCGTCAGCTTTTATTAAACCATTTGTGCTCACTATCGCATATATGGGACATAGGCAAACCGTGTAGACTCTGATCAGACGCCGCATCATGCGGCGTCTGATCAGAGTCTACACTTTTTGTTGATAGGAATTTCAATATTAAACAAAATGAAAATTTTGACCAGGCATTCCTTTGATAAAACTAATCCAATATATAAACATGGAATAATCCACTGGGTATAAATGGGTTAATATATAGATAAATCCTTTCATAACCAGATAATACACAAGGTGAGTGATTTTGTATCTAATTAGGACGCTAGCTATTGACACAAATATCGATATTCTTTTAGTCATATATGTACTACCTGAATCTAACTTTAGAACGACAGTACAGCCAACAGCATAAACCCTTTGCTGCCATCTATTTTCAACAATTGCTTTTATTAAACATCGTTTTGGGTCACACTGTTAACCCCTTCACTGCCATGACGTCATCAAATTTAAACAGCTGTCGTCTGCTTCTTTTTCTAAAAAACGATTTTTCGGTATTTTGACTTAAAAAATATTGAAACGAGTGTCAAACAGTTTGGATCCTGATCAGACGCCGCGTTACGCGGCGTCTGATCAGGATCCAAACTGTTTGCAAAAAACAAATGTACTCTGGGTAAGGCAGAGAAGGGGTTAATTTCCCACAGACCTAAACGTTACATTTTGCATATCTTTTACGTCTTTCCAAACACTTAGCTGTCACTCTATGACATTGCTGTCTGGGCTATGCGACATTCATTTTGATATGTGAAAGCCTTTTGAAATGTCACATAGGGGCGAGTTTCTCTATTGGTTCTTGAATTTGTGTCTGTGTTATAGAGAGAGATTTGCTTCTAATGTTATAAACACGAATGAAACGACCCTAAAATGATGGTTGATAAGATCGATTTAATAAAATAAAATATCAGATGGAAGTTTGCGTGAACTACAGTGCTCCCTCTCTACAACGACATCCACTGGAAGACACATATTGTGTGTGTTGTTCGGAGGGAGTCGTTATAGAGAAGGACAATTAAGACTTGGGTTACATTTGCAAACATCTTGAATCAAGATCAGACGCCGTGTCACGCGGCGTCTGATCAGGATTCAAGCCGTTTGTCACTGGTCAATATATGTATTCTATCAAAATATCCACTTATAATGTAACTGTGAGAGAAAATAGCAGACGACAATCTCAAGCAGACGATATTGCAGCAGTAAAAGAGTAAGACTACATTATCTCGTCATGGGAATTACGGCGAGTTTCGTTGTAAGAGGGAGTCGTTGTTGGGAGGGCCGTTGTAGAGATCGAGCGCTGTATTACCCAGAAACGTATTTTACGTCTTAAATTTATTCCTCTACTGAAGGAAGTAGTTTCATAGTCATGCATATGCATCGTGTGAAATATTTTTGTATCCTATCAGACGGTAGCTTAAATCGCATTCTGCTTTACTTTTAATCTGTTTTGACTCATTGAGCCCTAGTGACGTATATATGCGTCCTTTTCCAAATGTGTACCTGTAAAGAGTACACTTTTCCTATGCAAACAATGAGGTCTCTGATCAGAGGGCTCCTGCAGGAGCCCTCTGATCAGGGACTTCAATGTTTGTCATTTTGCAATTTATTACAAAAACAACCCTAAATAGTCTATAATGGACCAACCTTTATTTAAAACTTGAATTGTCCATTGGACTTTCAGGGGATAATGAGTTAAGTTGTAACCTGTCTTCAAAACCAGAAACATACCCTTCAGTAATGGTTTTGTGCAAACATCACTTGCATGCAACGACTCACCTGTTGCTTCCCGACGTTTGAGAAGCATCTCCTATAACATCACTCCAGTCTAGACTATTGGTCTGTATTGGCAGTACAACCTCAAGATCATCCTGATCCGGGTCTATTAGGTAGTCCAAATCAACATCCTGTGAACGCGGTCTATCAAACAGTACTTCTGTCAAGGGGCTATATCTTTGGCGGCTCCATGGGTTAGTATCTGCAATAGTGTCTGCACGCTTGCCAAATATATGGGCAATGTTTTTCCTTCGACCTCCGAACGCATGTGTAGATGCTATTGATAGGTACAGAGATAGTAAAATGGTGATGAACTTGGTTCCCTGGTGGCAGAGCATCTGTTAATGGATAAACAATAAATAGAGGATATTGTATGAGTATGTTTTCAGTCGTGAATTTATTGAACGAGTTGGATGAAATAATATGTTGCGAGCCTTGGTGAGCAACATATCATTTTATCCAACGAGTTCAATAAATTCACGACTGAAAAAAAACCGAATTTGATATCCTGTTTATCACATAAACACCAAATGACACGAAAATCCGAACGGTCTTACTTTCACTTTTGCCCTCCGCTCTTAGGAAAACGATTCGTCATAGGTGCTTTTCGGTTTTATTCATCCGTAGATAAAAACACATATCAAACTAAAATAAAGAAATTCAACATCAATGTGTCGTGAAAATACTTTTCTGATGCCATATTCAATTTTTTTAAATGAATATTTAATCTAATAATGTTCTAATTGACTAAAAATGATCATTTGACATTTAGAATATAGTTTCATTTTCAAAATTACATCATTATAGCAGCATGACGTCATTATTATTGTAACATGTAAATTTGAAAAACAGTCTGAATCACTGTTAATACTAGATTTCTACGTAGATTGATTTGCAGCCTGAGTTTGCGGGAATGCTCGGGATAATGGTTTTAGGACATTTCGAAATATTTCAATACCTAGTGGTGATCTAAGTTTGTCTAGATTATCCTAACTGATTTACAGTCGGCGTAGTAGTACAGTATTTTGGTGATTCGAAAATTAATATAAAATATATGCTCAGTGGACCGTACGATTTTTACGGACCTCTATATTTTGCACGTTTATGTAATAAACAATTATTTATGGCAATATCGTACATAAACGCTATGCTGTCGTGGGAAATATGTTAACTACTTGTGACAAGCATTGCATACAACTCTGTCTCGCGTGCTAATCCTTTGCTTGTTGATAAACAACTGGTTTTGCAAACAGTTTTGTTTCAGATCAGACGCCGCGTCACGCGGCGTCTGATCTGGATCAAAACTGTTTGACACTCGTCTTAAATGAAGTGCATATACCATATCTAAAATAAACCAAACTTGCTGAAGACAATTTCAAAGCAGGCGATATTACGGCAGAATAAGGGTTAAAGGTTAAAGGTTAATTAATCTTGCACTTAGTGAACTTAATGTAAAGTGAATCGGAAGTACATTACTGGGTGGAGCTGTTAGTGATAGCGATTTACTCAGACTACACCCCCACTAAAGGTAAATCAATTGAACCATATCGATGAGTATAAAACAGTATAAAGTAAACACTTGCCCTTTGCAAACAATGTAGGCCCTAATTGGAGGGCTCGTGTCATTTTGCAATACATTGTTCAAAACAACCCTATGTAGTCATCACTTGCAGAACTACCATAAATTGCTCAGAGATTTCCAAATTTTCAATTGTGATTTTAGGAATTGCATCTTTAACCCTTTTGCTACCAGGCTCTGTAGCACAAATATAATTCTGCGAACAATTGGTATTTTCCATTTTGGGCTTTGCGGGGGTCAATTTGTGAATAAATACATACATATAAATACGCTTGCCTTATGACAACAAAGAGGACCTTATTCAGAGGGCTTCTGTGGGAGCCGTTTATCTCAGTCTGGCCGGTTTGTTATTTTGCAGTTAAGTGAAACAACCCTAACCTGTCAAATTTGGGCAAACCATGTGATGTTTTAATGGATCAATTAGTGAACCGGATGCCGTTTTACTAAACAACTTACGCAAAATTTGTGCGTAAGTCAAAATCGTTTTACTCTTATTTTTCGATCATAAACGTTTGCAAACAGCAACTAGCCAGATCAGAGGAAGCGCTTAAAGCACGTCCTCTGATCTGGCTATTTGCTGTTTGTAGCAAGAGATAATAAAATATATAAAGTAAAATTTAAAATTTTGACTTACGCAAAAATTTTGCTTAAGTTGTTTAGTAAAACGGGCACCTGGATGCTAAGTGATACAGGAAGTGCTTTGCGGGGTGGGGTATTGGATGATCGCGGTTTACTCAAGCTACAACCGCCGCTTTCATATTGTTTAGTTCTAATGAAAAACAAATAGATGTGTTTGCAGAATAAATCATCGTTGTTACTGATACGGTTCATGAAACCATATTGTCGATATTGTCATTTCTAAAAGTATTACACACATTTTTTTCGTACTTAAGTATGTGTATGCACGCATCTGTAATACCGGTATATGTTATATGCCCTCCGCCGATATTGAACATAATAATATTCACGTCACGTGTATATATTTGTACGTAAATATTTATGCACCACGCCGATATGTGTTCTTCAACGAATAGGCATAGCGCCGAATTTTGTACATGAACGTATATTATAAAAATAATGATACATCAAGCCATTGAATTCTTCGCCGATACGTTTAAACAAAGACGTAAATATTTACTATAAGCCTCTATATTCGTTTATATTTGTAAACAAATAACATATTTTAAGGCATATAGTTGTGCACGAATATGTGTGCACCACGCCTATATTTGAGCTTGAAAATATAAATATAACGTCGATGTTTGGTCTTAAATTATATGCATTAGGACGTTATTTATACTAAATTTAATATGAAACACGCTTATATTATGGCTTATAAAGACATACATCAATACGCCGAAATTTGGTCTTAACTATATAATTTTGTTTTATTGCGAAGAACCTTGCCGTGTTCTCATAAGTTAGCTTGCGATTATACATGTCACGATGTATTGCTTTGTCAGGTTACATAAAATCGTGTAGTTTGTTTTCGTATTGGCGGTAAACACTTGAGAGCGTGGTATTTTTGTGTGTGTTTTTACAGCGTAACATGCATTTTAGCGCCAACTGTTAGTTTTGGTTTTACATTGTCCCCTCTCTCGAGCAACATGCAATGGAAAAATAATGGTTATCTTTAAAATCAGCTGATTATATTCGAAGTCAAAACAATAATAATTAAGACAGCCTATGGATGAGGTTGTTGCAGTGCATGTTGTCATGGTTAAGATATCTGTTTTCAAACAGAAACATGAAAGCAGCTGATCTATTTCTGCATTTTCAGATATAGCTGACCATAGCATTAGACATTAAGAAGTTTTGACATGATCTGATTTGTGTATGTGTTATTGGAATTAGTTCATGAAGCTTAAAAGCAACGTGTATGGTTGTATAACACTGTCATCACATTGTGTGTTAATTGACTAAATTGAATTTTGAACAATAATGGTTTAACTCATCGACCCCTTCAATTTCAAAAATACAGTTTCAAATGATCACTAATACATTTCTAAATAGCTAAGGTTGGTATTAAGAAAATAATGCAAAATGACAAACAATGCGAACCGGTTGGAACCCTTTATCAGGGTCTTAACAGTTTGCAAAGAAAAAGTGTACTAGTCACAGGCTAGTCACGACTATACTCGTCACTAGATTTGAATATATTCAATGATGTTAAAGTTGCTCTTGATACGATAACGGCTGCTATACTACATTACTCCATCTGCGATTAATCTTTAACAAACCTAAACGGTACGTGTCTACACATATTAATGAAATCGAAATAAGTGTGATTTTAGCTTTTTCAACAACATGGATCTTTCAAATATACTCATAACATTTGCAATGATAACTTAGAACAGTATTTATGAAACTACCCAGAATTCCAAGTAGACTGTTTCATGTGTTGGTATTTGAAAACCCCACAAGGGACCTAATAACCGACACTAGTTTTACAGTGTTGAAGGAGTAAATACAATTTTATCATCCGTTACACACTCAATTCAAATTGCTTAGCATTTCCAAACAGTTTGTACCCCGATCAGACGCCAAATAAATCAAAACATTTTGGCAGTTATAGCGGTATCTTATTTTCTTTTGTCAAACATCCTTATTTCAGTAATGGATGCAGACAGCAGTTTATTTTTGGCAGTTATAGTGGTATCTTGTTTTCCTTAGTCAAAATTCCTTATTTCAGTAATGGATGCAGTCAGCAGTTTATTATGGCAGTTATAGTGGTATCTTATTTTCTTTTGTCAAACATCCTTATTTCAGTAATGGATGCAGACAACAGTTTATTTTGGCAGTTATAGCGGTATCTTATTTTCTTTTGTCAAACAGCCTTATTTCAGTAATGGATGCAGACAGCCGTTTATTTTGGCAGTTATAGTGGTATCTTATTTTCTTTTGTTAAAAATCCTTATTTCAGTAATGGATGCAGACAGCAGTTTATTTTGGCAGTTATAATGGTATCTTATTTTCTTTTGTCAAAAATCCTTATTTCAGTAATGGATGCAGACAACAGTTTATTTTGGCAGTTATAGTGGTATCTTATTTTCTTTTGTCAAACATCCTTATTTCAGTAATGGATGCAGACAGCCGTTTATTTTGGCAGTTATAGTGGTATCTCATTTTCTTTTGTCAAACATCCTTATTTCAGTAATGGATGCAGACAGCAGTTTATTTTGGCAGTTATAGTGGTATCTTATTTTCTTTTGTCAAACATCCTTATTTCAGTAATGGATGCAGACAGCAGTTTATTTTGGCAGTTATAGCGCTATCTTATTTTCTTTTGTCAAACATCCTTATTTCAGTAATGGATGCAGACAGAAGTTTATTTTGGCAGTTATAGTGGTATCTTATTTTCTTTTGTCAAACATCCTTATTTCAGTAATGGATGCAGACAGCCGTTTATTTTGGCAGTTATAGTAGAATCTTATTTTTTTTGTCAAACATCCTTATTTCAGTAATGGATGCAGATAGCCGTTTATTTTGGCAGTTATAGTGGTATCTTATTTTCCTTTGTCAAAATTCCTTATTTCAGTAATGGTAGCAGACAGAAGTTTATTTTGGCAGTTATAGTAGAATCTTATTTTTTTTGTCAAACATCCTTATTTCAGTAATGGATGCAGACAGAAGTTTATTTTGGCAGTTATAGTGGTATCTTATTTTCTTTTGTCAAACATCCTTATTTCAGTAATGGATGCAGACAGAAGTTTATTTTGGCAGTTATAGTGGTATCTTATTTTCCTTTGTCAAAATTCCTTATTTCAGTAATGGTAGCAGACAGCAGTTTATTTTGGCAGTTACCGGTATAGTGGTATCTCATTTTCTTTTGTCAAACATCCTTATTTCAGTAATGAATGCAGTCAGAAGTTTATTTTGGCAGTTATAGTGGTATCTTATTTTCTTTTGTCAAACATCCTTATTTCAGTAATGGATGCAGACAGCCGTTTATTTTGGCAGTTATAGTGGTATCTTATTTTCTTTTGTCAAACATCCTTATTTCAGTAATGGATGCAGACAGCAGTTTATTTTGGCAGTTATAGTGGTATCTTATTTTCTTTTGTCAAACATCCTTATTTCAGTAATGGATGCAGACAGCAGTTTATTTTGGCAGTTATAGCGCTATCTTATTTTCTTTTGTCAAACATCCTTATTTCAGTAATGGATGCAGACAGAAGTTTATTTTGGCAGTTATAGTGGTATCTTATTTTCTTTTGTCAAACATCCTTATTTCAGTAATGGATGCAGACAGCCGTTTATTTTGGCAGTTATAGTAGAATCTTATTTTTTTTGTCAAACATCCTTATTTCAGTAATGGATGCAGATAGCCGTTTATTTTGGCAGTTATAGTGGTATCTTATTTTCCTTTGTCAAAATTCCTTATTTCAGTAATGGTAGCAGACAGAAGTTTATTTTGGCAGTTATAGTAGAATCTTATTTTTTTTGTCAAACATCCTTATTTCAGTAATGGATGCAGACAGAAGTTTATTTTGGCAGTTATAGTGGTATCTTATTTTCTTTTGTCAAACATCCTTATTTCAGTAATGGATGCAGACAGAAGTTTATTTTGGCAGTTATAGTGGTATCTTATTTTCCTTTGTCAAAATTCCTTATTTCAGTAATGGTAGCAGACAGCAGTTTATTTTGGCAGTTACCGGTATAGTGGTATCTCATTTTCTTTTGTCAAACATCCTTATTTCAGTAATGAATGCAGTCAGAAGTTTATTTTGGCAGTTATAGTGGTATCTTATTTTCTTTTGTCAAACATCCTTATTTCAGTAATGGATGCAGACAGCCGTTTATTTTGGCAGTTATAGTGGTATCTTATTTTCTTTTGTCAAACATCCTTATTTTAGTAATGGATGCAGACAGCCGTTTATTTTGGCAGTTATAGTGGTATCTTATTTTCTTTTGTCAAACATCCTTATTTTAGTAATGGATGCAGACAGCAGTTTATTTTGGCAGTTATAGTGGTATCTTGTTTTCTTTTGACAAACATCCTTATTTCAGTAATGGATGCAGACAGCCGTTTATTTTGGCAGTTATAGTGGTATCTTATTTTCTTTTGTTAAAAATCCTTATTTCAGTAATGGCTGCAGTCAGCAGTTTATTTTGGCAGTTATAGTGGTATCTTATTTTCTTTTGTCAAACATCCTTATTTCAGTAATGGATGTAGACAGCAGTTTATTTTTGGCAGTTATAGTGGTATCTTGTTTTCCTTAGTCAAAATTCCTTATTTCAGTAATGGCTGCAGACAGCCGTTTATTTTGGCAGTTATAGTGGTATCTTATTTTCTTTTGTTAAAAATCCTTATTTCAGTAATGGCTGCAGTCAGCAGTTTATTTTGGCAGTTATAGTGGTATCTTATTTTCTTTTGTCAAACATCCTTATTTCAGTAATGGCTGCAGTCAGCAGTTTATTTTGGCAGTTATAGTGGTATCTTATTTTCTTTTGTTAAAAATCCTTATTTCAGTAATGGATGCAGACAGCAGTCATTTTGGCAGTTATAGTGGTATCTTAATTTTCTTTATCAAATTTCCTTATTTCAGTAATGGATGCAGACAGCAGTTTATTTTGGCAGTTATAATGGTATCTTGTTTTCTTTTGTCAAACATCCTTATTTCAGTAATGGATGCAGACAGCCGTTTATTTTGGCAGTTATAATGGTATCTTATTTTCTTTTGTCAAACATCCTTATTTCAGTAATGGATGCAGACAGCCGTTTATTTTGGCAGTTATAGTGGTATCTTATTTTCTTTTGTCAAACATCCTTATTTTAGTAATGGATGCAGACAGCAGTTTATTTTGGCAGTTATAGTGGTATCTTAATTTTCTTTGTCAAAAATCCTTATTTCAGTAATGGATGCAGACAGCAGTTTATTTTGGCAGTTATAGTGGTATCTTATTTTCTTTTGTCAAAAATCCTAATGTCAGTAGTTGATGCAGACAGCAGTTTATATGTTTACAATTTTATGTCAATGAGGAGTTTTCAACTGTCAATTATTCATCAGTATGTTCTTTCAAAAGCCGAGCACTGTGTGATTAATAATAGGCAACATACTTTTGCAACTTTGAAAACAGACACCGACTTTGAAATAAAATAATTAACTCTTTCATTGCCATTGTTTCATCTACTTAGCGTTTTCAAATTTTCGATTTTTATCCATTCAATGCGAACATTTGTCGTCTGCTTTTATAATACAGACAAAATCATTCTTATCTTAGAACTTAAGTCTGGATTTTCTTTTAAAAAGGGGGTTTAAGGCAAAATGAGTAAATATTATTGTCACTATCAAAAGCAACTGTAGTTTGCATTGTAAAATAATTTAATCTTAAATTCAGACGCCACATGATAGAATCATGCGGCGTCTGATTTTAAGATTCACATATTTTACAATGCAAACTATAGTTGCTTATGATAGTGAATATGTTTATTATTTTAACTGTATACATTCTGTTATGACGATGTATAAGTTACATGTAGTTTGTGTCCTGATAAACCGTCGACTTACAGGTATCGGATCTCAATCAGTCAAGTTACGCTTGACGTGTAAATGGTCAAGTATTGTGATGGCAGATTCAAATAACTGGTAGTTGAATGATTGATCGATTGAACCAATACTGGCTAAGCCATCTGTTGAATTCCTTTTGTTACCACATCAATGAAAGTTGTTTGAATTATAACGCCGACGCTTATTGTAAATAATAGCAATTAACACGGCAGTACATCACCGATATTTTATCCATTCAAAAGAGTTATTTGATTTCTAAAGATATATGATGGCTTCAAACATGATCAAAATACAGCAGGAATTTACTCCTCGTGCATTCCTTTTTTACCGCCATCATACTTTTATATATCTACCACTTGTCTTTAGGTTTTATACCAATAAAACGTCCAAACTCATTTTTTACCATGTAGGGATGTTCATCACAATAAAGTGCAAAATGGCATACAACGCATACCCCTTAAGAAACCCTCTGATCAGAGTATGACAGGGCTGCCATAAGTTGACATAAAAATCCTAAGATTTCCAAATGTGTACTTTTCAAGTGCGGTTTTACGAATCGTACTTTTCCCCCATCGTCTGTTTCTAGTTTTGTTGACACGTGGCTGCTTAAAGCATGCTGAAAGTAAAGCAGAATGCGCCATTAGGCGCAATCTGCTTTACTTTCAGTCTGCTTTAGGCTACCATGAACTAGAAAAAAAATCCGAAGATTTAGGAAAAATCCGGAGAAATGGCAGTCCTGGTATGATTTGTTTCCATAGGACATGTGCAAGGGTTGTAAACAATGAGTAAACCGGGGACTTTTGGTCACTATGCTTTTCTGAAAGCCCATGGTCTGTAGGTTCAAATCCTATTTTCTGCACTTTGAGCGTTGGGGCTTTAGTCAAAAATTTAACTTTGAAGATTACCTCCCCTTGCATAAATAGAGAAATACGTATTTTTATGTGTAGTTGTTGCACTAATATAATTTTTTTATTAAACTTATATATCTAACACAAATTGATTCATTTATGCAACATAACTGACTGAAAGCAAAAAATGCAAAAACAATTGGACATAACTCAAATTTTATTCAAATTATCTCCCCTTAAAAGTACAGAATGCAATTTTTTATACAAAACGAGTCAGTTGCCCCTTTATAAATGTTGAATACATATCATAGAAACAAGATCTAATCACGAAACCTTCTTTACATGAAAGCCACATATGTCCACAAACTAAATATATAACCTTTGGGTTATACAGCACAGTCTTTGTGTGTAATTGAACAAAAATATTACCTCCCTTTTTTAATTTCTGTCATATTGTTATTATGTCGTACATTATTTTGGGGCAGAAAGAGACACTTCAATTTATAAATTTTAACTGACAATTCTGGTTTTACACATAATTGATAGAAAAGGATAATGTTTACAACTAAAAGTCTTCTTTTGTTTGAATTGTCTGCCCTTAATTTAGGGTTAAAAGCAGTTTTATGATATACATGTACATGTATGTTGTTAGTTGCATATTAACATAGGTCCTTTGTTGCCAATTACATGTTATTTTACAACATTATCAAGTGAAAATCATTCCATTTGATGGTTGCTTTAAAGAAAAAATTGATGGGAGTAAGATAATTGCCTCCCTTTCAAACAAAACAAGAAGAACAAAAATAAGAGGAGGTCCACCAACGGATACAGTGTTAGAAAGGTTATACATGTATAGAGGTGTTGATGTATCCATTGATGGACCGCCTTTAGACAACATTTTAGCACTGTATTAGTTGGTGGACGGCCTTTATATAACTTTTAGCACTATATCCGTTGGGGGACGCTTCTAGATAACCTTTCTAGCACTGTATCCGTTGGTGGACAGCCTGTAGATAACATTTCTAGCACTGAATCCGTTGATGGACCGCCTTTAAATAACGTTTTAGCACTGTATCCGTTGGTGGATGGCCTCTAGAAAAGGTTTGTAGCACTATATCCATTAGTGGACGTCCTCTAGATAATGTTTCTAGCACTGTATCCGTTAGAGGACCTCCTACAGATAACGTTTCTAGCACTATATCCGTTGGTGGGCAACCTCTAGAAAAGGTTTCTAGCACTGTATCCGTTGGTGGGCAACCTCTAGAAAAGGTTTCAAGCACTATATCCATTGGTGGACGTCCTCTAGAAAAGGTTTCTAGCACTGTATCCGTTTGTGGAACGCCTGTAGATAACGTTCCTAGAACTGTATCTGTTTGTGTACCGCCAGTATACAATGTATACCATTTCCAGCACTGTACGCGTTGGTGAACCGCCTCTACAAAAGGTTTTAGCACTATATCCGCTGGTGGACTGCCTTTAGATAACGTTGTACATAGCACTGTATCCGTTTATGGACCGCCTGAAAATAACGTTTCTAGCACTGTTTCCGTTAGTTGACCGACTTAAGATTCCGTTTAAAGCACTGTTTCCGTTGATGAACCGCCTGTAGATAACGTTTTAAGCACTGTATCCGTTGGTGGACCGCCTTTAAAATATATTTCTAGCACTGTATCCGTTGATGGACGGCCTCTAGAAAAGGTTTCTGACAATGTACCCATAGGAAGACGTCCTCTAGATAACGTTTCTAGCACTGTTGTCGTTGGTTGACCTCCTGTAGATAACATTTCTCTGTTGGTGGACCTCCTGTAGATAACGTTTTTAGCACTGTACCCGCCTGTGGACCGCCTGTAGATAACGTCTGTAGCACTGTATCCGTAAGTTGACCGACTTTAAATACCGTTTAAAATACTGTTTCCATTGATGATCCGCCTGTAGATAACATTTAAAGCACTGTATCCATTGGTGGACCGTCTCTACAAAGTGTTTCTAGCACTGTATCCGTAGGTGGACCTCCTCTAGATACCGTTTGTAGCACTATATCCGTTGGTGGACCTCCTCTACAAAATATTTTAGCCTCTAGATAACCTTTTTTAGCACTGTATCCGTAAGTAGACCTCCTCTAGATGACGTTTCTAACACTGTATTCATTTTTGGACCGCCTCTAGATAACGTTTCTAGCACTGATTCAGTTGGTAGACCTCCAAGATAACGTTTCTAGCCATGTATCCGTTGGTGGACTGCCTCTAGAAAACGTTTCTAGCACTGTATTCGTTGGTGGACTGCCTCTATATAACCTTTTTAGCACTGTATCCGCTGGTGGACCTCCTTTAGATAACGTTTCTAGCACTAAATCGGTTGGTAGACCTCCTCTAGATAACGTTTCTAGCAATGTATCAGTTGGTGGACTGCCTCTAGAAAACGTTTCTAGCACTGTATTTGTTGGTGGACTGCCTCTAGATAACCTTTTTTAGCACTGTATCCGTAAGTAGACCTCCTCTAGATAACGTTTCTAACACTGTATTCATTTATGGAACGCCTCTAGATAACGTTTCTAGCACTGAATCGGTTTGTAGACCTCCTAGATAACGTTTCTAGCCATGTATCTGTTGGTGGACTGCCTCTAGAAAACGTTTCTAGCACTGTATTTGTTGGTGGACTGCCTCTAGATAACCTTTTTTAGCATTGTATCCGTAAGTAGACCTCCTCTAGATAACGTTTCTAACACTGTATTCATTTTTTGACCGCCTCTAGATAACATTTCTAGCACTGAATCGGTTGGTAGACCTCCTAGATAACGTTTCTATCCATGTATCCGTTGGTGGACTGCCTCTAGAAAACGTTTCAAGCACTGTATTCGTTGGTGGACTGCCTCTAGATAACCATTTTAGCACTGTATCCGCTGGTGGACCTCCTCTAGATAACGTTTCTAGCACTAAATCGGTTGGTAGACCTCCTCTATATAACGTTTCTAGCCATGTATCCGTTGGTGGACTGCCTCTATAAAACGTTTCTAGCACTGTATCCATTGGTGGACTGCCTCTAGATAACCTTTTTAGCACTGTATCCGTTGGTGGAACACCTCTAGATAACTTTAGTTGCACTGTATCCGTTGGTGGAATGCCTCTATATAACGTTTAAAGTACTGTATCCGCTGGTGGACCTCCTATTGATAACGTTTCTAGCACTGTATCCGTTAGTGAACCGCCTCTAGATAACCTTTTAGCACTGTATCCTTTTGTGGACCGCCTCTACAAAAGGTTTCAAGCACTGTGTCGGTTTATGAACCGTCTCTTGTAAAGGTTCTAGCACAATATCCGTTGCTGGAACGCCTCTTTGTTGCTTTTCTAGCACTGTATCCGTTGGTGGACCACCTCTAGATAACGTTTAAAGCACTGTATCTGTTTGTGGATCGCTTCTAGAAAACTTTTTAGCCCTGTATCTGTTAATGGAATGCCTGTATATACCGTTTCCAGCACTGTATTCGTTGGTGGACCACCTGTAGATAACGTTAAAAGCACTGTATATGATGGTTAACCACCTCTAGATAACTTTTTCCCACTGTATCTGTTGGTGGACCACCTGTAGATAAGGTTTAAAGCACTGTATATGATGGTTGACCGCCTCTAGATAACTGTTTAGCACTAAACCTGTTGGTGGCCCGCCTCTAGATAACATTTAAAGCACTGTATATATTGGTGGCCCGCCTCTGGATAAATTTTTTAGGACTGTATCCATATGTGGACCGCCCTTAGATAACATTTTAGCCCTGTATAATTATGTTAGTGGAACGCCTCTAGAAAGGGTTTCTAGCACTGTATCCGTTGATGGACCACCTCAAGATACTGTTTATAGCAGTGTATCCGTTGGTGAACAGTCTGTTGATACCTTTTCTAGCAGTGTATCCATTAATGGACCGCATCTATATAATGTTTCTAGTACTGTATTCGTTGGTGGGCCGCCTCTATATAACCTATATAGCACTGTATCTGTTTGTGGACCGCCTCTACAAAAGGTTTGTAGCACTGTTCCCGTTGGTGGCCCGAATCTAGAAAAGGGATTTAGCACTGTATCCGTGGGTTTCCCTCCTCTAGATAACGTTTGTAGTACTGTATCCGTTGGTGGACCGCCAGTATATGCCGTTTCCAGCACTGTATCCGTTGGTGGACCGCCTCTAGATAACTATAATAGCACTAATTAAACAGTATCCGTTGATGGACCGCCTCTACAAAAGGGTTGTAGTACTGTATGGGTCCGTGGGCCGCCTCTAGAAAAGGTGTTTTAGCACCGTATCCGTGTATTATTCATATCCATGATCCATGATTGCTTCGTAATTCTCAGAATCTTATTTCTTACAGTTATTAACTGTATTTAAGTCTTTGTCAGTATTTTTGTTATTTCATAATTTAAGACTTTTATATAATTTAAGAATATTTTCCGCGAAAATATAATAAATGTATGCTAGAAATCATCCTCACTACACCCAGTTGAATATTTTATCATCATTTAAAGAAAAACTAGGTTTTCAAAGAAGCTTTAAATGTAATAAAACTATGAATTAACTAGTTTTTATGGTATTTGATATATTCAAGGGGAGATAATTCAGTAAAAAGTAAGAAAACACTGGTTTCGATCGATTCTTGGGATAGATATTATGTCTCCATAAAAACATTGGTGATATCAGTGAAGAACAGCTATTTTGCAACTAAAACAAGTCATCGTTACATTATCTATCAGAATTTAATTTTCATTAAGGGGAGGTAATTTCAATTTGCTCTGACAAGGTAAAGCCCCAACGTACAAAGTGCAGAAAACCCGAATGTACTCGGAAGACCATGAGGTTTCAGAAAAGTATGGTGTTCAAAAGTCCCCACATGGGGGGAGGGGTTGTTCAGTAGCTCGAAGTCTAATTGGAACACCATTGTATTTCCAATTTCTTTCGAGTTTGTATTTGAATATCAAATAACATTGTCTGTATATGAATTTTGAGAAATAAAACATTACATAAAAAAGATCAAATAACATTGTTATCTTTACTGTACTATTTGTTCGAAGCGCAGTTGCTGTAGGTATGTGCGAGGACTTTAATCACGATTGTACGCAGACATCAAAGGATTATTCACATTGTTTTAGAAATCAAAGGCTTGTCCCGATTGTTCCAGAAATCACAGATTAAATGCTGAAAGGGATATTGTCAAATGAGAGGGTATTATTTACAATAGTTGCATGGAGTGAGTTTTTAATTCCAAATTGATTATCTTCTTTGATTTGTCGTACATGCGTTGCAGAATTTAACAATTTAAACGATTCTTAAATAAACATCAAATACATGCACACAGGTCAGGCATAATTGATTGCAAACTGATGTTAAGTATAACTTGTTAAGTGTAAGATTTCATATCTTACAGAAGATAAATAAGTGTTTTCTTTTCATTTTAAAAACAACGCATGTGTAACCGAATACAAATTGACCAATGCAACAAACAATGTCTCGACGTCTGGTCAGGCTCCACACAGAATCTATACACATAAGTTATAAAAGACACACCGTCGAATGTCAACATACTGCATCATCAAGATTTTATTTTGATTTTTGACCGTCTTATTTATCACTTTCGCAAACGACACAAGGTCTGCTGAATGTTGTATTGTTTGACTATATGCCAAGTCAAGACAGTTGATGCTTTGACTGAAGGCAAACAGTTTGAGTCGAGTGCTGGTCATACGCCGCAATACGCAGCGTCAAAATGAATAACTTCTGTAGTACAAATGTTTACGATCACCCAAAAGGATAGTATAAGTGTTTTCTTCTGACCTGTCAGAGTTATTTTTAGATTGGAACATTCTAAAAAAATTGTAAAAGGGATGATCACCGTACACGTTGATTTCTGTACAGTCAGCCAGGGATACGGAAAGCTGTATTCATTGTGCGTAATGTATGTAGTTGAGAAGACATTGTTATTTCCCGAATAAACGCAAACACAATGCACTAAACTGTAGAAAATTTATTTCATCTTTTTAATCAGGGTGGCAAACAGGTTGGAGCCTGATCAGACGCCGGGTTACCCGGCATCTGATCTGGCTCCAACCTGTTTGCAATGGACATAACAGTTTTAGCATAAACACGTTTATTGAGAGTGAATAACATATCAGTAAAATTAGGGCAGCTGTCTCGTGCTGCACGATGATCATGCTTATCTCAAGTTGGAAAGTGTACGACTATATAGATCCGATGTTACCCTGTTATCTATTTACCATTATGAACTATTCTGTTCTAAAATAACTCTGACAGGTCAGACAAATCTGACAATACACATGTATTTGTTGATGTTGAAAACAAGAAACTGTTTACATAAAGACGATACGTTGTAAGGAAATCCTTCTACGAGAACTGATTAATTTACATGTATCCTGATTGTAGCGAAAGATAAATACTTTGTATTTATCAAAGCGATTCTTAAGTCAGTTTAATACCATTTTAATGAAGTATGTCCCCTTTGTAGGGGGCTGGGATCATTGTTATGGTTATGGTTGAGAAGCAGTTATTCCTTTCCAATAAATGCATTTACACTAAAACATTATATCCATTGTAATCAGTTTGGAGCCAGATCAGACGCCGGTTACTCAGCATTTGATCATGCTCAAAAGTGCGTGCCATTCAGATTAAAATGAATAGTCAGATATGTCAACAAAGTTTCATTTTATACAGTTTTCTGCAATTGATTTAGGGCTTAACGGGAATAGATAATAGTAGACCTTTCATCTTTGCCGATGAAAAGGTAACAATGAAATAAAAGTACTTTCACTGTTGTTCAAATTTCATATGTTTATAGAAATAAACACATGCGTTCATTTCGATTCATCCTTTTCTTCCTTTTAATAGCAACTTTCATATTAGATTTATCGACTTTTCTTGTAAATTTAGAAAAGAACTGCCATAGTTTCAAAAAGGGTTGGATTCAGATAAGACGAGGAGTAAGCTGTATTCAACATATTTCTAAGTCTTTACAGGACTGTTAATTGTTGCAAATAGCTAAATTTACATATTAATATGAATATCAAAAATTTAAACAAGATCAAACTGTTAAAGAAACACACATGAAGGGTCACTAAATTCATACCGGTATCCAAATTGATCAGTATTGACCGTCAAATCTAGATTTAAGGATTATTCAAACGAGCAGGTATATTTATATGCAGGATTTACGTCAAGATCACAGTAAATACTACCTCTGGAGCTTTATAAATACCTTTATAACATAACAGACGGCGTGAGCGTTATTTTCCATATATAACTAGTTGAATAACTATACAAATGATGTATGACACGACGTCGTGTACTTGTGACGTTATTAAAATGCGTTCAATGCGTTCAATATCCAACGTCTTCATTCCTTCAGGTAGATTCAGTTTTTAAATTTTTGGTTTAATCAATCAATATTAGATCTATATGAAATTTCTTTTTAATACATTGATAACATAAACATTATGCTAGTGAATGGAGTGAATTTGGAACAACTTTTTTCCTGTATACTATATATTTCGCGCTTAGCATTCACTTGACTTCAAAGGCTGTTATCAATAAGTGCCGAAAAGATTTGAAACAACTTTTCTAGGTTATGTTATAATAAGCACATAACATTCGTGTTTATAATTTATTGGATTTATTAAACTCGTCGTTTTAGAAAACGATAAAATCTCGACAAAGCCTCGTTTTTTATCGTTTTCTAAAAGACTCGTTTAATGAATACAATAAATTATGAACACTCATGTAATATCCTATATATCGTTTACCTCGCATTCTGCACTTATATGTCATATTGGGATTGCAATGATTTCTACATTAACCCTTAGCCCGTCAAATAAATTGTCGTCTGCTATATTTCTCGTCTGCTGCAAGTTTCAAAGTGCTTCAAAGATGCTCAAAATTGCTGAAAATTTTGTCCGAGTGTCAAACAGCTTGGATCCGTATGAGACGCCGAGTTACTCGGCGTCTCATCCGGATCCAAGCTGTTTGCATATGGAGCTATAGTCGTGAGTGGCAGGCTAAGGGTTAACCCCTTCACTACCTTACTCCAAGTGCAATGTATATTTACACAGTTTGGAACCTGATAAACGCCGCGTAACTCGGCATCTGCTCAGAATCAAACTGTTTGGCAATCATTTCTATAGTTTTAGGTCAAACTACCTCAAACTTAAATTTTCTAATTTAAAGCAGACGACAATTGTTTAAAGCATATGACATAATGGCAGCGAAGGGGTTAAATAACTAGTGAACTCTAGTTTAACTGATTTTTAATAGAGTCTAAATTCACTTGCTCTCATCTTGTATAATTTGCACTTCAGAATAAAATGCCAGCATCGATTATAATCCTTAGTACGTAACTAAATATCGCCTGCGTCAAAAGTATCTTCTGCATATTCATAAATCATAATAAACTCATTACATAATATATGTACAAAACGCAAAATTAAATAATAGCCGTTAAGGGACTTGTTCGACGTTATGAAACGCCGCGTCTGATCTGGAATCAAATAGTTTGCAGATATCGGTCAAGTCGAAATTAAAAAAGAAAAAGGACATTTCAATGATTCAGGAATTGCTCATTCAACTTGTAAATATCAAAGGACAACGATGCTTAGAGGACAGTTACCTGTTTGTCAACTGACACTAAGCAAACATAGTGAAAGTTTAACTAAAGTAGAACAGCGAAAGTTCAAAATCGCTTGAGTCGAACCTATCGGTGTTTATTAAGTTGCATTTGTTTATTAACCTATTTGCACCTAATGGATTCTTCCATGTTTTATATTGGATTAGTCCATTTTTATCAAAGGGATGCCTGGTCAACGTTATCATTTTCATTTTGTTTTATATTGAAATTCCTATCAGCAAATAGTGTAGACTCAGATCAGACGCCGCATAATGCGGCACCTGATCAGAGTCTACACTATTTGCCTATGTCCCATAAATGGGATCGAGGGCACAAATGGGTTGCATTATCATGGTTAGAGCTATCTTATTTCGAATATTCTTGAACACGTATTTAAACGTTGCATACGAATACTATAGAGAGAATCCCGGTATTTAGAGGTTACGGTTTGAAGATGGTTTAACCCATTACCCCATAGCTTTTTAATAGTATGAAATATTGTTGACCACTTATAGCAGATTGAAAGTAAAGTAAAATGCGCCGAAAAGCGCATTTTGCTTTACTTTCAACCTGCTTTAAGCGTTCATCTAGAATAAAAAACAATTATTTCTGATGATACATATTCATGTATGTATAAAGTGCGTCTTTATGATGTTATTTGAAATAAAGAAGGTTTGTAAAGGGAACAAATGTTTTGTCCGGTTTTGAGAGAATTCCGGTATTTAGAGGAACCGGTTTGGAGAGGTTCCACTGTACTAAAGAGTAGGAGGAGTCAATTTCCAGAGTTTTGAGGAGACAATACCCACTCATTGATCAAAGGGTTTAACCCCTTTACCGTCAGTCATGGTGTCCTCTCTTGTAAACAATTGTGTATGTTTTTATTTCTCAAATTTAAATTTTAACTATTTTGACTTACAGAAATATTGAAACGAGTGTCAAACAGTTTTGGGTCCTGATCAGACGCCGCGTTTACGCGGCGTCTGATCAGGATCCAAACTGTTTGCAAACAACCAGTTTACTAGTGGTAAGGAAGCGAAGTGCTTAATAGCATTTCAAGCCCATTGAGTTTGTTTGCGAAGGGATATTTCGTAATTATGATGACAATGTGTTATAATTAAGTCTCTTGTAGGTGCTAGAAAGCATGGAATAATGATGCTTACCGAAATCAATGGGCGGGAAAGAGCTCAATAAACAATAAAAACCTCTCTATTACGACCACTTAAAATATTACTATATTCGTGTTAATGCCAGATAACATGCTAGATTAGGGTGAAAGTAAAGCAGAAAGTCACTTTTGAGTGCATATTGCTTTAATTTACATGTAGCAGTTACTTGCTTTGAATACCACAAATAGGCACTTTTTAGAGTTGCAACACATGGGGTTTTATTGTATCGGAATTGACTAAAACTATAATCAATGTGAATAATGACTCAATAGAAAGAGGTGCTTTAGTGAAAAAAGTGTGGGAAAAAAAGAAGAAAAAAGCTTATGAATCCCTCTCTGTCGATAGCGACCTGACCTACCTAATGGGGGGAAACACGTTATTTTTCCTACTTTAAGGAAATGAAGCAAAAGGACAATTCAATAGCTTAAAGTACATGATAAGTTTCATTGCAAACAGTTTGGAGCCAGATCTATTAGGCAAAATAAAAAGTACCTGTGTTTCCGGTAACCCCACCATCCGTAGTGTTTTCCCCCGACCCTAAACATTTTTTGACTTTTCGAAAAATGTGTTGGCAAATGTCACTCATTTTTGCGACAATCGTTTTGCTTTAGGAGCGTTTAATAGAATATATTCTCCGTTAAATTGTTTAAAAAGCTAATTTATAGACATGTAAGTGTTTTAAAATTCATTTCTGAAAAAGATTTAGCATATTTCGAAGTGAAATTTGCTTTAAATATGTCATAAAGTAGATTCCTTGGAGATATGACATACTAGTTATTTAACCATAAACACATTCAACATACAGCCGGCACATATCAATGACACATTTAACATACATACAACACATTTCAAAACATCAGTCATTCCATCTGTCATATATGTCACTACTTTGCCGTCTTAGTATATAGATATTACAGTGGAGAATCTGTTATTCTTTCCCATTTAAACGCAAACGTACGCAAAGCACTAAAACGTAGAAAAGAACAACTTTTGGACAATTATGATAATTCTTGTTTATCTTGGTGGCAAACAGTATGGAGCCTGATCAGACGCCGGGTTACCGGCGTCTGATCTGGCTCCAAACTGTTTGCACTGCAAATAATAGTTTAAGCGTAAACGCGTTTATTGGGAAAGAATAACAGATTCTCCACTGTATAAACAATCATACCGTTTTAAATTTCTAAGATAATTTTGGTTATGGTCAATAAAATCAACATTTTGAATGGATATTTATAAGATTTGTAATGTATGGTACAGGGCTTTGCACACTATAATACATTCATACATTTTCATGTATAAAATACTCAAGCAGAAAGTAATATGTATTAACGTATGTTTTTATATTTTTAAAAAAAAATATTTTCCGTCCTTAATATTGTTGGGCATGCAATGGGAAACACGAGTATTTTTTTATTTGCCCTTACGGACTCATGGAAGTAGGTTCCAGTGAAAACTGTATGTTTGTTAATTGTACAACTGCGTGTCAAATGATTATATTTAACTTCTTAATCCTTTACCCCATATCCTGTTTTTAGTTTTGAAGACATATGACCACTTAAAGCAGGTTGAAAGTAAAGCAGAATGTGCCTTAAGGCACATTTTGCTTTACTTTCAGCCTGCTTTAAGCTATCACCTGCTAGGATTTAGATTTTTTTTTATGGTTCATTTTCAAGACTGTATAAATTTGAACTATTTTCTTCAGTGGATGAATAAATCAAATGTGCTAAAAGGCGCTTATATGAGGAAAAAGGTTAAAGTATCTAGCACATAGTGATTCAATGAAATCACTCTATTTATTCTTTTGCCCATAACTTCGATTCAACATGTTTTCTCCATATTATTTCTTCGACTGGCATTCGTTTGGTCGTTGGCAAGCACGCTAATTAAACGTAAAGAGGTGCAAATAGTATCTCATCTTCTATTCTCAGTTTAATCGAATTGGTTATAAATGTTGCAAATAGTTAGAATCGAAATGAGATGAAAAGTGACTTTAATTCTCGCTAAACAGTGTAGTACATTGAAAGAAGAAAGAACATGTGTCTACATCTCTTTTACATGTATGTATATTCAATACATATAAAAAAAAATATATATATACAATAAAACTTTAACATTTTGCTGCCAAACCCTTCAAAACTAGTCTAACATATGCAAAATGTAGCAAATAACTTTTAGACATTGATTTTGTTACAATTCATTTTAGTTTTTGTGGCAAACAGTTTTATACCTGGCCATACGCCGGATTACCCGGTGTCTGGTTTGGCTCCAAATGGTTTGCAATTGAACTAATATATTTAGCGTTAACGGTTGTTTGTTTAAAATCCCGTTTTAAATTACATGCAATATGACGTCTTTTAAGCAATCAGCAATGACTAAAACTCAGCCAAACTGAAGTAATTTGTATACTAACACTATATAATAATTAGCCAAGGAATAAGTGTAAACATAACAGTGGGAAATGTAGAGTGATACAGTGGAGAACCCAAACGAAACACAAACGCAAATCGCTCAAATGTAGGAATTTACCATTTTTGGACATTTCTAATTATTGTTTTTTATCACAGTGGCAAACAGTTTGGAGCCTGATCAGACGCCGGGTTACCCGGCGTCTGATCTGGCTCCAAAATGTTTGCAATGGAAATAATAGTTTTAGCGTAAACGCATTTATTGGGAAAGAATAACGTTTCTCCACTGTACTTGAACATAATAGTTTTAGTGTAAACTAGTTTATTAGGAAAGAATAACGTCTTCTCTATACCTGATTGAAAATATAAAAAGCCATGAAATGTGAGTAGATCCATTAAGAGTACTTTATACCAAGCCGCGGTCATTTTGATAGACAATTGATTTATTTTCATTAAAGAATTGTTGAACACAAAAAAAAACACCAAAAAAACCAACAAAATATAATTTAAAATGGCTGTTTGTTTAAATGTCACAATTTAAATTTCATGCAATATGACGTCCTTTGCGCAAGCAGCAATAACTAAAACTAAGCCCAACTGAAGTTATTTGAATTCTAAAACTCTTTATTTACATAAACGTGCAAAATATAGAGTAAAATCAAATTCGTACGGCGCACTGTGCATATATTTTATACTTATTTTTGAATCACCAAAATAATGATTTACTACGCGACAGTAAAACTAGTTTAAACAACCTAGTTTGACAAACTTGGATCACCATTGGTGATTGAAACATTTCTAAGGGTCCTAACAAAATATCCCGAACAGGTCTCAAATAAGGCTACGATGGGCTTTACTATTAACTGTGACTCTGAACAAATCTGATTTTCAAATTTTCTAACGTTACATAAAACTAATAATATGCATGTTAGTTTCACTAACAGCTGTGGGGAACGTTAAAGTAAAACCGTTCGCACGTTTGTGTCAACTGGTGTTTATGTGATAAATAAAATATTAAATTCGTGTGTTTTCATGCATTGAATTTATTGAACGAGTTGGATAAAATTATATGCTGCTCGTCAAGGCTCGCAACATATTATTTTATCTAACTCGTTCAATAAATTCAATACTTAAAGTACATTCATTTAATATACTCTATAAACAAAAGCAATGAAAAATGTACAGAGTATCTGACGTTATTCTTTTCCAATAAACGCGATAACCCTTAAAGTATTTTATTTATTATTAGAAACAAGTTTGAGCCATATGACGGTTACCCCGGTGTCTGGTTGGGCTCCAAATTGTTTTGCACACAGATTAAGATGAATCGCTGGAAATTTCTAAAATTTGTATTTTCTACGTTTCATTACAATGCATTTGCGTTTCGTTCCCGTTTAATCGGGGCAGAATAATGTCTCATCTACTGTAAATATCAAAATATCTAATCGTGAATGCTGTTACCTTCATATCAAATTATTTGTCCGATGAGTTTCGCAAATTTCCTGCAATAATGTTAATCAATTTTACAGCTCATTCGACTCAATCCATCCACTTCTGCTCATGATCAGAATGTTCTGTTCTGTGGCCAGCTTAAGCAGATATTAGTTTTAGCTGGGCATTGCTCCACCATGGTCCATTGATCATGATACAGGTCCAAACATGTGGGCTTCCACTCTTGTATTGAACACCCACTCAACTACCAGGCGGTAAATGTTGACTTTGAGTAAAAGAATATATTTTAATATTGTCCGCCCCCACCACGGAATAGGGAGCGATAACTAGAAAGGAACCGTTTGCATGGCCGCTGTAAACAAAAATAAACATCATTATGTCTATTTCATTGTACTCAATCCCTTATTCCATAAATACGCTCTTTTAACACCTTTAATTGAAAGCACATAATTCCACTTTACAAAGTTATGAATATTTTATATATCCTAGTTTACGTTTACCTAAATCAGACTAGAAATAAGGCAGAATAAGCCGAAATAATCGGAGTTTTCATATTTTCTCCGGACTGCGAATTTGTCCGAAAAACTTCGTATGTCTGCTTTTATTATTACCATTTAAACGTTTTTTTCCGTTTCTTACTTAGGAAATATTGTTTTGGGTGTCAAACAGTTAATATCATGTTAGTGTTATAGAGCCTGGCAGCGAAAGGGTTAAAGGTGCGATTTCCTAAAAGCGCGCTTAGAAATTTGGAAATCTTAGGTTTTTTATGAGCAACTTATAGTAGCCATGCCTTCCTCAGCAAACGATCCCAATACAAAGCCCTGTGGATGGGGCTCAACGCGTCGATGTTAACCCGTTTATACCCAGTGGATTCTTCCATGTTTACATATTGAATTTATCCATTTTTTATCAAAGGGATGCCTGGTCAAAATTTTCATTTTCATTTTGTTTTATATTGAAATTCCTATCAGCAAACAGTGTAGACTCTAATCAGACGCCGCATAATGCGGCGTCTGATCAGAGTCTACACTGTTTGTCTATGTCCCATATATGGGATTGTTGGCACAAATGGGTTAAACAGACGTATCGATACGACATGCAGTAAAACCTCTCCTATATGACCACTAAATTGTGTTGATTATTATGTGTATATGACAGCTGAATGCTTAAAGCAAGGTGGAAGTAAAACAGAAAGTTCCTGTAGGTACTTTCTGTTTTACTGTCACATTGCTTTAAACTGTCACCTGTTTTTTATGCAAACAATTCGTCTTCGTTTTTATGATCGTAGTAGAGAGGTTTTACTCTAGCAAACTTTCAGATTTATAGATAAAAGAAGTGTGGTCACATATGCATAGGACGGGCATGTATTCGGTGTACGTTATTTTAACTTTATTATGTTATTTACGTGATGTTATGAAACGTGCGTCATCGTTGTCCTTTTTAACCCAATCACTGCCTACCCCGAGTATAATCGTTATTTGTAAACAGTTTGTATCTAGATCAGACACCGCGTTACGCAGCTGCTGATCATGATCCAAACTGTTTGACATTCTATTCAATATTTGTAAATAGAAATACATGTACCTTATTTTTTTAATCAAGAAATAAAAGCAGACAACAATTGTTTAATGAAGATGACGTCATGATTGTGAACGGGCTAATTAATAAAGGTGGATGCCCTCTTAAATAAGAATGAACTTATGTTTTCGATAATGTTAAACCTTTGATTTAGTGTTATTTATTTATCTTTTGGTTTGTGTATGTTTTGAATTGCTATGGTTCTTTGTTTATTTATAATCTCGACCATATTGCGACACCGATTGAGAAGTCATGCATATCAACCCTTTCATGATCAAATTATGCGAGAGAGTTTTGCCCCTTCGCCGCTTTGTTGTTCTTCATCTTCAGTATTGTTGTCTGCTGCAATACACGTTTCAAAACTAGATTTAAGGTTGTATCACTAAATGAATATTGATAAGAGTTTCAAATAGGTTGGGTCCTAATCAGACGCCGCGTTATCCGGTGTCTGATCTGGAACCAAACTGTTTGCAAACGCGCTTTAAGGCGTCATTGAGAGTGAAAGGGTTTAACATAACTTACATTCTGCAGGCGAATTTGTGTTTACTTTTTCAACAACTTGGACGCCGAGTCTCATCTTGATCTTAACTGTTTAACACCCGAATTATATTTTGTAGAAAGCACATTCGCCCTACGACCATGTAGTCGGCTAAGTGACACCTATGTGCGTTGAAAGAAGACTAAAAACATTGACCTTTATTTGTAAAGCCTTATATTTACATTCGCCCAATTCAGTTCCATTGCAAAAAATTGACGTTTAATTCGTATATATGCAAATGCTCGAAAGGGCGGGACTCGTGGATATATTTCGCAACGGAGGCGGCACTAATGGCTCATTTCTCCGCTTCAGCTATGCGATTATGGCTGTTCCTTTCAAGGTACTCATTACTCGTGTTAAAACCTCTAATATTGATTAAACATACATGTATACTAATAACATGTTCACTTAATATTAGAAACTACAGCAAATATAATGTAAATATAAGAAATGAACTGATTTTTTTGCGGCGTTTAAGCGAAATAAACGACAGAAAATGGTCGGCAAATTTCCATGAATCGCGCTAAAGCGAAATAAACGACAGAAACTGATCGGTAAATTAACCATGAATCGTTAGCGATTAATGGAACTTGTCGATAATTTTTTGTCGTTTCGCTTTAACGCCTAAAAAATTCAGTTCATTTCTTAATTACATCTGCCTTACTTTAATAGACAATCTCTCATAATTTTGCACGATTTCAATTGTCGTAGTAGACGCGATTTTATTTTATTTATCGGTAAAAACTGATAAAACGGCAGGCATGTACGTTCTTGTACTAACTCCAATTAGAGGCGGAATCATATTTATCTAAATGTCAATTAAGGTAATGAACCATTTTGTTATAATATTTGACATAGAGAAAAGCAAACATGTCAGGAAATGTGACCTTGGTCGATTTGATTAGTGTGGGTGAGCTTGTATCAAGCGACCACTCAAGAGAAGTTCCTTGGAGAATTGTGAAATAATATATGTTCTACCGGTGGTAAACGGTATTTTACAACGGTTTGGAATTGTGGTGCGTAAAACAGTCCATGAAACAAACCAAGTGCACTGTTGTATACAAACAGGAATACATAGCGACAAAACGAGATAAAACATAGTAAATAAATTGAAAGATGTTGGTAGAAAAATAACAAACAAATAAACAAATATATAGCATAATTATTAACAATTATTTAATAACAGTGCAACTAAATACATTAGATCAGTTAGGCTGAACATGTTTATTTATTTACATCTATACAATCATATACAATCATATTTACAAATGACATGTCCTGAACGACGAATTTGAATGGAAAACCGTTTTAAGCATGATGAGACGCCGGATTACACGGCATTTGATCAGGCTCCAAAGTGTTTGCAATGTTCATAAGAATATTTGCATAAACGTTAATTTTAATTTTGCAATAAATTCAGATACGTTTTAAGCAGATGATGATGATGCTTATTATTATATCAGATTGATATAGCGCTCTTTTCACACAGGGGTTGTGCGTTCAAAAGCGCTTCACATAAAAATACATCAATGAACCTACAAAGCCAGAAATGACAAAATAACTACAATTAGATCTAAAACAAACATGAATAAACATACAAAAGACAGCCCCTAAAACTGCAATCACATTACCCCCATCAATCAGCAATGAACCGACCGGCTAAAGATTGCCGACTGATAGAAATAAAAATAGAGCGCCGAATGCAGGCAATGTATGTAAATGAAAGACTTATAGGCATAGCATAGCTACTTTTTTATACATGTAGGAAAGATCAATTTAAACGAACATTTCGAGCTGGAGCTGTATAGCTAAATTTATACAGTATAGGTCACAATGGGTTTTAGGAAGTCCTACGTATTACTGCTAATAGAAAATGTCTCTACTTTGACTTGGGCACGAAATATAGGATCTGTCATGAGTCGATGTTAAGACAAGCTGATATCAAACGAGTCTGGATTTGAAATGTTATTAAGCGAGCCTTGGCGAGCTTGAAAACTTTTTTATTCTATAGTAGTTTGAGATCAACTTGTCTTAAACATCGACGAGTGACATATTCTTTTTCTCACATATCCAATTTATTTAAGCTATTTTTTAAAGCAATAGGCACTTTTTGGAACCCCGGTGACGTCAAAACACCGTTATACATAGTGACGTTACAGTGACGTCATCAAAGTGATCTCACACATTTTGGAGATAAGGATATTCGTAATCGTTGTTCGCTATAGAAAACAAGGGTAGTCATGTGAGAATATCTGTTCACCTGTCAGCCATACTGAGAATTGCATTTTTCATGGCATAATGATGAGAGGTAAGTACTACCATTATATCCACACGCAGAGTAGATCCAGATTTACTGGTATAATATAACCCATACACTTGATTTGATATTCATTATTTTACACAATATGTCTACTCACTACGCGGTTCAAACATTGGAAACACGTTATTATTCTCCGTTTAATACATTCACTCTCAATTACGTCATAAAGCGCATTTGCAAACAGTTTTGATCCTGATTAGACGCCTCGTCACGCAGCGTCTTATCAGGATCAAAACTGTTTAGCACTTGTTTTGAAATCTAGCTTTGAAACGATATTGCAGAAAACATATTAAAATAGAGGACAATTTTGCGGTGAATGAGTAAAAATCTCACGATACATTTGGTCATGGAGGGGTTAATTCATTCTCAGTGTTGTTATACTTTCTGGTCCTTTGGAATCATTGATTTCAGGTCGTTTACAGTTGAAAGTTGAATTCCGCTTAAGCCGGTGCTAGGGGACGTGAGCACTGTTGCATATTTCAGTATTGCTCATGAACAGACTCAATTAAACCGAGTCTGCAATTTTCAGTATTTGCTTTGTTCTCGGTGCTTTCAAAGGATCTCCCCTTATTCAGATTTAAATGACCTAACCCGGCACAATTCCATCGGGTACACAAATGGTAGTGTTTCGGGAATGCTAACAATTCATCTTAATCGAAAAGTTTGGAACCTGATCAGAGCCGAATTACTCGGCATCGCATCTGATTCCAAGCTATTTAAAACTTTTAAAGTTTAAATATGTTCGCTTGGAATAAATAGTATCTTAACATGTCCTCCATCATTTCTTAATCTTTGAATTTAGGCACATCATATATATGGTCTTCAGATTCAGAATCAATTGGTTCTGAAAATTCAATCACAGGTAATTTAGAGTCGTTCACATAGATATGTTTGTCTTCCATCGCTTCTCTTTCTTTCTGGAGAGCTATTTGATGGTTCCCATCATTTTGAATGTCTACAATGTCTTCCGTATGAAATACAGTATGATCATTAATGTTTGAGTTAAATGAAACCTTTCTCTTTTCATCCAAGCTTTCAATGTTCGAACTGTTTCGGTCAGGTCTTTGGACATTAGAAATGTTTTCATATACAGATTCTTTCCTTGGTTTTTCATCCAATGTATGTAAAGTATTTGATTTAACCGATGCATTGGAAATCTTTTTAGAATTCGTATGAGGAGATTCTGGCGGCTCATAATACACACTAGCACTTTCAGACATATTATCTACATCCAGCTCATTTTGAATATTAACTTTCGTTTCATTTTCTTTTTCAGAATCATCGTCAGGTGGTTGACAATAAACAACATCACAAGTATCCTCCGTGTTATTGTTATTTATAACATTGTTGCGTACAGTATCGGCATCGCCGCTTTCTGAATCATCATCAAATTCATCTTCTTCTTCAATAACGTCGTGTTGGTTTTGATAATTTTCTTGCTCCTCCTCGCCATGTACTTCGTCGATATTTTCTAACTGAGGGATGTGCACACTCATTCCTACAGACGGTGGGTCGTCAAAGACGCTGTCGAACTCTGAAGTCGGGTAGACAAAGCTGGAGCTCAGCTCAGAGTAAAGGTTTGTGCCGATGGACTGTTCCGGCTGTTGAGATCCATTGGACGTACTGAAAAAAGATAGATAATTTGATCAATATTAGTATTATATATTTTCTGACCTGGCCGAGTTAGTTTTAGAACAGAATAGTTTATATTGATATATAGGTAGCAAGGAAACATCGGATATATATTCGTACATTTTCCTACTTGAGATGATCCTCTTGCAGCACTAAACTGTTATTTCTATTGCAAAAAGGTTGGAGCCAGTTTAGACGCCGGGTACCCCGGCGTCTGATCAGGCTCCAATCTGTTTGTCACGTAGATTAAAAAGACAGCTTGAAATTCAAATTTCTAAAGTAATTTTCTACTTTTTTGTGTATTGCGTTCGCGTTTAAATGGTTAAGAATAAGGTCTTATCTACTTTACATTATCACTGTACGGAAGTCAGCGAGTATGATGATTATCACATGTAAAGTTTTAGAATGTTCCAATCTAAAAGATAACTCGGCCAGGTCAGAAAAAAACACAAGTGCATGTATGATGTATTGTTGAAAAAAAACTCAAAGGCTGAATCAGATCAAACTATCTGACACTTGTCTTAATGTTTCTTTAGTTATAGACTGAGAACCACTCTTGATACAAGGTACGGCATACATTTTACACTTGTGGGTATGTCATTGTTAATTATCATATTATACCCCATAGTTCGCTTTCAAACCTCTTTGGAATTATACTTTGTGTCTGAATGCATGCTTTTGGGTTTTCGAAACTGCGTCACTGAACAGATCATATATCGCCGATTAAATGATGATATAAGATTATGACGAGGCATGATTGCAGGAATATAATTTCGGCTTATCACATTTGCTGCGAGGCAGAGGATTGGATCGAAACCGCCGATCTGTCGTCCTTTTAGTTATTGGCAAATGGATATAATCTCGGTCAATTACACAAAAACATCAACCATGATAATAAAGCCCAAGAACAGCTTCAAAGTAGGAAAGCATCTTGGGCATGGTACCCCGGGTATGGCAGTGAAATGGTTAAACGTTAATATGGTGGAATCGAATTAAGAAAATTTAACAATCCCGTTGAATAGTTAATGAAAGTTGTTTTAGGTAGGATCCGTCTAAAGCCCGAAACCCTCCTCGAACCACCCAAAACCTCTCCAAACCTGCCCAAAACCACTGCAAAAAGCTCAAACTAATTCAAGTTCTTATAAATCTAATAAAATAAAGTTTAAAATGGCGAATTCAAGCTAAAATAATGAAACAAACTAACTTAAAATTAAATCTTAGATGCTTTTAATTTCAGGGGGAGCAAATCATACAAAACTTAAGACAGCTATAAAAAGTTACTTCTAGATATTAACCCATTATCCAATAGCCTGTTCCTGGTTTTGAAGACAGATATCCACTTAACGCAGTTTGAAAGTAAAGCAGAATGCGATTTAAGGCTCATCATGCTTTACTGTTAGCCTGCTTTAAGCTACCATCTGCTAGAATATGGAAAATAAAAAGTGGTTTGAGGAGGTTTGGAGAGGTTTGATGAGGTTTGTGGTCTTTAGACGGACCATTATAGGTCGAAGTATCTATTTTGCTTTCAAAGACTTCAGATTTGAAGAGTTTCAAGTATTACTGTTCGCTTTATAAGAAATTTGTTGTGATGGTTACAGTTATATGTACTTACGTGCTTGTTTTATGCTTTTTTCTTCTTCCTTCAGGTCTTCTCACTGTAAAATAAATAAAAGAATAGAATGCAATTATAGATAAGCCATTTGTCAACAATATTAGAATATACTGTTATTATAGATAGGTCATTTGTCAACAACACTAGAATATACTGTAATCATAGGTAAGCCATTTGTCAACAATATTAGAATATAATGTAACTATAGATAAGCCATTTGTCAACAATCTCAAGAAATTGTCATTCCTACATTTTAGTAAATGTACATTAATTTCTGTAGAATAAGACGAACAGTGCAGATTCGAGTATGCGCTGTTTATCATTTTGCAATATACTGTACAATCAACCCTAAACATTGACTAAATTTAAATGGAAACTGGAATTACTCATGAAATTTTTTATGGGATAAATGGATTCATTCGTCACCCTGTGAGATATATAGGATCTGTGATGAGTCGAGATTTGATACAAGCTGATCTCAACCGAGTCTAGAATTGAAATGTTATTAATCTCACACATTTTAGAGACAAGGATATTCATGATGGTTTTTGTTCGCTATTGAAAACAGAGGTAGTTATATGAGAACGTTTTATTACCAACTGCTATAGCGTCGACGCTTTTCTTTTCTGTACATCGTTTCCTTAACAACATAACTGGGATCAAGATCAGGATGATGGTCGCTAGGCACAAAACAACAACAACAACTGCAACATTAAGTGGTTCATCAGCATCAGTAGGACTTTCTGTACTCGTAACCTCCGTGTCTAAAACACAACACAACACACAATGTAACAGTACTGGTCCTGTGAGTATACAGCATTTGAGTTGTTTCTGGGCTTGTCTTCAAGCGTTTGGTTGGTCAGATTTGAGCTTTTGGATAATTCGGTGCACGCTCAACTGGTTTTTCCGTTAAATATGAGCCGTGCCATGACAAATAAATACGAAAGACTCAAGCAGGAAACGCAACACAAACAATACACCCATCTCTCAAGCAGAACACACACACAGTCATACCATAACAAACACACACACACACACGCACACTCCCATTCCTTCATCTACACACTAAATAGAAAACAACACGCAAGACAAACATAAAGCAAAGTGAACATAGGAGCCCGTCTTGGTACGGTCAGTAGCAATAAATAATTAATTATAAATTAATCATTAACTACCACTGGGGGGGGTAAACCTGGGTTTAGGGGCGCCCAACCTCACACTTATCTCCTATATTCACCTACAAAGACGAACAGTGTACATAAAATATAAACCCTGTTCCACAGCCTCACAATCAAAACCTGCCTTATTGCATTGCAAACAGTGTAGATCAAGGAACATCGCCGCGTCTTAAATTCGACAGATGACCTTGATCTATTCTGTTTGACACTCACATTCACCTAAAATCATTGCACGACGTATTTACAGTGGATAATGTGTTATTCTTTCCCAATAAACGCGTTTACGCTAAAACTATTATTTGCAGTGCAAACAGTTTGGAGCCAGATCAGACGCCGGGTAACCCGGCGTCTGATCAGGCTCCAAACTGTTTGCCACCAAGATACACATGAAATATCAGAATTGTCCAAAAGTTGTTCTTTTCTACGTTTTAGTGCTTTGCGTTTGCGTACGTTTGCGTTTAAACGGGAAAGAATAACAGATTCTCCACTGTAGTATTATATACAGGGTTTTGTAGTGTAGATCAAACTCAGACACAGAGCCTAGGATGACAATTATTGTGCTTGGTCTGTATAATGTTACAGTGCAATAAGGCAGGGTTTATCATGACGCAGCTCATATACATGTTATATGCTTACGTTTACACTGTATGGCTTATCAACTTCCACACATACATGTAGCATATTGCTACGTTTGAAGACCGGTGATCACATAAAGGAGGTTGACAGTAAAGTAGAATGGTATTACTTTCAGTTTACGTTAAGTTTCCTTATAGGATTCCTGCTAGGAAATATTTCTTATGGTGCACAATTTGTGACTGTAAAATGATGTTCTTCAATTGATGAATATACAGAAAACGTTTTAAGGCGTATTTATAGAATAGTAGATCGCCTTTTAGTGAAATTATAAGCCGTTGGCCAATCAGAGTCGGTAATTCAGTTCTTCCTTGAAGACTGGGTTATTCCCGCCAAAATAGAACTCTTGTGAGGAAATTTGATTGGCAGAGTCAGGCGCGTGTACAGAATAGCAACCACCAATTGCACGTCACATAGTGACGTAGCTTTGTAAACAATATTCCTTATTTGTATTTATGTACGGTTAAATTGGGTCAGACCGAAAAAGACAAGTCTTCGTGAAATAGATGGGCTCCGCCCCGTCTATTTCACGAAGACGTGTCCTAATGCAGTCTAACCTATATACAGGATTAATTCACAGAACGACTTACTAGAGCAAGAATGTTCATTGCAAGAACCCATCTGTTTACTGTCTCCGTCACATCCGGTCTTTGTTACACGACTGTCCGTAAGGCATGTCCGGGTTCTATTGCGCACACCGCCGCCACAACCGGAAGTGCAGTTACCCCAGTCAGACCAGTCATCCCAGTAACTTAGTACTGAAATACAAACAACCTAGGGTTATACAGTGTTCCCTTTCTACAACGACACCCGATGGAAAACATGCAGTGTGTGTTGTTCAGAGGAGAGTCATTATAGGGAGGGAAACTTTAGACTTGACTTACAGTTGCAAAGAGCTTGAATCAATATCAGACGCCGTCAATATATCTATTTTATCGATCTGTCCACTTTAACATGTATTTAATTTTGAGAAAAAACAGCAGATGCCAATTTAAGCAGATGATATTGCAGCAGTAAAAGCATTAGACATAATTGTCCTGTTTAGGAAACTGCGACACGGGTCGTTGTTGGGATGACCGTTATACGGGGGGAACACTGCACATGCATATTTGGATTTTTTAGTTATGAAACATCGATCTCATAAAAGAAAGAACATTTCTTAACGTACTTCTTTATTTCAGCATACCATATGAGCCTGTCAAGATTCTCTTAGTGACATATACAGTGGAGAAGTTATTCTTTCCCGTTTAAACGACATATTTTAACCAATTACACATAAAATATATTTATCCTACGTATTGGTTTATTGCTACATGGAAGAAAATAGTTCCATTCTATACATTTTAGCAGATGATAGCTTAAAGCAGGTTGAACTTAACTTTCAACCTGCTTTAATTTGTCACCTATCTTCCATACTAGAAACATACTATGGAGTAATGGGTTAAATCCCCTCTGAACTGGAAACCTCTCTAACCCGGATATTTATGTTGTCCCCACACATGTCCGGTTTAGAGGGGTTACACTGTATATTGCAAACAAACATTATTCCTTTATAGTTAGAAATGGACCAAACTCAGGTCGAAACTAAAATTGTCCATTTGCAGTTTTGGTGAACTAATATGGATCTACATACAATAAAGTTTTTTTTGTGTCAATGATTTAGAATTTAGAGACCTTTGTCAATGCAAAACTAATACATGTATTATAATTATATGTTATACATGTATAACTATTTTTGTAAGGTTTGCTAGAGGATGGCTCCCCGACCCCAATGACGGGGAAAATAAATGAGGTACAACATTTGAAAAAAACTGAAAAAACCCTGATATACATACCGTCACATACTGTCATACACATGTGGGACTGAGATTGCGGACCACTGCATTCTGTGCTCTTCAGCAGCGCTGACTCGCCGTTAACACACACCCTCTTCCGGATCTTGAACCCTTTACCGCATTTAGCACTACAGTCACTCCAGTTTCCCCAGGTGGTCCAGCCTGAAATAACAAAATGTAATTACGAAACTGTCTTAACCCTTTAATTATCGAGTTTATAGTGAGGGTTTTAACCCTCTCACCACAATATTGTCGTTATTCAATATTGTTGTCTGCAATATCGTTTTAAAGTTAGATTTTAAGGAAGTATGTACAACTGACTATATTTCAAAACAAGTGGCAAACGGGAAGAGAACCTAGGCGGTACTAGGACACCAAGATGGTGAATCCACTGTATTTATGCCTTTCTACGCGCCTAGCTACAAACGCGTATCTTTGCTAAGAAGAAAGTTTTGCAACACTTACTTTTTTTGCTAAACATTTATCTTATTAGCCGTATTCGACTGCTTATGTTTCAGTTAAGTATTCTATTTTATTCGTTAAGAAACTTCCCAGTCGAATACAAAAAGTTGCGTTAACTCGCAACCTCTCGGTTCCCTCGTTGTCTAACGCAAAATGAAAATGTTGAGTTCGTTCAGTAACAGACGCCAAACATGACCTATAAACAATTATCACATAAACGTGCAAAATATAGAGGGCCGTAAAAATCGTATGGCCCACTGGGCATATATTTTATACTAATTTTCGAATCACCAAAATACTGTATTACTACGCCGACTTTAAATCAGTTAAGAAAATCTAGACAAAATAAGATCACCGCTAGGGTTTTAAAACATTTCCAAGTGTCCTAAAAACATTATCCCGAGCAGTCCCGCAAACTCAGGCTGCAAATTAGGCTATGTAGAGCTCTGTTATAACAGTGACTCAGAGAGTTTTTCAAATTTAGACGTTACAATGATAATGACGTCGTGTTGCTATAACGACGTTATTTGAAAACAAAACTTGACTCTAACTGTCAAATGATCAATTTTAGTCAGTTAGAACAGTTTTAAATTAAATATTAATTAAAAATTTGAATATGGTATCGGAGAAGTCTTTTCGCAACACATTGATGTTGATTTTCTTTATTTTAGCTTGGTAGGTGTTTTTACCTTCGGATGAATAAAGCCGAATTACACCTATGACGAATCGTTTTCCATAGAGCCGAGGGCAAAAGTGAAAGTAAGACCGTTCGGATTTTCGGGTCATTTGGTGTTTATGTGATAAATAGGATATCAAATTCGTGTTTTTTCAGTAATAAATTTATTGAACTCGTTGGATAAAAATGATATGTTGCTCGCCAAGGCTCGCAAAATATCATTTTATCCAACTCGTTCAATAAATTCATTACTGAAAAAACACTCATTCAATATCCTCTATTTATTTGATTGGTCAGATTTGTTTTGTATTGTAATCTCAATTGATAGAATAGTTAACATGTTGACAGTCGAGTACGGCTATGTGTTTTTCTGCTAACCGTATTCAATTCTACTCACGTGGGCAATGAAAGGCTAGGTCACATGTTCGATTCTGGGCAGTTTCCCCTTGACCTCCGCAACCGTATATGTTGATACAAGTCCTAGTCCGGTTTTGAGTGAAGTTTGGGTCACATTTTCTGGCACATGAGCTCCACGAGCTCCAGGGACTAAAGTTTTCATCTGTAGGTGAAATATTGTCTGTGAATATACAAGATGAGCACACGTGCCTGCTAAAAAGCCTAAACATTTTGTTTTAGTTATGACGTCATCTGTAATATCATACACCTTCAAATCGCGCCTATTTCCAAACGAAACCGTTGACAGCTCCGAAACACTAATTATTACCCATTGCAAACAGTTTTGAGACAGAAAAAACCGAGTTACTAATCTGGTTCAAAGATGTGTGATACTCAGATAAAAAACTTAAACTTTTTCATTTTTGGCATTGTGTTGATATTTAGACGTTTTGTTTAAAATCAATAGAACGATGCCCCCATCTCTATTCTACTCTTGCAGACAATATTGATACAAATCAAGTTTACTGAGGGGTTTTCAATGTGTGCGACTGATTTGTGTATACAGAATTTATAATTTCCGAAGGTCTGTTCTTCATGGCTCGGATCAAATGCATCATCATAACACATTTTTTCCATTACGTCTATTACGTAAGCCGCTGCTGGGAAGTATAGAAATTATAGGTCGTTGATACATGAATGGCTTGATACGGAATAAAGCAGCAAGATCATTTGATCTAGTTTTTATCTAAATTCAGCACATGCCGTTATGCTTCCTAAAGAGTTGAACGCTTACCCAAGGTCTGACTTTGGTACAATGGTCTTTTCCAATAAATTAAACATACTATAAAACCACAAAGAAGCTAAAACATATTCCAAAAAAGGAATTAAGATACTTTAAAATCATTAAATGGCCATTTTAATGTAGAGTATATAGTTCTACCTCTACGGATCGTTGTCAAAGATAACGGCGTGTAGAGATCGGAATATTAGTTAAAAGCCATTTAATAAGTTCATATTACATATTAGATTCTGTTTCAAACTGTTTGCTGTATGCATTATTCAGTTGTTTACTTGTAAACATGTTTACATATAAAAAGGTAAATGGACAAATGAGCCTTGTCATGACAAACCTTATTGCATTGCAACATTGAACTGACCAAGCACCGTTGTCATCCCAGGCTCTGTATCTGTGTTTGGTCTACACTGCCAAATACCGTTTATAGCATAGCTACATAAATGCTTTAGATGCATGTGGGTGTCAACAGTGCAGATCAAGGCCAGTGTCAAATAGTGCAGATCAAGACTAGCCGACGCGTCCAAAACGCAGCGGCTGGCCTTGATCTACTATGTTCGAAACTGTAACAGGACTAGTGAAACAATCGTGTCCCGAAACTCTGGTTTTACCATGCCAGCACTCTAACCACAGAGCTAGATTTGTATCGAGCCATCCGATTCGGAACCTTTTGATTTCCACCAAGTACCTGAACCCGACAAACTCAATCCCGCTACACTGCTCTCCCTTTTGCCCTGAAATTTGCATCGAATCTCACATGGAAACAGAGCATGTACACGGTCCGATTTACCGACAGTCCAAATGCAACAAGACTGATGAAAAATCGTGGCACGACCGGGACTCGAACCCAGGGTCTCTGGCTTACCGTGCCAGCTTTCTAACCACTGAGTTACCGGGCCACCCGATCAGGGACTTATTGAATTTCACCCAAGTACCTGTACCCGACCAATTCAATCCCGCTACAACACCAACTATCATCTAAAGCATTATATTTAGCAGTATTATAAATGGTATTTGGCAGTGTAGATGCAGATGCAGATTTTGATGACAACGGTATTTGGTCTGTTTAATGTTGCAAATGCAATGAGGCAGGTTTTGTCATGGCATGGCTTATTTGTATTCAATGTTGATCATTGGAATGCAAATAGGCCTCCAAGTTATTTCAACACTGGAGTCGGTACGCTATCTATTTGTACAATGATAATGTTTATGAGCTTAATTAAGTATACATGATAACACGTACTCTGAACAACAACTCGATACGTTACATCCTTGCATTTTAGGCCTTCCCTAGAAGGTGACGTCAGCTGGTAAACCCCGCCATCTTCCTCTGTGGCGCCACCTATCGTCAGGTTATATCCAGTGTCTATAATACTAAAACTTAAGCGATCCTCATATTGAGGCAGAATATTCGGATGCCTTCGGCCTTCTATGATGATTACTGGTGTTAGGTGGGGATCAAGAAGAGAAAACTGACCACAATCGTCATATCCGGGAAGTGCGAAACTTATGGCGCCACCTACCGGTACTTGAATGTCTGCACTATCTGCAAAGAAATAGAGTTTGGATGTTAGAAATCATATTTATGGACACTTTGCTACGTAGCCTGTTTCTTGGTTTTTCACCTAGGAAAATAATATATTTCTTAAGGTGCATTCTATATAATGGATAAAGTGGAACTACATTCTTCACCGGAGGAATAAATTTGTGCGCGTAAAATGGGTATCTATAGAGTATTGAGTTCAACTCCAAGTAATAAAATAAACTTAAAGTAATAAAATACGAGGGGTTGTAAGTGTTTTTGAACATGAGACCAACTATTTGAAAGTATGGTACTGAAGAAGCCTCTTACCGTTTTGCGTCTTTAGCTCAGCATTTATAGCTCATTACGCCATTATTACGCCTCTTATGCCTTTATTTTATTCCTCATCTGTAGAAAATAGTTCCACTTTATATAATTATGAGTACATACAATAGGAGTATTTTCTATATCCTGGCAGATTGTATTTTAAATTAGAATGAAAGTACGGCAAAGTGTGCCTTAAAACCCACAGAATACACCTCAATGCACATTCTGCTTTACTGCCAACCTAGTGTAAGTTGTTACCTCTCTTCAAAACTAGAAACAGGCTAAGGGGGGATTAATCACACGCAGACAAAAGACAATGTAATAGCAGTTTTTCGCCGCTTTTCACCCCTGGAGCATCACATAGGCAATTCCAATTTCTATAATGTCTATTGCATTTGAGCCGTGACAAAACATGCCTTATTGCATTGCATCATTGTACAGACCAAGCAACGGTCATCACAGGCTTGTGATGACGTTTAACCCCCCAGTGGTTGTTAATAATTAATTAATTTATAATTGATTATTGATTGCTACTGACCGTACCAAGGCGGGCTCCTATGTTCACTTAGCTTTATGTTTGTCTTGCGTGTTGTTTTCTATTTAGTGTGTAGATGAAGGAATGGTATTGCGTGTGTGTGTGTGTGTGGTTGTGTGTGTGTGTTTGTTATGGTATGGCTGTGTGTGTGTTCTGCTTTAGAGATGGGTGTATTGTTTGTGTTGCGTTTCCTGCTTGAGTCTTCTTTCGTATTTATTGGTATCTCAATTTGGTCTAAGGTGTCCAATACCGTATATAAAACATATGATAAACAGTTTTAAAAACTAGCGGGTATCAACAGTGTAGATCAAGACCAGCTGCCGCGTCTTTGACGCGGCAGCTGGCCTTGATATACACTGTTTGCAATGCAATAATACACGTTTTATCACGGCACGGGTCATTTGTTCTTTGTTGTTTGTACAATATATTGCAAACTAATGACAACTCCCCAGAGACCTTGCTACTTTGCCGTAGTTCTGGGGCTTAATTGTCATAGGGAATGTTTTCCGTTTATTAGACCGAAATCATCCCCTCTGACAAGAACTAAAAGGAAGGCAGGTCGGTGGTTTTGATCCCATTCATGTTTTACAATGCATGAGATTAGCCGAAATCACCTTCCTGAGATCATAATCATCTCATCTCACCATCCCTCATTAACTCATCGGCGCTATATGACCTCTTTTGTGTCGCAGTGCCGTAAAACCCAACTCATCCATCCATCTAATGACAACTAGCATCATATCGATTTATCATAAATAAATCTATAGCTTCTTTGAGGCTATATGTATACCGTACTTTGCCTTGCACTAAACGTTAGTCTTGTCTTTATGGTAGTCCCGTCTGAGAGACAAATAGAATACATCGTCGTTTAGCATAGCAACTTTACTAACAGTACGGTATGAATATTTGAAATCAGTGACATTGGCTCTTCAAATTAGAAAAAAAAAACACTAATTATCTCAACCCTTTCCCAATGAAATAATACATTACGCCTTTTTACTCCTTTTTTTATAAATATTCCATTATATACAAGCATGAATGTGCATCATCAGAAATACTTGTATTTCCTATATCCTTGCAGATGTAGGCTTAAACAGACTGAAAATAAGGAATAATGTGATGGAAAACGCATTCGGTTGACCTTTTAACCTGCTTAAGTGGTCACCGGTTTTCAAAACTAGAAACAACCTAAGGGATTAAACAAAAACAGACACACGACAATGTAAATAACAGGTGACAAAATGGCGGTATTTACTTACCAACAATGCAACTGCTGAGAAACCACGTGACTACGAACGCGAGCCACATTGCTCTGTCGTCAATAAATGTATATCCTTAAATTGTACAACCTGTAACAAAACGTTATATACACGCATGATTATTATTTCAAAACAAAAGTGTTTGGACTAAAGCAATGGTGCGTGCCGACTTCCAAGAGTTACTGCATGTTCAGAGTTACGTTTAAGATACATCTAAACCGTATATATAATGCCCGAAGTTCCCAATTCTTCACGAAACCTCATGTATTCATGTGAAAACATGTACTGAGCGAAATAAAGAATTTGAATTTGAAAGTTGAATTTGAATTCGATGTGGCGCATAAATATGTCAGTTGAAATACTCAATTAATTTCTGGCTCTCTGTTTATACTAATATTGAGACGAGTCTGAGGTCGTTCTGATTGGTCAGATTTAAGTATTCTGTTCAAATCTGACCAATCAAAATCCTTAGGCAGGCCGTATGCTCATCTAAATCGCCTTATAATGATTATATATTGATATATTTCTTACATATCATATAAATCTCTGTAATGACCACTCTGAGACACTTAGGGGACACATCAGAGTAGAGTTAAGAAATTTTAAAACGAGTGTCAAACAGTTTAGTTCCTGATCAGACGCCGCATAATGCGTCGACTTATCAGGACCAAAACTGTTTGCAAATAACCATTTTACCCGGTGTAGGGCAGTGAAGTAGTGAATACAGGCCAATATTATAAACAATATTGTTGAAAGAACTTTGTTTTCATTTCTTTTAATAATCTTTATTATTATTATTACTGTCATATATTTGTTTATGATTGTCCATCATTTTCTTTTTTAATCATGACACGTGACTGAATACAAAATAAAAACAAACAAACAAAACACTTGATAACATCAAATTATCTTACAACAGCTCTTCAAGCAATTACGCCATAAATACGCCTTTTTACGCCTCTTAATTATTGTTCCACTGAAGAAAATGGTTCCATTTTTTACAATCATGAATATGTACCATAATAAATATTTTCTATATTCTAACAGATGGTAGCTTAAAGCAGGCTGAAGGTAAAGCAGAATGCGCCTTAAGGCACATTCTGCTTTACTTTCAACCTGCTTTAATTAGTCACCTATTTTCAGAACTAGAAACAGGCTATGGGGTAATGGGTTAAATAACATGTTTCCATAATGAAACCATAATATTGCAAAAAGTATGGGTCCTGGCGAGATGCTTCGTGATGCGGCGTTTCACCAGGACCCAAATCGTTTGACACTTTGAACACGTTTTGAAAAGTAAATATGAAAAAAGAATTCTTCTAACAGTTGAAGATGATTATTGTCAAAGATGAAAAATACCCAGCGTACAAAGAGTTTAACTAGATCTTAATAGGATGCAGTATGCACCATCCGCAAACGTGTCTGTACATTTTAGGAAAATGTTATTATTTTCCAATAAACGCGTAACGCGAGAATTTCTAATTCCTTTGCAAATAGTTTTGAGTCTGGTCAGACTCCAAACTGTTTGTCACTCATAGGAAAAGGAAAAGTCAGAATTGTCGAAAAGCTACACTTTCCTACATCTTATTTCAATGCGCTTGTATTTTGTGTGCGTTTAATCGGGGACAATAACGTCTTCTCCTCTGTATATTAAACAGGTAACCTTGTTTATTCCCAGCAACATGATCGTAGTCCATGAACTGATATTCGCTGAACACATTTCGAAACTCACAATAAAATAAAACGTCACATCTGAAAACGGATTTTTTTTTGCACTGTGTTTGTATTTAATTTCATCAAAACGGGATACATTGGAGAAAAAGTTATTCTTTCTCAAAAAACGCGTTAACGCTAAATATATTATTTCCCATGCAAACAGTTTCGAGCCATATCAGACCCCGGATAACCCGGCGTCTGATCAGGCTCCAAACTGTATGTCGTTCAGGTAATAATCAACAATCAGAATTGTCAAAAAATTATAATTTTCTTTATTTTATTGCAATGCGTTTGCGTTATGTTTGCGTTTAAACAGGAAAAAATAACATTTTCTCCACTGTAAGAAAAGGTATTCCAACTTATAAAATATTACCTTCTGTCCAAAACACCATCGAACTGTGTTGTGTATACTAATGAATATTGTCCGCAAAATGGCGGCTAAACATGTCCGTGTGATTCACCGCATGTCCGAGATATAAATGACAGATCTTGTGTTTTTAATGGCGGAGATGTCATTATTTATCAATAGTCATCACAAAACACATCAGTCTGTGAATGGATTAGTTTATTATCGCAGGGCTGCCATTTCTCCGGATTTTTCCTAAATCTTCGGATTTTTTCCCCAGTACATGGTAACTTAAACCAGGCTGAAAGTAAAGCAGAATGCGCCTTCCTTAGGGCGCATTCTGCTTTACTTACAGCATGCTTTAAGTAGACGCATGTCAACCAAACTAGAAACAGGCTATGGGGTAAAGGTACGATACGTAAACTCGCACTTGAAAAATGCAAATTTGGAAATCTAAGGATTTTTCATGTCAACTTATGGCAGCCCTGTTATTATCGGTGTAAGTTGTCAGCGGTCGCTGGTCGTGATGGGTCAGGAATGGCCGCTACCTTACATGGTCAACGAATAAAAACTAGAACGCTAGGGAGAAATCGTGTACATATTATCATGAACATAATGTTTGATTAGTGGTTTGTTTATTAACATCAATGCATTTCTTTTTTGGAATTGTTTGAATTTAAGGCATCATGTTATGATGGATATAGAAATAGTAATTATTATAATAATGATAATAATTAGTGATGATAATACTTATTTAAATAGTAATTATGCTTTTATAATAACAATATTATTAATTAGTATCCTCATCCTCGTCTTTTTTATTTTTATCACTTTTATTATTATTATTATTATTATTATTATTAGTAGTAGTAGTAGTAGTAGTAGTAGTTGTAGTTTTAACATCATCATCATCATCATCATCATCATCATCATTATCATAACTGTTTGTATTATTCTTATTAATTTCATCATTAAGGAGAGAGAAAGAGAGTGATGAAATAGGGAGATAAATATGTGTACATTGTATATCATCTTATCCGAAAGACATGAAGAACCGGTGATAAACAGTGGAGAAGACGATATCCGTTCTCACGTGACCACTTAAAGCAGGTTGAAAGTAAAGCAGAATGTGCCTTAATGCACATTCTGCTTTACTTTCAGCCTGCTTTAAGCTCAAATCTGTTAGGCTATATAAAATAGTTGTAATAGTAATTGTTCATAAGGGTATAAACTGGAACTATTTTCTTCAGCGGATGAGTAAATTAAATACGCTAAAAGTCGCTTCCTTGGGTGAAATGGTTAAACGCAAAGGCAACGCAAAAGCAACACACAAAAATGTAGGAAAGAAAACAACAAAATAAATCACGATTTATTTTAATCTGAGTGGAAATCTGTTTGGAACATGGCCTCTGATCTAGCTCCAAACTGTTTGCAATGCAAAATGTAGTTTTAATGTAATCGCGTTTATTGGAAAAGAATAACGTCTACTCCACTGTAAGAACTAAATCACTTTAGGATCGATAAATCACCTTTATTGTCATTATCGTTATTTATATCCTGCATGTCTTCGAGTTCTCGGTTAACCATAATAGGCCGCCTTCGAAATATTTAAAAGAAAAGTGTGAACGTTGTCGAAATGCATGTAGTTGCTAATAAATTTCTGCTTTACTTTAAACTTTCACGTGACTTTATTTTTCACCAACGAGTATCCTTATGAGTGTTCTTAATGTAATACAAGAATACGTTATTCTTTTCCCTTTTACAGTCGTTTTTATGCTAAAACTATTTTTCCATTGCAAACAGTTTGGAGCCAGATCAGAATTTCAAACTGTTTGCCACTCAGATTGAAATACCGTAATTTTTAGAAACCCGTTTGTTTAATTTTGTCGCATTGCATTTGCGTTTAATTTTTTTTAAGCTAGTAGGAATAACGTATTCTCCATTGTTTATAGATGGGGTTACGGTATCGATATCCGTATGCACTTTGACAAATTTATTGTTGCATTATGGTTTGTTTATAGCTCATTTATCTTATGTCGACCCATGTATGCGAATTGAATCGTAAACGAGCCACCGTTATAATCATCACTGCGCATGCGTCACGCCATTCGAAAGAACAAGAAATAATGGCTACGTTATTGCAAACTTTATACTAAGCTTGAAGAATAGAGAAACATCGCATATTCTAGCAGAAGACAGCTTAAAGTAAGCTGAAAGTAAAGCAGAATGCTTTTACTGTCAACCTGCTTTTTAAAGTAGTCACCTGTCATCAAAACTAGAAACAGATCATCGGGTCATGGGTTTACTGAGAAGTTTAACCTATTTTGTCTTAGTGACGCATATATGTGTTCTTTACCAAATGTGTACATGTGAAGCGTACACTTGACATATGCAAACAGTATAGTCCCTGATCAGAGGGCTCCTGCAGGAGCCCTCTGGTCAGGGACTTCACTGTTTTGAAGTTTGCAATTTTTTACAAAAAACAGCCCTAAATAGTCTAAAATGGACCAGCCTTTATTGCACACTGTAATTGTCCATTGGAAGTTTCAGGGGATAATGAGTTAAACCGTTCATTTGTAGCTGCCATCATCATTGAGAACTCGATTGTATGTACGATACTCCAATTATATATATATTCTTTTATTTGTTCGCATTAAAGCTAAACTGTATCTAAAGTTAACGTAAACAGGTTGGCAGTGAAATAACCATGTTAGCGTGAACTATTCTATTTCATGTCCATAATCGTTGTATTTCATTTAGTTGTTTTTTCCGTTTGTTTGTTCTGTACATATGAAATACAATTTTGCCAAATATATATTGTTTTGGTTTTTTTAATTAATATACATTTTTACATAATTTTTATTACTGTGAATATATTCTGGACTGGCGGCCTTTATTACACCGAATACATTGAATGGAATGAAATTTATTATATACCTATCGATGATTTATAGAGATTTCTCAGTTAGATGAATCTGATATCGTCACAGTTGATATCACCACTACTATTAGTGACGTTAGTGACGTCGCGGTAATCAATTCTGTGTGTTTTTTCTGTAAAAACGTCATTTAAATATATATAATAAATAGAATAATCAATTCCTTTGAATAGATATGAAAAATATATCACTCGAATGAGTTGTTATCTGGTTAAAAAACTCGTCCTGCGGACTCGTTTTTTAACCAGATAACAACCCATTCTCGTGATTATATTTTTCATTTCAATCCAAATAAATTGATTATCCTCTATGTATCTACGATACTCCAATGGTATTCTTTTATTTGTTCGCATTAAAGATATATAGGATCTGTCATGAGTCGATGTTTAAGACAAACTGATCTCAAACGAGTCTAGAATTGAAATGTTATTAAGCGAGCCTTGGCGAGCTTAATAACTTTTCTATTCTAGACGAGTTTGAGATCAACTTGTCTTAAAGATCGACGAGTGACAGATTCTTTTTCTCACATTACCAACGATTAAAGCTTTTTTTTTAAAGCAATATGCATTTTTGGAACCCCGGTAACGTCAAAACGCCGTAACAACCAATTCTCGTGATATATTTTTCATTTCAATCCAAAGAAATTGATTATCGTCTATTTAATCAACTGTCAAATAGAACAGATCCCGATCAGACGCGATGATACAGAAAGCGGTTGGTTCTGCAGGGGTGGCTTCCAATAAATACGTTGGTACATTGCCCTTAGTGCCACGTTGGCGTCTTTTTTCAACCAATCTGTATGTGCAGACGGTAGACTTGCGCCTTGTAAATAGCGTAGACCCGGATAAGATGGCTCTTGAAGGAGCCCTCTGGTCAGAATATGAACTGTTTGTCATTTTTAAAAATACTTGTAAAAACCAACAACAAAAACCAAACAAACAACTACCATTTAAAGTATAGAAATAGACTAGAATATATTGGAAATTGGGCTTGTCCATTTGAAGTTTCAGGGGTGAATAAGTTAAAGCCCTAACACACGATATCCTTATGCATACAATTTAGAGTGTAATAAAACGATAGGTACATCGGCGTCTGATCAGGCATCAGCCTTTCTTACACATAAAGTATTTCACCCCTGAAACGTTAATAGGCAAAGGACAAGGTTCACGAAGCCTCCGATTTGGCCCTGTCAAAATATTTTTTCCAAAAAAGATTTTTATCTTTTTTTCTGTTTATTTGTCACTATCAGATACTAATACTCCATAATATACACACAAACGACCCAAAGTCAAGTTTTGACAATTTTATAGTTTCTTGTAAATGAACCAAGAGGCCAAAAAAGCCAAAAAGGCAGTTTTTTGGTACAATTCTCGGTATAAATCCTAAAAAATAAACTATGAAGGCACGCATGCAACACTTTAAAACTTTTATATGTTACTTCAATGACTTCAACTTAAATATTTATTGTGCACATAAAATATCTTTGTGTCGCATAAGTGCCTTCATTGTTTATTTCTATGTTTTACCAAAATTCTGCCTTTTTGGCCTTTTTTGGCTCCGTGGTCCATTTTTAAGAACTATAAAGTTGTCAAAACTTGAATTTGGGTTGAGCTTTATGTATAATATGAAGTATTAATATCTGAAATTGACAAAAAAAGAGAAAATATAGCTAATACTTAAATTGAAAAAAAGAGATTTTTACAGGGCCAAAATGGAGGCTTCGTGAACCTTGTCCTTTAAGTTTCTAATGAGGTCTCGTCCATATTTTACTATTTTACTATACACGTCGTATTTTTGCTATATTTTGAAACTGTCAAATAGTGCATTTCTTAGCACTCTGATCTGAGTCTACAATTTTTGAATTGGGTTATAGTGGTTTTCATATGATATATGTAAATGACATAATTATGAAGAATACGCATGTCCTACGCAAACAGTGCCTACACTATTTGTCGTTTTGCAAAATAGTGCACACAGCAACACTAAATAGGCTAAAATAATCTAGACTTTATTGGAAAGTGGTTTTAACCATTGAAACTTTATAAAAAAATTGGTTTAACTCTTTCAACACCATGAACTTGTTGAAAACATACTCATTAGTCATTACATTTGCAAACAGTGTATACCAAGATCAGAGGGCTCCTATAGGAGCCCTCTGATCTTGGTCTACAATGTTTGCTAATTCAGACCATTATTTATTCATGTTTTTGTAACTAAAGAGAACCACAAAGGAACATAATAACCCACAACAGTTACTTAGTGTTGAAAGGGTCATTGTCCAATGCCCATGACGTGTATCGATTTCTTTGTTGATATTGACATGATTGATTTATCTGTTTACTTTATACATGTAGTGTTATTGATATTGTTGTTGGTGTTGTTCTTAGGTTATGTTTATAAAACATTCCTACGCGTGTACAAAGAAGCACATTTTATATGGTTCATCTGTAGTCTAGCTTAATGTGTAAGTTTATAGCATATGTCGTTATTCTTTGTTTACCATATACGGTTAAACTCCGCTAGTATAGATCGATTTTATTGACCTGGCAGGGCGGAGTTTCGATACTGACCTTTGCATTTCAACTTATGGGCCGACGGAACGCTTTTATATTATCGGAATTTACCGTTGACGTCTGCCGGTTTTTTCTCAACATTACATATTAATGGACATTTTGACAGCAGGAAGATAATGAAAAATGACAAACAGCTTGAATCCAGATCAGACGCCGCGAAACGCTGCGTCTGATCTGGATTCAAGCTGTTTGCAAATGTAGACCAAGTCTTAATTTTCCCTTTCTATAAAGACTCCCTCCGAACAACACAAACAATATGTGTCTCCCATTAGGTGTCGTTGTAGAGGGGGTGCGCTGTAATTTATACCACATGTCGTTATCCTTTGTTTACTATATACGGTCAAAAGTCGCTAGTACATATGATATAGTAAAGACGTTATTATGTCCAAATAAAGTGGGGTACAGTGGAGAAGACGTCATTCTCTCAAGTTTTAAATACATAAACGATATGCAAACACATTGCAATAAAATGTAAGAAGTGAAATCCTTTTGACAGTTTTGGCTATTCATTTCAATCTAAGTGGCAAACAGTTTGAAGCCTGATCAGACGCCCGGTTATCCGGCGTCTGATCAGGCCCGAAACTGTATAAAATAAAGATTTCGAATTTAGTAGGAAAGAATACTTTCTCACATCACGACCCCTGTTTTCTATAGCGAACAACGATGACGAATATCCTTATCTCCAACACGTGTAAGATCACTTTGATGATGTCACTATAACGTCACTATTTATAACGGCGTTTTGACGTCACCGGGGTTCCAAATAAATGCATATTGCTGAAAAAATAGCTTAAATCGTTGGTAATGTGAGAAAAAGAATCTGCCACTCGACAAGTTGATCTCAAACTCGTCTAGAATAGAAAAGTTATTAAGCTCGCCAATGCTCGCTTAATAACATTTCAATTCTAGACTCGTTTGAAATCAGCTCGTCTTAAACATCGACTCATGACAGATCCTATAGGTCTTCTCCATTGTTAAACGTATATCAATCGCTGAGGATTCAAGAAACATACGTGTGGTATATGTTATGTAGGGTACACTATTCTTTCTCAATACATGTAGTTATAGTTGTGCTTTACCAATTATGGCGTTGCAAACAGTTTTTCAGCCATTTCAGACGCCGAGTAACTCGGCGTCTGATCAGGCTCAAAACCGTTTGAAACTCATATTCAAAACACTACATGTTTTTACATGCCATTGCATTGTATTAGTGTTTTGTTTCAACACGTTTACACATTCAACCCTAGCGACGATTATACACGTATAAGCAGTGTACATGTGATGATTACACTTGTCTAATGCAAACAATGTAGCCTCTGACCAGAGGGCTCCTTTTAAAATCAACCCTATAAGTAGTAAAACTTGACTAGACTTGTTTTGAAATTGGAAAAGTCCATATAATGTTCCAGAGATGAATTTGTTAACCGATGAATCTTCAAATGGAAATGTATAGTTGCCAATTTGGACAAGGACATGTTTGGCTATTTATAGGTGTTGCTTTAAAGTGTATTGCAAAATGACAAACAGTACATACCCATACCTAAAAGAGCCCTCTTATCTGGGTCTACATTGTTTGTATAGAATAAACCTCTTGCAGCTACACTGTTCGAAATGGACGCATACAGGCCTCACTAGGGGTCAATGAATTAAAAGAGAAACAATGAAATTATCTCCTATCCCAGGTCATTCGGACTACCTCAGACCCGTGTCGACACGTTTATTGTTTGACCTAATTGTCGAACATATCGTAAAACGCCGAACCCTATATAATAAGTTGGTCATCAATTTGTATGTATTATTGACACTTATTACAGGCAATCGACAACTTATTGACTCATGCTTATCACATTCGTTGTCGTGAAATATATGCATGTAATTACCGGTCACGTGATGTAATGAATCAGGGCTGCCATTTCTCCGGATTTTTCCGAAATCTTCGGATTTTTATTCCAACGGATGGAAGCTTAAAGCAGGCTGAAAGTAAAGCAGAATGCGCCTTAAGGCGCATTCTGCTTTACTTTGAACTTGCCTTAAGCATCACGTGTCTTAAAACCTAGAAACAGACTATGGGTAAAAGGCATAATTCGGAAGATCGCGCTTGAAAAATTGAAAAATTTGAAATCTTATGATTTTTTTTATCAACTTATGGAAGCCCTGATTAATGCACTATTTAAATATATTATACCGGTATACAGTCGAATCTCGATACTTCGAACTCGCTTAAATCGAATTAACCAGTATTCTATAAGTTGAATGTCCATGACGCAATCTCACTTAAGTCGAACATATCCGTATTTCATAGTTAAAATGTGGATACGCTACGTAGCCACGTTTTAACTTTAAAATATGGGTATGTGCGAATCAAAGCGAGTTCGAATTCTCGAGTTTGTATTAAAAGGTATCGACTGAGTAATTGAAAAACTTTATTTTCCCGTTTAACCTAATCAGAACAGAACAGTATATTTATTACACGTAAACATTACAGTTTCTGGTGTTTTACAATATATATCTTATCCAGTTTTACCAGGAACGTATATATACATTATAGATGGATGAACGTTTTATCATGAACTATTATATTTTAGTATTAATTCAATAATATAGTATATATTTCTTTATAATATGTTTTGGACAAATAATCGGGTATATCTTATCAGTACCTCGCCCGATGTATTTGAAAACTGTTTGGATCCTGAGCAGAGATCTATTTACCTGCCGCTTAATTAGGATCCAAACCGTTTGACATTCATGATGCATTTTAATTTCAATTACACATTACTCTATTCATTCCATCTGCTAATAAATTTAGTAGAACATTAATTCTGACGAGTTTTTGACATACAAATATAGCTGAAGAACAGACAGAAATGCGCATTGTTTTTCAGTTAATCTTACACTACAGAAAAGTGATTCGAACAAAACGTTTTGGGTGAAATCATGGCAATAAGATTGATTAGTATTTCGATTGAAAATAGACAAGTTATATACATTTGTATTTCAACTAAATTGGCCAGATTAAGCACTTCATCTCCCACGATAAAAATTCAAAACAAACGACTGCATATAGTCAAGTGTGTTCGCATAATACTGCTAGTGCATGCATTAGTTTTGAACAGTTTCTTTTCTGACTCCTCAGATTCAAACTTTACATCCAATCCGTGTTAAGATCGAACTTAGTTTCAGTTTTATTTATTTCGCTCTCAGTTTGTAACATACAAAAACATGAGAACAGTCCCATACATACTAGTTCACAATTTGGCCACGGAATCTGGCATTTTGCTTTGAGATCGTTTATTAGCACAATTAACTTCAAGAATTGTCCACATTGCTTTTCCACCACCTTTAACACGGGAAAGGATAACACATTAAATCACTGTATATTATAAAGGTACTTAACTGTTGCGAGTTTCAAGCTAAGAAATGTACACCTTATTTATTACTAGTCTCCCTTTATGGAATGGCACCGCATTGCAATGGAGAAAACAAACATTTTGCCTAACATTTTGCTATTTGCAGGGCTGCCATTTCTCCGGATTTTTCCTAAATCTCCGGATTTTTCCCAGTACATGGTAGCTTAAAGCAGGCTGAAAGTATTCGCATGTCAACAAAACAAATAAAAGGCTATGGGGTAAAGGCACGATTGAAAAATGCAAATTTGGAAATCTTAGGATTTTTCATGTCAACTTATGGAAGCCCTGTATTTGCATACAATGTAACAGCCGCCTGGTTTGTTTATTGCGACATAGAAACGACGTTATTCTTTCACGTTTATTCGCAAACGAAACACAAATGCATTGCAATAAAATGTAGAAAATGACATCTTGTTGGCAATTCTGACAATCCATTTTTATCTTAGTCGCAAATAGTTTTGAGCCTGATCAGACGTCGGGTTACGCAGCGTCGCAGCGTACGATTAGTTCCAAACTCTTTGCAGTTCCTGAACTGAAATAAACATTTAAGCCTTAACACGTTTATTGGGAGAGAATATTGTCTTCTCCACTGTACCACACTTTTTCTTTTACCATTTGGACATGAGTGACGCATAAAATACTACAGTGTATTCTTCTCGATGATAGGATACAGTGGAAACTCTGTTATTCTTTCCCGTTTAAACGCAAACGTACGCAAACGCAAAGCACTAAAACGTAGAAAATAACAACTTTTGGACAATTCTGCTAATTCATGTTTATCTTGGTGGCAAACAGTTTGGAGCCTGATCAGACGCCGGGTTACCCGGCGTCTGATCTAGCTCCAAACTGTTTGCATTGGAAATAATAGTTTTAGCGTAAACGCGTTTATTGGGAAAGAATAACGTTTTCTCCACTGTATATATATACAATCATCTTTTGTAAGATATCCCCTTTTTTCCTTTCCCTCGACCTTGATCTCTGAGTGGCTCTAGGTACCCGGCACTGTCAAGTCTCTGCTTGTTTCCGGCATTTACCGGAAGTTCTTCTGACGTATTAACATATGTGAAGGATGTTTCCTGGTGACCGGAAGTTGAGCTAAATGGAAACTGTTCCTGTTCCATTGGTGACGCCGATTTGGGGTATGGCGCATACGGGTTGTCAATGGTTACCACTGACATGCTTTTCTCGGTTTTCACGTAGACGTCATCGTCGTTGATCTCGGCGTAAACGTGAAAGTCCGAGACTCTAGACATGCGCATGTCTGAACCAGACTTTGGTGGCAATTTCAAACTGGAAGTAGAAATTTATTGTTTTTCATAATGAACAGCTTTAACTTTTTGCATCTTGACTGAATGCATTGAACCAAAATGTGACGTGTGTCCAGGCATGATTTTCTTTGAAAAAGGACCTTAGAGGTCGAACTATATGAAAAGAGCAGTTTTATGAATTAAGTCTGATTTAACTCCTTACTTGGAATAGACTATCATACTTATTGTTAGAAATGTATGTTCAAATTATACATTACTTTTGTTTAACATGCTTGGTTGTCTTCTTCTTTGAATCTGAAAGTAATAAAAAAGAAAATACTGACTAAACAATGTTCATGTTTCTAGACATAAGCAGGGCTGCCATTTCTCCGGATTTTTCCTAAATCTTCGGATTTTGTTAAGTCAGGAATAAAACTTTTAGGCCTTGAAAACCCCTAAAATAGCTCAATAAGACGTTCTATGGAGTATATAATTAAAAGGCAACGGATTGAGTGATAACAGTTTAAATGCTAGGAAGCCTCGAGTTTTAACCAAAGTGTGAAGTTCGGGCACTTGAGCGATTATTGAAGACTTAAGCGAGGAGGCGAAGCTCGGCAAAATTCGGTGATTTTCGTCAACCTAACTGAGTTCGACGGAAACGACAAAAGTAGTACGAAAACAGTACAACAAAGCTTTCAAAAACAAGTACATGTATCTGAATAAGAACGACTAAGACATTTTCATTAAAGCTGGCTTTTCAATAAAGTGAAACGGTCACTAATGCAAAAGCATTATTTTTGTCTTACACCTAATACACATGAAACATATCAGGGCTGCCACTTCTCCGGATTTTCCGAAATCTTCGGATTTTTAATTGGATTAAAAAGGCTGAAAGTAAAGCAGAATACGCCTTAAGGCGCATTCTGCTTTACTTTCAACCCTCTTTAAGCATCACGTGTCTTAAAATCTAGAAACAGACTATGGATTAAAGGTATAATCAGGAAAATCGGGCTTGAACAATTGAAAACTTTGAAATCTTAGGATTTTTTATCAACTTATGGCAGGCCTGACATATATTTTGATTGACGCTTAATAAAGGTTTTACTGTAACTTTTATCGGATCTCTATTTCCAAAACAGGCACATCTGTTTTCGACTAGATAACTGAAATACTAATTGTATTGTTCAATAGTGTCATCTATTTACGCTGAATGTGTTACAACCTTAAGTGCTTAACAATATAAACCGGACATGATCAAGTTTATTATGAGTTGTCTGTATGTTTATAAACATTAATACACAAATAAAACTCGTAGCCATGTCATAATCTCATTTTCACCCCATGATCTAAATTATTGTCTTAGGTTTTTCATCGAAATGACGCAGCAAAGTAACCCCTATTTTAGGCATTACCCAGAAAAATACCAGTAGTTATTTCGATATCCTTTTGCGACAATTAATTGCTTAACGCATTGACCCCTTAAAGAGGCTCGCTACCGGATATAGCATTAAAAAAAGTAATTTGCAAATATATGTCAAATGCTTATATAAATGGGTAAGATTTAGTTTGGGATAATAAATTCTGTTAAAAAATGCATTTCAAAAAAAAAAAAAAGAAGAACCCCGGTGTGATTTGAACCCGTGCCCCTCCATGAAACAAACATGAAAAATGAGGAAACGCCTTTACCACCTCGGCTACCAGCGCTCTCTATATATATGGTAGCGAATTAACGTACTTCACTGGTAGCGATCGATAATACTTTATTCGGCTCGGGTTTATGTCTGAGCCCGAGTAGAGAAGCAACAACAACAACTATAACGTTAGCTAACGCTATAGAAAAACGATGGAAAATATCAAAAGAAACTAAGATTCGGTGACGATTCTTGAGACTTTTTTTGGACTGATCATATTTTTTTTATGTCAGAAGCCAAAAAATGCCACAGATTTGCTTTTATTTGAGTATTTTATTTTATTTTGACAAGTACACCATCCGGTTGCGAGTTCCTTTAAATATCAATTTGGACAATTTCACTTTCCGATTAAGTTGAGAAAATTTAGGGTTGTTTCACCAGTATGATTAAAAAAAATGGCAAACAGTGTTCACCCTGATTAAAAAAAAGAGCCCCTGTATGAGCACTCTGATCTTGGTCTACACTCCTTCCATATGACTAGTATTCTCTAACAAACACTGAACTTCTAACATCTGCACCAAGTGAATTCTTTCATTAATGTTCAATGTTTTGGTTTAGTCCATATTTATATCTAAGAGATGCCTGTTCTAAATTTTCAGTTTAGTTTTATTTTATATCGAAATTCCTTCCAGCAAACAGTGTAGACTCTGATCAGACGCCGCATAATGCGGCGTCTGATCAGAGTCTACACTGTTTGCCTATGTACCTGTTATAGGACACTATAGACACAATAGGTTAATGGGTCATGGCATTTATATTGGTGTTTCTTCGGGCAAAATGACATATAACTTAGTCGACATTTTGTACTTAGACGATTTACCAGCGGACGTAGTCGAGGGGTAATGCACGCACTTACGACGTCAGGGGCTGTGAGTATGATCCCCCGCCGGACCAAGTCAATCGGAGGAGACTTTATAAACCGAGGTCCGATGTACACTGTAAATTCAAGTGTTAAAAACTAGAACACGTATTGAACGCAATAATGCAACAGATATTGAACGCGTCCAAACGCGTCATTGTGTTCAATTGGTGTTCTGATATTTAACGCTAGGTGTTCAACATAGTGTTCAAATATTAACGCATCCCGTTCAAAATTGTTCAAATTGAACACCATGTGTTCAAAATTGAACGCATTTTGGTGTTCTATTTATAAACGTGTGACGCGTTTAAAATCGATGCAACAGATATTGAACATGTAGAACGTGTTCAAAGGAATTGTGTTAAGTTTTAGAACATCGTTTGAACACACATATGTTTAAATTTGAACACCCTGGCATTCTCGTTTGAACACATGCTACTTCAAGTTTGAACGATTGGTGTTCAATCATTTAGAACACTATTTGAACAAACGTGTTTAAATTTGAACATCCTGACATTCGCATTTTGAACACATGTTTGCAAACGTTTGAACAGATATTGTTAAAGTATTGAATGTGCAATTTAAAGCAACTTTTAAGCTTGAAAGTGCCTGCCTTCTACTTCCGATGACGTTTCCTTAATGCAGATTAAATAGTTCCCTGCCTTTCAGCATACGGCCGTTGTTTTATTGACCTTTATTTAACATCTTTATTTTTCACAACTTACAGTAGATCTCTTTACAAAGTTGATATTGTACATTTTTATCATCAACACAATTTAATAATGACTTCCTTAAAGTTTGTGCACTGCAGATTTTATCAGCAGGCTAAGCGCTTCTATAGCGTTTGAGTTAAGTCTAGGTTTGCTCAAACCTGACCAATCAAAGGCTTGAGAACAATTTCAGACTCAACTCAAACGCTTTATAAGCAAGGACCCTGAAATTTTTCAATTTTGATATTGTAAAATGTACACGCATAAGGGACTCATACGTTTTCACTGGGAATTGGTGTGATTCTAAAGTTAACACTGAAAATGCCTATACGTATTGCACATTTCAATTAAAAGTCATGACACTTTTTCAGTCACTCTTGTAACATGTCAAAATATTAAATGCATCAGCACCACATGTATACGTGCATTGGCGACACCCAGTGACACACTGATTTAGAAATTCTCTTCAGTTTATATGGTTTTCAGCTTAATTAATTGTTGTGTTCCTTTGACAGTTTTTCGAATACAGGTCTGATAGTTTCCAGAAAGAATTTTAACTTTTTGGAGGACTCCTTGGCAAATCTTTCCTCCATTACCAACTGTTGTAGTAGACCAAGGAACATGGTATATGCCTTGAGGTAGTCTAGATCAAATATGTAGTACACAGCCACCAGCTGCAACATTTTCACCATTGATCATTTTCCGTAACACTTTATAGTCACCTCATCGCGCAGTAATGAAAGCTGCTGTTTGGCGTGCTTCGTCGTTGAATATCACCGAGGCTGGTGGCGATCCTTCCTAAGTCTTCAACATTTTGGAGATCTCGTCCACAGGGATAGCCTACAGTAAAAAGGCTGGATCAGACCAAACATTTTATTCTCTGTTGCTTGATTTTTGCTTTAACCGATTAGCTTTTACTATATTATGTAGAAAATGTTCTCTTTTTTGAAAAAGAATCAAGACACATTTGAACATGTAATTTTATGCTTCGTTCTTAAAAATAATTTGTTTCCTGTAACCTGACTGCCCTTGCGTTTCTACCCCTGGCCTGATTTTTGTGTGTGCTAAATTCATAAATGCACACCAATCAAGATATGTGTGTGAAACACAATGCCTGCTGATGTGACCACTTCAAAATGACATTGACCTTTGCCTGACAAGACTAAGGTTGTACCGAGCTCAAGAATTTCTACAGGGGAGTACACATGTCAATCATGAAACCTCTATTACATGTAGTTTTAAATACCTAAGGTTAAATTTAGCATATTTTGTAATTTATATGACCTCTAAATGGCCTAGACCTTTGTCTGACATGACCAAAGTTGATTTCAGTTCGAATGCCAAATATTAAGTATCTATCACATGTACATGTAGTTTCAAAGTTATGACGAAGCCTAAATTTGTCATATTTGATCTCTTAATGACATTGAAAGTTGTCACGGATATCCACTGACCCTATATATGTTGACCATCTTGTAGGATCCATTCTTAGACCTCATCTGTGAAACATTTGTGTTTAAATTTAACATGTTTGAGAATATATAGTACTTACATTGTGAACCATAACAGCTTAGTTCCTCAGATGTGATGATGCTGCCCCTGCCAATACCTGTCATACTTTGTCTCACTTTCGATGTACCCATATGCTACCGTTGCTGTTGGATCAATAGTATGTGATTCCTGCACAAATGGATAATAATAATTATAATAAATTTAATAATAATAATATAGCTGATAAAGTCATTATTTAACGAGAGAGCTAATTTGATAAAGATAAATCTTCAATGAGGCCCTCAACACATATACAAGTACATTTCATATAAAACATGAAATTAACAACAAAACAATACTGACTAGTTTGAGCAATTTTCAAGAAAAACAGTATATTAAATATTATTAACCATTTGAAATAGTAAACCTATTAATTGAATTTTTGTCCTATGTAAACAGTGAAGACCAAGATCACAGGACAACTAATTCAGTCATCTGATCAGGGTCTGCATCGTCTGTCATTTTACAATATATTTACAAAAGATAGCCCCTTAATACATCTAGTAAAAGATGGCCTAGACTAAATTGGAAACTGTAATTGTCCATTTGAAGTTTCAAGGGGGACGTCACAGTATCATTCTTTGACGCCAATTTGAATGTAAAATTTATTATGGTCTTCTCTTAGGTAATATGTGGGTTATAAAGCTCATCTAGGTCTATGACAAAAGGGCATACATGTCATTGTGAATTTATGACATAATAATCTACCTTCAAGAGTCAAGGAGATAAACACATGAAAACATAACAAAAAAGGTATGACCTGATATATCATTTGAAAACAGTTTGAAGCCCATTTTGACGCTGCGTAACTCGGCGTCTGAATATGCTCCATACGGTGTAACTGCCAAGCCACAACACCAAGTTCTACCAGACAAAGCTGGGTCATGTGGGTGATTACAAAACTTTGATGGGTTTTCTTAAAAAAAGTCTGCTTATTATTTGTTTTTTTCAAGGCTTTATCTTCAACCATTGTAATGTATTACCTTGTGATCAGCTGCTATAAAATAACTTATATAACCTAGTAAGAATGTATACCTGTTCATCTTCTTCAAATGCGTCTGGTCAGAGTGGCTTCACTATAAGCAATGGCAAGCTTGTGCCAGATTCTCCAAATTTTCTGTCGCCCTATTAACACTTGTTTTGCCCAATGGTTATCTTGAATTCATAAGGTAACTGAAAAGATGATAATGAAAATGTATAAATAAGAGGTTGCATGTTAGGTACGTGGTAAACCTGATTGTTTGGATTTTTTAAAATGAATATTTCATTACTTAGATCTGGATCAGCCTTTAAAAATATTATATAGATCAGACAGAGCAGCCTTTTTAAGTTCCTGTTTTATGTTTTGATCCTGGTTTTCAGGCAACGGACTGGTAGTGGTAGACGTTACAGTTGTGTTTATAGATGTTTCTGGAATATGTTGTGCTTTGCTTGTAAATGCAGAATGTATAACGCGTTCTGGAAGTGAAGGGCTTGCTCGTCACTATTAAAGGGAATGGGCATTTCATCATGTTCAACAGTGCATTGGTTATTTCAGTGGGTGGGGTAACTGTCATGTTTACATTCATGTTCAGACTGATTAAAACAACTAACATGTATTTACATAGAATTATTATAATATATAGATCTATGTACAAGCGACGAGTAGATCTATTTACAAAAGAAAAGATTGCATTTACCTCTAAATAGACTCAAACAATGAATAAATCCAACAATGCAGCTAGGCGTCCGAGAATTAGACTTCAATGGCGGGCCCAAGATTGAGAAATGACGTCAGGTATAGCGTGGAACTCTGGGATAATAAATATCTCAGTAGTTCTATTTTTAGCTCCACGCGCTCGCCGCGTAAGCACACACATGTGTTCAACGGGCGTGCTGATTTTGAACGTTTGCGTTCAACAGGAGTACCGATTTTAGATACACTCTTAATAAAAGCCATATCAGAATTTATTTTGCATTTCAAATATGCATTTTAAAATTCGAAACACAACAGAGCAGCTAAAACACCCAAACCGAGCAAAATTTGTGCACGGACAAACTTCTTTTGAACGGATTATAATTTTTGAACGCCTATCGAACACCCAATCCTGACCAATAGACAGTCGTGGATAACATTTTGAACGGACATGTGTTCATAATTAAACACATGTGCGTTCAAAATCAATAAAATTGAACGCGTTTTTACGCGTCGGCGTCCTTTTATTTTACAGTGTATGAGTGCTTTATAATTGGCATCTAAAAGAACCAGAGAACTCGTTCGATAATAAGAGTAGGACATCGCGCCTGGGTTCTCTGTATCCGCTCCCCCTCTCTGGGGCGTCCAATTAGCCCATAGATGACAGAAACGGACGTTAACAAATAAATAACTTAGACAAAAGTGCAACAGTATCCCTTTATATGTCAATATTCAATCATATATAAAACTCCGCCAACCGTAAACATGAATATCTGAACTATAACCAAGGCTAACAAAATATCAAGGAATCAAAGCGCTGAAAGCACTGAGAGGATCCTCTATTAGTAAAATGTTGTGGTTTTAAGGTAAATAGCAGTCAGTTATCCCTCACTTCATCCTCTACGGGGCACCTCTGTACCTGATATTAGAACTCATTGTGAATACATTTCCCTTTTCTCTATAATTTGTAAAGCGGAAGAATATCACTGGAAACTACTTTTTGCGGGTAGGAAGATGGTTTCACAGCGGTTCTGCCTATTTTGCAGCTCGGCAGCACTGAGTGGTTTATATGGGTCCGCTATGGCGTATCCAAAAACCTTAGAAAACAGCGCAGACTAATTGCTATGCAGATCCTATAAGAAAAAATTACATACCCTGATCAAAAAACACTATCAGAATCTGTCTGATCTGGTTGTACACTGTTTTTAAAAAGAGACGTTCTGGGCTAATAGCATTAGATGGTTTAACCCATTACCCCCTAAATAGGCATTTTTACGCATTGACATTATTCCTACACTGAAGAAAATAGTTCAATTTAATAAAGTCATCAATATGAATTAAAAGAAATGTTTTTCATTTATCTAGCAGGTAGTACCTTAAATCAGGCTGATAGTAGAACAGAATGTGACTTAGTTTTACTTTCAACTTGCTTTAAGTGATCACCTATCTTCAATACTAACACAGGCTATTGCATGGGTAATGGGTTTAAGGTATCTCCTAAATTGGGTTTGATAGGTCGTGTTCGAGGAAACTTACCGTGCCTATTCGTGACATCTGTTCGGTCTGTAGTCTTCTTTCTGGATTTTCGTCTGAGAATAATGACAAGGGAGATAATCACGACTAATAACACCAGAATTAAAATTCCAGCAGCGCCACCTACAATTGACCACAGAGGCATGGAGACAGTCGTCTCGCCGCTAGAGGGCGAGCTGATTTTCAAATCTAAAATACAAGAAGAGTTGAAGGAATATATAAATAATTAAATAATGTTATATAAACAAAAAGTAAAAAACTATATAGTGAATAGATGAATAAATGATTAAATAAAAATAATTGAATGAGGAAAGTGAAATATAAATGTGCAAAATATAGAGTTTCGTAAATATCGTACTGTATAAGTCTGCATATATTTTATACAAAGTTTCGAATCACCAAATTTCTGTACCCCCATCGACAGTAAACAGTTAAAGACATCACTAGACGACCTTTCGATCATAACGCCTTGCCAGGCAATTTTCTTACAAAAATCATGGCTCTTATGGACATGTCGCTAGCAAAGAACCATTGAACCTTCTCGTGTGAGACTCTACCTTTATTTATGATAGTTTGGTTAGAAATAACCATTGAAAAGCACTAGAGAATGAGTATAAGATGTGCCTCACCAGGTAAACTGAACGTGTGCTGCACATGCTTTGACAGTTACATTTTGACACCTCCAGAACAATGGGGGGACTCCATAAATGGACTGAGGAAAACTATTTAGAAGACAAACCTAGATCACCACTAGGGCTTAAAACATTTCCAAGTACAGTGGAGAAAACGTTATTCTTTCCCGTTTAAATGCACATGATACGTAAACGCAAATCAATAAAACGTAGAAACTACAACATTTCGACAATTCTGACTATTCGTGTTATTCTGAGTGGCAAACAGTTTGGAGCCTGATCAGACGCCGGGTTACCCGGCGCCTGATCTGGCTCCAAACTGTTTGCAATAGAAATAATAGTTTTAGCGTAAACGCGTTTTCTCCACTGTATCCTCAGGCACATAGGAAGGAAACTGGGAAGACGGGGTGTTTTGGGGGATTTATTTTGATGGTTTTTTTTTGGTATTGCGCTAACATTTGCGAAAAAACAACGTCTCAAAGGCGTTTTGTGGCGTGTATCTAGAACAACTAAAACAAACTTTGCTTGTTCACTATTATTGGCAAAATCAAGACAGGACATAAACATGATAAGCAGTCCAATGAGGAATTGGTAAAACTCTGTAAAAGCTTTTCATGATTGAAGCCTATATACTGAGGATAAAAACGTTATTCTTTCTTGTTTAATCGCAAACGAAATGCAACGAATGACGATACGCACGGTGTTGGTACCAATTGCCTTAACGTAAGAATTGCCTTTTACCTTTACACGAATCGGTTTTGCACGTGACATTCTGCGTACTATCGCCGGTACAATACCCAGACGTCTCTCTGTCATATTGGTCATAACACTTCCGGTCACGTGTCTGCCAGCCGGTGTCACATGACTTAGAACATGGTGTCCACTGACTCCACGGTGTCCATGAAAATGTAATTCTCGTGCTTTTCACTGAAAACAAGCATCGGACGAAAAGTGAGCATCCTTTAACGAATGCATTAACACATTCAACCCTAATGACAAGTATAGTCGTCATGAACAAAAAATGTAGATGTGAAGCGTACACTTGTCCTATGCAAACAGTGTAGACTCTGATCAGAGAGCTCCTGCATGAGCAGGAGCCCTCTGATCAGGGTCTGCACTGTTTGTCATTTTGAAATATATTTTTTGAAAAATCCACTAAATAGTCGAACATGGATTTGACTTAATTGGAAATTGGGGTTGTTCATTATAAATGTCAAGGGTGAACGAGTTAATACGTTTTTGCTACCACGATGTCATCTGATGCAAACGATTGATTTTGATTACAGGCAATTTGATTTTAGAAAAATCTATGTAAGCGCCAAACAGTTTAGATCCTGATCAGACACTGGCTTAAACCTTTCACTGCCGAATTGTTCGTTATAGTTTTACCCTATTCATAGTTTCATGCGCGTCTGCTTCAATTTTGTTGTCTGAAATGTCGTGTCAAAGTTTAAAAATAAGACAGATTTACTGAAGAAATATCAAAACGAGTGTCAAAATGTTTGGATCGAGATCAGCAACCATACAGGGAGAGTTTTATTGCAATATCCTGTATCTTGTATCTTATACATTGTATGTGTATATCAACCTTGTATTTCTTTAAGAAATGAACAGATTTTTTTCGGTGTTCAAGCGAAATGAACGACAGAAAATCATCTTCTGTCGTTCATTTCGCTTGAACGCCGAAAAACATCTGTTCATTTCTGATATTTACAATGCATTTGCTGTAATTTCTAATATAAGATTAACATTTTGTAAGTATGTTTAATCCATATAAGAGGTTGATAACACGGATACTGTGTACCCTATCAGAAACAGCCATGACCGAATAATTGTTGCTGCGTACATGTACATTCGAAAACAAAACAAAATAAATTTCATTGTTTACATTCTTAGATCAACAACTTTGATAGTTTGGCGCGAAAATACCGATTTGACGACATTGGAAGTGACTTCATTTTTAAAGTGGGATAAATATATCGGGAATTATTTTGACATAAAGGAATCCAGACAGTTGATGTTTATAAGGTATGTCAATTTTCTTGCAATTTATCTCATTAATAAAGAAGAAATTAGTCGTGAATCGTGGTTTCCACTTATAGGAAGGCATAGATCGATTAAGAACAAATTTTGAAAAAGTCCGCCAAATATTTGCTGTCCAAAGTTTCAAAGATTAATTCGAGAATGAAAACTGCATATGCCTTGCCTCCTCTTCGAAACTTTTCGACAAGTCCGCCCTCTCGAGAAATGGTACAATGAACACCCGTTTGGTCAATGGAATTGAATGGGGCGAATGTCTATATGTATTAATTAAATATTTTAGCAATCATATCGGGAGGGATCATTACAATAGCTATGCATACATGGGTTAAAGACTTTTCCTCAGTCCATTGAAGGACCCCCCATTGTATTCGATAGGCGAGAAAAATCATGAATCACAAGCTTTCACCGGGTATGCCAATCTCAGTTGGTGTGAAATTACAGGTAACTAAATTCAAGTTGTCTAGAGAGGCCCTCAAATACTCACACTCAAGGGTTTTTTCAATGGGTTTTACTAACCTACCTAACACATTTAAGGTACGGGCCTCACATGAAACGTTTGGGTGAGCATATCCCTGACAATATAACAGTATAGGACAAAACTTGCACGTGGCGGCATGCTTTGATAGCTGGTTAGGTGATATGACCAAAAGGTCATCAGGAGATGTATTTAAGCGCATTCGATACATACTAAATATCAAAATAAATCAAATATTCTATTCTAAAAAGTGCGTCGTTTAACGTCAAATCTTTTATAACATATTTACAGTGGAGAAGACGTTATTCTTTCTCTTTTAAACGCAAACGATGCACTTAATTGTAGAAAAAAACACTTTTAGACATTCCTTTCAATTCATTTTAGTCTGAGTGGCAAACAGTTTGGAGCATGATCGGACACCGGGTTACCTGGCGTCTGATCTGGCTCTAACTGTTTGCAATTCAAATTATAGTTTTCGCGTAAACATGTTTATTGGGAAAGAGTAGCGTCGTCTCAACTTTATCACATAACTTACGGTCTGGGAGTGATATAAAGCCATTATGTAAATATCGTAATCCACTAGTGGAATATCGTTTTTTGGGCTCCGGCCCAACCTGTTCGTCCACATGCGCTGCATGTAGCGGGACGCCAAATGACGTAATTTGTGACGACGTTAACGTAAACAACGTAACGCTTTGGCGGAAAATCTATATAGCGGAGGGTCTACAAACTACGGCTTCGATCAATTTCATAGGTGCTTAAACTTGTTATGTGATAAATAGAATCTCACATTCGTGCTTTTTACTCGTTGACTTAAATTAATATGACGCTCTCCAAGGCTCGCGTCATATTATTTAAGTCAACACGTTTACTAAAAATGTTAAATAATGATCACTCATTTAAGATCCTCTATTTACCTCTTGGTGTCTGGCAAGATTCAGAGTGGCACCCCTCAACCTCTTCCTCACTACCGACACACTGACCAGGGGCGCTACCACCTGTCGGGTAGTTCAAGCACCTCCGGCGTCTATGTTTACGACCAGTCCCACAGGTGACGCTGCAGCCAGACCAATCTGACCATGCGTTCCATGCTAAAAAATATAAAACTCTCTTACAATTGGCGTAGCTTCCTATAAGGCATGTGCCTAAACTTTTTTCAGAAGTCCAAAAAATAAAAGAGGCTAACAATGACGAAAACGCAATAAAAATTTAGGACTTAGGGGGTCCGGGGTAGGGTTGAACCCCTTTCTTTACATAGATTCGTGTAAGTATTTTGCCTGTTTTAAACGCGCGAAAATTCCACAAAACGCATCTGCAGAAAATCTAAGAACAATTTTTTTCGGTGGAACATCAACCCCCAGCTAGTAAGTGTGCGTACACTTGATTTAGCCATTCCCTGGCCCTGGCAGATACGTACAAGTAGCCTGTATGTGAGCCCTCTGATATGGGTCTGCACTGTTTGCATATGAAATTTGAATAATTTAAACTTGTCGCTGTGTTGAAAGATTTAAGCTGTCGCCTGTATTGTCAACATGATCATTCTAAGAAGATGGGCGGTTACAAATATGACCCTTGAAGTGACAAAAAGCTTTTTCTGCTATTTGATCTACTGACCTATTGTTTTACCCTACATAACCGACATTCATATGACATAGATATTTTCCAGGACATGACACTGAACAATTATCATCAAGATACCACTAAAATAACAACATCTAGAAGGTTCTAAACGTTTAATTTGATATGACCGAAAATGTAAAAAGGATAGTGATCGAGCGTAATGCGCTCGTGCGCGGTTCCAATGATCGTGAGTTGGATTCCCCACCCGACCAACTGCCTGAAAGAAGCGGCTTTTATGCGGAATTTGAACTTGATTCAAACAGATCGGTTCAAACCTGACTAGAATAAATTGGTTGGAATTGAAGAATACCATGTGTCTCTTTAGCCACTGGATCTGGACACGGTGTCATAGTACATTGATCCATGCCGTCAGGCTCTCCTATACATTGGTCGAGAGTGCTGCCCTCTGCATAGGAATCCCAGCATTCCCTGCGCCTGCGTTTATATCCGGCCCCGCACGTGACGCTGCAGCCCGACCAAACTGACCAGGCCTCCCATGCTAAAACAATATAATTTTACTGATAACCATAAAATATATGTATGCCTATATGCACCTTTATTTATTCATCAACTAAAGAAAATAGTTCCACTTTTTATAGTTACAAATATTCGCCATAAGAAATATATCTTAGATCATAGTAGATGGTCGTTTAACCCTGTCCCCGTGGAAGCGCCTTTTAGCGAATTTGATGTAATCCTCCGCTGAAGAAAATAGTTCCAATTTGTTCAGTCATGAACATGATCGATAAGAAATATTTTGTAATTCCTAACAGAATGTAGTTTAAAGCAGGCAAAAAGCAAAGCAGAATGCGCCTTAGGGCGCATTCTGCTTTACTTTCAACCTGCTTTAAGTAGTCACCTGTTTCAAAACAAGAAACAGGTTATGGGGTAGAGGGTTAAAGTAGGCATACATACGTTTTGAACCACCCTCGTATTGTTTTAAGCCAGTTTCTAAAATTCTCAATTATCATTTATATCTCAATCTAATCCGATCTTGTGACATCTCTTTGGAATCGTTTTGAAAAGAAGAAATTGTGCGTATTTTAAAAGTTTGACTTTTAACCGTTTTGGTCGTACGACGTTTCGTAAGACGGACCCCTGAACATTTCAGACCCTATACCCCAGGCATACAGGCATGTGTCAATTTAGATATATGACTCATTCTGTTTTACTGTCGATCTGCTTTAAACAACCATCTAGATCTACTGTATAGAAGGAGTATAGAAAATCGTTGTTTTAGTACATGTACATGGATATGACTGTATAAATTGGAAAAATTTGCTTTAGTGGATGAATAAATTAAAATGCGTTAAAGGTACTTTAATAACTCTTTACCCAATAACCCGTTTATAACATTAAATACTGGTGATCACTCAAAGCAGGTTGAAAGTAAAGCAGAATGTGCCTTAAGGCACATTCTGCTTTTCTTTCAGTCTGCTTTAAACTACCATCTGCTAGGCTATACTACATATTTGTTATGGTAATTGTTCATGAGGGTATAAACAGGAACTACACACAGGACTGTATATATGTACAGTCGGCTGAGCGGTCATTCGGACTGAAAGTAGACTTTAACTTGGTATATTGTCTATATGCTTGACGTGTATAAACCTCGAAGAGAGCTGCGGTCTGCAACTAAATCAGTATCGCTGGTTGTACCGAGGAGTCGTTTGGTGAGGTTTGGAGATAGAAGTTTCATGCATGCAGCCCCAAAGCTCTGGAACAGTCTACCATCAGACATTAGAGATGCAAGCTCAGTTGCAGTTTTCAAAAAGCATCTGAAAATACATTACTTTAATATTTGTTATTAGAACACTGCTACCTATGCGATATGTTCTTGCTGTAGATGTTGTGGGTCCAAATGGGAGTTTCTGGAGTATTATCTGGTTTTCGGTCTCTTATAGAAATTTTAGTTATTGTCGCATGCTATTTTTCCTAGTTATGTTACATTGGGCGGCCTGCATTGGGCGTTCTGCTATTATTTCTATCAGTCGGCATAAAGAAGCCATTTGTTTCGTTGCTCTCGATTGTTGAGGTAGTGCAATCGCCGTTTTGGGGGCTGTCTTCTGTATGTTTAGTGGCCTTCATTGGGCGCTCTACTGTTATTTCTATCAGTCCGCATAAAGAAGCCATTTGCTTCGTTGCTCTTGATTGATGGGGTAACGTGATCGCCATTTTTGGGGGCTGTCTTTTGTACGTTTATTATGTTTATTTTATATCTAATTGTAGTTATTTGTCTTTTCCTGGCGGCCTGCATTTGGGCGCTCTACTATTGTTTCTATCGGTCGACAATCAGAAGCCGGTTGCTTCATTGCTGATTGATGGGAGTAATGTGATCGCCATTTTGGGGGCTGTCTTTTTATATGTTTATTCATGTTTATTTTAGATCATATTGTAGTTATTTTGTCTTTTCTTGTTTGTAGGTACATTTGTGTAACTTCATGTGAAGCGCTTTTGAACGCACAACCCCTGTGTGAAAAGAGCGCTATATAAATCTGGTATAATAATAAATAATAATATTACTTTTTTATTATATTTCGGTAAGCAGATGTAATACTGTACATGATTAATGCAATACTTACTGAAATATAGACATTTCGTAGCTTGGTGCTCACACTCGTGCCCGTCGCCATGGCAACATAATCCGGGTATCGTACATTCTCGAGTTCTTGCCCTCAAACCACGAGTACAACTAGTGTTGTCATTACAGGCCGACCATGGTCCCCAGCTCAACCAATAGGAACGATCTTAACGAAAAGTAAGGCACGTCAAAATAGGTCATTTATACATATGCACTGTTCAATTCTTAAATTCTACCAATGCCTATGTTTTAGATTGAAATAGCAATTTCTCACATATCTAGACCTGTTTTCTATAGTGAACAACGATCACGAACATAACATTACTATTAATAAATGCGTTTTGACGTCAGCGAGTTGCCAAAAATGCCTATTGCTTTAAAAAATATCTTAAAATCGTTATTTATGTGAGAAAAAGCATATGTCACCTGTCGATATTTTAAGACAAGTTGATCTCAAACTCGTCTAGAATAGAAAATACATTTAGCTCGCCAAGGCTTGCTTGATAACATTTCAATTCTACACTCGTTTGATATCAGCGTGTCTTAAACATCGACTCATGACAAATCCTATATATCGCATTGACTGTCTTGTGTTGCATTTTCGTGACTTTAACAAAGAGTGTACATATAAGCGTCACAATCATGTCCTATGCAATCAGTGAAGACCAAGATCAGAGGGTCCCTGCAGTTAGAGGTGTCTGATCAGTGTATGCACTGTTTGTCATTTTGCAGTTTATAATAGAAGGTATCCTGAACGCTTTCACGTTTAATAACGCCATAAAGTGCATTTGCAAACAGTAACGCGGCGTCTGTTCAGGATCAAAACTGTTTGCCATTTGTTTTGAAATAACGTCAGTTATACTATTAAATCAAAACTTTGAAACGATATTTCTGACAAATATTCTGAAGCCGACGACAATTAATGGCAGTGAAGGAGTAAAAACGTCACGATAAATTTGATCATGAAAATGTCAAATAATCATAAATGGACTAGACTTAATTTTAAACTGGAACTGTCCATTAAATGTAATGAGGTGAATGAGTTATACTTACCCTGTCCGTCTAGCTGAAGGGAGAATACTCTTTCACAGTTAGGTATTCTTTCGCCGCTTAACGCTTCTAAAAAGTACGCCCCTTCATCACTACATTGTACATTTTTCAATGTAAAAGTAACTGACCCCACAGATAATCCGAGCCCTGCTCTCTTGATCATGTGACCACTGATAAGGGGATTTCCATTTCTAACAGTCAAAAGCAAGACGTCTTTTGGGTCAGAGAGTCTGAGATTCGGACACGTTCGGAAATCCGGAAGTTGAAAGGTGACGTCACTTCCGGATGTGGCTTTTATGTCTTCTGCCTCTTTTGAAAGACAAAAACAACATAGCAATTTGCGAACCGTTCTTGTTCATATGAGTTATATTTTGTTTATATACATTTACGTAAAACGTAAGATTCACAGAATTTTTACGAAGTATGTTTCAACAAGAGAAACCATTCTATTGAGGTAGATCTGTATAAATTCCTGGTATCATGACTTTCTGTATTTTTCCGCGGTAAACATATTATTGAAATATTATCACAATCGTTTTGAACAATTACCATAGGCGACTGCAGTCGATCTTGCAAACAGTTAAGATCCTGATCAGACGCCGCGTATCGCGGCGACTGATCAGGATCTTAACTGTTTGACACCCGTTTTGAAATTGTTATTATTATTATTGTTATTATTATCATTATTATTGTCATAATTATTATCATCAGTTTTTAAATCTATAAAGAATACTGACAATTTTGGTGATTAGAGATCCTCGCTTTCTAAAATATAAGAAACAAACTTCTTTTTTTTGTTACCATAGCAACTGTTTCATGTTACATGTATCATAAATTCTTTGAAAGATTATTTGAATATAAACTAGGGGAGTGTTAAATCTATATTGAAACATACATTTATTTTGTTAGTGTAAATGTGATTTATACTCGTACATGTTTATATTCTCTTCAATATAGCAAGTTCCTTGTTTTTCATGCTGTTGAAGAACTAGTTGCCATGGCAACAATATTTAAACTTTCGAATTAAAAATTGTCATTTTCACATGTACAAGGACTTACTTTATTCATACACACATTTTAATGAATTTATTTTACAGGGCCAATTTTGACCCTTTGTGAACCTTTTCCTTTGCGAAAACAGAGATCTCTATTTACAAGAAAACTACACAAATTTATCCGAAATTGGAAAAAATATCAAATAGTATATTAAATTATTATTGTGATATATGATAATACATATCATGATTTTACCTGTTCTGATCAGAAGCAAAACTGTCCCTACAGCAATCCAATATATATTCGTATCCATCAAAGCTTGTGTTTGAGTCTTTGTTATTCTTTGTGTCATAATAATACATTTAGTCAACAGTGACGTCGACCTATTACGACATTCAAATGCTTGCTTACTTTTCTTGAATAAGGCACGTATCTTCGTAAAAGTGGGTTGAATATAAAGCAGAAAGTTCCCGTAGGACCTTTCTGCTTTATTTTCATCCCGCTTTAAGCTGTCATCTGTCTTTAAAGGCATTAAAAAGTATATTTTTGAAAACTTGTAAAAACAGGGTTTTTCTGTATGGCTAACAGGACATGCGTGATCGACTGAAGTGGCCAATTGTCAATATCTGCTTTAGCCCTGTCACTCTCGATGACGTCATAAAGAGCATTTGCAAACAGTTTTGATCCTGATCAGACGCCGCGTAACGTGGCGTCTGATCAGGATAAACACTGTTAGCCACTTGTTTTGAAATTACGTCAGTTATACTGCCTTAAATCTAACTTTAAAACGATAGTGCATACAACAATATTGAAGCAGACGACAATGACACGGTGAAGGGGTAAAAACCTCACGATAAATTTGATCATGAAATGTTTATCCCTTTCCTCCCTGACACTTGAAATTGGCGATTCCAGTTTCCAATTGAGACTAGTCCATTTTGACAACTTAGGGTTCACTGATTTAGCCAATGTTTTGCAATATGACACAGTGCAGACCCTGTTCAGATGCCTTAGGAGGTCACTGGTCTGGGTATTCATTGTCTGCTTAGGACAAGTGTACTCTTCACAGGTACACTGTTTGCAAAGAAGCAATATGTTGAAATAAACATGCATGTTAGATCATTCGATTACTCCCTTACCTGGTCCTAGGACAATGATGTTTGCAAACAGTTAGGTTCCTGATAAGACGTCGAGTAACTCGGCGTCTAATCTTGATTCAAATTGTCGATCCTGTAAACGGTTTTAGCCTAATCTCAAAATTTGAGAATAAATAGCCACTACATCCTGGCGGCGATAAGTAAACTCTTTTAGATGCTTACAGTGGAGAAGACGTTATTCATTTCAAATAAACACGTTTACACTAGATATTATTTCTATTGCAAACAGTTTGGAGCCAGATCAGACGCCGGGTAACCCGGCGTCTGATCAGGCTCAAAACTGTTTGCCGTCCAGGTTAAAATCAACATTCAGAATTGTCAAAAAGTTATAATTATCGTCATTTTATTGCAAAGCGTTTGCGTTTAGTTTGCGTTTAAACGGGAGAAAATAGCGTCTTCTCTACTGTATAAACATCATGTGTATCTAAACGGCAGTCTGTTATAATTATAAAGTCATTGCATTCCACTATTGTTTTCCAAGGTGACATATTTACTCGAAATCTGATCTTAATTTAAATTTTATGTAATTGTAAATATTAATCGTAAACAGACACAGGTTTAACCAAACGGAATCCAACCCGGACTTAACCGAATGAGTAAACTTTACTACGGGAAAGACTGAGTTTTAATTATTCAGGATGTACAAGTATACTTTTGAATTGAATCTGACATCATGTGCCCATACAAAGAAAAAACAGCAAGTATTTGATACTTTATTGTCACATTTTATTTACACATTGTCGAAATACAATTATACATTGGAGAAGACGTTATTCTTTCCCGTTTAAACGCAAACGAACCCTAAATGGAAAAAAATACATCTTTTCGACAATTTTGACTATTCATGTTAATCTGAGTGGCAAACCGTTTGGAGCCTGATCTGGCTCCAAATTGTTTGCATTGGCAATTAATAGTTTTAGCATAAACGCGTTTATTTGGAAATAATAACGTTTTCTAATCTGTAAGAGTTTTTGGCCTATGCGCCTTTGTTGGGTAAGAATATTTTTTTTCTACTGCATCAACTTAACCGTTAGATTGGGTCTCCGTCACTCGATGTTTCGCTGATCCAGAAGTGCGCCGGCCGAGGTAATCGAACTTTGCCAGGACCTGGGAAGGTCATCGCTGGTCTCTTTCTACCCCCTACACACATACACCCTTGTTTGGTTTTGCAACCAACTGCCTTCCCTCTGGCGGCCACCGTGATACCAAAAAAAGCTGTTTCTTTCAAAGGTGCTCAATAGATTCTTTTTATTCTTTATTATAATCTCATCATGGTTACAACAAAGTATACACAAACAATTCTTACAAAGAATACGTAGTGCCAGGGCTGCCATTTCTCCGAATTTTTCCTAAATTTCGGATTTTTTTCTAGTACATGATAGCTTAAAGCAGCTGAAAGTAAAGCAGAATGCGCATTAAGGCGCATTCTGCTTTACTTTCAGCCTGCTTTAAGTAGTCACATGCCAACAAAACTAGAAATAGGCTATGGGGAAGAGGTACGATTCGTAAAATAGCACTTGAAAAATGCAAATTTGGAAATCTTAGGATTTTCATGTCAATTTATGGCAGCCCTGTAGTGCACCGTGGTCCAACTACGTATTACAATGCTCCCTCTCTACACTCCCCACACATTCACAAAAACCCGAGTTCCACAAACAAACAAAAGAGACTTAATCAGTAAACAAAGCATTAGCAAGCAAAATTTGCCTAGCGTAACCAAAACATACAATGAAACAATCTTATAAGATACAAATCAAATGGCCCTCAAGCCAGCAGCTTGATTTTTAGACAAATAACATATTAAAACAAAAACGAATACCTAAAATAATGATAATAATAATAAAGACTTGCTTAAACGGGGACTCACATGGCTGACATATCTCCGGATTTTTCCTAATTCTCCGGATTGTTTTTAAAAGTTCTCCGGATGTGAGTGTCAAACAGTTTGGATCCAGATCAGACGGCCTGTAACGCGGCGTCTGATTTTGATCCAAACTGTTTGCATAGTTATGTTAGTTTCATAGAGCCTGGCATCTAATGGGTTAAAGGTACGTTTCCTAAAATCGCGCCTGAATATTTGGAAATATTAGGATTTTTATTAGCAACTTATGGTAGCCCTGAACTCATTTGTAAATGTCAATTTCCACGAGGCCTTCAAAAAAACATATATATGTTACCGTCAATTGAATTGAATTGAATATCGCCACTCTGTGTAATTAGTCATTTCATGAAATGACTGAACATTTAAGTCATTACGTGAAATGACTGTTTCACTTAGTCATTTCATAAAATGCCCAAAATTTCAGTCATTTCGTAAAATGACTAAACCAAAACTTCATTTATTTCATGAAATGACTAAATTAAATTGAGCTTAATTTATTACATCGTGATGATTGCTGTATCTAAATAATTACAAACTAAATTATTGAAACAATACATGTATATTAAATGTAATGAAAATCAAGTTTCTTAAATCATTGAAAAATACGTGCATTGTTTCTGAAATAATGGTTAGATATTAAGTATAAAAGAAAATTATGAACATTGAACGATATGAATGAACAACTGCCATTGACTTAAATAAAAAAATTCATTTCACACATTGCCTGAATCCTCTTAAAGGTTTCTGGCACATTTGTGTAAAAGTGGCCTGTCAATTTTAGTCATTTCATGAAATGACTGAAAATTTCAGGAATTTCGTGAAATGTTATGACTGAAATTTTAAGTCATTTTGTGAAATCACTAATTACACAGATTGACTGTACATAATATATACAAGACAGTAGTATTTGTAAGTTTACAGAGTACAAGAATCAGGGTCCAAGGTCATAAAGCTTTTCAGTTGAGTCTAAAGGCCTTCTCAAGCATTTGATTGGTCAGATTTGAGCCTAGGCTCAAATCTGACCAATCAAATGCTTGAGAACACACTCAGACTCAGCTCTACGCTTTATAACATTGGACCCCGTACACTAGGTGTACACATTAAATTATGTGTATTGGTTAAAGTTCTTTACAGGTCATGTAGAAATGAGCATGTACCTTATCTATATCAATAATAAAAAATATGCTTAAGGCCTTTCGCTACCGAAAGTCGGTCTTGCGGGCGAGCGGATATGCGTCTGGACGACACAGACTTTTTCCGTACGTGCATATACTAGAAAATTTATATAAAGGAAATGTTGATACGAAATAGTATAATCCTTCATAGCGCAGTCAGTACAGTGGTTGACTATCAATTGAAAGGCCATAGGTTCGAGACCCATGCGATCCAAATATTTTTTTAAGTGTCCGATATATTGACTTCTCAATCCATAACGCAGTGATCAAGGGACATGCTATGTTTTGTCTTCGTTGATTAGAATAAGTGATGTTATATACGGTCCAATTATATTTCCACTTACATGTACGTTTTAGTCAATAAAATAGGTATACATGTATACGATTTGATCGAACTATAAAGCCACACATTGAAGCTTATCAATACGTCAATCTTTTCAAGATCGATATTGCCCATTATTATTATGTTTAAATAATATAATTAACCTTGTATGCAAGTCCATGAATAAATAAAAATGCATTTTAATGACAGAATTATAATTTTAAGGAAGGTAACTGTATCTCAACTTCAAATATCACACATTTTAATAAGAAAAACTGTTATTACAACAAATCCTGACTGTAATATTTTCTAATTTTTTCAGACTAACTATTTCATCAACCATATATTTGAATAAAATGAAAAAAAATGTACATTGAATGAGTCAGTTTTTTGTAATTCATTTTTTTACCATTATGCAAAATTTAAATAGCTGATAACATCTTTCTGAATACCTTTATTCAAAATGATTTTAGCTTTTCTTGTAATGAATGTTGTGGACTACTTATTGGGCGAGAGATGTAGTCATTAGCTTTATTTATTTTTTAGAAAAATGAAATCATCAAAATTCCAGGTTTTTGTCAGAAAAAGAGACCTAAAAGACAAACCACACGATAGATTTTGCCTATATTTTCACACATTGTTTCTTAGGCTATTATCATTCTTCATGAAAAGTTTCATACACATTGTATGGAAATTAAGCACACCTGCGAAGTACCTTAATGTAGCTAATCTTTAGGTGCAAAGAGTTTGGATCTTGATCAGACGCTGCGTAACTCGGCATCTGAACAGCTTCAAAACTGTTCGACACTCATGCACTACGATATAAATTTAGTTTATTTGAAAACATAAATTGGAGAAATAACAGCAGACGACATTTGTTTAAAGCCAATGACGTCAGCAGGCAAATGTGTAACCCTTTCACTCTCAATGACGCCTTAAAGTGCGTTTGCAAGCAGTTTGGGTCCTGATCAGACGCCGCGTCACGCGGCGTCTGATCAGGGCTCAAACTGTTTGGACAATCTTATCGATATCTATTAAGTCATACAACCTTAAATCTAACTTTGGAATGTGTCTTGCAAAGATCAATACTGAAGCAGACGACAGTAAAACGGTGAAGGGGTAAACATCTCCCGAATAATATGATCATGAAAGGGTTAAAGCAGATGACGTCATGTCGGTGAATGGGATTATTGTATATGGAATATATTTATTTCTGAGTTGTATACTTAAGAAATGAACTGATGTTTTCCGGCGATTAAGCGAAATAAACGACAGAAATGATCGGCAAGTTCCTTGAATCGTGCTAGACGGCGTATAAGCGAAACAAATGACAGAAAATGATATGCAAATTCTATGAATCGCTAGCTCGATTCATGGAATTTGCCGATTATTTTCTGTCGGTTTTTTTCGCTTATACGCCGAAAATAATCAGTACATATCTTTTATTTACGCGGATAACAGACCCATAAGCCCCAACTCCGCGAAAGATATCCACAAGTCCCACCCTCAAGAAATTGCGTCGATGCAATTTAAACGTCCTTTTTAATGAAATTAAATGGTGCGAATGCAGTCCAGGTGCCCGTTTCATAAAACATCTTACGACAAATGTTGTCGTAAGTCAAATTATAAAACTCTCAATTATTATTTATTTCTCCATCTAATCCTGTCTTGTGACATCTTTTTGGAATCGTCTTGAAAAGACGATTCCAAAAAGATGTCACAAGACAGGATTAGATAGAGAAATCACAGATTAAATGTATTTTAAAGTTTTGACTTACGACAAAATTTGTCGTAAGAAGTTTTATGAAACGGGCCCCAGAATACCATTTAGATAAGTTGGACTTATACGAGGGTCGTTCATTATTTATTGCAATGTGGGTTCTTAATCAGTAAGTTTGAATTTCATGTAGATTTCGTGCATAGCGTGGCAGTTACGGCGGCAGTTGCAATAAATAATGAACGGCCCTCGTAACTAGTGTTTCCGTTGGATTGAAACTCTGCCCGACCCCGATCCGCATTGCTACATGCGAAACAATTTACGTCCGTATGCAAACAATTGCCGCCTGCGTATACAAATAGTCAATATGCGCGGATCCAGGGCGGGTACCAGGGATATGGACCACCTTTAGGGAATCATTACAAAGTGACAGGAGAGAAGACGGAAGCATTGAAATTGTGTTGTACATTTGAGAAGACGTTATTTAGTCCCGTTTAAACGATGAATATTTACATTTCGCCCCATTCAATCCCTTTGAACAAAATGACCTTCAAGGACATACGCGGCCAAATGAAATCTCCGTAAGATCTCTACGATAATTTCTGCATAGGTTCTTCAAACATATCTAAGTACCGTGGTAAAAAAAAAATAGGTTATAATGTTCTTTTGTTGTCTATGGACATTGATGTAGCCATTCTCGACAAAGATTCGGCATGCATTATTTTGGCTTTCTAAAATAATGTAAAGTAATAACTGGCACAAACAGACATTAAAACAGTTAAAAAGTGATGCTTAATAAAAGTATGATACAAATTGTATAGTTTGTTGCCTGAAATATATACATTTTTCTTAATTGGTTTTGACTCACATTCAATGGAAACACTCACTCAATCAAAATCTACCCGTAAGAAATTGATCAAATTTCAGACAATAAATGCTTTAGGTGTAAATAGTCAGAACATTGTAAAAATGCAGATGTGTTATGCTTCTTTTGAAACTATAGGCCCATTCATAATTATAAGATAAGATAGATAAGATAAGATAAGATTTTATTTCCACCTTTAGACTAACAAGTCCATGAGGTAACACATTCAATACATTCATCAAGATGACATTGATCAACAGAAGTAATCTATATCATTCAAGCTAGTTTTCAATGCGTACATATGAATTTTCAGCGATCTAGCCACCCTGAAAAAGTTTGTTCTAAAATAATTAGACTGCAGACTGATACAAGTCATCTGCAAACAGTTCAGACTAGGGTCAGACAGTTCCTTCTATGGAGACTCTGTCTGATCTTTGGTTACTCTGTTTACCAAACACTAAAATCTACCTTAAGTTACAAAGCTGCAGTACTTTTTGAAATTGTTATTGTAATAAATATTTTGAAAGAGAAGCTGTATGGTGACTAGATCTAGATCTTATACTGAAACTGTTCTCATTTACAATGCAAGTATAAGTACAAATGAATTGTTATTTATCATAAATGCTTTTTGTATAGTCATAGACTGTTATTATTTCAATGCTCTTAAAGTAATCAATGAAATATAAACTCAAAAGCTCTAAACTTCGTTCTTGATTTATCAACTTTTTCCAAGAGCAAATTTCCATTATCTCTTGAAACTGTGTCCATCAATCTAGAACCTCTACTATTAATCCTCTGGAAACAAGTTTTGTTTTTGTAGCGGAGAAGGTGTATATGTAGGCTATTTATTTATATAAACTTAGCCTTGTGTAACTTTATAACTAATAAAACGACCAAACAAGAACGCACAACGTATAGTTCTATGGCATACTTTTCTACCCACATAAAAGCTATAGTTCTGACAACGTATCAACAACAAATTCAGTAATATATAGAACTAGTAACATCTGAACAAATGCATGACATAACAAATGCATGACAAGGCATGAAAAGCATTATATACAGTAGCCATTTATTCTATTATCATAATGAGAGATCTTCGCATTAGATAACGTCACAACTGTCAGTAGAATTGATTTATGGTCCAAGGGACGCAAACCCTATAATTAAATTTAAACCTGACGCGATGAACTTATACCCCCTGCAATATCATCGCGCTGCATGCACCAACAATGTGTCCAGAGATACCCGTATCTTATAGATTCAAGTGTCATGTTCGCCGGCTCAGCCGTTGATCTTGGCGATTTAATTAAAAGTTTTCGTGAGAAAATGAGAGTATCTTAAACGGCAGCCGGTTAACGAGTGCAGCCCGATATCATCGCAAAAAGATTCTGATAGATAGATCAAATTAGATCTATCAAACAACATCTAATAGGTCAAAATAAAATAGTTCAAATTAAATCTGTTAACCAACATTATATATCTATCAAAAGTGCTCGACAGAATCCCGAACCCCGGCTACCTATAAGAAACGTTTAATTTCCGATATCTGCAGCCAGACTTCAAAACCGCGCCAAGCACCTGTGAGATCCATCGACAGAAAAGTAATTACGTAACGAATGACGTCAAAAGTGACAACATAGGGAATTCCGCTAACATTCTTGGGGAAATCCTTGTGACGTCACAGCCTACTGTAGAAAACATGCAGCTTAATGCAAGTTGAAATTTTACACACAATTACAAGTCCTCTACTAAGAGAATGATATAGATCTATGCAACAGCTATAGAAAAAAGGGAAAAAGAAACATTTTAATAGTTATGTAGATCTATTTCGAAGTGTACTTAGTAACGTTGACTTGACTTGACTTGATCCTGATTTTAATGTTCAACTGCTGCTGGTATTCCCAGTAGCTGGGGTAGGCAGCAGGCGGCTACCACTTCTAATTCCAGTTTACGTGAGAAAATGAGAGCATATTAAAGTTTAATTTAAACGACAGCCATCTGGCGAGTACAGCCCGACAACACCACAAAAATATCCTGATAGAGCTTCCTGCAATGCAATCGTGCTGCACGCACCAACAATGTGTCCAGAAATAACTGTAGATCTTTTTCAAAGTGTACTTAGTAAAGTTTACATGAAAAAATGAGAGCATATTAAAGTTTAATTTAAACAACAGCCATCTGGCGAGTACAGCCTTACAACACCGCAAAAAAGATCCTGATATAGCTTCCTGTAATGCAATCGTGCTGCACGCACCAACATTAGCAGGTTACAGACAGTAAAGAATGCAGAATACTGTCAAAGAAAACTAGATTAACATCAATTATACTGAGATACCTAATAGAAAAATTAATATATGTTAAACCATGTATATATTCTCATTCATATGGAAAATCAAATAGCAAAAATCAACATGTCTAGACTCTAAAGACAATTTTAACTATTGTGCCTGTTTTCTAGATCTAATTAATATTATTATTATATCCATTATTACTCTACTTTTGCCTGAGAGGCGTGATAAACGAACATTGATAAGTTTCTAATAGTCTTGTCTACCGTGCTATTAATTAGTTCTACAAATTTAAACATATTTGGCCTAATCAAGAAGTACCTCGGAATGTATTTCTTTCTCAAGTCTTCAAACTGTTTACATTCCAATACAAAATGAAATTCGTCTTCTAGGACTGAACATGTTCTACATTTTCTTTCATTGTATGGTATTGGAAGTGGTTTGTTCCATCGCCCAGTTTCAACTGCTAGTCTATGAGATGAGACCCTCAGTTTAGTTAATGCTTGACAAAATTTCATCATGTTAATTTTATGTAAATATGGTTGAAACTCAAATTTCGAAATTTGGTTATAAAATATTGCTCTACTTGAGTCATTTAATCTACCTTCCCAACTTTGTACAAACTGGTCATTTAATCGTTGTTTCACTAAAGATAGAAAGACCTTTGTATTTCCAACAGTTTGTGATATCCAGACATAATGAAAACCTAAATTACATAATAAGTCCCTTACATTGGAACACCAGTTAACATACTGCTTTTCTTCAGCCTCGTTTTTTAACATATTGTAAACTTTAGTTATATACTTATTCTCATCAGAGGTCAAAATCTTAGTCCAATATTTAATCGTATTATAATATCTACTAGTTTGACAGCTTGTTCTCCCGAGTTCCCCATAAACGAAATCATTTTGCGTTGTTTTTCTCACACCTAATATTTTTTTACAAAATTGTAAATGGACTCTTTCAATAGCAGGTGCAGTAGCAAAACCCCATACTTCACTTGCATAATTCAATATTGGTGATACTAATTTATCAAATAATTCTAGTCTATGTGCAGGTGTAATATAAGTGAATTTATGTAAGTATTTATTCAACTTAAAAATAGCTTTCTGTGCCTGTCCTGCTAATGTTTCTTGAGTCTTTTTAAAAGATCCACCAGATGTAAATGTAATACCTAAATATGAAAAATTATTGACTATTTCAATACTGTTACCATCGTACTGAAAGTTAAGATTATCGCTCACTTTACCACCTTTTCTAAATATCATTATTTTTGTTTTATTTGTATTTACTTTCAGTTTCCAAGTTTGACAGTACTCAAACAAAGCATCTAAACCTTTTTGCACTTCTAGTTCATTATCAGCAAACAAAACAATGTCATCAGCATATAACATCAGAAAAACTTTGAACATGTCAACACTTATACCATTTAGTCCACTCTTCATAAAAGTATCCTCTAGATCATTCAAAAACATAGTAAATAAAAAGGGTGATAAGCATTCACCCTGTCTCACTCCCAAAGCACATTGAAATGGATCACTTAAGGTATTCATATATTTTATTCTCGATTTAATACCTGTATACATAGACTGTATAATGTTTAGAATTTTACCCCTAATTCCTAGCTTTATTAACTTTGACCAAAGATTCTCACGAACTACATAGTCAAAAGCTTTGGTAAAGTCAATAAACGTACAAAATAGTTTTTTCTTTTGATTCAAATAACTTGAAATAAGCCCATTTAGCACGAAAATGTTGTCCACTGTAGACATGTTTGGTCTAAAACCAGCTTGAGCCTCAACATATACATTGTAATTCTCAGCCCACAACTGTAATCTATTATTCAAAATACGTGTGAACAATTTTCCTATACAACTTAGAAGTGTAATACCTCTATAATTTTCTACATTTTCAAGTTTTCCTTTCTTATGCAGAGGTATCACGTAACCCTCTGACCATCGATCAGGGAAATAACCCAAACTGTATATCTTGTTAAACATTTCATATAATACTGGAATAAGAACATGCTTACTATTCATAATAAACTCGTTAAGTATTAAATCGGGTCCTGCAGACCTGTTGTTTTTAAGTTGCTTGATTGCTTTTTGAATTTCTTCTATGGATATTTCCCGGTCAAGTTCCTCAAACATAACCCCTAGTTCATTTTTTTCATACCTTTCAACAAAATCTAAAACATCTTCATCAGGAGAAAAGAATTGATCATTTGGGTTATTAATGGCTTTAAAATACTGCTCAAATGTAGATAATGGTATGTTAGATGATTTTACACCTGCTATTCCTTTAAATAAATTCCAGTACTCTCGTGCATTTCGCTTCTTTGCTTGCATGAAGTTAGCCGTTTTTTCATGGTCATATTCATATCTACATTTTCTTAATAAATGTTTATATTTTGATCTAGCCTCCACCATTTTAATTCTATTTTCTTCATTTGGTAACTCTCTGTAATTGTTCAGCATTCTCCGAAAAATAACCTTGTGTTCAAAGCAATCTTCATTATACCATGGTAAATTGTTTTCAGTTTTAAACTCCGTATCGTTTTGTGATGAGTTACGTATTGTTTTAAGACATGTGCTTGATACATCCTCAAAAAAGTTTTCAAGTGTCTATATGCAATTATCAATATCACTATTTACCGAGCAGTCAGAAAATTTATTAATTAATTCTGATATTTGAACATCATACTGAGATAATTGCAATTTTTCCAAAAAATCAGATTTTTTCTCCTGATCCCACACATACTTTCTACTAACATTCTCATAACTAGTCGTATCACCTTCTTGTGTAAACATATCAATGTTCTCATTTCTGTTCTCTCTGTGCTTATTCAGCTCTATGATACATTCTATGAGACAGTGATCTGACAACAAATTTGGATCATGTACATGAAAGTGTATAAAATTATTCAATAAATTTGGCTTACATAAAACGTAATCGATGAGACTTTTTCCTTGACTATTTACCAGTGTATGTTTCCCTATTTTTTTATCATCACCAACTCTACCATTTGCTATTCGAAAACCACTTTGCTTACACAATTCGAGCAAAAAAGAACCGTTATTATTTGTATGACCTCTATCTAATGAAAATCTACCACATGTTTCATCACTTTCATAATCTTCCGACAACATATTGTTATGCACTAGATAGTTATTATCATTTTCAACAAAATCAGGTAATGTGGAAGTACGAGCATTAAAATCTCCAAACAACATATAAACACCATCATCTTTGCTGTCATTTTCAACTACAACTAGCGAATCTTGTAATCTATCAAAGATATTATCATCAATTACAGTTTGTCTACTACTATCATCTGGTAGAACATAACATAAACCGACATAAACATTTTTCTCTAAATTTAATTTCTGTTTTGATATTTTTAACCAAATGATATCATCTTTGCTTTTAAAAATCAAACTATCTTCATTTGTGAGCCCACATCTGACATAAATAGCTATTCCTCCTGAATTTCTCTTACTGCCAATTTTTCGCATGGTTCTATTCAAAATAAACTTATCAAAATTATCAACTTCTAAGTCCGAAAATTCGGAAGCCCACGTCTCCGTAAAAAGTACAAAATCATTTCGCTGAAAAACATTTTTTAAATATTCGGTTTGTAATTTATTTGTTCTTTTTGTTACCAATCCCTGTGCATTTAACAAAGCGAATTTCAGACCACACACCTTCTCCTGTCTGTATTATTGTTCATCATCTATGTGTATAGGTAGTGTGACGTCATCAAGACCAGTGTCGTCACTGATGACGTCAGGGGATTTCCCACGATGTCTTACTTTGTCAACTTGAGTTCTCAGATTTATTGCCTGTGGATTTTGTGATTGTTGGGATCGAATGCTCGGAGTTTTCCTTGGTTGTCGCTGAAAAGGAGATGGGGACGTCTCACGTCTTCCAGACTTTTGAGCTGACCTCGAATTGTGTGCCCTCTTTTTGTTGAAAGTTTCTGATAATGGAGTGCTTGGGGGAGTAACACTGTAAACAACTTTTGCTGTAGTTTGTGAACTGTCTATCCTATTACTATCCTGCGACCTCTTACCGTCTGTAGCTTTAGTCGTTCTAGAGCTACTTCTCTGGCTTGCTGATAATGGAGTGCTTGGGGGCGTAACACTGTAAACAACTTTTGCTGTAGTTTGTGAACTGTCTATCCTATCACTATCCTGCGACCTCTTACCGTCGTTCCTAGACACAGGCAATGAAGACCCAGTCTGTACAGCTAACCTAGCTGTACTGACTGACTCCACACTGTCTGGTGTCGATATGTCCACCAAGTTCGTCAAACGGTCATTATGGACGTACCGGTCCCACTCCGGGAGTGCATTTTCAGCGACTCTCCCATTGACCAACAGTTTTGCCGGATAGACAATTTTCACATTTGCTCTGGGGTTGTTATTTTTACATTGTCTCAGTTTCGGCCACAACTCTCTCCTCGCTAACTGTATCTCCTTGGGAAGGTCTACATCGATAGAGAACGAAGTGTTTTTCAACATATAAACTCTGCTCATTATGTCCTCTACATCACAATAATCCCTGAAATTGGCGATAATGGGTCGGGGGCGATTACGTTCTCCTGGCTGACGACGACCAAGCCTGTGTGCTCTTGCAATGTACATAGAAGGGTCAAGGTCGAGTTGATCACTGAGGAATTCTCTAATCATTTGAAAACAGTTCTCACCTTGCCCTTGGCTCTCGTAGAAACCACGGAAGATCAGGTTATTTCTCCTCGACCTAGCCTCTAGATCTATTGACTTATATGCCAGGGTTTTCAATAAGTCACTTTGAACATTCGTCGTTTCCACTACCTTGGTCAGTGTTTCCGTGATCCTTTTTACTGAATTCTCAACACACTGAAAGCCACTGATCTGTTCATTTCGGGTTAATCGGATCTCGTCTAATACAATAACTAATTTCTCGTTCACTGTTTTTGTTTTGAAAACTTCCCGCGTGACAAATTCTTCCGACAGCATGCTGCTTGCAGCCATCTTGATGATTTCAGTCAAATTTCTTCGATCCTGGGCTTGTTTTAAATCCAATCATCAGCAACACAGTTAACTCACAATTCATATTTGGGATTGCCATCCATAATTCACACTTATTCCAAATATTCTACACTTGTAGCTGAATTTTTAGAGTTTTATCAAGAGCGACAGAAAACATCGCCGCCATCTTTAACTCGATATACAATTGGTATAAATAAGCAGACGGCTTTTTCTATAATGTGTTCTCGTGTTCACGCTAATATTCACTTTTATCGGTGTCCTGGGTTATTGAAAGAGTATTTTCCTGTTCCCGTGTCATTTCATGTTTTTTCCGTTAATTTGTAGTGATTAATAGAGATTGTTTAAAACCGGAAGTACCTACGGGAGGTAACCAATACGCATTATTTCGTTGAATAACGATTCTTGAAGTATCGGTCTTGGGTACAAACCGCTAGGTGTCGCACGAATTGGGCGCGAATGTCCTTAATTCTTATAGACGCTATTTATCTAGGGGCGGGACTTGTTGATACTTTTTGCAGAGGAGGCAGGGCTTATGGATCTGGTCTCTGTGAATCATTTTGTTGCATTGCTTCAGTAATGCATTTATGGCTGTTCCTTTCATGGTACACATTATTCGTGTTAACAACCTCTAATACGGATTAAGCATGCATGCATACTAATAAAATGTTCATTTAATATTAGAAATTACAGCAAATATAATGCAAATATAAGAAATGATCTGATTCTTTCGGTGATCGCGATTCATGGAATTTATCGATCATTTTCTGTCATTTATTTCGCTTAAACACGGAAAATTTCTTAAGTGAATGCAAATTATAGGAAATGGCAATTTCTTGAAAATGGTTAATAGTTTGGAGCCTGATCGGTCTCCAAACTATTTACGACTCAGATTAAAACGATTCTGCAACATTTCCAAGAAACTGCCTTTCGTTTAACCTTTTACCCATAACTACGCTTTTTACGCCTTTAATTTATTCCTCCACTAAAGAAAATAGTTCCAATTTATAAAGTTATGAATATGTATGATAAAAAATATTCTATATTCTAGACGATGGTAGCTAAAAGAAGGCTTAAAGTAAAGCAGAATGCGCCTTAAAGCGCATTCTACTTTACTTTCAACCTATTTAAAAAACTAGAACCAGTCTATAGGGTAATGGGTTAAATACAATGTAGTAATGAATAACGTTTTAACTCCACTGTTATACGTGTACAGCACAAATTCAGTCTTTCCGTCTCTTATTCCTCTTTAGGGGTTTTCCGAAGAGGGAAGGTTGACCACCGGTCCTCTCACATTGAATCACGTCGGACGTCAGCGTGCAAACAATTGTCGCCTGTATTTCATAGTCAACATCATGTGGTACAGTGGAGAAGACGTTATTCTTTCCCAATAAACGCGTTTACGCTAAAACTATTATTTCCATTCCAAACAGTTTGGAGCCAGATCAGACGCCTGTTTGCCACTCAGATTAAAACAATAATAAGAAATGTCCGAAAATGGTTATTTCTTACATTTTTGCGATTTGCGTTTGCGTTTCGTTTGCCTTGAAACGGGAAGTAATAACGTTTTCTCCACTGTACATGTATGTAGCAACTTTTGACTTCAGAATATAGTTAACTTAACGCTTTCGTTTCCAGGCTTTATAACACTATATAACATATGCAAACAATTTGGATCCAGATCAGGCACCGCGACACTCATATCAATTTTTCATACGTAAAAAGCACGTAAAATTCCTATTTGTTGTATATATGTTACAAGGATTTAGTGTATCAGGGAATACGTGAAATCCCTGTTAAATCAGGGATTTCAGGAAAACCCTAAATCTCCCAGGGAAAAGGCGTAATTTTGAAGCTTTTCGTTGATTTTTTTATAAATATTTGGCAGTTACTTTTGGTTAAAGTAGTGAATCTTACCTCGTTTAGTTCATTCAGTTCAAAGGCAAGTACCACTCTATGAAATATGTTGTTAACCTTATTAATTAGACAGGTGTCTTGATTTTTAATTTTCCTGACTTAAATGCACACTGTGCACTTATTTTTATTCACTTGTGCGAGAAACTTTGTATGAAAGTTCATTAGACCATGATTTTCAAGAAGCATGATGTTTAAAACCAATAAAAATGACATGATAGTACAAATATATTAATTTGATGAAAAAATGGACATTTGATCAATTCCCGTTCCCTAAATTCCCTCAAAGTTCAAGGATTACGCGTAATCCCCGATTACACTTAATCCCTGTAACATAAACAAACATACGACCATTTTAAACAGCCGATATTATGTCAATGACTGCATGTGTTAGAATCTGGTTTAACCCGTTCACTCTCAATGACGCTTAAAAGCGCGCTTGCAAACAGTTTAGATCCTGATCAGTAGATGCCGCGTAACGCGGCGTCTGATAAAGATCCAAACTGTTTTACACTCGTATCGATATGTTTGAAGTTATACAGCATTGAATCTTACTTTGAATCGATCTTGTAAAAACAAAATTGAAGTAGACGTAAAAAAAAAAAAACAAGATGAAAGGTAAACATCTCACGAAATAATTGGCAGTGGAAGGGTTAACATCATTATGACAGCGAAATGGTTAATCAACGTATTCTTCGCTGCCTTTTACTGTAGCTTCATTTCTTCCTCGTCCTTGTTGCATGCTACAGTCTGTGCTGCCATCTTCAAATAGCGAAGCCGTCGTATTACTCGGAACGTTAGATATATTGTGTAGGTTTGATAGTTCGCGTACTTCGGTTTCCTCTAGATTCAAATGATCATGGCCGACATTCTCGATGGAAGGAACTTCAACGGCATCAATGGTGTTCCTCCTTCTACTAATAGCATTTCGTATCTTTTGTTTGAAAGCAAATAGGAAAACGATCACGACAATAATAAGAGTTATAGGAATAGTAATGCTGCCTAAGACAACTAAATTTACGTTAGATTGTTTTGTATTTGTCATGTTTTGAGTTGCACATATATAGCGCTTCTTGGCTGTACAATTGTCCGGGTCGAGAAACAGCGAGCCATTAATTTTCGTAACTGCAAGACAAGCCTGAGATGCTGACATATCGGTGTCATTATTGTCATCGCTACCTTTCTGAACAATATCAAAAAGTCTGAAATGTGGCTTCCAGTTCCAAGAATCTAACATCATTTCATTTCGCGCGACAGTCAAATAGGAAGACTTGCGTAAGCATAACTTACTTGCATGTGTCCAAGAGAAGAAAGAGTTTTCCAACTGAATCCTCTGTTCGCTATATAACCGCCTACTAAAATGTTGGCATCTAAATGAAATCGTCCTGATGTAATCTGGAAGTAAGTGACAGGAAACTGGCAGTATAGATTTTAAGGTAAAGTTGTAGGTAACTTCGCATTGCCTATTTCCCGTTGCATTGTAAAAGTGAATAAAGTACATCATGTAATAATTTTCGTAGTTCTTGTAGCCAGGTGTAAGTAATTCACTTAGTTCTATGTCACATTTCGTGTCATTTTTCAACAGTGTACCTAAACAGTAGCATTTATCGCCACGAGTTGCAAACCCCCTGTATCCGTGATCTCGACAACGTATAGAACAGTCGTATAGTAAATTGTCCAGATTTAGCAAGGGTTCTGGAACTGCTTGTGCAGGTGTGAGCATTAGCGAAAAACAGCCAACTAATTGTATCGGGGGAGAATAGTTCACATACCCATCTATCCATATTGATGTGCCGTCGTCTAAACCAGAAGTTATATTTTCAAATGAGGTCAAGTGTTTGTATGATGTCAAACCAGAATCACAACGTTCTAACGCGACAGATTGGCTCACAACTTCGTCCAAGTCTGTAGAAGCTATTTCGCTCCTTACACAAAGAAAACAAACACACATTAGAAATAACCCACACATGGTATCATTGTGCTCAAACTGTTCATTCACCTTTATAAGAGAACTGTTATGTCAAATGACCAGAAGCATGAAATGCGTTTTAACGTATGGCATTTGACTAAAAACATCCAAACGTGTGACAAACAGTGTGTACCCTGTTCAGAGAGCAAATGTCCGACATCTGTATCCTGTCAGCATTAAATGCCTTTGTAACCGTGATTGCCAGTTGAAGGTACCTCAGCTTAACTTTTAGAAACTTAATTTTAATCCTAGCAGGATTTTTATTAAATCAGTCCATTGTTAACCGTCTGCATGCTGCAGGCTGAGTAACTCGGCGTCTCATCTGAATCCGAAAGCAAAACAAATAATGAGGAGGATACGAAAAATCAAGGAAGATTAGTAAGTATAAACAATAGCCTATTGTTTTATCATAATACAGTAACACCACTCTATTACGACAACTAACATGAAGGCTAATCGATTGTATAAGCGACAGATGACAGCTTAAAGCAATGTTACAGTGAAACAGAAAGCTATTGTCACCTTGCTTTAAGCAGTAACCTGCCTTAAACACCCAGTAATTAACAAATTTTAATTGTCGCACTAGAGAGGTTTTACTGTACATCATAAAAAAGTAGAAACACACTTTTCCCGACCGAGTAAACACTTTAGGAACAGCACTAATCATTTAAGCTGTCACTCTCCCTTTGTTCAGTCTAGTTCCGTGTTATGTATGTTCTACAGTGGGGAAAACGTTATTCTTTCCCAATAAACGCGTTTCGGCTTCAACTTATATTTCCATTGCAAACAGTTTGGAGCCAGATCAGACGCCGGGTAACCCGGTTTCTGATCAGGCTCCAAACTATTTGCCGCTCTGATCAAAATGAATTGTTTGCAATTTCGAAGGAATGAAGTTTTCTGCGATTTAATGCGTTGCGTTTGCGTCTTCTCCAATGTATGCCAGATAGTGCACGGGTAAATATGCCCCTGTGCGCCTGATTTTCGCAACTGTATACAGTGGAGAAAACGTTATTCTTTCCCAATAAACGCGTTTACCCTAAAACTATTATTTCCGATGCAAACAGTTTGGAGCCAGATCAGACGCCGGGTAACCCGGCTTCTGATCAGGCTCCAAACTGTTTGCCACCAAGATAAACATGAGTTATCAGAATTGTCCAAAAGTTGTACTTTTCTACGTTTTAGTGCGTTGCGTTTGCGTTGCGTTTGCGTTCCGTTTGCGATTAAACGGGAAAGAATAACATTTTCTCCACTGTATCTGTCTCGTAATTTTGCACTTATATTTTCGCTACAGTTTTAAACCCATACTATATAGTACAATCAAAATTCACATACCGCTTTTAATTTATCTTGAGTAAAAGATACTAAGCTTCTTCAAAATGAAACTAACCAGCTAATATTCTCCTTGCATCTGGCTTGACAGGTTTAAAGCCGCTAAACGCAAGGACATCCAGTTTGGCATAAACAGAGAAACAGTTCTGGATCAGCGATTTACAAAAGCCTCTCAAGTAAGAACAGGGATGATGTAATTCATTTATACTATTTATCAGAGCAAATCGTAATTTTCGTATATGCTTTGGGGTCGACTTCATTTACGTTAGACTTGAGCCAAATGAACATGGGTCTTTGTAACAGATGTTTTAATATGAGCGTTGGCGGTTATGGAATTCCATATACGACAGACAACTGCTAGCTGCTTACTGCCAACTGCTTCCTGTCAATTATTCAAAATTCATGTATAGGGATTAAAAATGGAGGATCTTCTGGTAAAATACTGCCCGCTGCGGCAACAAAACTTCACATTTGACCAAATAGCTGCCGTATTGGAAGTAAAACATGAAGTATCGTACAGGTATGGAACGTACAGTAAGTAGTTGGCAGTAAGCAGTTGGCAGTAAGCAGTTAAGAGTAGACAGTAAGCAGTTGGCAGTTGACAGTAAGAAGTTGGCTGTTGTACATGGAACCCCATAGCGAGGAAAACAAAATATCACATGCATTTGTTGTCAAATGTTTGGATAGGAGTCAAACAATGACGCTCCTGCATGCTTTTTAGGCGCCCCATTTCGAGCTACGAGTACATCTGTATATCAATATGTGTTGGATTCGTGGCGGATTTCCATCAATTATTGATATATAGTACTTATAAATTTGGAAAATAGAAGAAAAAAATAACCTAGGAAACGACAAGTTTATTTCAGTAACAGTTCATAGGGGCCACGGTTCCTGGTTCGGGGCTTCGGTTTTATACCCGTCATCAAGTATGCATACAGTACGCATTTGGCGGTGAGAAGTTGGTAGTAAGCAGTTGGCAATAAGTAGTTGGCAGTAAGCAGTTGGCAGTAAGCAGTAAAGAGTAGGCAGTTGACAGTTAGAAGTTGGCTGTCGTATATGGAATTCCATAGGCGGTGGCACAATACTCGTTTTGCTGAACCATGTAATTGTTTGCCAGAGAGGGACATATTTGGGGGATGCGTTTTTACAGTTTAGAGAGAGTTATGGGTAGCGAACATAAAACGAGATACTTCACCCGATTTTTCAACCAAAACCCAAATTCTCTAATTCAGAAATGTGCAGGCAACACTCGGGTGTATTCATCATCATCATCAGCAGCATCATCATCCAGTTTAGTTTAACCAGGCCATTGATTAATCCTTCTTATAAGGGTGAGGCCTGGCTGTCCAGTCTGGAACGAAGTCTCCCTCTCCAAGCTTGGCGGTTTTGTGGGTTGATGTTTTCCAACCCTAGAGCTTCACGGTCTCGTTTTACAAGGTCCTCTCAAGATAGCTTTGGTCTACCTGGACCCCGCTGTGTTGGGATGTTCAGGCATCTGATTTGAGATCCAGCTAGAGCTTCTCTCTACATGGCCAAGCCATTTCAACCTATTTGATTGCAGGGTCTCCGCAACGCCTCTTATGTGCAGTTGCATTAACAAAGAGTCAAACGGGACATCTTCATCTGGCTTGACCTTGCAGATCCATCGTATCATCGCTTTGTCATTTCGCTGCATGTTACATGGTAACCTACATTTGTAACAAGGCCAGCCCAAATGTGAAATTAACGTTCTTCTGTGGACGACTCGCTTTCTGTAGTGTTCCCTCTCTTCAACAACAGCCAATTTGAGACACGCATAAGGAAGTCGTTATAGGGAGGGAAATTTAAGACTTGGCTTACATTGCAAACAACTTGAATTCATATAAGACGCCGCATAACGCGGCGTCTTATATGAATTTAAGCTGTTTGTCACTCGTTATTTTTATCTATTCTATCGAAATTTCTAATTAAAATATATGTATATTTAACTTTAAGAAAGACAGCAGACGATAATTTAAGGAGACGATATTGCAGCAGTAAAATCGTTATACATAGTTGTCCTGATATAAAAGGAACAGCGACATTGGTCGTTGTAAGGAGAAAGTTGTTGTTGGGAGAGCGCTGTAGGGAGGGAACACTGTATAGTATACACTATTCCCAACACTGATACTTTTGAGCACATACGGGAAGTTCTTAAACTCCGTGCAAATAACACTAATGCACGCCCTGTAATCTTTGGCTCCATTAACTATTCGCGATATATTGATAACAAGAGCCAGAGGAACTCCCGAAAAGAAGCTAAAGACAGGAAATGACCTCAAAGGTAACAATGCATTTCTTCCTCTATACAAGTTTGCAAGCTTGTTTGTTATCAAATACCGGACAAGCTATTGTCACCTAGAATTGAGCATACGTCCGTGTTAATCGCTTTGCAAAGCAATACTGTTTGTAGCCATAAAATTGATTCAAAGTTTTGGACAGAAACCGAAAGTATAAATTGAACACATATATTCCATGATGTTTTATGCCCAACACCAATAGTTCCAGCACGGAGTGCTAATGCTTGATGCTTGTTTTATTTTGGTGACGCCTTTGACATTGGAAGAACTACTCGTATAGACCCGGTGCTTTGTTTTACTTACCCATTGCTGCCAATTCCTGTATTTGGCTTCTTCTCGGAATTTCTTTGGCTCTTGTTTCAACGCAAACAAATCGAAGAAAGGGACATCACTCGCAATGACATCGTTGACGTATTAGCGTTAACTTCTGACCTGTCAGAGTTATTTTTTGATTGGAACATTCTATAAATTTAAAAGGGATGATCACCGTACTCGCTGATTTCCGTACAATCAGCCAGGGATACGGAAAGATGTATTTATTGTGCGTAATGTACAGTAGAGAAGACATTATTATTTCCCGAATAAACGCAAACACAATGCACTAAACTGTAGAAAATTAATTTTATCTTTTTAATCTGGGTAGCAAACAGATTGGAGTCTGATCAGACGCCGGGTTACCCGGCGTCTGATCTGGCTCTAACCTGTTTGCAATGGACATAATAGTTTTTAGCATAAACACGTTTATTGAGAATGGTTAACATATCAGTAAAATTAGCGCAGCTGTCTCCTGCTCAACGAGAATCATGCTTATCTCAAGTTGGAAAGTGTACGACTATATAGATCCGATGGTACCTTGCTTACCTATTTACCATTATAAAATATTCTGTTCTAAAAATAACTATGACAGGTCAGACAAATCGGACAATACAATCACGTCATTCTGCATTGGAAAGATTGATATGGTTCGCAGGAACGATTGACGTACCAAGTCTCGAACAAGGAACATTTTTACAGAACATTTCTCAAGAAAACGTTATGTCAAGTTCAACATCAAAAGTGTCGAATATGAATGTTGTCCCTTACGGCGTTTCAAACGTCTGTAGCAACCTTAGATGTAATAAAAACAGGAATTGTAATCATTATTACAAAACCTGTTTTTATTACATCTAAGGTTGGCTTAGCCAAAATGAACAACGTCAAATCAATCTTTTCTAGATACAGATTAATTGCAAACCACACAGTGTCATAGCGGTCGACAATTGTCTTAAAGTTTGGTACCATTTACATTTTAAACTTTTGCTCTAATACATGCATACAAAAAGGTTACAACACATCCAAATCCCGGTAACTCAAATTCGCTCAAGTTTTAATGACGTTTTAGCAACATTTTAACTTTGAAATACGAGCATATTAGACTTATGTGATTTCGTCATATCGAATTCCAACTACTTGCGATACGGTTAATTACCTTTAATCCATTACCCCTTAGCCTGTTTATACATGTAGTATTGAATATATGTGATCACTTAAAGCAGGTTAAAAGTAAAGCAGAATGCGCCTTAGGGTGCGTTCTGCTTTACTTTCAGCATGCTTTAAGCTAGAATCTGCTAGGATATATTTAATAGTGCTGATGGTGCATATTCATGACTGTAATTTTCGTATTTTAACTCAATCTCAGCAAGTCCGTTGTGTACCGATGTGAATTAAATGTGATTGTTTTCTTTGTATTAGGCATACGAATTACACTCATACACGTTTTCGGTGGCATGTGCATTTTCATTGAGCCGCACGTGTAAAGCATGCAAAATAACGTCCTTCCCCATAAACAATAGATAGCTTCATACCAAGTAACAGATTTTGTTATCGATGGATGCCAAATATACATGAGATATAGTATGCGAAAAATCAAATCGATACGTCTTCTAGTTATTAAAATATTTGATATTAAAAAGTGCACAGTTTCTTTTGGAATTGAGTGTATTTTCTTCAGTGGAGAGATACATAAAGGACGTATTTATGGGGTAATGGGTTAAGAGATTTCGAGCCATCGAGGTAAGACTGACTGTATTGTTGACTTCTATATATATTCTATTAGAACAATGGAATTCATTTCCTCTTAACCTTATATTGTGACTTCTCATTGGAGTGTATTGTTATCATAAGTTATCTTAAAGGGTTCTTCAGCATCTAAGTGAAGACAGGAAGAATTAGAAGAATCATACTTGAGTTAACCCATTCCTCCCTGAACAATTCCAGTTTCCAATTAAGACTAGTCAAGATTTGACTAGTGAATGTTGTTTTTGTCAATGTATTGGAATATGACAAAGAGTGCTGACCCTGATCCGAGGCTCTTTTAGGATCCCTCTGATCTGGGTCTTCACTGTTTGCATAATATCAGTGTACTCTTCACATGTACACTGTTTGCAAAGGACGCAAATAATCGTGACTAGGGTTCAAAGTTAAACTGCAGAATAAGAGAAACCGAATAATACTACAGTTGAACTGTCAAACATACCCGTATTTCAAAGTTAAAACGTGACTTAGCCATGTTTTAACTTTGAAATACGGGTATGTTCGACTTAACCGAGAATGAAATAATGCAACCCATGTGTCGACAAATCGGACAGTTCGAATTAAGCGAGTTCGTGTTCATGTATTTTAAACCGAGCGCTTGTTTAAAAACAAACTTATAGGCTTCCAATTTTCTGGTATTCATTGTTGAGAATGTAAAGGCCGAGTTAAAAGGTTTCCTTGGTCCAGTATCTTTATTGAGTGGCGAGTGTGCACGTGTAATCAATGTATAAATTGTTGAGGATGTAAAGGCCGAGTTAAAACGTTTCCTGGATCCAGTGTCTTTATTGAGTGGCGAGTATACACGCGTAATCAAGGTTTACATTGTTGAGGATGTAAAGGCCGAGTTAAAAGGTTTCCTTGATCCAGTGTCTTTATTAAGTGGCGAGTGTACACGTGTAATCAATGTATAAATTGTTGAGGATGTAAAGGCCGAGTTAAAAGGTTTCCTTGATCCAGTGTCTTTATTAAGTGGCGAGTGTACACGTGTAATCAAGGTTTACATTGTTGAGGACGTAAAGGCCGATTTAAAAGGTTTCCTTGATCCAGTGTCTTTATTAAGTGGCGAGTGTACACGTGTAATCAAGGTTTACATTGTTGAGGACGTAAAGGCCGATTTAAAAGGTTTCCTTGATCCAGTGTCTTTATTAAGTGGCGAGTGTACACGTGTAATCAAGGTTTACATTGTTGAGGACGTAAAGGCCGATTTAAAAGGTTTCCTTGATCCAGTGTCTTTATTAAGTGGCGAGTGTACACGTGTAATCAAGGTTTACATTGTTGAGGACGTAAAGGCCGATTTAAAAGGTTTCCTTGACCCAGTGTCTATATTCAGTGACGAGTGTGTACTTGTTTTATCTGTTTGCACCCGATGTAATGTTCCATGCTTATATCTTGGATTAGTCTTTTTTTTTTATAAAGGGGTGCTTAATATAACGTTCAATTTACGTTTCGCAATATATTTTAACTCCTATCAGCAAACAGTGTAGACTCTGATACAGGACCGAAGGCACAAAATGGATAATGTGTGCGTTGGTAAGGATGCAAAGCTCGAGTTAACTAATTATCCCCTGAAATTTCCAATGGACAATGCCAGTTTGAAATAAAAGCTGGTCCTTTTTAAACTATTCTGGATTTTTTTCTGTAAAAAATTGCAAAACGACAAACACTGAAGTCCCTGATCAGAGGACTCCTGTAGGATCCCTCTGATTAGGGACGTCATTGTTTGCATATGACAAATATACTCTTAACAGATGCACATTCATTTAAGGACGTATGTATGCGTCACTAGGGCGCAATGAGTTAACTGTTGTCTTTAATCCATTGTCTGTATTGACTGACGCGTGTGTACACGGCAAATCTATCTTGACAGAATCGGGTACCATAAGATACAATGCCCATCTGAACGAACCTCCCTTCGGCATTAAAGCATCCAATTGGACCTCCGCTATCTCCCTGAAAAGAGCGTTATTCAGACGTCATAAATGACGTCATACAGTGGAGAAGACGTTATATTAATCGGTTTAAACTCAAACGAAACGTAAAGGCAATGCATTAAAATGAAGCAAATTACAACTTTTTGACATTTCTCACAATTCATTTAAGGCTGAGTGGCAAACAGTTACGATACCTGATCAGACGCCGAGATACCCGGCGTTTAATCTGGCTTCGAATTGTTTACAATAGGAATAACAGGTTAAGTGTAAATGCGTTAACTCATTCCTCCAGATGATTCCAGTTTCCAATTTAGTCTAGTCCATTTATTACTATTTCTGGTTGTTTTTGTCAATGTATTACAATATCACAAACAGTGTAGACCCTGATCAGAGGGCTCCTTAAGGAGCCCTCTGATCAGGTTCTGCACCGTTTGCACATGACAAGTATACTATTCATAAGTACACTGTTTGAAAAGGACGCATATATGCATGACTAGGGTTCAAAGAGTTAATTGGGAAAGAATAACGTACACTGACAGTGTAAACTCCGAAACTGACGGTCACTACAGTGGAGTAGACGGTATTCTTTCCCATTTCAACGCAAACGCACACAGTAGCTTTTGGACAATTCATTTTAGTCTGAGTGGCAAACAGTTTGGTGCCTGATCAGACGACGGGTTACCCGGCGTCTGATCTTGTTCCAAACTGTTTGCATTGGAAAATATCGTTCAAGCGTAAATGCGTCACGATTTATTTGGAATTAATATCGTTTTCTCCACTGTAAACCTAAAATCTGGATAAATTCATCTTCTCCAAACTAATATCAGACCAAATAAGATAAAGAAAAAACCCACAAAAAACAAACAAAACAACAAGTGTTTCCGGTAACCCGATGGACCCTAGTTTTGGCCTCCCACCCTTAATTTTTTTCATTTTTCGAAAATATTTATTGGCAAATGTCGGTCATTTTTGCGGCACCTATGACAATTGTTTCTTATGGAGGGTGTAATATTATTAATTTTTCCGCATGATTGTTCAAAAAGCTAACTTATAGAACTTTATGTATTTTGAAAATAGTTTGTTAAATTGATTAATCAAATATCTAAGTAACACGACGTCTGATCAGGATCAACACGGTTTGCAAATGTGCTTTTTGACGTCATTGGGAGTGAAAGGGGTAAGCAACATAAGACAAAACATCTGTTAATATTTCAAGATAATAGACTCGTTTCGATTGGAATCGTTTCCCGTTTTTGCGCAAACGAAATGCAAACGCCTTTCAAAAAAGTCTTGAAAATGACAATAGTTTGACCATTCCAATAATCCAAGGCTGCCATTTCTCCGGATGTTTCCTAAATCTCCGGATTTATCCCCAGTTCATGGTAGCTTAAAGCAGGCTGAAAGTAAAGCAGAATGCGCCCTAAGGCGCATTCTGCTTTACTTACAGGCTGCTTTAAGTAGTCGCATGTCAACAAAACAAGAAAAAGGCTATGGGGTAAAGGTACGATTCGTAAAATAGCACTTGAAAAATGCAAATTTGGAAATCTTAGGATTTTTCATGTCAACTTATGGCAGCCCTGATAATCAATTTTTATCCTGGTGGCAAACAGTTTGGTGCTTTATCAGACGTCGGGCTACGCGGCGTCTGATCAGGCCCCAAAATGTTTCAATGGCAATTGTGGATTTAGCATAAACGTTTTTGGTAAATATAGGATATGTTATGAGTCGATGTATGAGACAAGCTGATCTCAACATAGTCTAGGTTTGAAATGTTATTAAACGAGCCTTGGCGAGCTTACAATTTTGTTCTATTCTAGACGAGGTTGAGATCAGCTTGTCTCATACATCGACGAGTGACAGATTCTTTTTCTCACATCATCAACAATCTAATGTATTTTTAAAGCAATAGGCCGTTTTTAGAAAACCAGGGATGTAATAACGCCTTTATGAATAGTGACGTAAAAGTGACGTCATCAAAGTGATCTAACACATGTTGGAGACAAGGATATTCGCGATCGTTGTTCGGCTATTGAAAATAGGGGTAGTTGTTTGAGAAAGAAGCGGTTTCTCCATAGTGACAATACTTACGTAGCATGCACCGGAGTCCTTGGTGAGGGTGCACAAGTGCTTTTTCGTGAAGGTATTCCTTGGAAGTGCCAAGTATGTTACGTGGAGTCTTTTACACCGTTTGCTACGTTGAAAGTCAGTTGCCAATTCTTGCAGTACTCTTGGGTCTCCGTACTCGACTGGAAATATAAACAAATTAAAAAGCCGCATTTACAAACAATTTTGATCTTGAACAGACGCGGCGTAAGTTTGACTGTGAAATGGGTAACATTTGCAGACGAATCCCAATCGATCGAATGCATTTGACCCTTTACCACATAGCCTGATTGTAATTACGACAGCAAACGAGCACCTAAAGCAGATTGAAGGCGCATTCTGATCTACGATCAAATTCTGATCTACGATCAGTGGCCTTATAACATTGTGAATTGGATCTATTTGCAAAAATGGGATTTTATAGCGATTGTTTTTGTCCGTCTGTCCTTCTGTCTGTATATTTATTATTCAGTTCGTCCTGTTAAAGTTCTCACATTGCGCCGGTAGTAGAAATAATTTGGATCAGCAATACTATACCCATCTTGTTACCATTTAAGCTTTTACTCCATAGCCTCTAGTACATGTATTGGATATACAGTACTGAACCTTATTAAATTAACAATTTTTGCGATTCGCTTGCAATTCGATGGCAATTCGCTTGCAATTCGAAGGCAATTCGCTTGCGATTCAAAATACTAACTTTACACCCGGGTAAGTTTTCTTAAATGGTGTATCTCACAAATGTTCGCAAATATGCATTCGTTAATGTTTTCGATTCCATTTCTGTCACAACCGCCACGGAACAAACGTAGGATTTGTTTTTGAAGCGCCCGATTCGATGGCAATTCGATGGCAATTCGATGGCAATTCGCTTGCGATTATCAATTTAATTTCAGTACTGTAGGTGACCACTTAAAATAGGTTGATACTGCTTCAATTTCGACCTACTTTAAAGTATCAGACTGGTCCCAAACAAACTGTCAGCCAAATATACTAAGTTATAAAGCAAAAATCATTTTCTCAACAATTCACACCACTGTATTTTACCCTTTCACTACCAAATTTTTCGTAAGAATTTTACCCCTTCACCGTTTCAATGTCGTCTGCTTCAATTTTGTTGTCTGCAATTTCGTTTCAAAGTTTAACAATAAGGCGGTGCAACTATAGAAATTTCAAAACGAGTGTCAAACAGTTAGGATCCTGATCAGACGCCGCGTTACACGGCGTCTGATCAGGATCCAAACTGTTTGCAAACGCGTGTTAAAGCGTCATTGAGAGCGATAGAGTTAATGTAAAGCGGGAAAGAATAACGTTTTCTCCACTGCATGTGTACGCGCGAGTCACGGAAAATGACAAATGCATACAGTCACACCACTGTACTTAATATATAACGCCACTTACCATCGCCATCTACAATCGTCTCCGTGCTAGCTCCCATTCCAATCGCATAGCAGTTTGTAAAATTTTCATCCTTACGACCTGTAAAAAACATATAGTGGTAAATACACTCAGTGCAAAAAGAAACGCACACTTTTATTACAATATTATCTGTATGTAGAAGGAACGTATTTGTGAAATAATCTTTTCATTGCTGTCAGTAGTTCCGTCTTGGGCTATCAATGTTGAAAATGGGAGGTTTATCATTGAATTGGTATCATCACAACCTGTACAAATCGGTGCGATGTTTTCAACAGGCACTAGTTAACTCTTTCGCTGCTAAATTAATCGTGAGATTTTTATCCCACCGCCGTTTCATTGTCGTCTGCTTCAATTTTGTTGTTTGCAAGATCGTTTCAAAGTAAGATTCAAAGTAGTATGACTTAAAGTATATCTATACGAGTGTCAAACAGTTTAGATCCTGATCAGACGCCGCGTTACGCGGCGTCTGATCAGGATCCAAACTGTTTGAAAACGCGCCTTTTGACGTCATTAAGAGTGAAAGGGTTAAAATACAGCACGGTAATTTTAAGTATATGTTTTTCTTAACTTGTGGCAGAATTAAATTGATCTTGAGATATGGTCTTAGTATCTTAAAAAAGTCTCTTAATCTGCGCCTGAGCACAATGTGCGTTTCTTTTTGTACTGAGTGTAAGTTATAATCGTTCACGATTAACTTTGATGAGGTAACTTGGCTTAGCAATGTTTAGCTCACATGAGCACGTAGTGCTGGGCGAGCTATTGTGATCGTGCTGTGTCCGGTACCGATGTGTGTCGTGCAGTGTGCGTCGTGCGTCCGTGAACGTTTTATGAACACTCTAGAGGCAACAATTTTGACCGAATCTTTATGAAACTTGACCAGCATGATCATCTTGACAGAAGCTAGGTCAATTTCATAATGGGTCATGTGTGATTTAAAAGTAAGGTACTAGGTCAAATCTTAGAAAAAGCTTGTGAACACTCTAGTAGCCGCAATTTTGACCTAATCCTTATCAAACATGGTCAGAATGAATATCTTGACAAAATCTAGGTCACGCTTGAATATGGGTCACGTTGGGTCAAAAAGTAGGTCACTAGATCAAACCTTAGAAAAAGCTTGCAAAACTCTCTATGACACAATAGAAAAAGCTTGTGAACAATCTAGTAGCCACAGATTTGACCAACTCTTTATCAAACTTGGTCAAAATGACCATCTTGACATAATCTAGGTCAAGTTCGATAATGGGTTATATGGGATCAAAAAAGTAGATCAATAGGTCAAATCTTAGAAAAATCTTGTGAACACTGTAGAAGCCACATTTTTTGGTCACATCTTTATAAAACTATGTCACAATGACCATCTTGACCAAATCTTGGTCAAGTTTGATAATGAATTATATGGGGTCAAAAAGCAGGTCACTAGGTCAAATCTTAGAAAACCTTATGCACACTCTAGCAGCCACAATTTGAGCCCTATCTTAATCAAGTTTGTCAGAGAGACCATTTTGACAAAAACTATTTCACGTTGGAAAATATTTTATTTGGGCTCAAAAAGTAGGTAAATAGGTCAAATCTAACAGAAAAAACACTTATGAACACTCTAGTAGCCACGTTGTGAGACCATCTTGAACAAATCTAGGTCAAGTTTGAAATTGTGTTATGTCGGTTCGAATAGTATGTCAATATATCCTTTCTTAGAAAAAAGTAGCCACAATTTGAGTCCTATCTTTATCAAACTTTGTCAGAATGACAATATTGACAAAATCTAGATCAAGTTTGGATATGGTCTTTAAGGGGTAAAAATAGCTCACTATGTCAAATCTTAAGCCTAAGCTTCACAACACTGTGGAAGCCACGATTTGAACACAATCTTTATAACTCTTTGTCAGAATGACCATTTTAAGCAAATCTAGGTCGAGATTGAATATAAAGTATGTGGGATCAACAATCAAGTCAGTAGGTCAACTCTTAGAAGAACACTTTAGAACACTATAGTTGCTAAATTTTAGCCAAAGCTTAATCAACCTTTGCCAGATTGACAATCATTACAAAATATAGGTCAATTTGAATATGGGTTATGTTGGGTCAAAAAGTAGGTCAATACATGTAGGTCAAATCTAAGCAAACAATTGTGAACACTCTAGTATCCACGATTTGAGTCCTATTTGTTACAAATTTTGTCAGAATGACCTTGACAAAATCTAGTTATTTGGTATAGTTTATGTGGAGTCAAAAAGTAGGTCACTAGATCAAATCTTAGGAAAAGCTTGTGAGCACTCTTATTACAGCAATTTCGACCGAATCTTTATCAATCTTGGTCAGAATGACCATCTTGAAAAAATCTAGATAAAGTTTCATATTGGGTCATGTTGAATCAAAAAGAAGGTCATTATGTCAAATCTTAGAAAGAGCTTATGAACAATCTAGTAACCACAGTTGAATCCTATCTTTATCATCTTGGTCAGAATGACCATAATGACAAAATCTAGGTCAGGTTTGAATATGGGTGATGTGGGATCACAATGTAGGTCACTGGGTCATATCTTATGAACAAATTTATGAACAGTCTAGTAGCCACAATTTGAGCCCTATCGTTATCAAACTTTGTCAGAATTACCATCTTGACAAAATCAAGGTAAAATTTGGTATGGTTTATGCGTAGTCAAAAAGTAGTTCAGTTGGTAAAATCTTAGGGACAAAAACGTGTGAACACTCTAATAGCCACACTTTGGCCGAATGACTTTGTTAGAATGATCATCGTGACAAAATCTAGACAAATAAAGGTCACATGGGTTCAAAAAGTAGGTCATTAGATCAAATCTTAGGAAACGCTTGTGAACACTCTTGTTACCATTATTTTGCCGAATATTTATCAAATTTGGTCTGAATGACAGCTTGACAAGATCTAGATCAAGTTTGAAAATGGGTTATGTGGAATCAAAAAGTAGGTGACCAGGTCAAATCTTAGAAAAAGCCTGTGAACACTCTAGCAGCCACACGTTGAGCCCTATTTTTTTTATCAAACTTTGTCAGATTTACCAATTTGACAAAATCTAGGTCGAGTTAGAAAACATCTTATGTGGGTCAAAAACCTATAGTTGTCACAGTTTGAAACCTATTTGGATCAAACTTTGTCAGAATAACCATCCTGACAAAGTCTAGGTCATGTTTGAGTATGGGTTTGTGGGGTCAAAAAGTAGGTCACTAGGTCAAATCTTATAAAATACTTGTGAACAAAAGTGTTAGCCCTATCTCTATCAAAACAATCTTGACAAAATCTAGGTCAATTGTAAAGGTTGTACGTTTGGATCATAAAAAGGTCACTAGGCCAAGTGAGAAGAAATGAGAGGATTCAACTGTTGGCCAACACGCCGATTTAATCATATGAGCGACCATCATGGCTCTCTTGTTTTATACTATGACTGCCTGATTTAAATGTTCATATCTCTTTTGATACACAGAAAAAGAAAAGCAAGTTAAGGACCTGTACTTGTAAAGCGTTTGGAATGATTCTGATATCTATCTGGAGCTTCTGATTGGTCAGAAAAACATTAAGCATTTGAGATGAGTCTGAGACCGTTTAGATGCTTTTGACGGGTTAGATTAGAACGAAATACTATATGGCCTATCACAAGCTTCAACCCGATCTCAGATTCATTTCAAACATTGATAAGGATACAGGGTTGCCATAAGTTGATCATAAAAGTCCTAAGACTTCAAATTTTTAATGTTTCAGACGCAATTTTATTAATCGTACCTTTACCCAATAGTCTGTTTCTTGTTTTGAAGACACATGACTGCTTAAACCAGGTTGAATATAAGGAGAATGCGCCATAAGGCGCATTCTGCTTTACTTTCAGCCTGTTTTAAGCTACGATCTGCTAGGATAAAAATCCGAATACTTAGGAAAAATCCGGAAAAATGGCAGCCCTGAGGATAAGGCCAAGTGAAATGATGATTTAACGAACTTGTTGCCAGTGTCATCGGTTGAACATATTTATTGTACGTCATCTTTCCTTTCAGATGCATAATGGCGATATCGTCATTCGGGAATGTGTAATTGTCCTGAAAAGAAATAGCAGACATTACCGTTGAAATGTAAATATAAATACTGATTACATGAAAACGACAACTGTGCAAATGGAAATGATGTTAAGGACACTCGCGGCAGTTTCTGTTTTTGACGGTCAAAGGGTTGACACTCATGCAAACATTTTGCTAGAGTTGTCTCCCATTGACCAATACTGTATGATATAGTTTATATTTGAAAATGTGTACTTTTTTCTATCTCATTAAGCTAGATTATGCAGTAATACCTGCATTTGGCGACCACGATTAGTAATATGTACTAATAATGCTTGAATAGTGATATATTGTTGACGGTTGAATAGTATGGATTTGGACACATTTTAGCATTTAAAGTGGTTATCATATAGCATTTGTATATAACCCTATATGTCATTGGATTGACATGTGTTGCTCTCTGTGCAGACATTTGTACTTTCAGACAAATTGATGCGGGTACCTATAATTTGTATGTGTGATTTCAGTAAATTAATGCTTAATCAATATTAAAACTATTGTCAAAATCTGAATGTTTGAACTGTAGGAGAGAAAACTTTGAAAAATAACTATTTGATGTGTTCCCTTTATTGACGGATAATGTGTTGTTTTCATGTTTTTTGTGCTACTTGCCACTGGGTTTTTCTATCTTATGGAAAATTAGTTAAATAACAAAGCTGAAAAAGGTTATTCTGAGATTTTGTGATCAAAAGCACGTGTCTCCGGATAATTAGGGGTATACCAAACACAAGCTATTAAGAAAATATCCAGTTCGAGGACCCCCTATTTTTATTTCATATTTCTGCATTTCTGTATTAACTAGCAACATGTAAAATTTAAAAAAAAATCTAAATGTTTTGAAGTTCGAAGAAACTGCCGCGATAGTCTCTAATGCTCAGAAAGTCATCGATTGAGACCCAACGGATAGAACCGATAATCAGTTGGTCACTATGGCAACCGATTACAACCAGGGTACTGAGGGTAATGCAGTGAATGAGTTGATAACTTACCGCGGATATACGTTTAACATCAATGTACTGCTCATCGCCATCGATCCTGTTGTATCTGTATTTCCCAACAATAACTTGGTAGTCGTCTCTGCAAACACGTAAATACGGATACAGTGGAGAAAACGTTATTCTTTTCCAATAAACGCGTTTACGCTAAAACTATTACTTCCATTGCAAACAGTTTGGAGCTAGATCAGACGCCGGGTAATCCGGCGTCTGATCAGGCTGAAAACTGTTTGCCAATCAGATTAAAAAACAATTATTAGAATTGGCTATGGCTTTAATGTTATGAACCTTTGTGACGCAAAGATGCATCTTTAACAATTGTCTCTGCAAAAACGTAAATACATATACATACAGGTTTGGTATTAACCCTGTACATGTATTGCCTTACTCCATACAAAAAGTATTTGCAAACAGTTTAGATCCAGACCAGATGTCTTTACCGCGGCATCCGGTCAGTTTAATGCTAGAAATACTTCTATCAACTAATTTATTTTTTAACACATTCAACCCTAGCGACGAGTATACTCGTCATTTACAAACAGTTTACCTGTGAGGATTACCCTTGTCCAATGCAAACAGTGTATACTGTGATCGGAGGGCTCCTTAAGGAGCCCTCTGATCAGGGTCTTCACTGTTTGTCGTTTTGAAATGAATTGTTAATCTCGTCCCTTAATAGTCAGGAATGGAATTGTCCATGAAAAGTTTCAAGGGTGAATGAGTTTATCCGATGACATTTTTATCAATAGAGTACTTAGCATAACTCAATGAGTGTCGTCCAATATTTATTTTAACAATCCTTTTTTATGTCCATTTTCTTTTAATGAACCCTTTGGTAGCTTAGTTTAAGTTATAGTTAGAACATATTAAGTGGAATCTTAATGATTTAGAAGGGGCGGAACGAGCGTTAGTGAGTGACCCCCTTCTTAACCATTAAGAGTTCACTTAATATGTTCTAACTAACTAATAATATAACCTATATTTTGATTGACCGAGGACTACCAAAAATCCTCATGTTCGCCTAAATATGGCAATCTTTACAACTACATGTAGTTGCTACGATGTGGAGTTATCTATACCGCGTGTAGACCCCACGCGACGTCGAAACGCAACAACATTCTTAATGATTAAGTGCCGTACTTAATGGGGCGCAAAAAGGCAGTTTGATTGGTTAAGAATATAGGTTACATTCTAAACAGTATTAACATTTCCTCTACTCAGGGTCTGCACTGTTTTACTTTTTACAGAATATTGTAAGACACAAACCTAGATAATCAACAAATTTACTAGACGTAATTGTATATTAAACGTTATTCTTTCCCAATGTACGCGTTTACGCTAAAACTATTATTTCCATTGCAAACAGTTTAGAGCCAGATCAGTCGCCGGGTAACCAGGCGTCTGATCAGCATCCAAACTGTTTGCCACTCAGATTAAAAAACAATAATTAGAAATGTAAAAGAAATGGTAATTATCTGCATTTTAGCGATCTACGTTTGCGTTTGGTTTGCGTTTAAACGGGAAAGAATAACGTTTTCACCACTGTATGTCGTCACCGATGACGCCAGAATAACGGTTTCTCCACTGTACGTACGGATTACTACTGTAAACGATGAAACGGGCCGCTGTGAGGATAGCTTTCTCATTTAGGATGGCCCCGCCGCATAGAAAATTGCCATAAAGCAATAACACTGCATATCCTGGGTATTTTCCTTTGCCAGCATTCTGACCGTTGACTATCAAACCTGAAGAACGTTTACTTCTAGAAGAAGACCATTCTCGCCCATCCACCACTGCAAAATAAATATCGCAATAGGATCAACACGCCAAAAGACAAGATTCACGAAGCCTACATTTTAGCTTGTAAATTTTTTTTTTTACCAATTTATGTTTTAGCTATATTTTCTCTTTATTTGTCAAGTTTAGGTGTTAATACTTCATATTATACAAAAAGCTCAACCCAAATTAATGTTTGAACAACTTTATAGTTTTTTTTAAAATAGACCACGAGGCCAAAAAGGCAGATTTTGGGTACAATTTATGGTATAAATCATAGAAATAAACCATGAAGGCACTAATGCGGCACACATATATTTAAAGCACACAATGAATAGTAAATCTGAAGTAACATATCCAAAATTTGAAGTGTCGCATGCGTGCCTTCAAAGTTTATTTTTAAGATTTATACCAAGAATTGTACCAAAAATCTGTTTTGTTTTGTTCTTTTTGGCCTCTCGGTTCATTTACAAGAAACTATAAAATGGTCAAAACTTGACTTTGGGTCTTTTGTATGTAGATTATTCAGTATTTGTATCTGATATTGACAAATAAACAGAAAATAAAGATAAAAATCTCTTTTGGAAAACATATTTATTACAGGGCCAATCGTAGGCTTCGTGAACCATGTCCTTTCGTAAAATTAACCATAATCTATTCTCGGTACAGTAGAGAAATTGTTTGCTTCTAGATTGCTTTAAGCTACTATCTGCTTGAATATAGAAAATAAATTGTATTATATATATGCATCGCTGTATAAAACGAAAAGTTGTCTTCGGTGGAGGAATAAATCAAATGTGTCAAAATGCTTTTATATGGAATAATGCGTTAAACAAAGGGTAAATGTGTATGTTAATGTCATCAAAACAGGCATTTGACAGCTTATTTTGATCTGTTACTTTGATTCGAGCACTTAAATTTAACTACAATTGATACCGACCAAACAGCGCTTCATTTCTAGGTGCACAAAATGTCATCATACTACATCACGTCATACTGTTACAACGTCCATCAGGCGTGTTTTATAGAGAATGTAAACACCGTTATGTCTCTTCTTTGTTTTAATAGGGTTGTGTGCGAGGTGTCTTAGAATTTCCGTATACAATCAAACGAACGCACATGCGATTCAAAAAAAAGTAGAACATAACAAGTTTTTGAATTTTGTATAATATTTCTTGAAGCAGTCTGACTAACTGTTTGGAGCTATTCAGACGCAAAATAATTAATTATTACACATCACAACTCCCATACTCGGATTTTATTGCACGATAATACACTGGTATAATACTATTATCTCTTAACCCCATAGCCGTTTTTCTAGTTCTTAGGATAGGTAACCGCGGGTTGAAAGTAAAGCAGAATGCGCCTAAAGTTTTAAGTTAGCAACTTCTAGAATATAGAAATATTTCTTATGATACATATTCATAACTGTTTAAATTGGAACTATTTTCTTCGCTAGAGGAATACTTTAGAGGCGTAAAAAGGTGTTTTTATAGGGTAATGCATTAGGGGTTAGATAAGACCTTACCTGCAAGCGCACAGAAGGCAAGCAATGCTATGTTTTTCAGCATTTTATTCTCCGATACTGTGATGTTACAGTAGTATGAAACATTTTTCTATTTCACTCAAATTGATGTCCAACATTTACTTACTAGTATATATGAGGGGCGTTTGTAGATGAAATGATAACCTATAGCCTGAAGCATGCTTCTATGACTAACGCATATTTAAAAAAAAAACTGGCGTCAGCGAAATAGCAAAGTATTTTCACTTTTTTTTACATGAGAATTAAAAAAGGAAATGGAAAAGTGTTTTGGTTCTGACCAGGGACTGCGTCCATTCTTGATCCAAACTGTTACCGAATCTAACCAGGTTGTACTAAGCATTATGCGGATAACCATTGCTCTACATATGTTTTGCACATTTTTACATGTTTCAAGGTATTTCTGTTTGTATTAATTGTTTTACCCTGACGGTAGCTCTATATAAATTGCTGACAATTGAGTGCCTGATCAAACGTCAAAATGCCTGAATTATCTGCATCATGCTCTACAATGTGTGCTACACGATATATCCCTTCGCCCTTAACCCATTACCCCATAAATACGCATATTTCACATTTAATTTATTTCCCTCTTACCTCTAAAGAAAATAGTTCTATTTTCAAGTCATTATTATTTACTGTAAAATATGTTCAATATCCAAACAGACGGTAGCTTTACTTTCAACTTGCTTTAAGTGGCCACCTGTCTTCAAAACTAGAAACAGAGTATGAGGTAATGGGTAATTCATAAGGCTTTTAGATCTAACGATTATTCTATTTTATTTATGCTTTTCGGTGGATTACCGGAAAATAGCAGTGGATTATCACTTGGTAATCCACTGCAGTGGATTATCACCAATCGCCGTTTTCCCCATAGGGCTCCCCAAAAATCGTAGTCAATCGTGTCTTATCGTTAAATTCCGGCAGTCCGATGTGTCGCGAACCACTCAACGGAAGAACACGAATCCAAAATCGGGAGCAACAACGTAATTCGGATGACGTCAAATCAATAAATAAGTGACGTCATCGTACGGGAAACTGTTTCGTTAATGTGTTCGATGTAAACTTTGGGCTCAACACGGGGTAAATAATGTACTTTCGCTTTCACAATTGTCGAACAATTTCGTTTAAAAAGTGGCTTAAAAGCATAAATAAATAGAATAATTGTATTTTTTCCGTATAAGATCGAATTAATCCATTTCGTGAACATCAGACTGTTATATATATAACGTCTGATGTTCACTCAATGGATTAAGGTTTTATAAGGGTAACGCTTGACTGCGCACACGGGCCCCGACACGATTGCTATTTTTAGTGAAAAAAATCGATATACTTCTGACGTTTTTTTTCTCAAAAGGCAATCGTGTCGGGGCCCTGTGAGATATCAAGCCCTGAGTGGAAAAGTTTGCAAATAGACGAGTTGCCGGTGTGCAAATAAAAGAAAAACATGTTTTAGTGGATCATAACTATCATGGAGGAATTATACGGAGGGTATAATTCCTCCATGTAACTATTGTGCGGGTGGTAAAATTGTTTTTTCTGCCAACGAAGAACTAGATTTGCCAGGATCTGCGAGACAAGCGCCCCCCCCCCCCCCCCCCCCCCCATGAATGATGAAGGATGCATGATGAGATGACATGATAATGATTACAGGAAGATGATTTCGGCTTATCCCATTTGTTCCAAAGCAGCCTGTTTGGATTAAAACCACCAAACCGCCTTCCTTTTTAGCTCTTACAGTGGAGAAAACGCTGTTCTTTCCCAGTAAACGCTTTTACGCTAAAAATACTATTTCCAGTGCAAACAGTTTGGAGCCTGTCCAGACGCCGGGTAAACACGGCGTCTGATCAGGCTCCTAATTGTTTGCCTCTCAGATAACAATGAAAAGTCAGAATTGTCAAAAAATTGTCCTTATCTGCATTTTAGTGTTTTACGTTAGCGTGTAAACAGGAAAGAATAACGTTTTCTCAACTGTAGCAGAGGGGATCATCTCGGTCTAATAAACTGAAAACATTCCCTATGACAAATATGCCCTACAACCACAACAAAGTTAGAGGAACAGACCGCCTATTAAATACAGGTCTGACTGTAAATCAAACCTGTGGTATAGGTCGTTTGCAGTTCAAAAAAACACGATAATTTTCAAATATCTCCTCAATAAGAAAACGCAGATAAATGGAATTTTGCATAGAATTATGATATACCTATACCAACTCTGACAAAAAAGAACCTTTTTTTTCTCTTCGTAATAAAAATATTTTATTCATAACTTCTATATAAAGTTTACACTTCTAAAGGACACTTTTCCGAAGGGTGATTTCAAGTTATTCAACAGCCTATCTTTCACGACTCCGTAACGCCTCACCGTTAAGCTACCGCATACCATAGTAGTTTACAACTAACCGAACGAGGCCCTGACCGGGGTACGTTATACGTATTAACCGACCATACTGTCATTTGAGAACATGTTGGATCCTGATCGGACACCGGAGCCATTTCGTATCTGAATAGGATCCGAAACCATGTGCCTCTCATATGAAAGTTTTATCAACAAAATGCAAAATAACTAAATCCGATAAATAGCAGAAGAGACATGTTCATACCAGACGATCTACAAAACTTACCATTATCAAGTTTTCATCCGAGTGTTTCCAGAGCAGTTCGAAAACCTTTATTATTTTATCGTTTAAAGGAAAGGAAACGTAACGTAAACATACTGCAATACAACTCGAACACTGATACATATTATCAGGGCTCCAGATAAGGGGAGTATTTCCAAAACGAAAATCTTTATTTCTGAATTAAGCCCTATGGTGTGACTACTCATTAGAACCGCCTCTTCGAGACGATTCTGATGAGTAGTCACAACCTAGGATTTGGTGATGAATGGAGTGAGAAAATGTTACTTTCTCTTATTTGGAGCTCTGTATTATGTAGAAATGTTAGAGCTTCGGTTTGAAAAGTAATGCAATTCTCTTTATTCCTGGTGAAGAGTTCATGGATTTAGCATAGTAAAAATGTAATGGGGCCTCACAATTAAATTAGTACAACGAAACAACCTATATCAGCACGGGATTCACCTTCTAGACAGAAGCAACTAGCACGGGATTTTACCTGGGGATATTATCCCATGTAAACAAACGTGATCAAGGTAATAGCCAATAACACCCCACGTAATTGACCATTTTCAGCGACACAAAAATTATATAAAACAAAGAAGAAAAGTTTTTAGTCAGACTATTAAAAATTCTAAAGTATCTTGTCAGAGTTGGTATAGGCACATCATAAGTGTATGCAAAATTTCAATTAAATAAGTCCACTAGTTTTAAAATTATCTTAGATTTATCGTGTTTTTTTTTAACTGCAAACGACCTATACATGATAAACATGTTTTCCTAAATCAACCCTTTACTCCATTGATACTCATGTTAACACGTTTAATTTATTCCTTCACTCTTGAAAGTAAATAGTTTTAATTTTATATAGTCATGAATATGCATAATAAAAATCCTTTATCTAAGCAGACTGTACATAGTTTAAGCAGACTGGAAGTAAAGCAGAATGAATCCTGCTTTAATTTCAGCCTGTTTTATGCAACCATGTCTCTTCAATACTTAAAATAAGCTATGGAGTAAAGGGTTAAATATCTCTTGCAGTTATTGGGTTGCAACATACCAGCCGTTTATTATGAAACTCGGTAATCATTGTCAACTTTTACAGTCAATCTTGTATTAAGCGATCACTCTAGTGAATACCCATATTTTGTCTGGTATTGAGCTGTCTGTTTAATGCAGGATAAAACTAATTCAGAATGATTCAGTAGGAGTTTCCTTCACTATTTCTACCCGGAATTAATTAGTCTAGTGCCATAATGAAGAGGTATGCAGACTGATTCGCAAGGTGGTTGCTTTATACAAGATTGACTGTATTTTTCACATTTCTTGCTGGAGAATATTGTTTATCTTGCAGAAAATAATTTGTAAAACAGACAGTAGCTATTAAATTGAGATTTTTGTGAATTCCACAACTATTTGCAAATGACAGTGCATGTTTTATCAAAAAACTTCAATTTTCCTTGATTTTACTTTCCCACAAATGTTGACCTCTCTCAAACACAATTTCATTTTTCTTAAGGTGGTTCGACAGCGGGCGGCCCGCATCTCGAGTTCCGGAAATGCTGATGACTTTCACCTGATCTTTGCGGCACGTGCTTATAGTAGAAAATTTAGATAAAGAAAAGTTTGATCTGCTTCAGTGTCGTCTCTGTTAGCGCAGTTGATACGGTCATTGACTTGCAATCCATAGGTTCTAGGTTCGATTCCCACTCGCTTCAAAACTTTTTTTTTTAACAAATTGTCCGATTTTAGTGACTAGTCAATAACGCAGTGATCAAAGGACAGGCTATGTTTAGTCTATTAATAATGGATAATATCAGATGCAAGTATAGTCAAGTGGCAGCTAAATTTGTGAGGATTTATAGCCTATATAACAGATGGCAGCTTAACACAGGACAAAAGTAATGCTAAAAGATAGATCCGAAAGGAGCTTTTATGCATTACTTTTGTTATGCATTAAGCAGTCACTTGCCTTTAAAGATCTACAGGCTACCGTATTCAATGGCCCCTTATTACAGGTTTGACTGATGGTATTATTAGGAGCTGACGGCATTTTAAAGTTGAACTCAAGCGAGGTTACTCGTTTTGTGTTAAGATTTTGTCAGAATTTCAGGAAATCATGTATAAAATGTAAATTCTACTGTAGATTTTCATTAAACTTTTGTGACTAGTAGAATTAAGTTATATCTATCTAATAAGAGTAAAATTAGTGTATGTTAAACAGCTAGATTTTTTGTAATTTGAGATTTTCAGAATTTGACTTTTTTAAAACATTGATATTTCCAGAAAATATGTCATGAAATACTTTTGTTTGCCCAATATCTTATAGTCCATGTACAGTTTACTTGAATGTACAGAAATTATTGAGTTATATCATTCTATAAAGAAAATATTCCTGTTTATTAAAAAAGGAGCTTTTCTTGACAAAAAGTCCTGTCAGAAAAAAACGGCACTGTAACTTTTTTTTATTTTAACGATTTTTCACTCTCCATATGGTATATTTCAATTTAATCAAAGTTTCAAAGAATTCTGATACAAAATAAGCTGACCCGCGAACCACCTTAAGTTACATGAGGTCAACCCTCCTAAAAAAAATTTATTTTGTTCTATAGACATGGTCGATAATTTTAAATGTAGTCAGTATGAATGCCCCTGCCTAATTTTTGTAAAAATCTCAGTTTTGCTAAAACGTAAAAAATGATTTTTGGGAAAAAATTGACTCATAAATTATATTTTCCGAAATATAAGAGATTTTTTTTAATGTAGTATGCAAAATATTTAATTGTTCTGTTTGTATTTGTATACAACAATGTCTTAGGTATAAAAGCATGAATAAATTTTGAACTTTTTATTAATATTTGTAATTTTTTATCCTCGGAAAGAAAAAAGAGGGGTAGTCATTTCAGGACGTTTTTTTAAAAGTAGGGTAACAAGACAAAAATATCCATAGTTTCAGTTATATGAGGTGAAAATTCTTTTAACTCTGGAAAATGATGTAGAATTGGATACTGAATGAGATGGTGTATAGTTTTTGCGGATTTGTTTCGATAAGCGTTACCCGTCGTAAACCTTAAATGTCTATCTTATACTGAAAAAAACAATTATCCTCTATATTCAATAAGGAATGTACATAGTCAGCTACCCTGACAGTTCAAATAAACTATTTCAGTTTGTTTCTACATTGGTAAAGTTCATTTCAGACGAACCACATGTTATAAAATGACAAACAGTATATACCCTGATCATGAGGCTCATGTAGAGGTCACGGGTCTAGGTCTACATTATTTGCCTGGGCCAAGACTTCTTTTCACAGGGATACAATTGTCAAGGGTGGGGTATTGATGTCATAAGGGAGAAATCTGTAATTGAATCTATGCTATTGAATTTCAATTAATATTACACCACAGGTTATTTTATTGACCCCTTTGACCTGGCAGGGCGGAGTTTCGATGCTGACCTTTGCATTTAAACTTTCGGCCAGCACGGTTGTTTATTATCGAAAGTTACCGTTGTCGTCTGCCTTTTTTTTCTGAACGTGGATTTTTTGACAGAAGGAATATATATAATGAAGGGTGTCAAACAGCTTGAATCCAGATCAGATGCCGCGTTCGTGATTTAGAATACACACAATGGTACAGTGGAGTAAACGTTATTCTTTTCCAATACACGCGTTTACGTTAACACTATTTATTCTTTTACAAACAGTGTAACCCGGTGTCTGATCTGGCTCCAAACTGTTTGCTATCAAGGTAAACATGAGGTATCAGAATTGTCTAAAAGTTGTTCTTTTCCACATTTGAGTGTTTTTCGTTTGCGTTTAATCGGGAAATAATAACGTATTCTCCGCTGCAATTTCTTCCATTCATATACATACATGTATGTATGAAAATCGGCGGCGGACGGACGACGGACAGAGGGCGATCACAATAGCTGACCTTTAAACTTCCGGCCAGATGAGATAAAAAGCCTTAAATACCTCAGCGCCAGCAGGTCTTTGATTAATTGTACTGATGCCTCAGAATAAAACAATAGGCTATTAGATCTATTTAAATTCATTTATCTTCCTTCATCTTTTCGGATAATAACCTTCTACAAACTTTATAAGTGTCATCTGAATACATTTCTCAAATCTGATTAAGATTTATTTGTTTCAGGAAATATAAACAGAGTGTCAAACAGTGTGGATACAGATGAGGCACCGGATATTCTGTGTGTCATCTGAATCCAAGCAGTTTGAAATGGTGATTAAAACAAAAACTTGCCCCGCTACATTGATTTTAAAATGTTCCTGCTATGATTCAGTGTAAGTTTACTCCTAACTTCCTAAGCCAATCACAGTTACAGTGGAGACAAAAAAAGATATTCCGTCGCAGGTTAAAGGTTTCTTTTTGTGGGATACAGTATTGACTTACACCTTTCGTAAACAGACTTTCCCACATCGAGGGTTTGGTGCAAAACTATTGTAACTCGGAGTTACAATAGTTTTGCACCAAGCCCTCGACATGCTAAATTTAGAGCTTATCCACGCTACATTTAGAAATGGTGACATAGTAACGGCAATAATTTAGACTGCGTCTCATTGTTTTGCTAGGTTTAAACTCGCAAGATAAATGTGAAAAAATAACAGAACGCCAGTCTAGGCTATTTTGGCACATTGGTCGATAAGAGAACTGCATTTCAAGCACGTGGTCATTGACTAGGAATTCTGATCATTCCTGATTGGTTAAATTGTTTCATAGAGTAATCAGTTGAGGTCAAAAGATAAAACAGACCCGTCTGCGACGGGAAAAACATAAGTTACAATGCTTGTTTTGAAACTATAGGCAGTTTCATACATATACCAATGGCCTAATTAAGCAGATGCCTTTTATGTGTTCTCGGGTCACGCTCATATTCAATTTAATTGAAGTTATGTGCTATTTACTTAGTCTTGTTAGATAAAGTGTTTGGCAAGTTTCATGTACTTTCATTTACCAAGAATAATTTCATGTATTTAACGTTTATATTACGCGATTATTGGAGATTGTTTGAAGCCGAAAGTACCTACGGGAGGTAAACGATACGCACGTTTTTTTGAATTATCATACATGTACTTCGATAAAAGCCACTAGGTTTTAAACGAATTGGTAGCATATGTCCTTAAACGTTTTAATGAAAGCTAACTATAGGAAGCATGTGCCGATTCAGAGAAGATGTGTTGGCGGATGTCGGGACTCCCTCGGAAACTCCCAAAAATGGAGAGAATAAGAAAGGAAACATTGAATTTATGTTGTACATGAGAGAAGACGTTATTCTTCACCGTTTAACCCGTTTGATCAGGCTCCGAACTGTTTGACACTCGTTTTGAAATTTCTGCAGTCATGCAGCCTTAATTTTTAGCAGACAACAAAATTGAAGCAGATGACAATAAAGCGGTGAAGGGATAAAAATCTCCCGAATAATTTGATCGTGAAACGGTTAAGGAAGTACCATGGATACCTCTTCAGAATGTTAGATCTATTTCTGTATGAGTTTTCTGTATAATTATAGGTAATAAAAAAAGTTTAACCTTTATTTATTTTACATCGATTATGAAACAAGCTACATTAACTTATACAAATCACTCACGATGGCTCGAATGGTGGCGTATCTGGTCATTTCTGAGGGAGGAAACCGGAGTGCCCGGAGAAAACCCACGTGTTCGGACGGGCGACCAATGTACCCTCTCACATACTGCCCCGACCCGGGATTGAACTCGAGACCGCGTTGGTGAGAAGCCTGTGCTTCTTATAGGTAATAAAGATATAATAAACACATTTTCACAGACAACTGCAAAAGTTACAAATTGTAGTTTTGAGTTAGCGAAGATGTAAATAAATGAAAATAAAAATAAAAAATACAATAATAATGGGTACGATTGAATATTTAAAGGTCAGGCATTAATTTTACGAACTTCTAACATCTCTAAGAATATTAAAATGTTGAATTAAAAAATGGATTTAGTTTGGTGAAATTTATTCATCCTACCTGACGCGTTTATCGAAACAAGAAATATCTTTAAAAAAGATATTCGGCGGAATGAGTGGTTGAACTAAGGCTATATAGATGGGTGTGCAAAATTAAATGAAATTGAGGTTTTCAAAGAATTGTAATATCTTGGATTGAAAAGCAAAAAATACAAGTATTCAATTGAAACAGTAACTTTTATTTAAAATGCGAAACTATCATGTACAGAAATGCGAAACAAAACAATAATTTAACGCATATCCTAGCTACTGGTAGGAGATCCTCACATTAATCTATTTTTCTATATGTCAAACTTCATTCATAGAGTTTCTTGAAACAAACTATAGCATAAACAAATGTACAGATACAACAATCTACTGTTCTTCACTGTACTTCACTCTTGTAAATAATGATGAAACAACACAATTGTGATTAACTCACTTGAGGCTATTCATACATAAAATATTGCTTTTAATGTATGGCAAATGTGTACAAATTAGTTTTCAAGACGATTCCAAAAAGATGTCACAAGACAGGATTGGATGGAGAAATAAATACTGATCTAGATTTTTATAATCTGACTTACGACAATATTTGTCGTACGAAGTTTTATGAAACGGGCCCCTGGCTACTATCCAATCAGACTATTCAGTTTCAACAGGTGCTCTTAATTCTAAATTTCTGATCAAATATTATTGGTTGAAATGTGTGGCCAAATATAAAGTGTGTCTAAATAGAAAACAGTCAGCGTCGCCGAAAAATATTCAGCGTCTTTCATATGGCTTGAATATTTGCGAGCTTGTAGGGAAGTTCCTGTACTCGTACACGCTTAATGGTAGATTCGCCTAAGTCGTCTCCCTTTATCAAATTATACGCTTCTTCAATGCTCCAGATTTAAAAATCGTAAACCCCCCCCCCCCCCCCCAAATAAAAACACCTTTCAGCACATTTAATTTAGTCCTACTCTGAAGAAAATAGTTCCACTTCATACAGTTATGAACATGTACCACATGAGATGGTCATATGGCGCCGATCTTTAAGCAGGCTGAAAGTAAAGCAGAATGGGCCTTAAAGAGGCTCGCAACCAGATGAAGCATTAAAATTAGTAATTTGTAAATATATGTCAAACGCTTATATAATCGGGTAAGAATTGATTTAGTGTAAGAAATTCTGTTTAAAAATGCATTTCTAAAACAAAATTGTTTTAGTTCTGGTTGGATACGAACCCGGGACCCAACATGCGGGGACAGAAAAGCAAAATTTAAGTCAACACCCTAGCCCACTCGACCACGGGCTTTTCATATCTGATGGTCGATTTAACGTATATCGGTGTGTAGCGATGGAGAGTACATAATTCGGCTCGGGTTTATGTCTGAGCCCGTGATCATTTTCTGTTGCGTCTATCGACGCAACGGATAAAGCAAAGGTAAATATCTAACACATGAAGATTTGAAGACTTTTCTTAACCCTTCACTGCCTTACCCCGGCCACAACAGTTTCTTGCAAACAGTTTGGATCCTGATCAGACGCCGCGTTACGCGCCGTCTGATCAGGATTCAAACTGTTTAACACTCATTTCAATATTTCTTTAGTCAAAATAGCAAAAATCAAAATTGATTTTGAGGCTGGACGTATCCAAACCACATAGCTCTTTTTATACACATGCACATAGTACAATGTATATCTCTCAGCAGCTACCGCCGACCATTTAGGATGCATTTGAATGTTAACAGATCATGTGGCTTCTCACAGTGACACCGCAAGACAACAGCAACACAGACAGATCTTACCGGAGCTTTCTGCATTACTTTCGTATAACAGTGAGTCGCTACTTGATTTACACGAGACGGTTGAAGGGCTAATCACTGCATACTAGTTACATGGATCCATATAAGAGGGAGTTATCTGAACAATCCAACTTTTTCTCAATTATTTCAGCACCAACACCTAGACGATTCTAATGAGTAGTGACACCATAGGGTTTATTGCAGAAATAAAGTTTTTAGTTTTTTGAAATACTCTTCTCATCTGAAACTCTGCGCTTAGTTTACGTCTGTCATCAAAGAGACGATTCTAATGAGTAGTGACACCATAGGGTTTATTGTAGAAATAAAGATTTTAGTTTTTGAAATACCCCCTTATCTGCAGCCCTGTAATTGGCATTCTTAACAACGTAAATTTGTATTGAAGATACGTTGAAATGTATATGTGTCCGTCATATCATTATGTACATGTAAATATTGCCACATGGGTCTGTGACCTTCTGGTTTGATACGAATACAATCTTGAATCTTGAATATTATTAAAAAAAGAACGACTAAAACATTTTGTTAAGCTTTTTATGACCCTAAGCAATATTTTTACCTGTGTCACGTGATCCGCCAAAATAGATCAAATTATAACAAGTGCTGACGAAAGAGGTGCGATATTAAAATAAACCACCGAGTTTAACACAGGTAAAATAAATAAACAAATAAAAGTTGACGAAATAATCTACCGGCATTTTGTCATACTATATATAAATTTAGATCTGTTATTTAGATAAGAGTTGCCCGGCGTCTGATCTGGCTCCAAACTGTTTGTAATGAAGAGTTTGCTTTTATAAATGCGTTGTATTTGGGAAATATTAACTTCTTCTGAACTGTAACGGGTAACAATACGATGTCATTAATCATATAGATAAGCTTGGCGTACGTTGTCTTTTTTACGCTTATCAAGACAAAATAATATCTGCTTCAAAATATTGCCTGTCAACTTATTTGATACAGCTATTCGGTATGTTTAGCTCAAGTAACGCTTATAAAATTGTCAAAGAGATTTGATCCAGATCAGAGGCCGTGCTCCGCGGCGTCTGATCTGAATCAAAACTGTTAGCCATCATTCAAGCAGTGGTAACAAATTTTTAGCAGTTCCAGAATGAAGATCATTGCTTTTGTTATTGTTGATCGCTTTTGTGAAGTTAATTAGGCTGAACCATTTTTTCTAAACCATGATCATTAAGTTTAAGAGTACACCTGAGAAGACATTTTGTCTTTCCAAATAAACGCGTTAACGCTAAAACTGTTATTTCCATTGCAAATATTTTGGAGCCTGACCAGAAGCCGGATAAGAAAGTGTTTGCCACTCAGATAAAAAGACGAATAATTATGAATATTAAATCATTAACACACTCAACCCCAGCGACGAGTATAACCGTCACTAACAAACAGTGTACATGTACATGTGAAGAACTATAGTACGCGTGTCCTATATGCAAACAGTGTAGACCCTGATCAGAGGGCTCCTTAAGGAGCCCTCTGGTCAGGGTCTATACTGTTTGTCATTTCGAAATATATTGTTAAAAGTCAGAAATGGACTAGACTTATTTTGAAATTGGAATTGTCCGTTAAAAGTTTTAGGGGTAAATGAGTTAATGCATATCACCCACAAAGGTAGACAATATACTAGCAACAGTGTAGAGCCTGACGTGACGCCGCAATTTGCAGCGTCTCGTCGCGGTTTGCATTTGCTTGTTCGAGAACACCAGCTTATTTGCTGGATCCAAAATCACTATAGTGGCGATTGATCACTGTTGTATAGATAAAATGAATTTGAGGGCATTGTAATTATGTTTAGTTTCTTTTAAATGGGATAGAATTACGCCCTCTTCTTTCAACTTTACACTAAGCCCCGTGAGCCAATATAAATAATATAGTATTTTTCTAGTTTTGAAAAATCTGACATTGTTATCACTTAACCCTTTACCCAATAACCTATTTATAATATTAAAGACAGGTGATCATTTAAAGCAGGTTGAAAGTAAAGCAGAATGTGCCTTAAGGCACATCCTGCTTTACTTTCAACCTGATTTAGGCTATACAAAATATTTGTTGTGGTAATTATGTCGGATACCAAGCGGATGTTATATATACTTTAAAGTTAAAGTATGTATTTGAGTTGTTTCCCTTGCATATAGAATAATTTTATCTTCGCGGATAATGCGCCTTCCCATTCATATAGATATTTATGGTAAGATTTGTTTTATCATAAGCGTGGAAAACCGTCCTATATACCCACATAATTAGATAAATTATATTCATATATATACACACACACACACAATAAATAACCTCTGGGCTGTTTTCCCCCTGGTGAGTTATCTGTTTAACTCATTCGACCCTGTAGCTTTTAATGGACAATTCCAATTTCCAATTAAGTCTAGTCCATTTTTGCTACTTAGGGTTGATTTTAAGAATATTTTGCAAAATTACAAACAGTGCAGACCCTGATCAGATGGTTCCTACAGGAACCCTCTGATCAGGGTCTACACTGTTTGCATAGAACAAAAATTCTCTTCGCTGATACACTGTATGTTAATGACGAGTATACTCGTCGCTAGGGTTGAATGTGTTAAATTACGACCGCCGCGTTTTTTATTTGCCCAAGTATCTCATAGTAAGTAGTTTTAGGCCGAGTTCGATGAACTCTCAAGCATTACTCGAGGTCGCGTCCGCTTTCGAGACTGGGGTCATAGGAAAGTGTGTCTTGACTCAGTTTAGAACGAACTGCGTTGTTTTATAATAAAGACAATGTTCTCACAATCGTGGACAAGTTGAATGATTGGGAACCAGACTGGTTTAATGCTGATGTGACCTATTTAAGTCGATCATGATAATATCGAGGGGTTTGACCTATAAGATAGTAGGAAAAAGGAAAAGCAATACAATTATCATTGATACAAGCGATTTATCAGTTGTATTAGGGTATTGAACTTCAACGTCATCATGAGTGTATAATTACTTTGCGATCAGACTTGCAATTAGCGGCAATCGGAAAGAGAGAAAATATATAAACATTTTTCATTATAATTACATCTTAATGCATGACAAATGTAAAGCAGAAAGCTCCTAACGAAGCTTTCTGCTTTAATTTTGTCCTACATTAAGCGGTCACATATCGAAATAAATTTCAACTCTCTCTCTCTCTCGACGAGTGGCCGTATAACATAGGGTGAATTATTATAATTGGTTCGTCATAATAATGTTTCTCATAGCAAATCTAAAGTTCATAATTCTGCCTCACACAATATAGTTCAATGACCGCTGTTTAGATATACACTTTGAATAGGAATTGTCATTTACACAAATTCTAACAACAGTTTATTTGCATGTTCCTCCAGAATATATGACACTGGCAAACACTTTGGATCAAGCTTAGAAACCGTGTTACTCGGCGTCTCATCTTGAGCCTTACTGTTTGCAACAGTGAATATTTTATTACATACTGATATAGATTCGTGCGCAACCTGCAGATGGTATATAGATCTAATTATACATTATTTTCAACCAAAATAACTTTGAATTTTAATTTAATAAATAATATAGAGGATCTTACATGAGTGCTCATTATTTATCATATTTAATAAACGAGTCGACTAAAATAATATTACACGAGCCTTGGCGATTCTATTTACACGTATCACAGGTATACTTTCATAAGTCTTTTTAATTATTTTTTTTCTACATTTATTGTTTGTTTTCTCAAACTCAGATTTTAGACGTTTTATTATTGTTTGTATGTTTGTGAAATGCTAGATGTGTAAGTTACTCTTTGAAATAAACTTACAAACTAGTATGGCATTGTCTGATATTTTACATATACTCCTTTCTGAACCAGATTTCATATTCTAACACACTTCGCGCAAGCCCCTACATAAACAAAGAAGGAACGTATCAGTGTTTGAATTCTCAATAAAACACTCACGCGTTGTAACGTTCTAACGTGACGTCATATGGCTTCGAAAATGCGTATGCCAAGAAATGTAGCGCCATTGCTTCGGTGCAAATTAAGGTTAAATTATGTGTTAGAATCGAAATAATGAATTAATACCAGTGTTTTATCTAACCATGTAACGATCGAACACGGGTAGTCGTTGAGATGCTTGTAATTAAACCACTCGGCTTAAAGGCCTCGTGATTAAATTACTACGCATCTCAACTCCTACATGTACCAGTGTTCGATTGCACGATAAAACACTGGTATGAATTTATTATTTCTTAAATTTAAAGCCTAGTGTCCCGTAAAGTAGCGTTACGCCGCGTCTCATCAGAGTCTGTATTGTTTGCTATATATAGTTCATAATATGATATGTTCTGTTGTATGGACAAATAGTGTAGTGTCTTTAGATCACTCTAGCTTGTTTATCTGTATGAGCCATGTCATGACAAAACCTGTCTTATTGCATTGCAATCAGTATAGATCAAGGCCAGCCGCCGCGTCATAGACGCGGCGGCTGGTCTTGATCTACACTGTTTGACACCAACATGCATTTAAAGCATTCTATGTATAGCTGTATTATATAAGGTTTTTGGCAGTGTATACCAAACTAAGATACAGAGACTGTAGTCTCATTAATGAACCCCTGGAACGACATTATATTTTGTGACAGTTGTCGTCCCTCAGGGTCTGTGAGGATATGACAAAGACGAGAAATAGCTCCATTTCATCTAACTGTACACATGTGGACTACAGAGACTGGGATGACAACGTTATTAATTTTGGTCTGTACAATGTTGCAATGCAATAAGGCAGGTTTGTCATGACACGGCCAATATATAATCGAATCTTCCAGCTAGTATACAGGGATAGTTCATTGCAGTATCCAGGGCATACATTACCTAATTGTCGTCAGCCTCAGACGAGACAAATGACGTAAATAGAATTGATTGAAGATGCTTCAATATGGCTTGTGAGTAACGAACACAGTATTGAACAGGGTCATTCAGGGGACATTCAACAAAAGTGGGCGTGCTTTGAATTTGTGTGGGCAGATATAAGTGAATGAATGAACACGTGCGTTTTTCATAGTAATTTCAAATGGCAGAATTTCAAAATGACTGTATATTATAAATGACAAAGTTCCTAAAATCTATAAGGATGTTGGTTGGCATCTATATATAATAACAGCGAGTAGGTAATTTGTTCAGTTACTATCTGAAAATCAAATGTCGATTCCAAAGAGATGTAGAATCTAACAAGACAGTATTAGATTTAGAAATCAGAAATAAAATGTATTTTAAAGATTTGACTTACGAACGATTTTGTCGTACGACGTTTCGTAAGACGGTCCCGTGGACCCCGGGTATGTTCACATTGGGGTTAGCCGGCTAACATTGGACTTTTTTTAATGTTAAACGTTTCAATAAACTTTTGAAACCATGAAGTGTTAACCGGTTAACATTAGACTCTTCTTCATATGTAGATGTTTGGGAATGTTAGCCGGCTAACATGGTCACCTTTATTTTTTAGCGAAAAGTTTCTTTGAATTTTGGAGACAATAAAGCGTTAGCCGGCTAACATTGGAACCGTGTTTTCAGAATAACGTGTCAGTCAGGGAAATAATTGTGGCTGTAGATGCTTTCTGGCTGTTAGCCGGCTAACAAAATGATATAAATTAACACCCCCCCCCAAACAAAAAGTGCTGCAATTGGGAATCAGTGAAAATTCCCTTTTTGAAAAGGACAGGGTTCCAAAATATTTTAGAATTAACCCATTTGTGCCCAATGGATTCTTCCATTTATCATCAAAGGGATGCCTGGTCAAAGTTTTTATTTTCATTTTGTTTTATATTGAAATTTCTACAAGCAAACAGTGTAGACTCTGATCAGACGCCGCATAATGCGGCGTCTGATCAGAGTCTACACTGTCTGCCTATGTCTCATATATCGTAGGCACAAATAGTTTTAACCAAGCCTCGGGTTTAAAGTTCTCTAACCTGTAATGCCACATGTGGTTTAAACCGACTTTTTATGTCCCAATAAAACACCATGGTGTAACAACTAGAGTCGTCTCTAGCAGTCTACAGCGTAGAAAACATTATCATTTCCCGTTGAAACGCAAACGAAACCCTTTCACTTTCAATGAGCGTTCGCAAACAGTTTAGAGCATGATCAGACGCCGCGTAACGCGTCGTCGGATCAGGATCCAAACTGTTTGACATTCGTTTTCAAATGTCTTCAGTCATACTGGATCAGGAAAAAACCTGTTTGCAAAGTCGACTGTACTTGGCTATGGCAGTAAGAGAGATTTAACTCATTCCTGAAACTTTTAATGGACAATTCCAATTTAAAAAAAAAGTATTGTCCATTTTTGACAATTTATGGTTGATTTTTACAATATATTTCAAACTGACAAACAGTGTAAACCGCGATCAGAGGGATATTTAAGAATCCCTCTGATCACGGTCCACACTGTTTACATGGGACAAGTGTAATCCTCAAAGCTACACTGCTTGTAAATGACGAGCATACTCGTCGCTAGGGTTAAATGTGATAAACAAAAGCTAATTACAAAAGTGGCGTCCGTTCAGGTTCCAAACTGTTTGCAAAGTCAACTTTTAACCGCCAACGGCAATTAAAGGTTTTTAAACGTAACTAATGTGAATGACATGTTTATGATATTATTGACGATTTCTTTTTTTACGAGTGGCAAACCGGCGTCTGATTTTGCTCCAAACTGTTCTCAATGGGATTTATTGGGTCTTCTTATCACATAGAATAACATGTACAGTCGAACTTCGATATCTCGAAGTCGGTTTTGTCGAACATACCCGTATTTCAAAGTTAAAACGTGGCTAAGCCACGTTTTAACTTTGAAATACGGGTACGTTCGACTTAACCGAGCATGAAATAATGTTGTTCATATGTCGAACTATCGGACAGTTCGAGTTAAACGAGTTCGACATATCGAAGTTCGACTGTATTAGCATACATCAACTGAATGTTTGTGACTTATATACATGTACTCGTGAGAAATCCATTAATATTTAAACCTCTTCTTTATAGGTTCACCGATAGATATATAGGGCAAGTTCTTTTTTACGAATAGTCCCACGTTCGTTGCCTCTGATTGGCGGGGTTATCGTGTCGCCTATACGACATGCAAGGGGTCAACATAGGTCATAGGAGGTCAAATATTAATTAAAGTCTGGGTAACAGGGCAATGTAGTATGGTCCAGTAGATGTCAGAGGTCAAATGAGGCCAGATGATTGGCTTTAATTACAGTCAATCTTTTACCTGACGACCATTAGAATCGAGATATTGTTCCATATCTTTAGGGGAAATGACAGCTTAATACAGGATAAACACAATACTGGAAATACTTGCAGGTGCCTTCTTGGTTATATCTGTCCAGTATTGTAGGCATGTTAGTATACAAGTATACATGTATACCTTGAATATCGTTATGCTTCTTGAGCTATTATCCGCTAAATACAAGATATGATACATGTAGTAGCTAAATGCAGACTTAACGTAAAGCAGAGTGTACCATAAGGCGCATTCTGTTTTACTTTCAACCTGCTTTAAGTGTTCCCCTGTCTTCAAATCAAGTTAGAAACAGGTTACATGTGGTAAAGGGTAAAGACAAACAGACGGTTAAGCCACGATAAATGGTACATGTACATGTATAGGCGGCCTAGTTCATTAGCCTGGTAGATCTAGTAGAACTTTATTTCAACGTTATGTGTACATAACGCCGTGGGTTAGGAGCTTTTGACGTTACGTCTTAGTATAGAACAACATACTACTATCCATACAATGCTTTGTTTGTCCAAATATTTGAAAAGTGCTGAAAACATCAATTTATGTTAATCTTGTTTAACCCTTTACCTGATAGCATTGTTCTAGTATTGAAGATATGTGACTACTTAAAGCAGTTTGAAAGTAAAGCAGAATGCGCCCTAAGGCGCGTTCTGCTTTACTTTCAGCCTGCTTTAAGCTATTAACTGCTAGAATAAGGAAAGTATTAAATATGACACATATTAATTACGGTATAATTTGGAACTATTTTCTTCAGCGGATGAATAAAATGAATGTGCTAAAAGTCGCTTCTATAAGGGAAAGGGTTAAGCAGTCACCTACATCTACCCTTTTCTCCAGTCGTTCTAGAAGATTTTGGCAATGGACATCAAGTAAACCGACCGGTATTTTACTGTTAACCGATGCAATTCGAAAAGTGTAGAAATAACAGTTGCTTGAACTTAACAAATATATAAATAAATATTCGTTGACTAGCAATTACTTGGCCGCTGACCATTGTTGGTTCAAATCCCGATGTTAACCTTTGGAATTGTTATGTGATAAAGTCTACCAGCTCGTATAAGGAATGTGTGTCGGTGGCTCTACCTTAGTGTTAAGCTGTTCCTAAAATACGTCACTTGTCTCATACATATACGACCCGGGGTCAACATCCACCTGGAATGAACTTGCCGACGCAATGACCTTGATATTGTGAAAACAGTACTAAACTAGTAGAAACCGACCAGACAATAGAAGTTAGTAGAGTGTTAACCCATTACCTGTTTCTAGTATTGAAGATTATGTGACTACTTTACTTCTAGTATTTTTTAAGTTCAATGTGCTAGGATGTAGAGAATATTTCATTACGCTACATATCATGACTATAAAGTGGAACTATTTTCTCCAGTGCAGGAATAAATCAAAGGCGTAAAACGGCGTGTAAATGGGTTATACCGATCTCTACAGACATGCAAACAGTTGGAACAACAGCCCTCTGAACAACGATTCCCTCCTTTCAACACTACTTGCCGCTGTTCCCCAAACACGAAACAAAACAATTATAAATTCTAACATTTCCACGGCATGTCGTTGTTTCTCAAAGACACACAATTAACAGTTTGACAGAAAGAAACATAATGACGAATGGCAACAATAGTCTCTTCATGTTTTATTAAAGAGTTCATTTTCACGTGATGTTGAGTTATATTACATAAGACGTACTTAACCCTTTACCTGATAGCCTATTTCTAGTACTTAAGATAGGTGACTACTTAAAGCAGGTTGAAAGTAAAGCAGAATGCGCCGAGCGCATTCTGCTTTACTTTCAGCCTGCTTTAAGCTATCATGTGCTATAATATAGAAAATATTCCACATAATACATATTCATTACTGATTAAATTGGAACTACTTTCTTCAGCGTAGGAATAAATTAAATACGCTAAAAGTCGCTTCTATAGGGGAAAGGGTTAATTAAACCATATAGCTACAATGGAAAGGGCGTTAATTATTCTCTCTCATTTAAACGAAGTTTAATGCAATTAAATAGAAAAAAATGACTATCTATTGTAATCTTAGTGGCAAACAGTTTGTAGCCATAACAATCAAACGCCGGGAAATGCGCCTTTTCTAGTTAAAAACTGGTTGAAATCGAAATTATTTTCCTCCCTGAAACTACAAATGGACAATCCCAGTTTCCATTTAAGTCTAGTCCATTTATGACTTTTAAGGGTTGTTTTTGTCGCATTATGACAAACAGTGAAGACTCAGATCAGAGGTTTCCGTATCGAGGTATACACTGTTTGCACAGGACAGGTGCACTTTTCACATATTTACTGTTTGAAAAGGACTAGTAGGATTCAAAGAGTTAGACGCAAACAGCACCTGTTCATAGGTAAATAATGATACAAAGAAGCATTTATTCTGGTAGACCCAGTTCATTAAATATAATCAGACACTTCGTATGCGCCAATGTCATCAGGGTCTGCACGGTTTGTCAAACGTCCATTTTTATTGACATTAAGCATAATTATACGAATTAAAGTACGTTCAACCCGAAGCCGAAATAAAGGGCATGGTCTAATTCCCCCACCACCCCGTCACAGCATACGTATGTATGAGTCACGCTAGCACGAGCGCAAACAGGTCTATCGCTAGCTTATCCAATTAGCATTGCAATCAGGTCACTGACCCCGTTTCAGTGGCCGTGGGCCAAAAACTCGAAGCGATCCTTTAAACGAAACTGACGTTGATTAATGGCAGACTGCTGCCCCCTTTACAAAATATGGCCGATATTAATATATCTGTGTTCGTATTTGTCTTGTATTCTCCATTATGCTATATTCCATTGTTCTTAGAGTGCTCACAGCGATTTTTGACCCTTTAGATAGTCATGCGAAGCGCAACTTGATTTGCATTTGTAAACTGTTTGGATTCTGATCAGACGCCGAGTTACTCGGCGTCTGATCAGAATTCAAACTGTTTGATACTTGATAACCATTTTCGTCTTTTAAAAAACATAAATAATAGGTCTGAAAATAATCTGCAATCGGTAATGGAAATGTTCATGGGAAGTCAATGGGTGATGTTCTATTCACCCTGTTTAAGATTATGAGAATTGTTTGTTCTAGTGTTCTACAGGGATTCCATACAACAACAACGTATAAATCAATATACCACGCATAAATGGCGACGTATTTATGACCTATCAATACCATTAACAGAATAAATACATACGATTGGAACTGTCATGAATATTCATTTATTCCATGTCCCAGTAAAGACTGTTAATTTAATCAGTATGCAATTAAAGTACCTAACTAGCAGAATTGCCCTTACAGTGTTCTAATCGTATTTGAACACGTAACATTTGCTTATGAATGATACTGAAACAGTGAAAGCGAGAAAATACATGTCGTATCCGGGGTTAGAAGGAAAGTCATGTCTGTCTTTAAAATTGACCGAAATTCAAATACCTGCTAGTTAAGCTACCAAGGCATTAGTGAATACGTCTTGCTTACGTAAACCTCATGCAGGGTTCCAGATAAGGGCAGTATTTCAAAAACTAAAATCTTTATTTCTGCAATAAACCCTTTTGTGTCACTACTCTTTAGAATCGTCTCAGGAGTAGTGATATCATAGGATTTGGCGCTAAAATAAGTGATAAAATGTTCATTTGTTCAGATAATTATCTTTTATCTGGAGCCCTGACATGTTTTCGTTGCATGCCTCACCACCACCCCGTACCACCAGCACCAGCCCCAAATGATGACCAATATCGTGTGCTTTGTTCGAAGGGAGTCGTTGTAGGGAGGGAAATTGGCTTACATTTGCAAACAGCTTGAATCCAGATCAGACGCCGCTTAACGCGGCGTCTGATCTAGATTCAAGCTGTTTGTCATTCGCCAGTTGTCATTCGTCAGTTGTCATTCGTCAGTAAGTTACTTGTGTCAAAATGTCCATTATGTAACTGAGAAAAACAGCAGAAGACACATTTTAAGCAGACGACAATGCAGCCGCGAAAAGTTTGGACATAATTGTCTTGTTTGGGGGAACTGCGACAAGGGTCGTTGTAGGGACGGAGTCGTTGTTGGGAGGACCGTTGTAGAGAGGGAGCACTGTACTTTTTTTCTTCATAAAAATTATCTTGCCTTACCTTAAAGCGTTATCTTTTATGGCCATGTATATAGAGCTATATAAATATTTCTGCAATTTTTAGTTTTGGTCAGAAAACTTCCTTTTGTTATGATTTAGTGATTTTTGTTTAAAACAAAAAATACGTTTTTGTGTTCGTAAACATAGCAGGCAACGAGCACTTGAATTATAAAACGTGTAGCAGGGAAAGTGCTAGTACGTGTGTATTTTCCATTAAGGCACTGGGTTTTTTGACAAAGGTCACATGTTTGTACGAGGGTAGTTCAAAAAGTTTTGATACTGGATCAATAACTTCATTATTATAAGTGCAAAATGCAAATGTGATATATCATTTTAAAGATACATTCTTTGCCGACACGGTGATATCATGCACGATAAGATCGCATTACTCAATCAGCCCCAACATGAACCTAAATGACCCCTCCTCGAGGACACTGGGCATTTTTGTGTATATTTGAGTTAATTTTCTGAACACAATTTGGTACTATAATTATTATTACGGCTTTATTATTTTGAATAAGTTTATGAAATTTTCTGTCAAATACAATAAGACAATTATGCAAACGCTACAAGGTTTCAAATGTTATCATTACATAAAATACCAAAAATAGAGCTAATTCTAAACACGTACTGAAAATATAATAAAAAGTTGATCTCCTGTTATGTATAAAAGAAGTAAGGGAAACTACAAACTCGTTTTTTTATTATTAAACCAGGCTATAATTGAAGCCATTGAAAAATGGTTTCATGTTTTAAAATCAAAATGTAGATATACTGATCTACAACATTTTCATAGCGTTCGAAAAAACATGTCCACTTTCGTCATTAGCAAAATAAGAAATGTTGATTTTGAAAAAATGAGATTTTAGACAGTTAACCCTTTCAATAGAAATAAACTTTTATTTACATTAAAATTTAGACATAAACTGATATATTTCAAAAACAAATCTGGAAATTGTACTCTTTAAGAAGTTATGACGTCAAAAAGTGACTGAAAAGTGCTATGTTCCGGTGTCCTCGAGTAGGGGTCATTTAGGTTAATGTTGAGACTCATCAAGTTATGTGATCTTATCGTGCATTATACCGTCGTGTTGGCGAAGAATTTCTCTTTAAAATGATATATCACACATGCATTTTGCACTCGTTATATTGAAGTTATTGATCCAGTATCAAAACTATTTGAACAACCCTCGTACACCCACACAGCATTTTTAGTAATACTTATGGTGTAAACGGTATTGTAAAAGACATTATTCTTATATAGGGTCCAGAGTTGTTGTTTTTGTGTTGTTGTTTTTATTTAGACTTTATACCGAGTTTTCAATGATTATATAGACGGTTCATGAGTCTGGTAATTCAATTAATTATACTTTCTTTATTTCTCAGGCAAACACAATCAGATATTTTTCTGACATATTGACTTGAAAAAAAATTGTGACCCATGCCGGATTCAAACCAAGACCAATATTCTACCGACTGAGCATACCGGACACCTATCAAAATCCTTCACAAAATACTGTAATATCTTCGCAAATGACATCCATTGGTGTCCCTTTTCGTGTAAGCGCTTGTGGACGAGCAAGTTGGATCCAAACAAATCTATACAGTGAAACCCCTCTAAACCGGACATGTGTGGGGACAATAAAATTGTCCGGTTTAGAGGGGTTTCCGGTTTAGAGGGGTTTTAACCCAAAGCTTGTTTCTAGTATGGAAGATAGCTGATCACTTAAAGCAGGTTGAAAGTATAGCAGAATGCGCATGAAGGCGCATTTTGCTTCACTTTCAATCTGCTTTAAGCTATCATCTGCTAGACTATAGAAAATATTTCTGATGGTACATATTCAGTGAAGTAATAAATCAAAAGCATAAAAAGGCACATTTATGGTGTAATGGGTTCAAATAAAGAAGGGTTGGAAACGGGACCAAAGTTTTTGTCCGGTTTAGAGATAATTCCGATATTTAGAGGTTCCGGTTTAGAGGGGTTTCACTGTATTTCGCTAGTGAAATATCGAAAATATTGAATACATTTATTGCACTGCCAGAAGATGCTATATATAATCAACATATGTTGTGCAGATGACTAAGTTGGTGGAGGCTTCCCCCTCTGCAATGGTGGCAGCGGATGAATTCTAATATCTCCCCATGTCACTGGGGCTTGATACATTTGAGACGTGTCAGTCGGACCAATATACACTCAGTGCAAAAAGAAACGCACAGTTTTCATTACAATATTTGCATGTAGAAGGAACGTATTTGTGAATTAATATTTTAATTAAAGTCAGTAGTTTTGTCTGTGGGTATCAATGTTTGTAAAACACAACCTGAACAAATCGGTGCGATGTTTAAAACAGGCTGTAGTTCTCTTTCGCCGCCAAATTAATCGTGAGACTTTTACCCCTTCATCGTTTCATTGTCGTCTGCTTCAAATTTGTTGTTTGTAAGATCGTTTCAAAGTAAGATCCAATGTAGTATGAATTAAAACATATCGATACGAGTGACAAACAGTTTGGATCCTGATCAGACGCCGCTTTACGCGGCGTCTGATCAGGATTCAAAATGTTTGCAAATGCGCTTTTTGGCGTCATTAAGAGTGAAAGGGTTAAAAAGCAGCACACTGGTTTTGAGTTTTTTGTTTCTGAACTTGTTACAGAATTAAATCAATCTTGAAATATGGTATTGGTATTCTAATTTTCTTCAAGAAAAGATTCTTAATCTGCACATGAGCACGATGTGCGTTTATTTTTGCACTGAGTGTATACAGGACTGGACCGACAAACTAAATACCATGTCAAAACTCAAATATTATACAAAATTTAAAACGTCTTTTACTTATGAACAGTACCTTGTTAAAATCAAAAACGATTCCTTGCGAAAACTTGTTTCTCAAATCCGACTGAGAAATAGAATCTGGAAATGCAAATGGAATTGATAGAGCCCAACGTCTATGTAAGTGGTGTAATCTACAAGTTATTGAGTCTGAGTACCATTTTATCATGTGTTGTCCAAAATATACAGAAGTACGAACTAAATATCTAGGTAGACTATCATGGCCTTTATTGTATATACATCGAAACAAGAAACTGGATATGTGGTAATTGGTTAGGTGATCCCTCAATTAAAATCTCAGAGCAAGACCTCATTTGGGTGTTTGCTTAATGTATTATATAATATGGGAACTTTCTGAACCCGGATTCTGATCAGGATCGAAACTGTTTGCAAAGTCGTCTTTTGGCGCCAATAGCAGTGAAAGAGTTAAGAACACGGTGTATGTGTAAACAAAATGTTCCACTATTATATACACTCAGTACAAAAAGAAACGCACATTTTGTATCACAATCTTATTTTTATGTAGAAGGAACGTATTTGTGATTTATTATTAAATCATTATTGAATTGGTAGCATCACAACCTGCAATAATCGATGCGGTATTTTAAACAAGCTGTAGTTAATTCTTTCGCTGTCAAATTAATCGTGAGGTATTTACCCCTTCGCCGTCTTATTTTGTTGTTTGCAAGATCGTTTCAACGTAAAATTAATGTAGAATGACTTAAATGAAATCGACAAGAGTGTCAAACAGTTTGGATCCTGATCAGATGCCGCGTTACGCGGTGTCTGATCAGGATCCAAACTGTTTGCAAACGCTTTTTGGCGTCATTAGGAGGGAAATGGTTAAAAGGCAGCACAATGTTTTTTGAATATTTCTTTCTGAACTTGTTGCAGAATTAAATAAATCTTGAGATATGGTCTTTCTTTTCTAATGTTCTTAAAAAATGTATCCTAATCTGCGGCTGAGCACGATGTGTGTTTCTTTTTGCACTGAGTGTAGGTACCAGTGGAAATAGGATATAAAACGTGTCATTTATAATTAACATGATTATTTTAACATGCAATGAGCCTCCTTAACTTTGTTAGTCTGACATTTGGAATATCATGCTGAACATAATATGTCATTCAGCAACAGTATTAGCCATCATGCAACGACAAAAGGCTGAGAGTACACTTGTATAACCATGGGCGTGTTCGATTATCAGTTCCATAACTGTTTGGAACTATTCCATGGAATAAGTAAATAAAATAAAAACGGAATTGAACACTTGCAAATTATGGTAGTATGGTTCCCTGCTTAGTGTAACTTTGCTGTCGAAGCATTGGCAAATTGTGCCGGGAACCATGATGATACGTCACAAGTCTGCTCACACCACCTCATTGAAAAGAACTGATAGAACAGTTCTGGAATTGAATTCCGGACCATTCGATTTCAATTCCGTCAATCCCGTCAATTCCGGCCTGATAATCGAACACGCCCCTTGTATACATTGCGGCATATTTTTAAAGACGAAATGACAATGTTTTCGTATTTTAGAACACTATATAGGAAGAAACACAATTATCAAGCATGAACTTTTCCGACGAAAATGTGCATTTTTATCTAATTTTACAGAAGAAATAAAAAAACAATCCGTGTTTTTATTTTTTATGCAATAACTATTATTTCACATTATAAATATAGTATCTAAATACAAAAAGAAATCCTTCTTCTTCCCATATATTGATATATCGTGTAGAAGACGTAATTCTTTCCTTTTTCAAACGAAACGAAACGCAAACGCAATGCAAATCAATGTAGAAAATGACAGCTTTTGAGAGTGACACATTTCCGAATGCTTATGTTTGTCTCTTCAAAACCACGCATTTTTACTACAGCGTTCCCTCTCTATAACGACACCAATGGGAAACAAAAATTGTGTGCGTTGTTCGGAGGGAGTCGTTATAGGGAGGGAAATTGGTTTACATTTGCAAACAGCTTGAATCCAGATCAGACGCCGCATATTACGCGGCGTCTGATCTGGGTTCAAGCTGTTTGCCACCCGTCATTCAGTCTTTTTCTGTAAAAATGTACAATATGTAAATTTGAGAAAAACACGTGACTACTTTCAACAGACGATATTGCAGCAGTAAAAGCGTTTGACATATGTGTCCTGTTTAGGGAACTCCGGCAAGCGTCGTTGTAAGGAGGGGGTCGTTGTTTGGAGGGCCGTTGTAGGGAGGGAGCACTGTACAAACCACCATGAATAGGTAATAACCCTTTCAACTCGTTGCATGATATACATGTAGGGGCGGGTTTATGTCCCACAGTGATTAACTTTGCAACATATTTAGGTCCAGATGAGACGCCGGGTGACGCAACCAAATGACCAAGCAGAAGCATCAATATGACAAAGTATATGCAACCATATAACACAGGAGAAGAAACCATATGTCAGAATGGGAGAAACCATGTGACTAAATAACATAAAAGGAGTACCGACGCATTCTTGACTGTTTTAGAGATTTTATCCCCTAACCCTAAGGTTATAAAGCTTTTGAGGTGAGTCTTCAAGCTCAAAAGCGTTATACTAAGTTCGAAGGTTGTCAATAGAGTATGAAATGAGTCTTTGGTCGTTTTTAAGCATTTGATAAAGCAAAAGCTCAAATCTGACCAATCCAATGCTTGAGAACGTCCGAGGTAGGTTCGTCAATCGATGATACATTGACAGTATTTGAGACATATTCAATGGTAAAGGTAATTTATAAAGGCCCGGAGCAGATTTTCAGCGGAGCTGCATGGTTTCTATTTAGACCTATGCAAATTCTCAACCAATGATAACTGGTCAGACATGCTTAAAACTGAATGGGCTGATTGGATATGAGGTCAGACTGATCTATTGTACCCATTTACAAGTTTTACTGGAGATGACTTGTTAGTGCAAAGTTATAGACACAGTCTGCAATTGTTATGACAGCATGTTTCTATTTTTAGATATGACATCTTTGTTCTAAGAAACTCCATTCATGAATAAAGAGTGATAAAACAGTAAATTTATGCAAGAGTCTATGAGTAGCAGGATACGGTTTAAATTATTGTTTGGTAATTCTGTAGAGGATGGATTATTAGTAGCTATATTTTACATGAAAGTTACTGTAATTGAATGTAAATGGTTAGTGCAAAATAATAAACACAGTCTGCAACTGCTATGACTGCGTGTTTCTATATTTAGATATGACATATTTGTTTTAAGAAACTCCATTCATGAATGAAGAGTGATAGAATAGTAGATTTATGCAGCAGGATACGTTTTAAATTATTGTTTGGTAATTCTGTAGAGGATAGATTTTTAGAAGCTATATTTTAATTACTTTACTGTAATTGAATGTTTGGCTTTTCAAGCCAAGGTATTACAATTCTTTGAAACCCTCAATTTTATACACACCCATCTACAGCAGTGCTTCCAAAACGCGCTCCGCTGAATATCTTTTTTAAAGATATTTCTTTTCTACATAGCATGTTGCTCTGCAGCTATAGGCATCCACATTGTCTTTATAAATAGCTTACTCTGCAGAGATATATGAACTCAAATGTTTGCAAACAGATCAGGCTCGAAACGTTTAGCTACTTAGACTAACATGAGACGGAAAGGTTTTCGAAAGTTATTTATCTCTCCTTTTTTCTGTATTGCGATTGCATTTCGTTTTGTTAAAACGGTATACATGTATAATAAAATCTTCTCAAAACCCATTTATGTTTGGATAACCCTCCGTGTATACTTACTGTTAGATTCCATTGAAGATATACAATAAAACCTCTCTATTACGGACACTAAAAGAAGGATAATTGATTGTATGAAATACAGGTGACAGCTTAAAGCAACGTGACAGTAAAACAGAAAGCTCCTATAGGAGCTTTCTGTTTTACTGTCACCTTGCTTTAAGCAGTCACCTGTCATAAACGCCTGTTTATTAACTTAATTTAGTGGTCGTAATAGAGAGGCTTTACTGTTCAATGGTTATTTCGGAACTTTGCAGTGTTTGCCATTGCAGCAAAATGTTTTATAGCATATAGCAAACACGTAGCGCGGCGTCTCATCGGTGTTGCTAATGTCCACTTTAATAGGCACTGAGCTTAAATGGGTTCAAATGAAACCAATATACTTTTTTAACAAATAATATTTTTATCACAATTTTACGTACGTACTCTGTCTACCATGCTCCACAAAAGTCAACTTTTGGGAGTCCATGCAAAGATATCATCATTTACCAAGGGGTCACTAGGCTACTGAAAACCTTTATTCTAGTATGTAGGCGACATGGCTAGTAACTGGGCAATAATGACTTTCTCTTATTCATATTACCGACCAGCTCATATTACCGACCGGCTAATCTGTAACAACCAACCCCCTGTTGCGCGTGACATGACTTATACCTGGTCCACGTCAGACGGCGGGAAACCCGGTACCTGATCTTGATCCAAACTGTTTGAAACGCGTGTTAATCTTGTTCAAGTCTAAATACAACATAATAATGATAAAATTTTAATATTGTTTTGCTGACGATAATTACAAGCAGACGATGATGCAGTGTTTGATACATGGGGAAGACAGTTCATCTTTAACCCTTGACCCCATAGCTTGTTTACAAACAAGTAGTTTTGAAAATAGGTAACAGGTTATCACTTACAGTAGCTTGAAAGTAAAGTAGAATGTGCCTTATTCAAGTTTCAGCCTGCTTAAAGATAAAATCTGCTAGGATATAGAACTATTAAACGCGGTGTATGTCTATCATACTGTATAAATTGGGACTATTTTCTTCAGTACAGGAATATATCAAATGGGCTAAAAGGCGCTTCTTTCGGGGAAAGGGTTAACCCTTGGCCACCCTAGTCAACTACCGTCGACAGCGCAAACAGTTTGGATCATGATCAGACGCCGCGTGTACGCGGCGTCTCATCATGATCCGAACTGTTTGCCAATGTCTTAAATATAGCCTGAAAGCGAACGAGCAGACGACAGTATTAAAGCAGACGAGATAATGGCGGTGAAGGGTTAAAGCAGACAACAACATTTGGCGTGGCAAGGGCTAACATTTAGAAGACGTTGAACCCTTGGTATGTACATGTCAACCCAAAGGTTATAACACTCTACTCTGGATGAACGATGTTCACGTGTAGCCATAGTGATATTTAGTGTGGCCATTCACTTTATAATAATTATGTGTCTAGGTCTGGTGTTTTTAATCACCTGCGGCCCGTTTCATAAAACTTCGTAATGCAAAAACGTTCGTAAGTCAAAACTTTTAAACACAATATAATTTCTGAGTTATCTATCTTTTCCAGTCTTGTGACATCTCTATGGAATCGGGATGTCAAGACGATTCCAAAGAGATGTAACAAGACATGATTAGATGGAGAAATGAGTAATAATTAAGACTTATTTAATCTGATTTACGACAACATCTGTCGTACGAAGTTTTATTAAACGGGCCCCTGATTTAGCGGTATATAATGTTTAATTACCAAACACATACTCACAGTAACAATTTCCGCTACAGAAGGGCGTATAAGCATCTTTAAAATTACCATTTTCAAAGGTCCGCAAGTGAGATTAGTTGCTTGTGTGTTCTAATTGCGTTACCCTCTTGAAATAAAGTCTTTATTAGTAATAGTAGTATTACTGTTATTATTCTTATTCCACAAAAGTGTACAGTTGAATATTAACTTAAAATGTGAAGATTGAAGCAAGATGAAGGTAAAGCAGAAAGCTCCTGACGGAGCTTTCTACTTTACTTTCATCATGCTTTAAGCAGTATCCTGCGTTAAATACAGTTTCATATATTAGTGTTTTTCTTCTGACCTGTCGGAGTTATGTTTAGATTGGAACATTCTAAAACTTTCAAAGGGATGAGTTTTCTCTACATATGGTTAATGATACGGATAGCTGTAATTTGTGTGCACAATGTACAGTAGAGGATATCTTATTCTTTCCCGTTTAAACGCAAACGCAATGCACTAAACTGTGGAAATTTACTTTAAGAAAATTTAATGATATTTTTAATCTGAGTAGCAAACAGGTTGGAGCCTGATCAGACGCCGGGTAACCCGGCGTCTGATCTGGCTCCAACCTGTTTGCAACGGAAATAATAGTTTTAGTATATAAATGCGTTTGTTGGGAAAGAATAAAATATGAGTAAAGTTAGCGCAAGGGTCTCGTGCTGCACGAGGATCATGTTATCTCAAGTTGGAAAGTGTAAGACTATATAGATCCGATGTTACCCTGTTATCTATTTACCATTATGAACTATTCTGTTCTAAAAATAACTCCGACAGGTCAGAAAAATCGAACAATACAATGTAGGCGAGTTGCACTGGTGACTGTTGAGGAAAGGGGTTAAAGACTCTTGACCGTTTCGTGAATACGTTCATATGTTAGAACAGTCAGAACATATATATTATCCAACATGAACTCTAATTGACAAATTGGCCATAATGTTTACAAAACACATCGTTTATAAAGTGTATTTTAACAATGTTTATAATGCCCTAAAGGTAGTTCTAGATCGTGGGTATTTTTTGTTGTTTCTGTCTGTATGTTTGTTTTTAGTTGGTTTGCCTGTCTGTCTGCCTGTCTGCATGTCTGTATGTCTGTATGTCTGTCTGTCAATTACTGTAACGTTGGGAATAACTTTGGAACAGTATACGATAGAAAAATAAATAATTTTGGTCATAGCCTTAGAACTGAATGTGATAGAAAATTCGTCTTTGAATAGTATATTCTACTGAAGAAGCTCTTGAACCGATTGTAATTTAGGTCATTTCAGACAAAGGTCAATTACATTTAGAGGTCATGGTCACATGAGGGGAAAGGGTGTTTCACAAACACGTCTCGTTTTCTTTTCAAGGTCAATAGTTCTAAGATAGCTTTTTTTAAACGCAAGTATATCAAAAGGAAGGACATGACTAATTACTGGAAATATATTATATGCCTTTTTAATGTAACAACCAAAGAATAGACAAAATGAAGTGTTTATTAGAATAACCAATGTAAGATACATGTACCCAGGTAAATGAATTTTAGCGCAATTAATCGTGCCCAAAAGACACATTGGAGTAAACGTTATTCTTTCCCGTTTAAAAGAAATTAACCATTGTTTGACATTTCTAATTTCTGTTTGCAATTGAATTAATAGATTTAGCGTAACCGCGTTTATTGGGAGAGAACTGGGGTAGATCTGATCTCAACTATTATTATGCTGTTATTTGTTATCAATTTACTGTAAATTTATCACTTTCACATTTGTAAATAATAATTTAGGATACAGCGCCTTCTAATAATCCTCATTCTTGATGGAGAGAAGTATCAAGAAGAAGAAGAACAACAACAACAATAATAACAAGAACAAGAAGAAGAATATAATTAGATAATAATTTTGAGGTGAAATTTTTCAAGCAGATATAAAAGTTGGTAGTGGAATAGAAAGAGTTGAACGGAAATGAATAACATCTTCTTTGGCCAGGGCTGCCATAAGTTGAAATGAAAAATCCTAAGATTTCCAAATTTGCATTTTTCAAGTGCGATTTTACGAATCGTACCTTTATCCCATAACCTTTTTCTTATTTTGTTGACATGCGACTACTTAAAGCAGGCTGTAAGTAAAGCAGAATGCGCCTTAGGGCGCATTCTGCTTTACTTTCAGCCTGCTTTAAGCTACCATGTACTGGGAAAAAATCCGGAGATTCCGGAAAAATCCGGAGAAATGGCAGCCCTGTTGGCGACTCTAGTTTCTACGGTAAATCGCCTCGCTTGGTGCGGACACTAAATTGGCACTGTCCGGCTTCCGACCTAAATAAAAAAATATAATAGCTCCTTACTTCGTTCTTTTTAATTGTGTCGAGTTGTCAAGATAATAGATCTACTTTTTCAATTCAGGGTTTTGAATTTTGAAATCATTTATCTTGAATCACGAAGCAGTATACGTGTATATGTTCCCACAGGTACTTGACACATACTTTATTACATACTGTGGCGTTATTTGACGGAATTTGATGAAATAAAAAGTAGATATTGATAAATTAATCATTTCCCGAGGGTACCACAAAAGAATATCGGCGATCGAGTCTATTTTAGCATCAGCTTAAGTCGATAGTAAAGACTAGGTGTTGAATTGCGCTGTTTACCTTGTATCTATAATAGAAGTATAGAAAAAAAAGAAAAAAAATTTTTTTAAAAAGGGGGGGGGGGGGTTAATAGATAATAAAGTATGTGTCAAGTACCTGTGTATGTTCCCGCCTCATGCTTGAATTTTCGATATGAATTTGATCGTTTAATTTGTAATCTTTAATTTTGAACTTGTATTTATATCTTGAAGTTTAGATACCTACCTACATATCTTTTGAGTTAACAACTTTTTAAGATAGTATCATTGAAAATTCGAGTGAGATTGGCACTCTCTGGCTTCCGTATTCCATAATGCAAAACAGGAACCAGTCAATGACATTTGCCGCTGAATCACGTGTTAGGCGCCATGATTATTTTGTACATGAAGTATGTCAATTTGTTGTTTTCCAGACATTTGCAGGAGTTATGCAGAATATGTATGTATGTATTATTTAACCAAAAGATCTATCTTAATGTATAATTCTAAGCTGAACCAGGGTTTAAATGACATTTGGCATTTTATTTGAGAAACAAAAAGAAACTATAATAGTTTTAATAAGATTATAAGTGGCGGGAAGATACTGTACTTCGAATTTTGCACGATATTAATGGCGTCTCACCAGGATGTGAATTGTTTGACCATTCAGCCAGATGACTCAGTTCCCATTTTAAAAAGAAATCCAGAAGTCTTATTTTAAGAACAGTGGCAGACGACAATCGTTGCAGACGAAACGAAAAGCAAACGTTCAAAGAGTAGATTCTATTATAGGGCGTGGTCTTGCGGGACACTGCACGGTGTCCTCGCTGAAGATTACCTTCACAGGAGTAAGGACTTTAAAAACATCTCCTGACGACCTTTCGATCATAATGCCTTGCCAGACAATTTCCTTGCAAAAAGCATGGGTCTTATGGACATGTAGGTAGCAAAGAACCACTGAAGCTCCTTGTGTGAGATCCGACCTTTATTTTTGATAGTTTGGTTAGAAATAACCATTGAAAATCACTAGAGCATGGGTATAATCTGGACCTCACCAGGTAAATTGAGATTGGTATAGCTTGTGCTGCATGCTTTGACAGTTAAAGTCACACCTTTCTCAACTCAGTCATATATAAATTCATGGTTTAACCCTTATCCTGCTGGTCGCGACTTCACTGGTTTTTGCAAACAGTTTGGATCCAGATCAGACGCCGCGTAACGCCGGGTCTGATCTGAATCCAAACTGTTTGACACTCATCTTTAGGTTTCTTTAATTAAAAAATGTATAAATCTAAATTTAACAAACTTTGCAGACGACAACTTCGAAGCAGACGACTTTGCAGCAGGATAAGGGTTAAGTGGCAAAATGCTGAATAATTTTTTCCCGTCGCAGACGGGTCTGTTTTGTATTTTGACCTCAACTCTATGAAACAATTTAACAAATCAGGAATGATCAGAAATCCTGGTCAATGAGCACGTGCTTGAAATGCAGTACTCTTATCGGCCAATGGCCTAGACTGGCGTTTTGTTATTTTTTCACATCAATCTTGCGAGTGTAAACCTGGCAAAACATTGAGATGCAGTCTATGTCATCATTTCTAAATTTAGCGTGGATAAGCTCTAAATTTAGCTGTTAAGTCAGAATCTCTCTGGTTAAGTGAATACTGTACAGTGGAGAATGTGTTATTCTTTCCCAATAAACCTGTTTACGCTAAAACTATTATTTGCAGTGCAAACAATTTGGAGCCAGATAAGACGCCGGGTAACCCGGCGTCTGATCAGGCTCCAAACTGTTTGCCACCAAGATAAACATGAAATATCAGAATTGTCCAAAAGTTGTTCTTTTCTACGTTTTAGTGTTTTGCGTTTGCGTACGTTTGCGTTTAAACGGGAAAGAATAACAGATTCTCCACTGTACCCCACACAAAACTTTAACCTGCGACGGAATATCTTTTTTAAAGATATTTCTTGTTTTATTTACCCACTCTTTAATCAGTTTGTTCCAAAACATTAACCCTTTCACTGCCAAATTTGCTCTTTAGATGTTTACCCCTTTACTATTTCATTGTCATCTGCTTCAATTTTGTTGTTTTCAAGATCGTTTCAAAGTAAAATTAAATGTAGTATGACTTAAAACATATTGATACAAGTGTCAAACAGTTTTGATCCTGATCAAAAGCTGTATTATGTGGCATCTGATCAGGATCAAAACTGTTTGCAAAAATGCATGCCTTTAGCCATCATTGAGAGTGGAAGGGTTAATGCCATTTCATCACTATGACCTTAAAGGTCAGAAGGTCGTGGGGTCAGGTGGGATGTGATGTCATGTGACCTCTGGACTAACAGGTCGTGTAACATTACACCTGTGTTTGTATGGTTTCAGCCTGACCTGAGAAGAACCATTGAAGGTCACTCAGAGGTCACAGTGGCCTTCGGGAGCAGGATAAAACTTTGACCAGACTGGATTATGATTATAGCAGATGCAAGAAAATACTATACTCCCACAAGGCAGAGCTTTGGTAACCCTTTTCATAACTTATGCACCACTTATCCTCTTTACCGTTTGCCCTAGATTACCAGCCAATGGTAGGGCTCCATTTCAGCGAGAAATGAAAAAATATATCGCATATTCGTTCAATTTTGTACTTGGGTATGGCAGAGAAATAAACAAGTCATGAACCGGTCAAGGACACCGCGTGCTAAGGAGGAGCGTAGCGCATCATTACGTCATACAGCAACCGCTCAGCTGCGAATTACAGTATAACCTATGTACTGCGGCCTTTCAATGAAGAGGCCCGAATAAATCAAATATTTCTGTAGACAGGAGACTATAGTTAGTGCATAATGAAATTAATATGAAACGCATTAATCATGTCCTGCATTAACTCATTGAACCCTAGGTGACGAGTACACTCGTCATTTAAAATGTACCCGTTACACTTGTCCACTGCAAACATTGTAGAACCACATCGTAGATCTCCTATTACAAAATGGCCTAGACTCGAATTGTTCATTGTATAAGTGTTGGGTTGAGAGGGTTAAGCAGTCGACCTGTGGGTATTGTCTTCTTTTGTGTAATCGTTTTACAAATATTTGACTGTAAAACGTCTCGAAAGAAATGTGCTTATTTTCAATATTGTACTAAAATACGGTTGCTTTTTATCAATGCATAAGGCAAACAATACAGATGCTCATATAAGTGTTTTCTTCTTGCGTTAAACAGCCACCCGTCTTCAACCCCTTCGGTGACATGTGCATTTTTGTCATTAATAGTATAATGCACTAAACAACACAGTCCAGATGAATGTCATTTAAAAACCAAGAATGCTCTTGACTTAGGATGTTTTAACCCTATAATTTGTGGGGGGTTTTCTAAACTGAATTTAAAACAATTATTGCTTGACTCCATTAGTGCATGAATGAAGAAAGGACTCGAATCTTTGTTGATCAGGTGCTGCTTAATGCTTGGTATTTTTTAGCAAATCAATTGATGAACCATTTTCATGTCACGCCAGTCCACAGCAGCTCTTTCACGCCAGTTTTCAACACTTTACTGTCGGAACTCAAATAAAAATCGTCCTCAATTGAATCTATTTTTAAATTCCATTTGGGTGACACGGTTTTGTTTCTAATTGGAAATGCCTACAGCGAGCTCTACACGCGTACAGGGTTCCCGGTCGATTTTCTAGTTTTTCGTGTGACATCATGTGTAAAAGTGAACTCGCCGGCTTCCGAAAATACAAAGCACCGCCCACCGCCCTTTCATTGGCTGACAAACTAGGTCGAGCGGTAATTTGGGTTGAGCGATAACTTAGTATAGGTAAAGTAGGTTGAACGGTAACTGCCATACTCTAGCCAACGTGCCATATTTGAGGCAAACGGTAAATCAGTTACAGTTCATTTGTTTGAAAATTATACAACATAACCTGTTCGCTCCCTACGGTCGCTCCAGGTTATATTGCATAATTTTCAAAAAATGAACTATAACTAATACGTATCTGTTCAGAAAATCATCACATAGTTATACAGTCTAGCTTACCCATACTTCAAAGTTTCCATCTTGTGGTATGTCAGCCATCTTTTAACCCATTACCCCATAGCCTGTTTCTAGTTTTGAAGACATGTGACCACTTAAAACAAGTTGAAAATAAAGCAGAATGTGCCTTAAGGCACATTCTGCTTTACTTTCAGTCTGTTTAACTACTGTCTACTCAAAATAGAAACTATTCGCATTTTTATTGTAATGTGCTTTGAGAATACAACATTTTCAAGCAAATCAACAAGGGAATGGCTGCAATATGCTTGGTTTTCAACTCTATGAACAATATACAGTGGGAAATACGCTATTCCTACCCACTTTACGCGTTTCTTAAGCGTTTCTTACGCGTTTAGTATCCGTTTCGTTAAACGCGTTTCCTAGCCGTTTCTTTACGCGTTTAAAAGAGCCCGGATGAAAGGGTCATCACTTAGCCGACGGACCCCTAAGCCGAGACTGCATTGGTATAATCGTTTATTAACGCGTTTAAACGCGTTAAAATCGTTAGGCGTTAAATGTTCATTAACCGTTCACTATGCGTTTCTTATGCATAGATTAATGCGTAAATGGGTAGAAATAGCGTATTTACCACTGTATTGATAAGTAATAAGTTTGTATACAGTATTAAATTTAGAATTTTCTATAAAAAAAAATTCAAAACAGGAGCAATTTAAGTGTCATATATATCTATATATACTATATGGGTGACAAACAGTTTGGGGTCTGATCAGGATCCAATCATTTTGCAAAAGTTTTTCATTACTTCTCTCTAGTATTAAAAGGGTTAATAGAATTGAATTGCAGAATCTTCAAAATTAGATTTCTTACAAATTTATTTTCGAAGTTTTGACAAAATTTCAATTTAAACAAGATTTGAGTATAGAAGTCCTGTTGTTCAACTCATTGCACTATTTTTTTTTTCAGGGACACCCGGTGATTTCACGGGCTTTGATTGGACACTTGATATTAAATTACAGCCTTTGGTCCAGGGGATATTGGATTGTTAAAAGTTGAATATACTGATTCATCCAGATAATAATGGTTAGTATAGACCTTCTAAATTACCTTGAACATTAAACCCTTTACCATATATCCTGTTTCTAGTATTGAGAATAGGTGACCACTTATAGCAGGTTGAAGGTAAAGCAGAATGTGCCTTAAGGCTCATTCTGCTTTACTTTTAGCCTGCTTTGAACTACTATCTGCTAAAATAAAGAAAATATTTCTCATCGTATGTGTTCATGACTGTAAAGATTAATGGAAGTATTTTCTCAAGTGGTTGAATAATTTGAATGCGCTAATAGGCGCTATAGTTTGAGGGAAAGTTAAGACTGCATAGAAATGTTGACTGCTTGTATTTCTGAGATGCAGATCAAGAGCATTAAATTTAAACTGAAGAAGCTGGTAAGAGTGTCAGATTGATTGGATTCTGCTTAGATGCAGAGATGGTCGAGGAATGCAGAGCTCCAGATAAATAGTATTCAACCTGCTTGAAGTGGCTAGCTAAACTTCAAATCTAGAAATGGGCTATGGGGTAATTGTTTAAAGCATATTGAAAGGAAAGTAGAATGTGCCTTAACCCTTTGAACCCTAATCCCGCATATAGGCGTCCTTTTCAAACAGTGAACATGTGATAAGTACATTTGTCCTGTGCAAACAGTGAAGACCCAGATCAGAGGGCTCCGAAAGGAGCCCTCTGATCAGGGTCTTCACTGTTTGTCACAATGCCAAACATTGACAAAAACAACCCTTAAAAGTCTGAAATGGACTAGACTAAAATGGAAACTGGAATTGTCCATTTAAAGTTTCAGGGAGGAAAGAGTTATCCTGGTTCACCCAATTACCGGTGATCTAAGGATTCGTCTGACTATTTCTCATCAATTAATAAGGTTTTTAACTAAAAAATATATTAAACGTATAAAGTAAACATTTCTTTATGATTTTCAGCTTTAATATATAAATACACCCATAATTTGACATAAATAATCATAGTCAACTGTAGCGAGTGCGCCGCCATGTTTGTTTTGGTTACTCGTCCTATTATCGGTGATGAGGTAAAATGACACCCGGAATAATTTTCAGGTATCGGCTTGAACTTCTATCAAACATTATTAAGAAAGGCTATCTGTTAACATAATTTTTAACTGAAAAGTTGTAATATTTTCCGTCACATTTTTAACAGTGGGGGCAATGGAATATGTCACATTATACAAATAGGTTAAATGGTTTTATATGTGGGGAGAAAATGATTTATCTTGCGTAATTAATAAAAAATGCACACTTTCCCTTTAGGAAAGTTTTTTTTGCTTTATACACATTAGTCTTGAGCAGCAGCCGAAAGATAAACGGAAGTTACGATTTTACACATGCGCGTAGCGGCGCTATGCGGAATACTCGGAAGTCACCGGTAATAGGATGTCCACGGTAAACGGGTCAATAGCGGTAATGGGCATTCTACTTGACTTTCAGTCTGTATTTCGAAAACCAAAATGCTTCTTTCTGTATTAAACCCTATGATGTGACTACTCATTTGAATTGTCTCTTGAGATGATTCAAATGAGTGGTCACATCATAAAATTTAACACATTAGCTGATAAATATGCCATTAACGCCTTAGATTTATTCCTCCACTGAAGTAAAGAGTTTCTATTTATACAGTCACGATTATGAACCATAAGAAATATTGCCTATATCCTAGCAGATGGTAGCTTAATCCAGTCTGAAAGTAAAGCAGAATTCAAAGGCGCATTCTGCTTTACTTTCAAACTGCTTTAAGTGATCACCTCTCTCCAAAACTAGATTCAGGTTATGGGATAAAGGGGTTAAGTGATACATAAAGATAATATTTCCAGAAATAATTAAATTGTGGCCCCTTATCTGGATCCTTGTTAGGGTCAGGTGTTTGGCTGGGGAAGGGTTGTTATTGATGGGTATTGATGTAGTTAACCCTTAGCCCGCCAAATAAATTGTCGTCTGCTATATTTCTCGTCTGCTTCAAGTTTCAAAGTGCTTCAAAGTTGCTCAAAATTGCTGAAAATGTTGTCCGAGTGTCAAACAGCTTGGATCCGGATGAGACGCCGAGTTACTCGGCGTCTCATCCGGATCCAAGCTGTTTGCATATGGAGCTATAGTCGTGAGTGGCAGGCTAAGGGTTAACAGTTTCCGATATGTTTGAAAGAACTAATAATTTGCTACCGATTCATATCTGGACAGCTTTACACCTAAACACCCATTTAATATTGCTTTTTATGAATAAAAGGGAATTAAAAGTCTATATAATTATATATCTTGTTATGAAAACCAGTTTTAAAGGCTTAACCTATAGTGTGCTAGGCAATTGAGAATTGAACCTTTAGTATGCTGATCAGGATTCAAGCTGTTTGTCACATACTCATCATAAAGTTTTTCTGTCAAAATGTCAATTATGTAATTAGCAGATGACATTGCAGCTGTGAATGGGTTGCACATAATTGTCTTCTTTAGGGAACTGTGACGGGTCTTTATAAGGAGGGAGTCATTGTTGGAAGTGTCGTTGTAGGTAGGGAGCATTGTCTATAATAAGGAAAGAGTTAAAGCAACAATTTTAGATATATCTACTGATGGGAAAGCGAAAATTGGGTTTGAAGGGTTTGCCCACAGGTACTTGACACATACAGCGCCGGGTCATATTATAAACAATATGGCCGTCACGTTATGGACTGTAAGATTTGTCTACCTTTGACTATGTTTTATATTTAGGTTACTGTACATAAAACATCGATGATGACTTAACCATTACACAGACGTCATACATATGACGTCATAACCTAAAATCTTGGAATATACTCTCGTGTTTGTTTTCTTTTAGTGATCTCGTAAGTGATGGGGAAAGCCAAATATCTGTGTACCAGTGTGATAGAAATTAGTGTAAATAAATACTTAAAAGATGGAAAATGCTCTAAAAATGCAAAACTGCTAGGATTTTTAATAGATGTTCAGTATTTGCTGTTGCTAATCGGCATAAACAAAGAGGAATAATAGTATACAGGCTAAGAAGTGGAAAGAAGAGAAATGCCAAAGCCCTGGCTGTCCGTCCAAGGTCAGCCTCGTGATTTGTTACTGTATTTCCTGATACGGAGTACAGACAATATCTGTTGTTGGTAGCAAAATGCATGCACATATCTTAATAGATATTAACGACACCAATCTTTGGCGAGTTGTTGGTAGACATTTCACAAAACAGGTCTTATATTTTCCCAAATGAGTGTGCTGGTACATAGGGTGCGGAGTGTGGCACAGTTAAAACGAAGACACAGCAATAGTGGACTTTTATGGCCAGCTCAATCCCCAAATGCCAATAATATTGAAAACTGTTGGTTGTTGCTAAAATCCCAGCCCAGGAAAAAAGTAGCTCGCATCCAAAGTAAGCAGGACTTTGAGAGTAAAATCAGATCAATCTCGACTAACATTCCTCTTCATTACATAAAAACCTTGTAAAACTCTCTCGCATAGCAAACGGTAAAAATTATAAGAGCCAAAGAACACATCACTGAATATTGATGTTAAAAATGCTTTTTTACATCCTTGCTATAAAGTTATTTGTAAGTGTTTGGCAATGTTGATAATACGCCGTTACGTCAATGACGTCATTTTGTTTATAATAATATGACCCGGCGCTGTACTTTATTATCTATTACCCCCCCCCCCCCCCCCCCCCTTTTTAAAAAAAAAAAAAAATTTTTTTTTTACTATACTTCTATTATAGATACAAGGTAAACAGCGCAATTCAACACCTAGTCTTTACTATCGACTTAAGCTGATGCTAAAATAGACTCGATCGCCGATATTCTCTTGTGGTATCCTCGAGAAAGGATTAATTTATAAATATCTACTTTTTATTTCATCAAATTCCGTCAAATAACGCCACAGTACGTGAATTATAACGAAAATAAGCCTAAAAAAGTTTTCTGTCGTTCTCTTGGTACATAGCAACGAATGTACATGTAGGGGTGATCTGTTATTTGTCCACAATAAACGGCCTATGCCACTGGAACTTTCACCAAATATTATAAATCATCTTTAAATGAAATATTATCAGTTTTATATAATTTACATAGAATGCAAAATTAAAAGAAACTTTACCTGTTTAATTTTGACCAATGAGATCGCTCCGTTCATTCAATTCATTCCGGTATTCAAAATGGCATTCACAATGAAATGAGTCTTTCACTTGTCAATTTCATGCCAAATTACATGTATATTTCATATAGCTGATAGTGAAGAGGGCCATGTTCCGACACAAACGCGTTTGCTCTAATGAAATTAGGTGAAAGTTCCAGCCGTAAAGGCCGTTAAATGTGCAAACCGACTAGATTACCCCTTATTTTGGGCAATAAATTCTGTACCAAGAGAACGACATAAAACTTTTTGATGGTTATTTTCGTTATAATTCACGTACTGTGGCGTTATTTGACGGAATTTGATGAAATAAAAAGTAGATATTGATAAATTAATCCTTTCCCGAGGATACCACAAGAGAATATCGGCGATCGAGTCTATTTTAGCATCAGTTTAAGTGGATAGTAAAGACTAGGTGTCGAATTGCGCTGTTTACCTTGTATCTATAATAGAAGTATAGTAAAAAAAAATTTTTTTTTTTTTTTTAAGGTGGGGGGGGGGGGGTGTTAATAGATAATAAAGTATGTGTCAAGTACCTGTGGGTTTGCCCTTACTCCTGACAGAATTCTACAATTATTATACACATACGTAACAAACAAATAGTGTAGGCCCTGATCAAAGGGCTCCTTCAGGAGCTCTGTGACCAGGGTCTGCGCTGTTTGTCAAACTTGTAAATTATTTTTAAGACACCATTCAAGAGTCAATAGATATTTTACTGATTAATTTTCATAAATTTAATAGGGCTACAGATAAATGGAGTGTTTCAAAACTAAAATACTTATTTCTGCTTTAAACCCTATGGTGTCACTACTCATTAGAATTGTCTCAGAAAGACGATTCCAATGAGTAAAAACACTATAGGATTTGGAGCTGAAATAAGTGAGAAAACATATGTTCAGTTTTCTCCCTGTTACCTGGAGCGTTGATTTTAAATTTGAATTTTTTTAAAGCTTTGTTAGGGTTTAGGGTATTGTTGCCTTTCCGTTGCTGACCTCCATAAATAACAGTTGAATAAATTCCAATAGATTGCGGGCATTCCAGTCTAGCCCAAGCAATTACCCATATTACCCATTTGACCTCCACATGACCCCTCCAGTGGTTACCTGAGAGGTCAAAAGGTCACGGTGAACTGGTACAAGTTGCACACTCGTCAGAGTTACTCAAGCGTGACAAATAACAGGAGGCGGATATTTCGTTGATTGAATGAGCAATAAAAACCCAAGCCCAATTTTTTGATACAGTCAAAATCTGGTTTAGCGTAGAAGACGTCATTCTTTCCCAAATAAATATTTTAATAGCCTAAAACTTTTATTTCCATTACAAACAGTTTGAAGCCAGATCAGACGCCTGGTACCCCGGCGTCTGATCAGGCTTCCAATTGTTTACTTCTCATATTAACATGAACAATATTATATTATAACAGTCAGAATTGTTGAAAAGTTATTTAAATTCAGGGCTCCAGATAAGAGTAGTTTTTCAAAATCTAAAACCTTTATTTCTGCATTAAACCGTATGGTGTCACTACTCATCAGAATCGTCTCTTCGAGACGATTCTAATGAGTAGTGACACCATAAGGTTTGGTGCTGAAATGAGTGAGAAAATGTTGAATTTGTTCAGAAAACTACCCCTTATCTGGAGCCCTGTAAATTTAATTGAATGTTTTGTTCACACTTTCAGTGGAAACTGGTGTCAAATTTAATTTAACTATTTCCAGGGCTCCAGATAAGAGGTAGTTATTTCAACAAATCAAACATTTTATCAATCATTTCAGCACCAAATCCTATAGTGTTACTACTCATTAGAATCGTCTCGAAGAGACGATTCTAATGAGTAGTGACACCATAGGGTTTAATTCAGAAATAAAGATTTTAAGTTTTAAAAAACTACCCTTATCTGTTGCTCTGTATTTCCCTCATAAAAACACTGTTTTTGTATCTACTAATTCAACATTTACTGTTTGATCTTATATACATGTTTATCTGTCCTGGTAAGGTTTTTGTAATTTTCTAACCCATTTCCACATAGCCGGTTTGTAGTATTGGAGATAAGTTCCCACTTAAAGAGGCTGGCAACCGGATGGTGTTCTTGTCAAAATAAAATAAAATACTCAAATAAAAGCAAATTTGTGGCATTACTTGGCTTTTGACATTAAAAAAATATGATCAGTCCAAAAAACGTCTCAAGAATCATCACCGAATCTTAGTTTTTTAGATATTTTCCATCGTTTTTCCATAGCGTTTAGCTAACGGTATAGTTGTTGTTGTTGCTTCTCTACACGGGGTCAGACATAAACCCGAGCCGAATAATGTTCTATTAATAGCTATCATTGAAGTACGTTAATTCGCTACCATATATATAGAGAGCGTCCGTAGCCGAGGGCGTAAAGGCGATGCCTCATTTTTCATTTTTGTCTCCGCATGGATGGTCACGGGTTCGAATCCCACCAGAGCCTCTTCTTTTCTTTTTTTTTGGAAATGCATTTTTTAACAGAATTTATTATCCTAAACTAAATTTTACCCATTTATATAAGCATTTGACATATATTTACAAATTACTATTTTTAATGCTTGATCCGGTTGCGAGCCTCTTTAAAGCAGGTTAAAAGTAAAACAGAATGTACCATTATGTGCATTTTGCTTTAGCTTCCTTATTCAAGGATGAAAAAATATTTCCTATCGTAAATAATCATGCCTGTATAAAGTTGTACTATTTTCTTCAGTGGAGGAATAATTATTGATAGATGTAAAAAGAGGAAGCAGAAACAATTGTTATTTTCTTTTTACATGTATTATAAATATTTTAATGACGTTTTCACAGAAAAAACCCACAAAATTGATTACCCCGACGTCACTAAACTAATTATGACGTGACGTCACAAAAAGTGATTATCATCACTACATGATTGTAGTGATGATAATCAACAGTGACAATATCAAATTTATCTAACTGAGAAATCTCTATAAATCATTGATATGTGTATATAATAAATTACAGGCCCGTAGCCATGCTGAGGCACACCGAGGCACTTGCCTCGGTGAAATTTTGAAAAGTGACCAAAAATAAAATGAAGCAATTTCCGAAAAATTAAATTAGAAATCTATTAAAAAATGTATTAAAATCACTTAGAGTGAATTATGATACATGTTATTTGGTAAAAAGTATCTTCTCAAGTTACATTCAATCACGTACTAGACTAGATCAACAAGCCTCTGCGCAGGAGATCGGCGTTGTCCTATGCAACGTCAAAGAATATGCAACCGTAACGTCATACATTTTTTACGCCCACACCGGTTTCAGCTCTGCAACATAAACATGGTGGATCTGGAAACTTATCCATGCCAAATTGGCTTTTTTGAAGGTCACTCTACTACGTTCAATCTGGAAATGCTGCATGTGATTGGGGTTGTAGGTTTTGTAGGGCTGCTGTTGTTCATGGCGGGCATAGAGCTCAACCCAGGGCATTTCCTCATTGATCAGGTAACAGGGACGTAGCCAGCGATACGCACTTACGCACGTGCGTAACGTGAATTTGAAAAATGAAAATTCAAACATGGCCTAAACTGACATAAAAATCAAAAGCTAAGTGGGGTTAGACCATATTGTCTAAATGAAAATTTCAAACACACTTCAGAGCTCACCATTTCAGTTCTAATTTCCGTTTTTCTCCCGGGGAGAACCCCGGACCCCACCAGCATTTGTCAATATCAAGTTTCTAAGCAGACTCAAACACCTTTCAGAAATTCAAGAACTTCAAATTCAAGATTCTAACTACATTGTACAGAGTTGGCAGCCTAAAATGTACGGTGCTTCCGGTACCTCTCGTGCGTCTAAAAGTTGAAGAATTCCAGCAGAAAACAATTTTCGTCATAAAAGTATGTTACCTCTAATATAAAGGAACACAATTGTATGGTTCAGTGACATCAGATAGATCGTATTCAGTGCCCCAAATACACTTCAGAGCTCACCATTTCAGTTCAGATTTTCATTTTTTTCCCGGGGGACGCTCGGACCCCCGCCTTAAAGCGTATTCTGCTTTAATTTAACCTGCTTTAAGTGTTCAACTAGAAACAGGCCACGAAGTAAAGGGTTAATAGCGATATTTTTGTTTGTAGAGAACAAGGAGTTCGGGGATCACACGCATTTATCGCTGTTACTTTTCCGTATGAAAATGTATTAGTGATACAATATCTGGTTTACAGGATGAATAAGTTGCGTTTTAACGCACTACGACACAAAATAGGTCATACAGCGCCGATGAATAATGATGATTACAAGAAATTTTTAGAATTTAAAGTATGCAATTTTAAGAAAAAAACACCCCAAATATACGCCAAATTGCACCCTCGGAAAAAAATTCTCCGGGGGTGCATGCCCAGGACCCCCCTAGAAAAGATGTGCCTCGGTGCTTTTTAGTCTCTGGATACGGCCCTGAATTATAATTATAAACAGAAACAATTATTATTATTATTGTAAACAAAAACAATTAAATTAATTTTGGTGCCTTCACTTTATCAAAGATTTCCACTTACCATAATTTCATATGTAACTTTTATTTATATTATAACAGCTAGCACAAGTTGATGACAAACTTTTCATCTACCAATGTGATATCACACAGTCGCCCTCACAGCCCTCTCAGATATGGTAAGTGATTAACATTTACCTATTTATACCCAGTGGATTCTTCCCTGTTTATATATTGGATTAGTCCATTTGTTATCAAAGGGGTGCCTGGTCTAAGTTTTTCATTTTCATTTTGTTTTATATTGAAATTCCTATCAGCAAACAGTGTAGACTCTGATCAGACGCCGCATAATGCGGCGTCTGATCAGAGTCTACATTGTTTGCCTATGTCCCATATATGGGATCATGGGCACAAATGGGTTAAGTCTACTTATGCTAGAGGCCAAGCCGATACATGTGCCACAGTGATTACCTTTGCCAACAGTTTAGATCCTGATGAGACACTGTGTAATGCGGCGTCTCATCAGGATGCATCGTCTCATCAGGATCTTACTGTTTGCCACTCTGACCCTGTTTTGAAAAGAAATTTAGAAAATTCTATTCTCAGAACATTTGCGATGACAATTTTTGCAAACAGAAAAATTACCCATCATGCTAAGAGTTAAGGGTTCCAGGTAAGAGGTAGCAAATTCAAGTTTTCCAACATAATTTTATATTGAACATTCGACATAATTATTTATTATATGCCTTTGTATGATATCGAGCATTTCTGCGTGTATTTGCACAGTAAAATACAAGAGTCTGTATCAGCCACCTTGTATCAGCCACTTTGTATTTTACTCTGACCTCGCTTTCGATTTAACGTGACGTCATTTACGTACGTGTACAAGTGCCGCGTTTTTCATTGTGGCAAACAAACAAATCTTGTTCTGCTTCAAATAACTAATAAATTTTGGCTATAAAATGATTTAAACAACTATTTAATTGTTTCTGGTGTCTATTCAAGGCATATAATAAACACATCACCAGTTGGCAGTGTGCTACAGAGTGTTGCATTTAGCTCTTGACGTTTTTGGCGGAAACAACCGATCAGACTCGCGCCAAGGCGCTCGTCAGATCGGTTATTTCCTTCAAAATCGTCTCTCGAGCTAAATACATCACTCTGTATCGCACTGTCAACTGGTAATGTGTATATATCTGCACCAAACCACTCATTAGAATATTTGTATTATGCAGACATAAACAGAGCTCCAGATAAGGAGAGTATTTCAAAAATTAAAATCTTTATTCCTGCATTAAACCCTATGGTGTTACTACTCATTAGAATCGTCTCTTCTGGAATTGTTGTTTACTCCCTCTTATCTGGGGTCCTGCATAAAGATTTTAACGTTTTGAAATACTTCCCTTATTGTTGAAACTGATAGAAGGCCCACACAAATAGGTCAGTTACAAATTTAAGGGGAGTATATTACAAGGGGCTTGATGGGGTCAGGTCCACTTGGGGCCACTGAGCTCCTGTATAAGTTACAGAGCAAGATGACCGGTTGTTCAACCCATGTACCATGGCTGTAACAATACACTTGTAGTAGATCCCAGTATCCTGATTTTTAGCTCACCTGGCACAAAATGCCACAGTGAGCTATTGTGATCTCCCTGTGTCCGTCGTCCATCGTTGTCCGACGTCTTTCGTCGTGTGTCGTCAACTTTTTCTTTAAAGATCTTCTTCTTGAAAACTACTGGGTCAATTTTATTTACACTTCATAGGATTATTCCTTGTAGGGTACTCTCTTAGATGTCTTCAAATATAGGTCATCTAATTGAAATAGTGGTTTGCCATGGCAACCAATTGAAAAAACTTTAAAAATCTTCTTGTCAAAAACTGCTGAATTGAAAATAATTTTACCGAAATGTGCCAACAGTGACCTCTATAAGATTTCTTAAAATATTGTTCCTATCTTAAAAAAAGAGCCCCATGGGGCATATTTCGCTCACCTGAGAAAAGCTGACAAAATAGAGATAATGATTTATGTCCAGGACTGGGTCATTTTTTACCCGAGGGGCATAATTTGAACAATCTTGATAGAGGACCTGTAGATGATGCTATGTTTATACCTGTGATCCATTTTTAGCATTAATGTAACATATGCTTTTCGAACAAAACGGGAGAAAAGTCGGGAAACAACTTTGACTCTATGTGAGAACCTCGCCGGTAAAAAACTGTCATTTCTCAACACGTGGAGTGAACAAATATATGTCAATAATTGCCCTATCTATCAGTGAAATAAGTGTCATGCTATGCAGAATGACAATTGTCAGTTACATAAATTACGCCAAAACGAACTATAGGCGCATGGAATTATACCGATGAAAGTCTACTTTCATTTTCAACGGAAGAGCGTCCTAAGTGGTTTTAGATCAATAATTCGTATCTTGACTATCCTCAGATGTTATCATTGAGTTTATTGACTGGTTTCACATAATTGCTTTATAAGCCTCGTTGTGATTATTCTGGTTCCCTGCGTTATGTAACGTAGTGTCAGGGACAGGTAAACCAGTGAATGTTGTGATAAAGTGACAAAAAGGGAAACCGTTCAAACCGTTCAAACGGTATCCGCTTCGAAAAATCAGAAAGTAATTGATCAATCGTAGGGCGTGTTCGATTATCAGTTCCAGAACTGTTTGGAACGATTCCATGGAATTAGTAAATCAAATAAAAACGGAATTGAACCCTTGCAAATATGGTAGTCTGGTTCCCTACTTATTACAACTTTGCTGTCGAGGCGTTCGTAAATTGTGCCGGGAACCATGATGATACGTCACAATTCTGCTCACACCACCTCCTCGGGCAGAATTGATAGAACAGTTCTAGAATTGAATTCCGGACCATTCGATTTCGATTCCGTCAATCCGGAAGATTCCGGACTGATAAACGAACACGCCCATGGAAACTGCTCTCTGCACTGGCCACGCCATCACTTTACAAACGGGTATTCCCCAATTATTAACCCATTACCCCATAAATATGCCTTTTTACGCCTCTAGTTTATTCATCCACTGAGGAAAATAGTTCAAATTTATACAATCATGAATATGTACCATAAGAAATATTTTCTACATTATAACAGACTTTTGCTTAAAGCAGGCTGAAAGTAAAGCAGAATGTGCCCTAAGGCACATTCTGCTTTACTTTCAACCTGCTTTAAGTAGTTACTTGTTTTCGAAACTAGAAACACGCTATGGGGTAATGGGTTAAAGCTTTTTTGCCGTGTTAACCCCCTTATCATTAATCTCAAATAACCAGCCCCTTTCTAATGTGTCAGAAATGGACCGCCCGCGGCTGGAATACACACGCACTGACTTATGACATGGTCACATGGGTGAATGGTTCCGCTGTAGGACCTGAAAACAGCAACGTTTACAGATGTCCGTTTCTTGTTTCAACGAATGGAATGATATTTTGACGGAAATTCAACCAGTCAAATATCAATTTTTCAAGAGACCCTATTCAGGATTTTTTTTCAAATCGGGGTTTTAGTCAAATAATCAGGGTGGTTGGGTTTTGTCTTCAGAATCGAGAGACTCCCACCAGATCGGGGGAGTTGGGAAGCATGGACTTTTTAGCTCACCTGGCATGAAGTGCCAATAAGGTGAGCTATTGTAATCGCCCTGTGTCCGTCGTCCGTCGTCGTCCGTCCGTCAGTCCGCACGCACGAAAGGTCCTATGTTGGGTAGGGAGAACAATAGATTCCATTCATTCCGTGATTGCCCTATTGTTATTGTTGTTTTTTTTTGTTGCTATTGGGTACTTTTAAACAAAAGAAAAACCCAACAAGTGCCAAAATGAAAGGACGTCCGTCCGTCCGTACGTGCAGCTAACTTAGAGTAAGGGGCCATTTTAGTGGACCAGGGTTATAGATAAGGCGCGTATTTGCGTAAATACGCAATTAAATACAGTAGAAAAGCAATTACTTTCAAATCCATGCGTACTGAAAATCAATTATTGAAAGGGTTTACGCAAAAGAATTCAAGCAGGCGCGTATCATACGCTATTAGTCGCATTTCTCAAGTGTAATGACGGGATGTTTACTATGACACCGGGTGAATATTTTACCGATACACCGGTTAGCCTGGTTATTTATTTCCAAGTAATAGCCTATAGGATTTATGCAGCGCCGCTTTTCGTTAGCCTTGTTTAATTAGTAAACCAGTCACATCGTCTGCCAGAATTTCTTCTGTCAAAATGGCATCGCGCAGACGGAAAAAGCGAATCGCGCAACACAAAAAATATTATTCAATTACGTTCAGCCTTCCGCGAACGAACCAGAAATAATTTGTAACGGTGTCGTGAATGAAATTTTGAATGATTCGTGTAACAGCCAAAAAAGAGGTTGTTACCGATATAATCGACGAGCTTTTGTCCCGAAACTGTAGGCCCTAAGTCACCAAAGAAACACGACAGTGCTAAAGTTAACAAAGTTACGGTAAAGGAATCCTGGAATGGCTTTTAAAGTTTCAGTGGCTGAAAATTAATGAATCTTACACAATGAATCTTACATGAGCTGTTGCATTTGTGTTGAAATGAGATCGAAACTGAAATTATCGAGTGTAGGCAAACGAGGGTACAGTACATCAAACATTCAGCTTGTGTTTTGTATTAAATGAAAAAAAAAATAGAGTAAAAAGCAATTCATATCAAATTGATGGAGTAACGGTTTTTTGGATACTCAATTGAAATTCAGAAAACCCAATTCTTAGAAAATAGAGGGAGTAAATACCCAATTAATGCAAAACCTTATCTATAACCCTGGTGGACTGTGAACAAATATAGGGCTATTGGCAGTTAAAGGGCCATGGCCCATTAACTGGTTCTAAAAATTGCAAAAATGGTATCAGAGGGCCTCAAGGGAGGTAAAAAATAAGTTTTCAAATTATGGCCCTTTGCCACAAATGTCCATAATCTGTCCTTATGTAGGGGGGTGACTTTAAAGGGCCATTTTGGTTGCTCAGATAATATCAATGGGCCACGTGTGGCCCTTTAACTTGGACATATGGCCCTTTAAATTTTGGCCCCTTAGCAGGCTGGCCCTTAGACCTAAGTTAGTAGTCCGTCCGTCCGTCGTCAAACTTTTTGTTTAAACATCTTCTTGGAAACCACTGGGCCAATTTCTTCAAAACTTCATGGGATTGTTCCTTGTAGTGTACTCTCTCAGATTTCTTCAAATATAGGTGATCCAATTGAAATTGTGGTTGCCATGGCAACCAAAACTTTAAAAATCTTCTTGTCAAAAACTACTTGTCCGAATTGAAAATAATTTTACTTATATGTGCCATTGGTGACCCTCTATCAGATTTCTTAAAATAATTTTCCTATCTTAAAAAACATGGCCGCTAGTGGGTGGGCAGATTTTCCTTATATGGCTATATAGTAAAAATCTTCTTGTCTGAAACCACTGGTCCGATTTGAAAGTAATTTCACACAAATGATTCATGGATGACCCTCTACCAGATTTCTTAAAATAATTTTGATATCTAAAAAAATATGGCCGCCAGTGGGTGGGGCATGCTTTCCTTATGATACTGTATAATAGCAACTTTAAAAATCTTCTTCTGTGAAACTACTGGTCCAAATTGAAAATAATTTCACATGAATGATCCATGGGTGACCCTCTACCAGATTTCTTAAAATAATTTTGCTATCTTAAAAAAACATGGCCGCCAGCAGTTGGAGCACGTTTTCCTTATGATACTGTATAGTAAAAACTTAACAAATCTTCTTCTGTGAAACTACTGGTCCAAATTGAAAATAATTTTACACAAATGATCCATTGGTGACCCTCTACTAGATTTCTTAAAATAATTTTGATATCTTAAAAAACATGGCCGCCAGTGGGTGGAGCACGTTTTTCTTATGATACTGTATAGTAAAAACTTAAAATATCTTCTTCTGTGAAACTACTGGTTTTAAATTGAAAATAATTTTACACAAATGATCCATTGATGACTCTCTACCAGATTTCTTAAAATGATTTTGTCATCTTTAAAAACATGGCCCCCAGTGGATGGGGCAAATTTTCCTTATATTTCTGTATAGAAAATCTTTAAAAATCTTTTTCTCTGCAACTATTGGTCAGTTTTAAGAATATTTTTACACAAGTAATGATGGTTGACCCTTTGCCAGTTTTCTTCAAATAATCTTCCTAGTTCAAACAACATGGCTTAAAGAGGAAATTTAATCATTACTGGTCCATTACCATGACCGTAGACATGGGTACCAGGTGAGCGATTTAGGGCCGCATGCGGCTCTTGTCATTAAGTTTGACAACTCTTGCACAAAATTTGACAGAATTACATGTATGGCCCTTTATAACTTGAAAGGACAAGGTTCATGCACGAAGCCTCCGTTTTGGCCCTGTAATAATTTTTTTTTTCCAAAATATGTTTTAGCCATATTTTCTCTTTATATGTCAATTTCAGATATTAATACTTCATATTATACATAAAACTCAAATCAAATTCAAGTTTTGACGACTTTATAGTTTCTTGGCAATGGACCACGAGGCCAAAAAAGGCCAAAAAGGCAGATTTTTGGTACAATTCAGGGTATAAATCATAGAATTAAACAATGAAGGCACTAATGCGACACAAAGATATTTTAAGTACACAATAAATGTATAAGTTGAAGTAACATATCAAAATTTTGAAGTGTCGCATGCATGCCTTCATAGTTTTTGTTTAGGATTTATACCGAGAATTGTACCAAAAATCTGCTTTTTTGTCTTTTTTGGCCTCTCGGCTCATTTACAAGAAACTATAAAATTGTCAAAACTTGACTTTGGGTCGTTTGTGTGTATAAGTATCTGATATTGACAAATAAACAGAAAATAAAGATAAAAAATTTTTTTGACAATAATTATATATTTTTTACAGGGCCAAATCGGAGGCTTCGTGAACCTTGTCCTTTTGTTCCTTAATATGCATTTATTCTTTGGACATGTCATTTTCTTGAAAACTGTTTATGACATTGTCTTCAAACTTGGTACACATTATAAGTGTGATGTTTGCAGACTCTTCTTGAAGTTACATAACTCTTGCCAACAAATAACAGAATTATGCCCCTTTCAAACTTGAAATTTTATTCTATTTTCTTTGAACATGCCATTTTCTTGAAAACTGTTCATGATAAATGTCTTCAATCGTGGTAAACATTACAAGTGTTGTATTGTGAGACTTTTCTTTAAAGTCTGACAACTCTTGCATAAAATTTGACAGAATTATGCCCCGTTTCAACTTGAAATTTTGTTCCTATATATGCATGTAATATTCTTTCTACATGTCATTGTGCTCTTTGTGATTCTGGTCAGTTGAAGTGGGGGTATTTAATTATCACCTTTAGTGATAGCAGTTCTAGTTACTTTAGTGGAAAAATAAATTTAAAAAAATTATATATGGGGATTTTTCCATTTTCACAGTTTGACAATAGTTCAGGGCTCCAGATAAGAGGTAGTTATTTAAACAAATCCAACATTTTCTCACTTTTTTTAGCACCAAATCCTATGGTGTCACTTCTCATTAGAATCGTCTCTTCGAGACGATTCTAATGAGTAGTGACACCATAGGGTTTAATTCAAAAATAAAGATTTTAGTTTTTGAAAAACTACCCTTATCTGGTGCTCTGAATTAGTTGCTAGTCAAAGATGATGACTAAAACCAAGTACGCTAACTAAAACTTGTCAACAAAGATCTGGATGGGGATTTGAATCAGAAGTAACAAAGAAATGCAATATGAAAGTTTGGGGACTGGAGAAATTGATTTGAAATAATTGGAAATTTGAGGTAAGTGAATCCGAAAATATTGTGTGATTCTGCTTCACTTTAACCCTTTACCTGATAGTCTATTTCTAATATTGATGATATGTGACTTCTTAAGGCAGGTTGAAAGTAAAGCAGGATGCGCCTTAAGGCGCATTCTGCTTTACTTTTAGCCTGCTTTAAGCTATCATGTGCAAGAATATAGAAATTATTCCCTATAATATATATTCATGACTGATTAAATTGGAACTATTTTCTTCAGAGGAGGAATAAATCATATTCGCTAAAAGACGCTTCTATAGGGGAAAGAGTTAAGCTATCATCTTGTAGAATATAGAAATATTTCTCATATGATACATATTCAAGACTGTATAAATCAGAACTATTTTCTTCAGTGGAGGTGTAAATTAGAGGGGTAAAAAAGGCATATTTATGGGGTAATGGGTTAAGTAGTCACCTGTGTCTATAAAATTAAACACAAATTAAATAGGTTTATGTTTGCTTAACCCATTACCCTATATAGCCTGTTTCTAGTTTACCAAACTTATTGATAACTGTATAAAGTGGAACTATTTTCTTCAATGGAGGAATAAATTAAAGGCGTAAATAGGCATATTTATTGGGTTATGGGTTTAGATGTTAGTTTACTGTCTCACAGACACAAAGAAGTGAAGTAGAGAGTAAGGTCAGAGCTCCAGATAAGGGGAGTATTTTAAACAATAAAATCCTTATTTCTGCTTTAAACCCTATGGTGTCACTACTCATTAGAATCGTCTCAAAGAGAACATTCTAATGAGTAGTAACACCATAGGCCTTTGTGTTGAAATAAGTGAGAATGTTGGATTTGTGCTGTTACTCCCTCTTATCTGGTGCCTGAAGGTGTTGTTTGTCAGCGGCGTCATTGACATCTGCATCAATCTCAAGTTTCAGTTTTTGTTTTAACCCATTACCCCACAGCCTGTTTCTAGTTTTGAAGATAGGTGACCACTTAAAGCAGGTTGAAAGTAAGCAGAATGTGAAATAGTGAAATGGTTACAAATAATAATCTTAGAGAAAATGCGGCAAGCATTGTTGTACAAAGCTCCAGACAAAGGGAGTATTTCAAAACCTTAAATCTTTATTTTTGCATTAAACCCTCTAATGGTGTCACTATTCATTAGAATCGTCTCTAAGAGACGATTCTAATGAGTAGTCACGATTCTAATGAGTAGTAACACCATACAGTTTGGTACTGAAATGAGTGAGAAAATGTTGGGTTTGTTCAGTTTACTCCCTCATATCTGGAGCCCTATTGTAAGGAGGGGCTCGTTGTTCTGAGGGCTGTTGTAGGGGGGGTGTACTGCACATGGTTTGGGGTCATTTATGACATATTAGCTGGAAACACCAGACACGCTTGTCATTTTTCAAAAGTGAAATCGGGGCTTGATATAGAGTAAACTGTATGAATTCATCTTTTTCTCACTCATTTTAGCATCAAATTCTATGGTGGTGTTATCCTATAGAAGTGTCTGTACAAGACGCTTCTAATGAGTAGTGACACCATAGGGTTAAGTGCAAAAATAACGATTTTTTTGTGTGGAATACTCCCCTTATCTGGAGCCCAGGGGCCCGTTTTACTAAACTACTCAAAATTGTTTTACTCTTAATTTTCGATCATAAACGTTTGCAAACAGCAAATAGCCAGATCAGAGGACGCGCTAAAAGCGCGTCCTCTGATCTGGCTATTTGCTGTTTGTAGCAAGTGATAATAAAAAATATAAATTTAAATTTAAAATTTTGACTTACGCAAAAATTTTGCTTGCGTAAGTAGTTTAGTAAAACGGGCCCCTGGTGTAATAGTCCATTTGAAAAATTTAGCAGTACAGTAGTAGTAGTATATTTATTGGCTCGGAGAGCCTATATCGAATCCTTACGAAAAATATTGGTGCGAGTCTAGCTCCCCCTACAAACAAATTCTGTCATACGGGGTTTACATATGCTAACGGAGCTTCAGTTGCTGGATACCTCACTATCAGGGCAGCACCGAGTTAAACTCAGGATCCCGAGTCTGTACCTTTGGTGATTTAAACACTGCATTTACTCCCTTGTAATAAACATTCACCTAGTAGTCATAGCAGACGATGCATTATAAGACATGCACATTACAAAATTCTTTAGGGTCTTTAAGCGCTGCAAGTTTCTGCTTAATGCATGGCAATGGTAATGCAGAAACTCCATTATTAGCTATCTGCATTACTTTCTACATTAAACTGAAAGTCCGAGCCTGCAGTACTACAGTACTTTGATTACAAGTTAACATTACAGTTTCTGGTGTTTTACAATATACATCTTATCAATTTCTACTATCAAGACATTATAGATTGATTAACGATTTTATCGTTAACTATCAATGTTAAGTATTAACCCTTTATTATATGCCTTTGTAATGATATCGAGCGTTTCCGCGTGTATTTGCACAGTAAAATACAAGAGTCTGTATCAGCCACCTTGTATCAGCCACTTTGTATTTTACTCTGACCTCGCTTTCGATTTAACGTGACGTCATTTACGTACGTGTACAAGTGCTGCGTTATTCATTGTGGCAAACAAAAAATCTTGTTCTGCTTCAAATAACTAATAAATTTTGGCTATAAAATGATTTAAACAACTATTTAATTGTTTCTGGTGTGTATTCAAGGCATATAATAAACACATCACCAGTTGGCAGTGTGCTACAGAGTGTTGCATTTAGCTCTCGACATTTTTGGCGGAAACAACCGATCAGACTCGCGCCAAGGCGCTCGTCAGATCGGCTAGTTCCACCAAAATCATCTCGAGCTAAATACATCACTCTGTATCGCACTGTCAACTGGTAATGTGTATTTACCACATAGCCTGTTTCTAGTATTGAATATACAGGTGTCCACTTAAAGCAGGTTGAAAGGAAAGCAGAACGCACCTTAATTAAGGTGCATTCTGCTTTACTTTCTGTCTGCTTTAAGCTATCATCTGCTAGAATATAGAAAGTATTTCGTATAATCCAATTTTTTTACTGTATAAATTGGAACTATTTTCTTAAAAGAAAGAATAAACTTAATGCGCTAAAAGGCGCTTCTATGAGGGAAAAGGTTAATTCAATAATATATTAAATGTTAATTTTACTATTAATTCCATTATATAGTTTGGTCAAACAATCAAGTATAGACGCATGCGCATATGTGTGTGAGCTTATGCCGACAAACATACGCTACATAGTACCAATCATGGAGCTCCTGAAAACATTTCCTTAAACATGTAGCATGGTAAGGGATTACCACTGGACATTAACTGCCCATAAGATCAACTTTGCACACATTTGCAGGACACTTGACGATCTATTTGTATTAGAGCGAAATCAATTGATAACAGAAGCAATTTTCTTCTGGGTGACGAACTTGTGTGGCTACAAAGATGGGAGTGTCATTGGCTTATAATTCTGTTTACCATTTATAAGGTTATTCCTATGAGGTTTAATGACCGATGACAATGAGAAAGTGGGAGGGCTCAAGATATATAAGGGGAGTAGTTTAAAAAACTAAAATCTTTATTTCTGCATTAAACCCTATGGTGTCACTACTCATTGGAATCGTCTCTTCGAGACGATTCTAATGAGTAGTGACACCATAGGATTTGGTGCTGAACAAGTGAGAAAATGTTTGATATGTTCATGATGTATGCTCCCTCTTATCTGGAGCCCTGTACAAATAAAAATCACAGAAGCATCTATGAGTACCTGATTTCTTGATTAACCCATTACCCAATAAATACGCCTTTTTATGCCTTTAATTTATTCTTCCACTGAAGAAAATAGTTCCAATTTATACAGTTAAGAATATGAATGATCAGAATTATTTTCTATATTCAAGCAGATAGCTTAATGCAGGTTGATAGTAAAGCAGAATGCACCTTAAGGCGCATCCTGCTTTACTTTTTACCTGCCCTAAGTGGTCACCTGTTTTCAAAACTAGAATTATACTTTTGGGGTAGTGGGTTAATAAATGTGCATTAGTGATTTTTTTTGCGGACAAAGCAAAATAATTTGAGATAATTTTTTTTAAATTGATTTCACTTATTTATGCTAAACTATCAGAAGTTTGTTCAAAATTTGGAATTTTTTTTACAAGTTCTCTCTTATGGGTGCACCAGAAAACTTAGGCCTGTAAACCATAGATTATATTATGAGATATAAAGGATCTGTCATGAGTCGATGTTTAAGACAAGCTGATCTCAAACGAGTCTAGAATTGAAATGTTATTAAGCGAGCCTTGGCGAGCTTAATAACTTTTCTATTCTGGACGAGTTTGAGATCAAGTTGTCTTAAACATCGACGAGTGACAGATTCTTTTTCTCACATATCCAACAATTTTAAGCTGTATTTCAAAGCAATCGGCATTTTTTTTAACCCCAGGGACGTCAAAACGCCGTTTTAAATAGTGACGTTAAAGTGACGTCATCAAGTGATCTCACACATGTTGGAGATAAGGATATTCGTAATCGTTGTTCACTATAGAAAACAAGGGTAGTTATGTGAGAAAACATTATTAGTATTTGATGGATATATCCATGTAGATAATTACCTTTGATGACATTGGCTATGGAAGGTACGGGGTTAATGATCTGTTATTATAAGGAAATAAGAAATCACGAAGAAATGCTATTTATGTATTTCTAATTGAAAAAGAACACAAGCAGAGCTCCAGATAAGGGGGGGTATTTCAAAAGCTAAAATCTTTATTTCTGTATTAAACCCTATGGTGTCACTACTCATTAGAATCGTCTCTTCGAGACGATTCTAATGAGTAATAACACCATAGGATTTGGTACTGAAATAAGTGAGAAAATGTTGGATTTGTTCAGTTTACTCCCTCTTATCTGGAGCTCTACACAAGGTCTGAAAGCAAAAGACAACTTAGAGAATAGATACATAATGATAAAGGTGAATGTTGAAAGGAATGGTTGGTAATAAGTCTTTGAAAATGCTTTTCATGAGTGTTAATAATCCATTACTCCATAAATACACCTTTTTACGCCTCTAATTATATCTTCTCTTAGGGAAATAATACCATCAAGGATTATTATATTAGTCCTGAACATTATTTTACACAAAAGAAATTTTTCCGGTGTCTTTCCAGATGGAATCTTAAAGCAGGTTGAACATAAAGTAGAATGAGCCTTATGGCACATTCTGTTTTACTTTCAGCCTGCTTCAAGCTACCGTTTACAACAATGTAGAAAAGTATTTCTTATGATACATATAAATGGAAACTATTTTCTTCAGTGGAGGAATAAATTAAGGGCAAACAAATGTGTATCTTTGGAGTAAAGGGTTAAGGGTTAATGATTTTAAACTACCCTATAAATACTCCTTTTTAAGCCTTTGATTTATTCCTCCACTGAAGAAAATAGTTCAACACTATACTAGTTGTGATGAATATGTCCCATAACAAATACAATTCTTTTTCCTTGTAGACTGTAGCTTAAAGCTGGCTGAAAGTAAAGCAGAATGTGCCTGAAGGCACATTCTGCTTTACTTTCAACCTGCTTTGAGTATTTATCATCTGTCTTCAAACGAAACAGGTTATGAACAGAACAGAACAGAACAGATGTTTTATTTTGACTTAAGCATACAAGCTCATCATCATAACATATATACATAATAACATAAAACTGATGGTACTAAAATTATGAGATACAAGGCATGTTTAACAGAAATATCAACATGGACCATGTATCCCGAGAGTGCTCATCATTAGCACAGGGCTTCTAATAGTTGACTAGAAAATCCTAAGATTTTCAATTTGTTTTTTGTTTTTGTTTTTTTGAGTAATGGGTTGAATAAGTTTTCTCTTCAGTGTTAGCTTAACCGAATGCCCCATAGCCGGTTTCTAGTTTTTAAGACAGGTGACTACTTAAAGTAGGTTGAAAGTAAAGCAGAATGCCTGCTTTAAGCTACAATATGCTAGGATATAGAAAAATATTTCTTATGGTGCATATTCATGACTATATAAAGTGGAACTATTTTCTTCAGTTGAATAATAGTTTTAAAGGGACTCGCAACCGGATGGTGTACTTGTCAAAATAAAATAAAATACTCAAATAAAAGCAAATTTGTGGCATTATGTGGCTTCTGACATTAAAAAAATATGATCAGTCCAAAAAAAGTCTCAAGAATCGTCACCGAATCTTAGTTTTTTTTAGATATTTTCCATCGTTTTTCTATAGCGTCAGCTGACGGTATAGTTGTTGTTGTTGCTTCTCTACACGGGCTCAGACATAAACCCGAGCCAAATAAAGTACTATCGATCGCTACCAGTGAAGTACGTTAATTAGCTACCATATATATAGAGAGCGCTGGTAGCCGAGGGGGTAAAGGTGTTTCCTCATTTTTCATGTTTGTCTCCGCATGGAGGGTCACAGGTTCGAATCCCACCAGAGCTTCTTCTTTATTTTTTTTTTTTGAAATGCATTTTTTAACAGAATTTATTATCCTAAACTAAATCTTACCCATTTATATAAGCATTTGACATATATTTACAAATTACTATTTTTAATGCTAAATCCGGTTGCCAGCCTCTTTAATAATAATTAAATCAGTTTTCTGTTGAGCGGTGGCTTAACCCATTACCCCATAAATACCCTTTTACACCTTTAAATTATTCCTCCGCTGTAGAAAATAGATTGAATTTATACAGTCATCAATATGCTTCATTAGAAATAATTTCTATATTCTAGCAGATGGTAGCTTAAAGCAGGCTGAAAGTAAAGCAGAATGTGCCTTCAGGCACATTCTGCTTTACTTTCAGCCTGCTTTAAGTATTCACCTATCTTCAACTTTAGAAACATGCTATGGAGAGGAAGATTCATTTCTGTATAGATTGGAACTATTTTCTTCAGTGGAGGAATGAATTCAATGCACTATAAGGTTCTTCTATTGGAGTAAATGGTTGATTCAAGATTTACTGTAACTTACTGTAAACATAACAATGGGCCGTGTTTTCTGAGTTTAGTGTTCATTAGTGGCAGCATCCTTTCTAATTACTTAGATCAATAGTATTTCCTTAACCTTTAACCCGTTGATCACAACTTGCCTTGACATTTGAAAACAGTTTGGATCCAGATCAGTCGCCGTGTAACACGGCGTCTGATCTGAATCCAAACTGTTTGACACTCGTCTTTAAGTTTCTTCTATTTATAAAAATGCAAAAAAAGGTTAATTTGGCAACTTTGAAGAAGACAGTTTCAAAGCAGACAAATTTACAGCAGGCTAAGGGTTAATAAGGTTATTTGATATGACTATAGATTCCTTGATTCTTCCATAATTATATGAAAACTCATTGTCAATGGTCAAGCACAGTCTAACTACATTAGAAAAACGTTATATATACTAACCCAAAAAACACAATTGCGCTATAAGTACTATTTGCAGTGCAAAAAGCTTGGAGCCAGATCAGACGCCGGGTAACCCGACGTCTGATCAGGCTCCAAACTGTTTGCCATTTAGATTAAAATAAATGGTCAGAATTGTCCACAAGTTGTCATTTTCTTCTAGGTTTTATTGCGTTTAAACTGGAAAGAATAACGTTTTCTCCACTTTATATAGAATAATAGTTGGTTTTTCAGTTGAACTCTTTACTCCATAGATCTGATTTGTTATGCATTTAATTTACTTGTCAACTGAAGAAAATAATTAACCCTTTCACACCATTGATATGCATTTTAACACATATAATTTATTCTTCCAATGAAGAAAATAATTTATATAATTCTTGCATAATTATGGTAGCTTTATAAAAGCAGGCTGAAAGTATAGTAGATTTTGTTTGACAGCACTTTCTGCATTACTCTCAACCTGCTTTAACTCTTTGAACCCTAGTCCCGCATATAGGCGTCCTTTTCAAACATGTACATGTGAATAGTATACATGTCATATGCAAACAATGAAGACCCAAATCAGAGGGCTCCGAAAGGAGCCCTCTGATCAGGGTCTTCACTGTTTGTCACAAGGCTAAACATTGACAAAAACAACGCTTAAAAGTCAGAAATGGACTAGACTAAAATGGAAACTGGAATTGTCCATTTTAAGTTTCAGGGAGGAAAGAGTTAAGTGGTCACCTGCCTTCAAAACTCAAAACGGACTTCACTTGTGTATGCGGTAAAGAATTAAAACAAAATTTGTGCTTGCTGAATTCTTTGAATCCTATTGGCATGTATGTACACATATGCTACAAAAATTGTATCTGTGATGAGTACACTTGTCCACTGCAAACAGTGTAGACCCAGATCAGAGGGTTCCTAAAAAGACTCTAGGTCTACACTTTTTGCATATTGTTGGTAAAGGATAAGTATGGTATACTTGTTAATAGGGTTTACTATTACAGGTGTTTCTACGGATGAAAGTGTTATGGTAGGGGAAAATATAATGCAGAAAGTTCCTTGCTCTGCAAGAGAAGTTGTAATTACGTTTTTAATGCTTAGGGAAAACTGAGTTAACTATTTTGTATATAAATTGTTAATAACATTAGTAACATATTTGGCGGCACTTAACCAAAGGCCAAGTTTTTTCTAACTTGAGGTAAAACGTGGTCATACTCGAGGGACCAACAGATGTTTACAATTGCTAGAGTGATAGAAGTTCCGTGGAACCCCTCTAAGCCGGAACCTCTAAATACCGGAATCCTCTCTAAAGTTCTAAACCGGACAAAAGTTTTATTCCTGTTTCCAACCCTTCTTTATTTTTACCCATTACATCATAAATACGTCTTTTTACGTCTTAGACTGAAGAAAATAGTTTATACGTTCTAGCATATGATAGCTTAAAGAAGATTGAAAGTAAAGCAGAATGCGCCTTCAGGCGCATTCTGCTTTACTTTCAACCTGCTTTAAGTGGTCAGCTATCTTCCATACTAGAAACAATCTATTTGGCAATGGGTTAAAAGCCCTTTAAACTGGAAACCCCTCTAAACCTTTTTGTTGTCCCCACACGTGTCTGGTTTAGAGGGGTTCTACTGTACTGAAGGAGAAAGTCTGGTAATAAAATAAATTCAATTTCGGCCAAAATGATGTGTATATTTAATTATCTGCCTGTAATTTTGTATGACATTGATGGAGCGGATTGTTCCTCAGAGAAAACACCACTTAACTGTTTCCCCACTCTAAACCTATACAGAGTGCAAAACAAACAGCAAATTAACTGCTTAACCCTCTTGCTGAATATTCATATTTAAAGGGACTCGCAACCGGATGTTGTACTTGCCAAATAAAATAAAATACTAAAATAAAAGCAAATTTGTGGCATTATTTGGCATCTGACATTAAAAAAATATGATCAGTCCAAAAAATGTCTCAAGAATCGTCACCGAATCTTAGTTTTTTTAGATATTTTCCATCGTTTTTCTATAGCGTCAGCTGACGGTATAGTTGTTGTTGTTGCTTCTCTACACAGGCTCAGACATAAACCTGAGCCGAATAAAGTACTACCAATCGCTACCAGTGAAGTACGTTAATTCGCTACCATATACAGACAGCACTGGTAGCTGAGGGGATAAAGGCGTTTCCTCAGTTTTCATGTTTGTCTCCGCATGGAGGGTCACGGGTTCGAATCCCACCAGAGCTACTTTTTTTTTTTTAAGAAATACATTTTTAAAAGAATTTATTATCCTAAACTAAATCTTACCCATTTATATAAGCATTTGACATATATTTACAAATTACTATTTTAATGCTAAATCCGGTTGCGAGCCTCTTTAAAGCTCTGCCCACTATGAACTTTAACTGAGGATATTTTTATCACATAATTGTTTCAATTAATTTGAAACTTTACTGAAGTGTTCGGTACCATCTGACCTACATACCCCCGTGATATGTGCCATAACTACCCACTACCCCTTAAATATGCCTTTTTATTAGCTCACCTGAGCCAAAGGCTCAAGGTGAGCTATTGGGATGGTCCGGGGTCGTGCGTTGTGCGGTGTGCGTTGTCCGTCGTGCGTCGTGCGTCGTCGTTAACAATTGCTTCAAATGACATCTCCTCCTATACCACTGAACAGATTTCAACCAAACTTTACAGAAATGTTCCTTGGGTCAAGCTCTTTCAAATTTGTTCAAAGAATTAAAAACAATGCAGAACTCTGGTTGACATGGCAACCAAAGTGAAAAAATAATGAAATCTTAAAAAATCTTCTTGTCAAAAACTGCAAAGGCCAGAGCTTAGATATTTGGCACATAGCATCACCTACAAGTCCTCTATCAATTTTGTTCAAATTATGCCCCTGGGGTCAAAATTGGCCCCGCTCCGGGGGTCACCGTTTTACATTGAGTTATATAGTGAAATTTTCAAACGTCTTCTTCTCTGAAACTAATATGGCCAGAGCTTTAATATTTGGCATGGTGACACTTCTAGATGTCCTTTACCTATTTTGTTCAAATGGTTCTGGTTGGTTGCATATCTAGGTCACAGAAGCTAAAAATAGCTTCCGGGGTCACAGTTTTACATAGAGTTATATAGTGAACATTTCAAACGTCTTCTTCTCGGACACTAATATGGCCATAGCTTTGATAATTGGTATAGTGACACTTCTGAATATCTTTTACGTATTTTGTTCAAATGGTTCTGGTCTGTTGCATATCTAGGTCACAGGAGCTAAAAATAGATTTTTTCTATAAAAATTAAAAAATCTTTTTGTCAAAAACTACAAAGGCCAGAGCTTAGATATTTGGCACAAAGTATCACCTACAGGTCCTTTATCAAATTTCTTCAAATTATGCCCCTGGGGTCAAAATTGGCCCCACCCCGGTGGGTCACTGTTTTACATAGAGTTATATAGTGAAATTTTCAAACGTCTTCTCCTCTGAAACTGATATGGCCATAGCTTTTATATTCGGCATGGTGACACTTTTAGATGTCCTTTACCTATTTTGTTTAAATGTTTCCTGTCTGCTGCATATGAAGGTTACAGGAGCTAAAAATAGATTGTTTCAATGGAAACTTAAAAAAATCTTTTTGTCTAAAACCCTAGTACCCTGATCTTAGATATTTGGCACATAGCATCATCTATAGGTCCTCTTTCAAGGTTGTTCAAATTATGCCAATTAGGAAAAAAAATGCCCCTCTCCTGGACATAAATATTTTTCTTCATTTTGTCAGTTATTCTCAGGTGAGCGAAATATGCCCCATGGGGCTCTTGTTCACTTTCTATAGGTGATAACCTATCTTCAAAACTAAATTAATGGGTAATGGATTAATATTTCAAGACTAATGTCCCTCCTAAATTCTACTACATGTGCGTTTTACTGTCAATGTTACTTTTGTTTAATTCTTTCCTCCCTGAAACTTTAAATGGACAATTCCAGTTTCCATTTAAGTCTAGTCCATTTCTGACTTTTAAGGGTTGTTTTTGTCAATGTTTGGCATTATGACAAACAGTGAGGACCCTGATCAGACCCTGGGTCTTCACTGTTTGCATAGGACAAGTGTACTATTTACATAATTCCCGTACGAAAAATCCAGGCGGAATCCGCCCGGAAATGAGGCGGAATTGGGGCGGAAATGGCCAATTCCGGGCGGACTTGGGGCGGAAACCTAAATTCCGCCTCAAGTCAGTCAGTTTTACGGGCGGAAATTTGAGAGGATTCCGGGCGGAATTTAAAATCCAGGCGGAATTTTGTACTTTGACATTTTTCAGAGGCGGAATTTCTCACTTAGACTAGCATCTTGAGGCGGAAAATGAGAAAACATTGGAAATTGAGGCGGAATTTTTGACTTAGACTATTTCAATAAGGCGGAATTTCGGACTTAGTTAAAATTCTGCCTGAATGAGGCGGAATTTCATACTTAGACTATTGCAACAAGGCGGAATTTTGGACTGTGAATTTTGAAAAAATGTTTAAGTCCAAAACGTGAAAAAAGTTTAAAAAAATTGTATCTTTTTAATTATTTAATAAAATCAGGGTGTTCATGGATTCAAAATTATCGCAATAAAACAAAGAAGTCATATATGTACAAATGAGGAAGGTCTTTTGGTCAAATATAACAAAGGGGAATAACTCCGAAAATATTAATGTCTAGTCAGAGTTATGGACCCTGCACTTAATCTCTCCAAGCTAGCTATTTCCATATATGAAATTTTATTCCTCTAGCATCAGTTAAACTGGAGTAAATATCTTAAAAGACAATAACACAACCCCCCCCCACCCCCCCCCCCCCCACCCCCCCCCCCCCCACCCCCCCCCCCTTCTCTCTCTCGGAATCAGTTGTGTGAATTTACTTTCAATTCAGAACTGCAGTTTCATTTAGGCAAGATTTTTAAAGTTGTTACAATTGGTTGCCATGGCAACCACAGTTTCAACTGATAGACCTATATTTGAAGAAATCTGATACAGATTCACCAATTTGTATGAAATTATTTTTAAATTGAGATCGTGGTTTCAGAAAAGAAGAATTTTTAAGTTTCCACTATATTTATGCCAAATAAAGGAAATACGAGTGCCCCACCCACTGCTGTTTTTTTTTTTTATCTTGGAAAATTATTTTAAGAAATAGCCATTTAACTTTAAGGAAATAACAATTTTAAATTCTCTTCAACGTTTTCCGTAGTTTTCATATGCACATAATATCATTTCAGAGATAATTCACGTTTATTCTCTGTTTCTAGCAGAAAGAATAACACCTTATTTACGTGAAAGGCCGAAACTCGAGTGGGTCGAAGTTTCCCCGTGTGCTCCGTTCCGCGCATGCGCTAGCTGTTGGTCTCGAAATTTGAAAGGAAGAGCCATAATTTGTAACGACGATACATGAATGTCCCTGTGTTTTAACCAAGAAATCACACATTGTATGGCTCATACACGCTGTCGCGGACAATGCGTGTTGTGATTAAAGGTAAATTGTGTATTTAAACTTGTATGTTCGTGTATAAATTATAATTCAGATGTTATCGCACGCTGCCTGGGTGTTTGTTTTTGTCAGTTGATCCTACTAGGATATTGTAAGATTTAATGCAGATATATTTACATGTATTTAGATTCGTTTCAGTAGATAGGTGTTCAAGTCGAAGCTGCAAATATTTATTTACCTAATCCATCATTTGAAATGCAATTGATAGGCAGATGACCTAAAAATACAATCTCCTATGCCGAAAACGTAGCGGTTCAATTCGTCCCAAGTCAAATCGTAACTGGTTTAATTCGGCCTACACACTATAGAATAGTGATTGCAGTGTATAGTTAGATAGAGAAAATCGTTTCAACCATTTGTAATTAAGTTGTCCCGTATTTGATTGTTTTTCTTAGATTTAAATACATTCTTTTAGTTTAAACAAGTTAATTAGAGTTTAATGTGTGGTAAACAAGTTATTTAGATGTGATTTTATCTATCTTCTCACAACTCAAATTTTAAATTTAGATCTAGATACACTTTAATTTTATCAAAGCATATGTCTCTATTTCAGATTCCATGAGTCAACCAATAGAATAGTTACAACACTGTTGAAACATCTTATTTAAAGATCCATGGACCAGAGATATTGAGGTGGCTTAACAGCTGTAACCATTTCACAGAAGGTAAAGACTGTCGAAATATTAAACAAGAGTACTTCTATTTTAGAATGATCAACACTGACACGGTCTGTGTACGTAGCTCAGTGGTAGAGCGTCCCGTTCTAGTGCAGGAGGTTGCGGGTTCAATCCCAGGCCGGGGCAAACCAAAGACTTAAAAATTAGTAGTTTTTAATGACTTCCCTCCTCGCTCAGGGTTTCGGGTTACATGTAGCATATAGTAACAACTGGTTTTGTCGGTGTCAGGATAAAGTGACCGGTCGGTAGTGTTGGGTCAAAATCAAATGGAAAAGTCAACGGTCGAGGTCGAAGAAAGATTTCGCCAATAAATTGTGCACAGTGCACATATTCCTGAATCTAAGACATATCGTGATAATTTACTTTGGTAAGAACCCGAACGTGTATTTGAAATATCAATAATTCTTACAAAGGTCTAAGGAAATATCTCTACTCACTGAGTCACTGTTCGCCCAGACCCGGTCGGCTTTTTTTTTTTTAGCTCACCTGGCACGAAGTGCCAAGGTGAGCTATTGTGATCGCCCTGTGTCCGTCGTCCGTCCGTCGTCAAACTTTTTCTTCAAAGATCTTCTTCTTGGAAACCACTGTGCCAATTTCATCAAAACTTCATAGGATTGTTCCTTGTAAGGTACTCTCTCAGATTTCTTCAAATATAGGTCATCCAATTGAAATTGTGGTTGCCATGGCAACCAATTGAAAAAACTTTAAAACTCTTCTCGTCAAAAACTACAGGTCCGAATTGTAAATAATTTTACCCAAATGTGCCATTGGTGACCCTCTATCAGATTTCTTAAAATATTTTTCCTATCTTAAAAACATGGCCGCTAGTGGGTGGGGCAGATTTTCCTTATATTGATATATAGTGAAAACTTTAAAAATCTTCTTTTCAAAAACTACTGGTCCGATTTGTCAGTAATTTTATGCAAATGAACCATGGGTGACCCTCTTCCAGATTTCTTAAAATTATTTTGATATCTAAAAAAACATGGCCTCCAGTGGGTGGGGCAGATTTTCCTTATGTTACTGTATAGTAAAAACTTTAAAAATCTTCTCCTCTCAAACTACTGGTGCAAATTCAAAATAATTTTACACAAATGGTCAATTGATGACCCTCTACCAGATTTCTTAAAATCATTTTGTTATCTTAAAAAGCATGGCCGCCAGTTAGTGGGGCAAGTTTTCCTTATATTTCTGTATAGAAAAACTTTCAAAAACAATTTCTCTGAAACTATTGGCCTGATTTAAGAATAATTTTACACAAATAATGATTCATGGGTGACCCTTTGCCAGTTTTCTACAAATAATCTTACTTGCTCAAACAACATGGCCACCAGTGGGTGGGGTGAATAAGTGAAAACGTAATAATTACTGGTCCAATTTTACATGACCGTAATCATGGGTACCAGGTGAGCGATTTAGGGCCGCATGCGGCTCTTGTTTTATGAAAAAGGCGTGTGAATCAATCAGCTTTTTTGTGATAAACTTAAAGACGTGAAACGTCGAAAGATGAAGTTAATAACCGAGTCTGCTGAGAAGCATATATTATAATGTTGACAACGTGCGAGAAACGCATGTTACGCGTTTTTCGTAGTTAGAGAGTCGATTTCCGTGTTTGATGTTTCGGACCATGTCAATTTTGTAACTATCCGAATTCAAAGTCGCCAAAAAAATATTTGACACATTGATTCTTTATATATTATTTATTGAATCACCACTGAACACAATTTCTTTAGTGTGTTTTTTAACACTAATACACTAGAATTCCACATTGTTTTGGCAATTTTGAATCTATGATATATATATAATGAAAATTCAAATGAGTATTCCCCCCACCATTCCCTCAGAGTTACGAGAGTACCCATTAAAATACTTATTGATCCCAATTTGCAAAGGACTCTATTGTAAAATAGTTCTTTGAGGTGCAAAAACTCACAACTTTTTCACTTCAAGGACATCTCTGAAAGAACATTGAATTTGAATTAAAATTCCATGGACCCGTCCCTACAGTGAGTATAATTCTGGTTACTAATTAATTCATCACTAATTTAGATAAATTTTATTTTTCAGAAACTATGTAAATGATGGAGTCTGGACAGAAAATGAAGGGAAAAACCCATGATGTTGTTGAACTTTAATGTTGGATGGTTGTCTTGTGTGGTACAACACAGTCAGTGATGCTTTACAGCGGCGTGAGCCAGTCATCCATAATAATTAATATGTGACCAAATCATCAAATGGTAAGGATTAGAACTCCAGATCAAAGCGTACCATTTTTGATCAAAGCGCACCACATATACTAGATATATCACGAAAATATTCAATTGTGTATTAGGTGTATTTGATGTTTGAATGATTTCAATATGACAAGCTTCCTAAAATAACAAGGTTAGCAGATTTAACAGGGGTCGTTTGTGATTTTGATATTGTTGCCGATAATTTTCCGTAGCGGTACGAAAAACTTCATTTGGACAATCTAAAACCTCTTTTATCGCCGCGACATTCGATGGTTTGCAGCTTCATTTTGTTTTTGTCGGAGTCTTACTGGGCGCTCATTGTTTTATGAATGATGCCGATAACCAGAAGCTAAAATATATCACACGGAACACCTCCTGTTTTATCGTTGGGGTGCACCAAACTGCAATTAGTTAATTTTGTCACCAGTTTTCGCGAATTTAATATACTGGCGTATCTGTCAAATGCAGCGTAAAAGTTAACTTTTATTTAACTCAATCTAAACAAATTAAAAGATTGAACAGGAAGTTCGGTTTTAATCCGATTTAATGATAAAACAAGTATCTTACTGAAGTTAATGATTTAAGATTTAGGACCCCTAATGAGATCAGACCACAATTGGTAGTCTAATTTCTATGTCGATCAGCCATTCTTGTCAACTGCCAAAGTGTTTCGAACCATGCATGTTTTAGCACAGTTCAGAACAGGTCGGCAGTTGATGAGAATGGCCGATCGCTCTCTGTAGAGTTCCAATATTGACCGAAATTGGCACGATCTCATTAGGGGTACTCAACCTTAAGATCCATTTTAAAATTAATTCAGACTCAATTTTTTTGTAATAAATATTTGAAGTCATATTTTAAATTTAGTATCTCCTGATTGTCTTTTAGATTATGTCAACACTTGATGTGGGAAAATATTGGCCAAGTTTTTACCAACAAGGCAGTGAATGAATGATGCCCGGTGACGGTGACATGGAGATCATCTTATGCTAGGAAACAAGTTACAACTAAAACCTTAGACATTTGATATGGATGTGTCATTAGAACTAGACTTATCCTGATCCTAGAATGGATTTGTTTAGGTAATTCTGTAGGCCAAATTGAACATTACCTGTGCCATATTTGTTTAACCCTTTCCCTCATAGAAGCACCTTTTAGTGCATTTAGTTTATTCCTCCGCTGAAGACAATAGTTCCAATTTATAGTCATGAATATGTATCATAAGGAATATTTTCTATATTCAAGCAGGTGGTAGCTTAAAGCAGGCTGAACGTGAAGCAGAATGCACCTTAAGGTGCATTCTGATTTACTTTCAACCTGCTTTAAGTATAGTCACCTATTTTCAAAAAGGGTAACCTCTATCAACACAATTGACCTGTTTGAAATATACTAGTTACATAATTTGCAAACAGTGTAAACCCATTTCAGAGGGCTATTCTGATCAGGGTCTACACTGTTTGTTTGTGTAGAGCAGTATTTATAAACTACCCAGAATTCCAAGTAGACATTGGTTCATATCTTTGTAACTAAAAGGATCTACAAGAGAACCTAATTGTTACAAGAGTTACTTAGTGTTGAAAGAGTTAAACGAGCTAAAGTGTTTATGTCAAAGATAGAAATTTTCTGTTTGATAATCTGTAACCCATCAAATTTATATGAGGTTTTTAATAAGAAAATAGAATTCAAAGACAATGACTTGATAAATATCTCTGTAAATAATAAGTGTATAAATATTTGATTATACAATTGTACATTAGTTAAGACAGATTAAATATTTCCCTCATAGACACTTTTTATGGCATTAACAAACTGAGAAGACCCAGATTTGACTGTTCCTGATCTGTGTTTGCTCTGTTTGTTTATCAAATTTTGCAGGTGTTATCCTGCTCTTTTTACTTGGATAAGAAATTCCCATTCCAAGTTCAAACTATGTATATTTCTGTCAAGTACTAATTTGATTATAATTGGAGCATGACATTTTAACCATTACTCCATAGTTTGTTTCAACTTTTGAAGACAAGTGACCACTTAAAGCAGGTTGAAAGTAAAGTAGAATGCACTTTAAGACACATTCTGCTTTAGTTAATTTCAACCTGCTTTAAGCTACCATCTGCTAGGATATAGGAAAAACGGAACTTTGGGGTCATACGTTAAAGATGTATTTATGGGGTAATGTAGGTTAAAGCAGGTTGAAAGTAAAGCAGAATGCACTGTAAGGTGCATTGTTTTGATTTCAGGCTACCATCTGCTAGGATAAAGAAAATATTTCTTATGAAGCACATTCATGTCTGTATAAACTATTTTCTTCAGCAGACTAATACATTTAAGGTGTAAAAAGGCATATTTATGGTTGAATGGGTTAAAGAAATAATGCTGTTGGGGAACGATTTCAGGTTTGTTCTTGGAGATATTTTATCATACGAGACACATTATAAGACATTTGGTTTCTAGGACAGCATCAAGGTGTGTGATTATGTAAGTTAAATTGATTAATATGTTACTTTTTTAATTAAAAAGTTTAATGATATGCACTTTTTTGGTTGTTTATCTATTTTCAGTAGCTCTTGGAGTTTCTTTTTCGCAATCCTTGATGGAAGTTGTGATGGGCATGCCTAATTTGACTGCAAAATTAAAAGAGGATGTTCTAAAGTCAAATTCTACCCAAAATAGATTTTGCAAAGCTTCTACCCTGAATATTTCCCTTCCTTTATTTACTTATTCTGCATCAAAATTTCAGCCCCAAAGAAAATTCCGCTTCATTTGCATATCCTAATTCCGCCTGAAGATTTTCCGCCTCATTTACATATTTCGCCCCAAATTCCGCCCCGTTTCCGCCTGGAATCCGCCCGGAATATATTCCGCCTCATTTGCATATCCTAATTCCGCCTGGAAGATTTTCCGCCTCATTTACATATTTCGCCCCAAATTCCGCCCGGAATTTTTTCCGCCTGAATTTTTTTCCGTCCGTAAAATGTGCCTCATTTACATATTCCGCTCCGAATTCCGCCCCGTTTCCGCCTGGAATCCGCCCGGAATTTATTCTTTATTTCATATAAGTGGAAATGCAGGCGGAATAGGATGTGAGATTCCGCCCCAATTCCGGGCGGAATATTTCGTACAGGTGTTCACTGTTTGCAAAGGACGCCAATATGCGGGACTAGGGTTCAAAGGGTTAAACAGTTATTTTCTGATTGAATTTGATTAAAAGTCAGAATTGTTCTTCCTCATCATCACCCACATGAAATGACACAAAAATTAAGGCCCATAACACTCGTCATAAATATTTTATGAGTTTTTCCCCTGTATAATTAACTTGTTAAAGACTTTTCCTCAGTCCATTGAGGGACCACCAGCCCATTGTTCTGGAGGTGTCAATGTAACTGTAAAGCTTGTGCAACACAATCTCAGTTTACCTGGTGAGGTCCAGATTATACTCATGCTCTAGTGATTTTCAATGCTTATTTCTAACCAAACTATCAAATATAAAGGTCCGGTCTCACATAAGACGATTCAATGGTTCAATATGCACAAGACCCATGCTTTTTGCAAGGAAATTGACAGTAAATAATCTGGCAAGGCGTTATGACCAAAAGGTCGTCAGGAGATGTCTTTAAGTCAGGTGGTTGCGAAAGGCTGGCTGCATGATGACACAGTGAAGCTGAAATGAGCTTTCTGTTGTATTTATTATATATATTAACTGAACAAAAAAAGTTTCGGAATTCTCAGAAAATCATCAAACAAAAAACACCGAAACAAACCATTATATCTATGTTTTATTTCTTAAAGTAGATACATTTCATCGCTTGACAAAAATGTTTCCTTTAGTTTGATATCAAGAAACAAAATTAGTGTCTGCAGAGTACCAGTGTTTATCTTAACCCCTTTGAACCCTAGTCCCGCATATAGGCATCCTTTTCAAACAGTGTACATGTGAATAGTATACTTGTCCTATGCAAACAGTGAAGACCCAGATCAGAGGGCTCCGAAAGGAGCCCTCTGATCAGGGTCTTCACTGTTTGTCATAATGCCAAACATTGACAAAAACAACCCTTAAAAGTCAGAAATGAACTAGACTTAAATGGAAACTGGAATTGTCCATTTAAAGTTTCAGAGAGGAAAGAGTTAAGCTCTTTTCTACAACACTTGAATGAATCAGGAATTCAAAATCGGACTACAGTGCTTCCTCTCTACAACGATGCGCAATGGGAGACAAAGAGTGGGTGTGTTGTTCGGATGGAGTCATTATAGGGAGGGAAAATTAAGACTTGACTTACATTTGTTAAACAGTTGAATCCAGATCAGACACCGCATAACCCGGCGTCTGATCTGGATTCTAACTGTTTGTCAGTTGTCAATATATTTATTCTATCAAAATGTCCACTTATATGTAACTTTGAGAAAAAAAATTAAGCAGACGATATTGCAGCTTTGGGGGAACTGTGGCAAGGGTCGTTGTAAGGAGGGAGTCATTGTTGGGAGGGTCGTTGTAGGGAGGGAGCACTGTACAAGGATAGGGGTAATTTTTGTGAATGTTTTTTTTTTTCTCAAAATTTAGGAAATGAGGCTTGCAGTTTAAAGATAAATTGGACTGGTTCCCAATAGTTTCCAGAAGTGAAAGCTGGAATGCAGACTGCGGCCAGAAGAGTCTGAAATATTATCCAATGGAACTTTTATCAATCATAATCAGGCAGTGGGTTCATTTGGAGGTGAAGTCTGAAATCAAGAAAATGTTTCAATATACCAATAATTGGGCAGAATGAAGATAAGCCACAAGAGATAATCATAATTTGGTTTTACCTGCCTGTATAAATAAACCTGCTCAGCAGCAGTTAGTAAGCATCAGTTTAAAGCTCCTGATAATTGCAGAGGGAGTAAACTGAACAAATCCCAATAATTTCTTACTCATTGCAGCACCAAATCCTATGGTGTTACTACTCATTAGAATCGTCTCTTCGAGACGATTCTTATGAGTAGTGACACCATAGGGTTTAATGCAGAAATAAAGTTTTTAGTTTTTGAAATACTCCGCTTATCTGGAGCTCTGTAAGCCAGAGTTGCAATTTACCCTTTTTGGGAGGGAAATTCCATTTTAGATTATTGCAAACAGTTTGGATCCCAAGTATTTGGATTCTGTTTGATGTAGTTTGGATCCTGATCCCCAAGTATTTGGATTCTGTTTTATGTAGTTTAAATATAATTGGATCCTGATCCCCAAGTATTTGGATTCTGTTTGATGTAGTTTGGATCCTGATCCCAAAGTATTTGGATTCTGTTTGATGTAGTTTGGATCCTGATCATTGAGCTAACATATCACAATTCATCAACTTCTTTTTGCAATTAGCCCTACTGAGTTCCTCCCGATTGTTCATATTTAAAACTCCATCCACAAAGAATATCTTACTACTTTGGCAAAAGAAATAAGGAAAAATTCACACATCGAAACAGTGTATATTGACTCGTGTCAGATAGATCCTGTAAGATTTTTGATTTGTTTTGATTACAGTATTTCAGTTATATCACAACGTCCAGCTAATTATAGGTGGAAGAAAAGACCCCAGAAGTCCTTTGTGCACTGTTTCAGGCACAAATCGGCAACTGGGTAGAACCAACGATCTTCCGCAAGCCAGCTGGAAGGCTTCCCCACATTAAAAATCCGAACGACCCTACTGGGATTCGAACTCACAGCGGTGAGGAGCTAAGTGATGTAAGTCACAGTAAATATACCACTAGGCCACGGAGGCCCTAGATCCTGTAAGAAAATGGTGCAAAACCTGATAAGTAAGCTCATATAGAAGCATAAAAAGGAGTAATTATCAGGGCTCCAGTTTACCCTTTCCTCCCTGAAACCTCAAATGGACAATTCTAGTTTTCAATTTAGTCTAGTTCATTTTTGACATTTTAGGGTTCACTTTCACAATATATGTCAAAATGACAAACAGTGTAGACCCTGATCAGAGGGCTCCTTCAGGAGCCCTCTGATCAGGGTCTACACTGTTTGCATAGGACAAGTGTACTCCACAGGTACACTGTTTGCAAATGATGCATAATGCGTGACTAGGGAACAAAGAGTTAAGTGGAGTATTTCTAAAACAAAAATGTTTATTCTGCATTAAACCTTATGGTGTCACTACTCATTAGAACCGTCTCTTTGAGAAGATTCTAATGAGTATTAACACCATAGGATTTGGTGTTGAAATAAGTGAGAAATTGTTAGTTTTTGTTCAGTTTACTAGGTCTTATCTGGAGCCCTGTTTATGGGGAAATGGGTTAACCTTTAGCCTGCCAAATAAATTGTCGTCTGCTATATTTCTGGTCTGCTTCAAGTTTCAAAGTGCTTCAAAGTTGCTCAAAATTGCTGAAAATGTTGTCTGAGTGTCAAACAGCTTGGATCCGGATGAGACGCCGAGTAACTCGGCGTCTCATCCGGATCCAAGCTGTTTGCATATGGAGCTATAGTCGTGAGTGGCAGGCTAAGGGTTAATACAATGCTAGTATGAGAAGAGTACAGACGAACTTCGATATCTCAAACTTGGTTAAATTGAACATACCCGAATTTCAAAGTTAAAACATGGCTTAGCCACGTTTTAACTTTGAAATACGGGTATGTTCCACTTAACAGAGCATGAAATAGTGCAGTTCATGTGTCGAACTATCGGATTGTTCGAGTTAAGTGAGTTCGAGATATCGAAGTTCGGCTGTATATAGTAAATGCAGTGACTGAGTGATGACCAGTTCTGTGTGTAATTATAAATGTTATTACCAAGGCTATTTTGATCTGTTGTTATCTGTCTCTTTTATCTGTAATTATGCCTATTTCTTATTGTATCAGAGTGTAATTATAATATACCCACTGTAAAACCTCGCTATTACGGCCACTAAAACGAAGGTTGATTGATTTTATAATAGCTTAAAGCAAGGTGACAGTGAAACAGAAAGCTCCTTAAGGAGCTTTCTGTTTAACTGTTACAATGCTTCAAGCGGTCACCTACAGTAAACACCCTAATAATTACCATAATTAAGTGGTCGTAATAGAGAGGTTTTACTGTATTTCTTATTACCTTAACTCTATGCAAGGGAATCATAGTGATTATCTGTGCAAACAGTTTCGATCCAGATGAGATGCCGCGTTACGCTAACGCAACGCCTCATCATGATCCAAACTATTTTGACATTCTGACCATGCATTAAAAATAAATTTTGAAATATTTAATTTTAGAACAGTAGCAGACAACAATTATTGTTGCAGAAGAAAAAAAATTCCTAGTATGCAAAGATTTAAAGAAGCGCCCTTTACTTATATAATTGCAGTCACCGGTCATGACGCTTCTTCTAATTAGCATAAATTATGCTTCTTTGACCCATTACCCCATGGCCAGGGGCGTAGCCAGCGATACACACGTACGCACGTGCGTAACATCAGTTTGAAAAATGAAAAATGAAACATGGCCAAAAATTGCATAAAAACCGAAGGCTAAGGGGGGTTAGACCTTAAAGTCTAAAATGAAGATTTCAAACACACTTCAGAGCTCACCATTTCAGTTCCAATTTCCATTTTCTCCCCGGGGGAGAACCCCCGGACCCCCCCTCCAGCATTGATCAATTTCAAGTTTTAGACCAATAACTTAGTAACTACAAAGATGGCAGCTCAAAACCTACGGTGCTACATGTAATCTGCTACATGTACCTCTCGTGCGTCTAAACATTGAGTCAAATAGTTACATAATGTTATGTCTTATATAACGAACCATTGAAGAAAATTGTATGGATCACATAGTTCGTATTTAGTGCCCAAAATCCCCCACCAATAATTTTTCATAGTTCATATACATGTGGATCGTACGTACAATGTATACCTAAATCGTCTAAAAGTCGAAAGTTCTTGGAAATATATAGGTTAGTCACATTAATCGTATTCAGTGTCCAAAATCCCTACAAACACACTTCAGAACTCACCGTTTCAGTTCTTATTTCGATTTTTTCTCCCGGGGGATGACCCCCGGACCCCACTTTCATCGGTCAAGTTCAAGTTTCAGAAAATAAAGAACTTAGTTACTAGAAAGTTGACAGCCTGAAAAACTTCTACAGTGTTTCGTGTACTTCTCGTGAGTCTTAAAGTCAAATAGTTCTAGCAGTGGAAAAATTAGTCACAAAATAAGGTTGTGTCTAATAAAACAGAGCCTTCAAAGCAATTGTATGGTTCACGTTGATCGTATTCAGTGTCCCTATTCCCCCAAAAAACACTTCAGAGCTCACCATTTCAGTTCTTGTTTCCATTTTTCTCCCCGGGGGAGGACCCCCGGACCCCCACTTGCATTTTTCAAGTTCGAGTTTTGGAAACTCAGGATCTTAACAACTACAAATTTAAATCAGCATCACGAAAAAAAATACGGTGCTTCATGCACCTCTCTTGCGGCAAAGTCAAATTATTATAGCGGAAAAAATGTTAATCACTAAATTTATTGTTAAGTTATAACGGAGCTTTTCCTCTGAAGACGGAGCATGACTGCCTATATGGCGAGGTAATTGAAAACGGCTATGCACGTAATCCTCCAGCTTGACAGACAATAATGTCTGTACCAAGCTGTCCTGTGAGTGTTAAGCACAGGTACGCCAACAACAACAACATAACGGAGCTTTGAACACAATTGTATGGTTCACGTTGATCGTATTCAGTGCTCCATATCCCTCTAAACACACTTCAGAGCTCACCATTTCAGTTCTTATTTCCATTTTTCTTCCGGGGGAGGACCCCCGTACCCCCACTTGCATTTTTCAAGTTCGAGTTTCGGAAACTCAGGATCTCAACAACTACAAATTTAAGTCGACATCATAGAAGACTACAGTGCTTCTTGTATATACCACTCGTGCGGCTAAAAGTCAAAGCATTTTAGCAGAAAAAAACGCTAATCACAAAATTTAATTAGATGGACACATTTGTATAGTTCTCATAGATCGTATTCAGTGCTCCAAATCCCTCTAAACACACTTCAGAGCTCACCATTTTACTTCTAATTTACTAATGTACCCCCCTCCCGCATCCTCCCCCTGATGTGCGTAACATTCGTTCAAGCCTGGCTACGCCGCTGATGGCCATAGCTTGTTTCTAGTTGTGAATACCGAAAACTGCTTTAATTATATGCCTTGATATGATTTCGAGTGTTTCCACGTGTATCTGCACAGCAAAATGCAAGAGTCTGTATCAGCCACCTCGTATCAGCCACTTTGTATTTAATTCTGACGTCGCTTTCGATTTAGCCTGACGTCATTTACATACATGTACAAGTGCCGCATTATTCTTTGTGGCATACAGAAATTCTTGTTCTGCTTCAAATAACTAATAAATTTGGGATATACAGTAGAACTTCGATGTGTTGAGTTTGAAGGGACCATCAGAAAAAACTCGACACATCGAAGCCTCGACTCATGTTTTACATTATGCTCCCTCGATTTTTTTTCTCAAAAATACTCGATCTCCATATAGCCGACATGTCCGTATGTTACTTGTTGATATCGATGATTTCAAATTAAAAACATTAAAATGCAATTATGTAACGCTCGTATCGCATCCAAACTGGATGCATATTTACTCATTTTACAAAAACTTCAACTTGAAACGAATCGTCAGGCGAAAATACGTTTGCCGTAACTCGATTTTCAGAAAAAAGCAACACTGCGGTATGAACGGAAGTCGCGTTTTATCTGCGCACCGGTTAATTCTTTTACCCATTCCAGCATATACATTCTCGAAAAATGCTGGAACCAAATTCAGGGGAAACCCTTTTCTTAAAATAGTAACAATATCTCCTTAGAGGGATAATTGCATAACTATTGATGCTACACATTTCGGGATGGGTTCCGCGTGAGTTGTTCTTTGTCTTTTACACACACATTTCTCTTCCGGCATAAAAAAACATCGACCGATCTACGAATATGCGGTTTATATTTGACTTTACACGAAACTGAATAAGGGCGCTACGATAAAGTCCGTGAGGAATAAAATATGGTAAAGAGTAGATGAATCAAGGAATACACAGGGCCGTTGACACAATGAGAAGGTGTTGGCCTGTTTGTCCTGGATAATTGGGCAGTCAGGTAATTTTCATTCACGACAATCAATCGAGTAAAGATGGTCACGGAGGTGTGAAAAACTCGACACGCAATATTCCGGTCCATCGTACAGTCGAACATCGACACATGTGTAGTGAATTTTGAGTGAAACAGTACGTACGGACCGAGAAAAAAAGTCGATATAGCGAAAAACTCGACTTATAAAAACTCGAGTCATACCTAGGTTTTTAATAAGATTATATAGGGAGAAAAGTTGGGACTTTAAAAAAAGATCGACACATCGAGAAACTCGACTCTTCGAAGTGCGACACATCGAAGTTCTACTGTATAGTGATTTAAACAACTATTTAGTTGTTTTTGATTTGTATTTATTATTTAAAGGGACTCGCAACCGGATGGTATACTTGTCAAAATAAAATAAAATACTCAAATAAAAGCAAATTTGTGGCATTATTTGGCTTCTGACATTAAAAAAATATGATCAGTCCAAAAAAAGTCTCAAGAATCGTCACCGGATCTTAGTTTTTTAAGATATTTTCCATCGTTTTTCTATAGGGTCAGCTGACGGTATAGTTGTTGTTGCTTCTCTACACGGGCTCAGACATAAACCCGAGCCGAATATGTATAAATCAATCGCTACCAGCGAAGTACGTTAATTCGCTACCATGTAGATAGAGAGCCCCAGTAGCCGCGTGGTTAAGGCGTTTGCCTTTGTTTTCATGTTTGTCTCCGCATGGAGGGCCACGGGTTCGAATCCCACCAGAGCTTCTTCCTTTTTATTTTTTGAAATGCATTTTTTTTAACAGAATTTATTATCCAAAACTAAATCTTACCCATTTATATAAGCATTTGACATATATTTACACATTACTATTTTTAATGCTAAATCCGGTTGCGAGCCTCTTTAAGACATATAATCACCAGTTGGCAGTGCACTACAGTGTGTTGCATTCAGCTCTTGATGTTTTTGCCGGCAACAACCAATCAGACTGGCGCCAAGGCGCTCCTCAGATAAGCTATTTCCGGCAAAAACATCTGGAGCGCATTCTTCTTTACTTTCAGCCTGCTTTAAGCTACCATCTTAAATATGCACCATATTTTCTATATCCTAGCAGATTGTAGTTTAAAGCTGGCAGAAAGTAACGCAGAATGCGCCTTAATGCACATTCTGATTTACTTTCAACCTGCTTTAAGTGGTCACCTGTCTTCAAAACCAGAAACAGGCTTTGGGGTACTGGGTTAAGTGGTCACATGTCTTCAAATCTGGAAACAGGCCATGGGATAAAGGGTAAAGTTTGGTAAACTCTGATGACCTGTCCACAATGTAATTATAGATGTAATTACCAATGATATTTCCCCGTTGTTATCTGGCTCTCCCATCTATAATTATGTCTATTTCTTATACTTGATGCTCATTTAACCAGTGGCTTTCCTTTTTCATCTCCATTAATTACCCATTATTTCATAAATACTTCTTTTCATGCATTTAACCCATTACCCCCAAAAATAAACCTATTTACGCCTTTAGATCTTTCCTCCACTGAAGAAAATAACTCCAATTTGTACCGTCATGATTATGTATTATAACAAATATTTTCTTTGTTCTAGCAGATGGTAGCTTAAAGCAGGCTGAAGGTACAGCAGAATGCACCTTAAGGTGCATTCTGCTTTACTTTCAACCTGCTTTAAGTAGTCACCTAGCTATCTCCAATATTTATATAGAAACAGGCTATTGGGTCCTCCACTAAAGTAAATAGTTCCTTTTTAGCTCACCTGGCACGAAGTGCCAAGGTGAGCTATAATGTGTGATCGCCCTGTGTCCGTCGTTGTCCGTCGTGTGTCGTCAACTTTTTCTTTAAAGATCTTCCTCTTGGAAACTACTGGGTCAATTTCATTAAAACTTCATAGGATTGTTCCTTGTAGAGTATTCTCTCAGATTGCTTGAAATATAGGTCATCCAATTGAAATTGTGGTTGCCATGGCAACCAATTGAAAAAACTTTAAAAATCTTCTTGTCAAAAACTACTGGTCTGAATTGAAAATAATTTTACCCAAATGTGCCATTGGTGACCCAATATAAGATTCTTAAAATAATGTTCCTATCATAAAAACATGGCCGCCAGTGGGTGGGGCAGATTTTCCTTATATGGCTATATAGTGAAAACTTTAAAAATCTTCTTGTCTGAAACCGCTGATCCGGCCAATTTGAAAATAATTTCACACAAATGATCCATGGGTGACCCTCTACCAGATTTCTTAAAATAATTTTGATATCTTAAAAAACATGGCGCCAGTGGGTGGGGCATGTTTTCCTTATGATAATCATAGTGTATAGTAAAAACTTTAAAAATCTTCTTCTGTGAAACTGCTGGTCCAAATTGAAAATAATTGTACACAAATGATCCATGGGTGACTCTCTACCATATTTCTTAAAACAATTTTGATATCTTAAAAAACATGGCCGCCAGTGGGTTCGGCAAGTTTTCATTTTATTTCTGTATTGAAAAAAAATCTATAAAAAAGATTCAAGAATATTTTTTTAAAAAAGTAATGATGAGTGACCCTTTGCCAGTTTTCTTCAAAGAATCTTCCTAGTTCAGACAACATGGCTGCCTGTGGGTTGGGGTTAATTTACAGGTGATGGCTTAATTATAGTGGAATTTTATCATTACTGGTCCATTACCATGACCGTAAACATAGGTACCAGGTGAGCGATTTAGTGTCGCATGCTGCTCTTGTTTTACATGGAATAAATGTGCAACATAAATATTCACTATATTCTAGCAGATGGTACGCAGCTTAATATGCTTTTACGTCTCCACAAAACAAAATTATAAATATTGGAAAAAACATTTTTTTAGCCTCAGAATTGCATTGTATTGTTTTCAGAAAATATTGCAAATATATTGGAAACCCGGTTTTATTGCACATTCCTAGCTAGGGGGGTATAATGGGTTAGCCTTTGTTTGACTGTATACAAACAAAACTGATCTGACAGACTATCAATATTAGGGAATCTGGTTTCTATGATAGCCATTGAAATGCTCAAAATATTGGATGCTAAAATCTCAAGAATAACCCCAACATGCAGAGCACCAGATAAGGGTAGTTTTTCAAAAACTAAAATCTTTATTTCAGAATTAAACCCTATGGTGTCACTACTCATTAGAATCGTCTCGAAGAGACGATTCTAATGAGTAGTAACACCATATGATTTGGTGATGAATAAGTGAGAAAATGTTTGATTTGTTGAAATAACTACCTCGTATCTCAGCGTTTTTTTTCCTTCCTTGAACGGGTCCGGGGAACGGACCCGTTCCCAATTGGAGACGGACCCGTCCCAATTTGACGACCGGACCCGTCCCAATCAAAAGAAATCAAATATCGGACCCGTTCCCAATCAAAATAAACATATTTCCCAAATGTCAAATTACTTTTTCCCTTTAAATCATAGCAAACCATCCATATTTCAACTTATCTTTTGCTACAATGAATGTCTCGTCAAGGAAATATACAGAAGTTTATAATTCCGTGGTCTCATGAAATGTAAACAAAGTTACGCAACTCCATTGACATTTTTGGGAGTATGTATAAAACAATACCAGTGATTACGGCCGAATATCGGAAACGGTCCGGGCGAAGATTTATACATGCCCCTTAATCGAGACTGGTTAATGTTGCGTGATCGCAAAATCCGCTGAAATTGATAAGAGTTTACAAACCCAGTCTGACTCTGTTTACCATTATTTATAAAATAGAAAACCTACAGTTAAAACAATCATGAGCCATAATTCAAAGTATTACAGAATTGTTTTGAGAAAGACGATAATGAAGAACTTGAATCTAGATCACTGCCTTAACACTCGCGAGCTTGATTGGCAGTATTCAGAGATAGATAAGATAAGATTTTGGATTTTACCAAGTCGCCAACTCTGTCTCGGCCGCAACAGCGTCTACTGTGAGTAACACACCCAGCGTAGATTTAGTTTTTACACCATGTTTACCATCATAAACAGTTCTAACGGTTTAGTAACTTAAATTCCCAATTTCTGCGTTGTCATCATTTCAAAACTCGTTTTTCCCAATTTGACTTGAAAAATTCCCAATCTGAGGGGTACCGGACCCGTTCCCAATTGGGTGAAAAAAAACGCTGTATCTGGAGCCCTGCAACATGCTCTCTCAATATTTCTACATCGATGTATAATAAAAGACAAAGTTTTAGAAATACAATCAAACCAGTATCTAACCCATTACCCCCATAGCATTTTTCTATTATTGAAAATAGGTGACAACTTAAAGCAGGTGGAAAGTAAAGCAGAATTTTTAATGACCCTTAGGGTGCATTCTGCTTTACTTTCAGCCTGCTTTAAGATAACATTTGCTGGAATATAGAAAGTATTTGTACTGGTATATATCCATGACTGTACAAATTGGAACTATTTTCTTTAATGCAGGAATATATTAAAGGCGTAAAAAGGCTTATTTATGGGGTAAATTGGTTTAAATCCCAAGAATCACCCCAAACATGCTCTCTCAATATTTCTACATCAATGTCATAAAAGACAAAGTTTTAGAAATACAATCAAACCAGTATTTAACCCAATACCCCATAGCATTTTTCTAGTTTTAAAGATAGGTGACAACTTAAGCAGGTAGAAAGTAAAGCAGAATGTGCCTCAAGGCACATTCTGCTTTACTTTCAGCCTGCTTTCAGCTATTATCTGCGAGAATATAAAAAATATTTCTTATGATTTTCTTTTGTGACAGTATAAGTTGGAACTTTTTTCTATAGTGGAGGAATTAATTAAAGGCATAAAAAGGCGTATTTATGGGGTAATGGGTTAACCCATTACCCCTTAAAAACGCCTTTTAACGCCTCTCATTTATTCCTCCACTGAAGAAAAAAGTTCCAGTTTATACAGCCAAGAAAATGTACCAGAAGAAATATTTCCTGTATCCTAGAAGATGGTAGCTTAAAGCAGGCTGAAAGTAAAGCAGAATGTGCCTTAAGGCACATTCTGCTTTACTTTCAATCTGCTTTAAGTGGTCACCTGTTTTTAAAGCTAGAAATAGGTTAAGAGGTAATGGGTTAAGCAATTATTAATCAGTGAAGAAGAATTATTAAGATTGCTGATTTGAATGCACAGCAAAAGCTATGCAGAAAGCTCTTTTTGGAGCTTTCTGTATATGAAGCATTAAAATTTGGTTCTGCCATGATTTGTTGCCTGAATTCATGAAAGACTTCATTTGTTTCATTTCATTTGTTTCATTTTGATTGGTTGTTTAACCCTTTACTAAATAAATATGCCTTTCTATACGCCTTTAATATATTCATACCCTGAAGAATATAATTCCAATTTATTCAGTCATGAATATGTATAATTAGGATTTTTTGCTCACCTGAGCTAGCTCAGGGTGAGCTTTTGCAATCCTTGAATGTCCGGCGTGCGTCATGCGTCGTCCGTCAGGCGTCAACAATTTTAGTGTTTACACTCTAGAGGCCACAATATTTATCTAATCTTTCTCAAACTTGCTCAGATGGTATCTTGCTATAAGAGCTCGTATGAGTTCGATTATGGTTGAAATCTGACAAATAGGTCATGAGTTATCTACCTTTGAACTGCTGAAAATGCTATATTTAACAGTGTTTACACTCTAGAGGCCACAGTATTTATCCAATCTTTCTAAAACTTGTCCAGATTGTATATTATCGTAAGAGTTCGGAAGAGTTAGATTATGGTTGAAATCGGATAAATAGATCAAGAGTTGTCTACCTTTGAATTACTGAAAATGCCATTTTTAACGGTGTTTACACTCTAGAGGCCACAGTAATGTATCCAATATTTTTAAAACTTGCCCAGAATGTATATGACCATCAGAGTTTGAATGAGTTCGATTTTGATTGAAATCGAACAAATAGATCAAGAAGTATCTACCTTTGAATTGCTGATAATGCCATATTTAACTGTGTTTACATTCTAGAGTTCACAATTTTTATCCAATCTATTTCAAACTTGCTCAGATTGTATATGACTATAAGAGTTCAGATGAGTTCGATTATGGTTGAAATCAGACTCATAAGTCAAGAGTTATCTACCTTTGAATTGCTGAAAATGCCATATTTAACAATGTTTACACTCTAGAGGCCACAAATTTTATCCAATCTTTCTCAAACTTACTCAGATTGTATATTACCATAAGACTTCAGATAAGTTTAATTATGGTTGTAATCTGATCAATAGGTCAGGAGTTATCTACCTTTGAATTGCTGAAAATGATAAATTTAACAGTGTTTACGCTCTAGAGGCCACAATATTTATCCAAGCTCTCTCAAACTTACCCAGATTGTATAATATGACCATAAGAGTTCGAAAAAGGGTGATTATGGTTGGAATCTGACAAATAGATCCAAGATATATCTACCTTTGAATTGCTGAAAATGCCATATTTTACAGCGTTTACACTCTTGCAACTACAGTTTTCAATGGATTTTGATTATACTTGTACACAAAGGATGTAACTATACGTTCTCGAAGGAGTGCAATTATTGTTGAAATGTTATCATTGTGGCAATAGTTACCTGCCCTTGATATACTTTGAAATGCTAGAAAAAGGCTTCATTTCAGTATTGTTTAAGCCAATTGTTATTATCCCCTGCCGAAAGGCAGAGGGATACTGTTTTAGGTCTGTCCGTCCGGCTGTGCGTGCGTGCGTGCGTGCGTGCGTGCGTGCGTCGCGTTTTCCGTCCGCAACTGTATCTCCGAAACCGATAAACAGATTTGGATGAAACTTGGTATACTTATTTGTCATCATAGGAGCACCGTGGGAAATCAATTTTTTTTCAGAAAATTTTAGGAATTTATGAGTTATCTGCCCTTTTTGTGTTAAAAATGTCCGTCCGTGCGTCCGTCACGTTTTCCGTCCGCAACTGTATCTCCGAAACCGATAAACAGATTTGGATGAAACTTGGTATACTTATTAGTCATCATAGGAGCACCGTGAGAAATCAATTTTTTTTCAGAAAATTATAGGAATTTATGAGTTATCTGCCCTTTTTGTGTTAAAAATGCCATATTTAACAGTTTTTACACTCTAGCAACTACAGTATTCAACATATTTTGTTTATACTTGCACACAATGTCTATAAGTACAAGTTCTTGCAGGTGTGCAATTATTGTAAAAAAAAAGGATACTTGTGACAAGAGTTATCTGCCCTTGAAGTACTTAAAAATGCTTTATTTTGATATTTTTTACATACTAGAGCCTATAAATATGCATGGATTTTGAAAAAATTTTCTTGAATTGTGTATGGCTATTAGTTTTCAAATGAATTTGATTATTGTTGAAAACGGAGAAATGAGTCATGAGTTATCTGCCCTTGATAAGTAAAAAATGCCATATTTAACTGTTTTTACTCTCTGGCAACTACAATTATGAATGGATTTAAATGATACTTGCACACAATGTCTATAAGTAAAAGTTCTTGTAGGTGTGCTATTATTGTCAAAAAAGGATACTTGTGGCAAGAGTTATCTGCCCTTGATGTACTTAGAAATGCTAGAAAATGCTTTATTTTAATATTGTTTACATCCTAGTATCTATAAATATGCATGGATTTTGATAAAAAAAATCTTAAACTATGTATGGCTATTAGTTTTCAAATAATTGTTATCATTTTTGAAAACGGAGAAACTAGTCAACAGTTATCTGCCCTTGATGAGTCGAAAAACCATATTTAACAGTTTTTACCATCTAGAAACTACAGTCTTTAATGGATTTTGATTTAACTTACACACGATGTATATAAATATAAGGGTTGCAATTATTGTCAAAAAAGGATACTTTGTGGCAAGAGTTATCTGCCCTTTATGTACTTAGTAATGCTCAACATGGCTTTATTGTTTACATGCTATTGTGTACAAATGTGAATGGATTTTGAAAAAAAAAATTAAATCATATATTGCTATTATTTATAGAATGAGTTCAATTATTGTCGAAAATGTGCAAATTAGTCAAGAATACTCTACCCTTGAAGAGTTGAAAATGTGTTTACACTCTAGTAAATTCTACAGTTCTGATTTTTTTTTAATAATACTTGCACACAATTATAAGTTCTTGAAAGTGTTTAATTACTGTTGAATTTGAATCAAGAGTTACCTGCCCCTGTCATACTTAGATTTATAATGCTACAAACGGCTTTATTTTTTGTATTGTTTAGGCTTTAACATGTACAAAATTGAATGGATTTTATAAAACTTTGTAAAAAGCTTTTGAATGTTGATCTTTAAAGACACTAAAGACAGGTGATCATCATTTGCCCCTTCCTCCCACATTAAAGTTTGCCACTTTCTTCTGGACAATCGCTGCGGCAGGGGATATCAGCTCTAAGGTGCTTGTTTGCCTTTGATGTACTCTACTATACTACAGTAGGTCGACAAACTTGAATGGATTTAGAATAAAACGGGTGAAATTCAAAGGTAAAGCTATCAGGCTTCATTACAAATGGTGAGCGATATCAGGGCCTTCAGGCCCTCTTGTTTTTAGCTCACCTGAGCCAAAGGCTCAAGGTGAGCTATTGTGACCGCTCACCGTCCGTAGTACGTCTGTCCGTCTGTCCGTTCACTTTTACTTCAAACGACATCTCCTCTGAACCCGCGGATTGTAGGGCGGATTCAAACTGCTCATGATGTTCCTTGGATGCTTCTCTACAGAAGTTGTTCAAATGAAAGAGAAAAAGCAAAAACTCTGCTTGAAAAAGCAAAAAAGCAAAAAAATTTAAAAAATCTTCTTGCTAAAAACTACTAGGCCCTAAGCTTTGATATTTTTACAGTAGAATCTCCTGGTCGATCCCTCTATAGTTTGTTAAAATGAAATCCCTAGGGTCACACTTGACGCCATGCACCCTGCGCAGTTTAACTGCTGCTCTAGGCAGGTTTCACAGTATTTTTGATGAAGCAGAAGTAGAACTGTATTTTACCTGAGTTACTCTTAATATACTAAGGGCAAATAGCCAATATTTGCAAACATTTTGGATCCAGATCAGATGCAACATAATCATAATGCTACATCTAATCTGGATCCAACCTATTTGCCACTCATTTACCAACTTAACATTTTCTAAATTGTTTTTTTGTACACTTTTCACATACAGTAGGTTTTAAGCAGACATCATTTCAGTCTGGTAAGGGTAAGCCCCAGAGTTCTAGCCACTGAAGTCAAATATTATGCAACTCTGAACTGGTAGGGAGTATCACAGAACTGGTCATGATCAGCTGAACATGTTGCAGTAATAATTTTAGAAAAAAAAAGAATGGGTCCTTTGGGACCCATAACTTTGAAATCTATGGGTCCCATAGAAAAACTATGGGTCCCAATTTTTTTCACCAACTACAAGCATGTGAACCAACTGCTACACCCGTCTGGGTTTTTTCCCATTTAACTTTATTTAACGTTTGACACTGAAAATGAATCAATGAATATTAAAATCTATAAATGCCATAGTAAGCATAGTTTGTTCATTTTATTTCATTAAACCTGCATGTTTCTGATCTTTCCAGTTCAATGTGCACTTAAGTCAATAGCTTTGGTCAACTTGACTTTATAAGAATTCTGTTCTTTGTGATTCTGTCCAAAAACGGAAGCCTGTATGCTCTACAGACCTGCATGTCTAGCAAGAGTGCTGTGTTGCAAATTACTGTACTAACAAACTTTCACAAATGAATTTCTTACTTTACTATTATTACGAACACACCTACAATGTTTCTGTTCTTAAAACAGTGTTGCAGCAATGATGTCCTATTCTCGCATAGATTTCGAAAATCTCGCACAAAAATTACTAGTGCAATCTTTCAAGTCAGCCCTACGCGGTACCAGCCATATGATATTATCGCCAATAACAACTAATGACGACTCGTCTCCCCCGTCGTGATATTCTACGACGTATTAGATATAGAAAGTTTAGATACAGATAGTGCGCGAAAATTCGCGCGCACTTAATTGCTACAATAATCAAATACTATGCGTCAAACCTTTCAAACTTTGGGGCGAATCTTGTCAAGTCCGATACCCGCCATTTTGGACACAAATAGGCTAGGTCTAAAACATTGACCGTACTATCTTGACTAGCCACTATAAAAAAGAGTTCATTATTTGCGGCGCGGATTTTTTGCATTCGTGTTTTAATTTATTTTGGCCTAATTATCATAATAATTATATTCAGCGTCTTTAGCAACTATGTTCGTCTGCGAAAACAATTTAGCACCTACGTATGCCTGATACGCCGTTACAAAGTATCTACACATTAAAGTATTAATCGTTCTGTATTTTTCACGCAAGTACGACGATGCGTCCTTGAGGACGCACGTCTTTTCAGACTATGCGTCCTCAACGATTTTTATGCGTACTGTACGCAGGACGCAGACGTAAAATTATCACTGATGTTGTCTGCTAAAGTTTAGATATGGTTCAGTCTGATTCATACTTAGAGAAACAGGATCTGGAAGTGATCCACTGACAGTTATGTAATTATGTCTTATGCCATATTTATACATATGTTTAATATTGGTTTTGTCAGAGTTATCTGAATGTCTTTTCATTTTTTCTTGTCCAGGATTCAACCCTTTCCTCCCATATACTGACGTTTGTTAACCCATTACCCCATAAATGTGCATTTTTAGGCCTTTGATTTATTCCTCTACTTAAGAAAATAATTCCACTTTAAACAGTCATGAAAATGTAAGATGCAAAAGTAAAGCAAAGTGTGCATTAACCCTTAGCCCGCCAAATAAATTGTCGTCTGCTATATTTCTCGTCTGCTTCAAGTTTCAAAGTGCTTCAAAGTTGCTCAAAATTGCTGAAAATGTTGTCCGAGTATCAAACAGCTCGGATCCGGATGAGACGCCGAGTTACTCGGCGTCTAATCCGGATCCAAGCTGTTTGCATATAAAGCTATAGTCGTGAGTGGCAGGCTAAGGGTTAAGACACATTCTGCTTTACTTTCAACCTGCTTTAGGTAGCCACCTATTTTCAAAACTAGAAACATGCTATGGGGTAATGGGTAAAATGAAATTGCCTATTTGGAAAGAGCCTGATGAGAGGAAGTGCCATTTGCAAAGGCCATAACTCTGACATCATTGTTTTTTGAGTTATTTCCCTTTGTGATATTTTCTTGTCAAGAAGACAACTTCAGTTCTACTGATGCTATTGTAATGAAATTTTATGTATGGAAAGAAACTGATGAGAGAAAATGCCATGCACAAGGGCAGCAATATTTAGTTTTTCCCCTTTGTCATATTTTATTGTCAGGAAAATAATTCCAGTTCTGCTGACGCTAGTGAAATAATTATCATTTATTGGAAATGGAAATAGCTTGATAAGAGGATGTGTCATGGATAAGGGTCATAAGCTTGGCAACAAAATTCACTTTTGTCATGTTTTCTTGTCTGGAAGATAACTCCATTTATAGTTATATTAAAATGTTGTCTTGCCCAGTCAACTTAGGTACAAACTTCAATGTCCTCAGGTGAGCGAATTTAGGGCCATGGCCCTCTTGTTTATTCTTGCAGGTTCTTGCCCGCTTTAAGCTTTTTTTTGTTTGAATATAGAAAATTATTCTTATGATTCTTATTTGTGACCAGGGCTCCAGAGAAGAGGTAGTTATTTCAACAAATCCAACATTCAGTTCTCAATCTTTTTAGCACCAAATCCTATGGTGTTACTACTCATTAGAATCGTCTCGAAGAGACGATTCTAATGAGTAGTAACACCATAGGGTTTAATTCAGAAATAAAGATTTCGGTTTTTGAAAAACTACCCTTATCTGGTTGTATGGTGACATTATAAATTGAAATTGAATAAATTAGAAAACTATTTTCTTCAGTGAAGGAATAAATTGAAGGCATAAAAAGGCATATTTATGGGGTAATAGGTTAACACAGATTTTATCAATGCTTGATTTGCCCATAGACACTCTGAGATTAAACAATAAAATCAACAATAAAACAGATTTACAGATACTGTTGAGCAGGGCTCCATGCAGATGAGGGGAGTACATGATGATTGTATGTATTTAAAAAATCTAAAATCTTTATTTCTGCATTATACCCTATGGTGTCACTACTCATTAGAATCGTCTCTTCGAGACGATTCTAATGAGTAGTGACAACACAGGCTTTTACGCAGAAATAAAGATTTTAGTTTTTAAAATACTCTTTTTATCTTGAGCTGGGTAGTTGAGCATTTTAAAGGTTATCTGAAGTGGTCAGGCTTGGAGGAAATTGTTTGTCCAGTGTAAAACATTATTGACCATCTATTTATCTGGTTTGGACAGCTTTTGTAATGATGGTTCATTTCTGCTACAATGATTCTACCAAGACAACCGCTGCGGGGATACCATATTCGCTACGATCCATTGATCCAAGCCATATCAACCTTTCCATTGCTGGCTGCAGCAATTCCGATTTGATTCAGAACTAAAATGTATCCCGATTACTTGACGAGGCTGTAACTGATAACTGAAACATGTTTAGACCGTAACCCCGTAGCCTATTTCTAGTTTTAACGACAGGTGACCACTTAAAGCAGGTTGATAGTAAAGCAGAATGTGCCTTAAGGCACATTCTGCTTTACTTTCAGCCTGCTTTAAGCTACTTTCTGCCTGAATAATAAAAATATTTCTTATAGAACATGTTCATGACCGTATAAATTGGAATTATTTTAAATCACTATATTCCAGTCACGAAATCTTGAAAATTTTGCAGTAGATTTAAATACATTTCGTAATTAATGTGAACGAAGAAATGAAGAATAGCGTCATTACGCAGCATGTTAATGGTAAGCTAGTTCATCCGAAGGCAAAGTTTTAGCAAAATACCAAATCAATTAGGTGAATATCAATTAGCTCTTGTGAATATTGTCAGAGCTATCTCTGTGGTGCAGCGGATGACCCTTCATCCCATTGGGACACCAGGAAATGGGGAAACAAACAAATCTAAATTTCCTAGATCAATCGTGAAGAAGTATTGGTGACCTTTAATGATATTGACAGCTCAATGCGGAACAAAAGTAATGTAGAAATCTACAAAAGCTTGCCTGTTAGCTTACTGCATTAAGTAAATATCCACCTTTTGATAGATCAATGTTTTGATGAAAGGTTTGACTGTATATTAACCTAGCCGCCAGTGGTCAAAAACAGTTGGTCTGTTTATATTATGAGACATCAGTATTTATAGCAATTTTGTTTTTACAATGAGACCTTAAATGGCAATAAAACAAACAATTTGGTATGTACAGTGCTCCCTCGTTACAACGAAAACCAATGGGAGACACAATATTGTGTGTGTTGTTCGCAGGGAGTTGTTGTAAGGAGGAAAATTTGAGACTTGGCTTATATTTGCAAACAGCTTGCAAACCTAACGCCGCTTCTGATCTGGATTAAATCTGTTGTTCCCTTATCATTTTATTTATTCTATCAAAAAGTCAACCGATATATCGATCCTTAGCAAGCCTGACCAATTTTAATATCTACACATAACACAGACACTACCGGACTAATTTGGAGCTCATTTTCTGAGAACGGGTTAACCCATTACCTCATAAAAACGCCTTTTTACGCCTTTGATTTATACCTTCACTGTAGAAAATAGTGCAACTTTATACATTTATGAATATGTTTCATAAGAAATATTTGATATATCCTAGAAGATGATAGCTTAAAGCAGGCTGAAAGTAACGCAGAATGTGCCTTAAGGCACATTCTGCGTTACTTTCAACCTGCTTTAAGTTGTCACGTGTATTAAAAACTAGAAATAGGCTATGGGGTAATGGGTTAAAGGCTACACTCTGACATCTCAAAATACTCTAACGTGTCAAAACGAAACCGAAAGTGACAATCTATTTTTAGAGGTGCTATATTAAGAACGTGTTCTGTCTGTTTTAGTTTAAAAAAAAAAATTAACAAAAAGTTTGAGCATTTCAAGCTTTGTGTCGACATGTCAAGTGTTACTGAATTCCAGCATGAGAGCTATTATAATGGGTTTTGACAAAAAGATCGGGTACATTTTAAACCGAAAGTAGAAAGATGGACAGTTTCATTCACATTTTTCCCATCTTGCAAATTTGTGTCTAAAACCATTTTCAATGCTGCCTGAAAGTGTCACATTTTGCAGGAGATCCTTGATATTCTAGAAATAGAAAGTGCCCAACCTGGCATTTCAGAAAAGTCTTCCAACGCGATGTGCGAATGATAACTTTTCGTTCTACGGAAGCTAAAATGTGCCACAAACGTCAAAATGTTTTATACGTTATGGGTGTGGAAAGGATAAAATTATGTAACTTTGAGAAAATTCAGTAGACAACAATTTTTAACCAGAAGATATTGCAGCTGTTAAAACCTTAGACATAATGGTCCTGTTTAGTGAAACTCAACAAGGTTCGGTGTAAGGAGAGAGTTGTTGTAGGGAGGGTGGCTACAGGGAGGGAACCTGACTATGATCGACAGAAGAAGTAATTTGGTATGATACAATTTCAAGACTGTATAAACTGGGAACTATTTTCTTCTAGACAGTGAATGAGTCGTTAAAACGTGTATCTAATGGGCCCGTCACACCATAACGTTCTGGCCAACGTTTTCTGACGATTGAGGAAACATTGGTAGTCGCCCATGGTCGTTGGGATAGCGCCAGATTAGCGTTGCGTGAACGCTAGTAAACCCTAGTAAACGTCGGTGATCGTCGGAGAACGCTGGTCCGAACATGCACAAAAGTTTTCTCTGAGACCAGCGTTCTTCTAACGTTTAATTTAAACACTTGAGATCGTTTAAGAACATTCATGGAACGTTTTACTAACGTTCATCGAGCGTTGCACGCGTTCATCTATCGTTAAGTCAGTCGTTACTCTAGTGTTACTTGGTTGTTACTAATCGTTTGCTTTGCAGTGAACGACTCACTGGCGACCTCTTAACGACCGCTTAACGGTCCCCTAGCGCACGCAGCGAGTGACTAACGTCAAACGGACGTCCATACGCCAGCAAAACGATGTTCTGTCGATAGTCACAGGTTAGTCACACGCTCAAGACGCTCGTCTAATGTTGACAAATCGTTTGTTTAATAATGCGCCAGTTGCACGTGAGCATACGCTAATGATTTTCAGGGGTATCTCACTTGGTCGCTATTACACACTTCTTGTGCGTTGGACACACGCTAATTATGCGTTAGGCACACGTTAATCACACGCCAGATGTGTCATCTTCATTCTAGAATGCTAAAAAATTGAACGATTGAAACGTTCAGAGAGCGTTGGCCAGAACGTTATGGTCTGACGGGCCCATAAGGAGTAAAGGGTTAGCATGAACCTTACAAAATATTCTACATGTTTAGGACAACAAATAACACAGAAAATACTTAACTTCCAGCTTTTCTAAATGTTTTGACCCCACCAAATTCTATATTGTGACAACTCCTTAAAATTCATCTTGTAGATCAAGACCAGCCGCCACATCTTTGGCGGGGTGGCTGGCCTTGATCTACACTGTTTGCAATGCAATAAGGCAGGTTTTATCATGGCACTGCTCATATGTAATCTGGAACTTTGCATTCATTGGAATAATCTAGGCTTAAAATAGGGTTCTATGGCCAATTAACCTTGTAACATAGATATCCATGAGAGAAATGGGAGAAGATTAACTGGACCTGTTATGTTAACTCATTTAAGGAATACTTCCAATATTTATTGTATTCATGGAGGTATGAAAAAAAAACCTGGTCACACTGTATGAAACCGCGAAGCGGTTTCATACAAAAGTGTGACCAGGTTTTTTTTTCATACCTCCATGAATACGATAAATATTCCGAATTATTCCTTATAATTTAATATTACTACTGAATTTAAGAAAGTAGTTAAATAGAGAATCTTACGCGAATATTCATTTTTAACGCTTTTAAAACATAGGTTGTACCGTTGTAGTCCCTCCGCCATATATATTTTCCGCCAAAACGCGACGTTGTTATGTAGTTACCGTCGACGTCAATGATGTCATTTGGCGTCCTGCTTCATGCAGCGTTTGTGGAGAGCGGTTGGACTAAGAGAAAGTAGTCCTGACAAGGCGTGGCCTGGATTTTATTTTTTTCATGGAGTTATGAAACAAAAATTACAGCCAATCACAGCTAACCAAATGTAATGAAAACAAACAATATTAAATTATTACCCCATAAAAACACCTTTTTTATTCCTCCACCAAGATAATATATATACAAAGTTTACATCATGAATATGTATCATAATAAATATTTTCTAATTTCTAGCAGATGATATGGCTTAAAGAGGCTCGCAACCGGATTTAGCATTAAAAATAGTAATTTGTAAATATATGTCAAATGCTTATATAAATGGGTAAGATTTAGTTTTGGATAATAAATTCTGTTAAAAAATGCATTTCAAAAAAAAAAAAAGGAAGGAAGAAGCTCTAGTGGGATTCGAACCCGTGACCCTCCATGCGGAGACAAACATGAAAACAAAGGCAAACGCCTTAACCACGCGGCTACTTGGGCTCTTTATATATATGGTAGCGAATTAACGTACTTCACTGGTAGCGATTGATTTATACATATTCGGCTCGGGTTTATGTCTGAGCCCGTGTAGAGACGCAACAACAACAACTATACCGTTAGCTAACGCTATAGAAAAACGATGGAAAATATCTAAAAAAACTAAGATTCGGTGACAATTCTTGAGACTTTTTTTGGACTGATCATATTTTTTCAATGTCAGAAGCCAAATAATGCCACAAATTTGCTTTTATTTGAGTATTTTATTTTATTTTGACAAGTACACCATCCGGTTGTGAGTCCCTTTAAAGCAGGCTGAAAGTAAAGCAGAATGCGCCTTAACCCTTTACCCCATAATCTTTTCTTATTTTGATGACAGGTGATCACTTAAGCAGGTTGAAAGTAAAGCAGAATGTGCCTTAAGGCACATTCTGCTTTACTTTCAGCCTGCTTTAAGCTACCATCTGCAAGGATATAGAAAGTATTTCTTAAAGTACTTGTTTATGACTGTATTAATTTGAACTATTTTCTTCAGTGGAGGAGTAGATTAGATATGCTTTAAAGGCGCTTCTATAGGACAAAGGTTTAAGGCACATTCTGCTTTACTTTCAACCTGCTTTAAGTGATCACATGTCTTCAAAAATAGAAACTGGTTATGGGGTAAAGGGTTAAGGCGCATTCTGCTTTACGTTCAACCTGCTTTAAGTGGTCACATGTCTTCAAAAATAGAAACTGGTTATGGGGTAACGGGTTAAGGCGCATTCTGCTTTACTTTCAACCTGCTTTAAGTGGTCACACGTCTTCAAAAATAGAAGCTGGTTATGGGGTAATGGGTTAAATAGGGTGAAGGCCAAAGAACCTTGTAACATAGATATCCATCAGAGAAACTGGAGAAGACTGACTGGACCTGTTATGTTAAGTGTGAATAAATAAACAGCTACTATCTATGGCAGCTGCCGGACCATATTCATCCTTTAGATAGCTATAAACCAACTGTATGCTGGGTAATATTTGGTGGCCATTTTAAAATGTCGTCTGCAGCGGGTATAACTCAAATATTTGCAAACGATTTTAACCATTTCTGATAGAATATTGACTTAGCTACCAACTATTTTGATCTCGGATCAGGCCCCCTCATTGAGGGGCCTGATCTGAGATCAAAACTGTTTGCCTAGAGATACACCTAAAAGTGTATCCCGCAGACAGACAGATATATACTGGATTGTGGAACCAATTTGGCTCTAGATCATGGTTGAGGTGCTTGAATGCATCAGAAGCTTAAAAATCTCAGAAAGATGTCTGATTTCTAGGATAACTGTAATTGCTCAGAGAAAATTGTACATACAGATGAGAATATCAGAAAAATTTGAGAACAAAAAGGATTGTTTTAGAAATAAGCCTGATTATCCCTTTCCATACTTAGAAGTTTGCCGTTTCAAAATCATAATTTGCAACTTTTTATGAGATTTATTTTTTAAAACCCTTTTCCTGAAATACACCCAACAATAAGTTTTGCACAGCTTGGATTCTGAACAGATACTGAGTTACTTGGAAACTGATCTCGATCCAAATATTTGTATCTTTATCCTAGCAGATGGTAGCTTGCAGCTTAAAGCAGGCTGAAAGTAAAGCAGAATGCGCCTTAAATTGGCATTGCATGCTTTAAGTAATGGCACTTGAAAAATAGAAAATTTGTAAAGTTTAAGATTTTTCAAAATCAACTTATGGCAGCCATATTAATTAATTGTTGACTAGGGGAAGGATGTGATGGGAGGGGTATCAGCAGATTTTGACAGAACTTTATCAGGAAAGGCATGATGTTTTACAGAAATGGGATAAGCTTAATCTGTAGCTTAATCTCTAGTTTTGACACATGGCTGAGGTATGCTACAAATGTTAGAGTCCAATCTATATCTCTTTTTCTGAATTTTGGTCTTTAGCGTTTGACCATCTACAGGCTAATAGACACTAATGATGCTATAATTCTTCTGAATTATCTTCAGCCTGTTTGATTGAATTAAACTTCATGAAGGCCTACTTTTTCTGACCTTGGCAAAAATTCCTTCTAAACAGTTCTTGAGAAAAAAATTGCTGAAAACGTAAGACTTCGAGATCTAAACAAGGAGAGTACAGTGCTCCCACCCTACAATGGCCTTCCCAACAACGACTCCCTCCTTACAACGACCCTTGCCCCAGTTCCCTAAACAGGATAATTATGTCTAACTCTTTTACTGCTGCAATATCGTCTGCTTAAAACTGTTGTCTGCTGTTTTTCTCAAAGTTACATAATGGACATTTTGACGGAAACAACTTAATGACGAGTTACAAACAGCTTGAATCCAGATCAGACGCCGCCTTACGTGGCGTCTGATCTGGATTCAAGCTGTTTGCAAATGTATGTCAATTCCCTCCCTATAACGACCTCCTCCGAACAACGCACACAATTTTTGTCTCCCATTGGGTGTCGCTGTAGAGAGGGAGCACATGTATAATTTATAGTTTGTCACTCGCATTGGGATGAATTTGCAGTCTTGTATACAGAAGGCAGCTTTATGCAAGACTAAAGTAAAGCAGAAAGCTCCTTTCTGCTTTACTTTGTCAAGCATTGAGAAGTTACTAATCTTAAACCATTATCCCATAAATACACCTTTTTATGCCTTTAATTATTCCTTCAATGAAGAAAATAGTTCCAATTTATACAGTTCTTAATTAATATGAACCATAAAAAATATTTTCTGTAGCCTAGCAGATGGTAGCTTAAATCAGGCTGAAAGTAAAGCAGAATGCACCTTAAGAAGCATTCTGCTTTACTTTCAACCTGCTTAAAGTGTTCATCTACACAAATGTATCTTTAATGCTTAGAAACAGGCTATGGGAATGGGTTAAAGGCACAACCGGACTATGAATACCACAAGATGGCGCTTTTGTCAATTTCTCAATGATTTCAAGTCATGGTGTTTCTATAAAGATGAGTTGTCACTTAATACAAGTTTGATTACGTGTAGATTTGTGAAGATATGAGACTTGGCAGCCCCTGCTGACAGCTACAAATTGGCCTACTGTAGAACAACCTGTCCAAAGAGAATAAACATAGTAAGACAGAATATGTCTTTAAAGACATCTCCTGACGACCTTTTGGTCATAACGCCTTGCCAGATTATTTACTGTCAATTTCCTTGCAAAAAGCATGGGTATTGTGCATATTGAACCATTGAATCGTCTTATGTGAGACCGGACCTTTATGTTTGATAGTTTGGTTAGAAATCACCATTGAAAATCACTAGAGCATGAGTATAATCTGGACCTCACCAGGTAAACTGAGATTGTGTTGCACATGCTTTACAGTTACATTGACACCTCCAGAACAATATGCTGGTGGTCCCTCAATGGACTGAGGAAAAGTCTTTAACCCATTCCTCCATAGATATGCATTTTAACTTGAAGAAAATAGTTCTATTTTATACAGTCATGAATATGTATTGTAAGAAATATTTTCTATATTCTAGCAGATGGAAGCTTATCAAGCAGGCTGAAAGTAGAGCAGAATGCCATTCCGCTTTACTTTCAACCTGCTTGAAGTAGTTACCTGTCTTTGAATCTAGAAATAACCTATGGGGTATTGGGTTAATACAAGTTTGATTATGTGTAGATTTGTGAAGATTTGAGACTCGCCAGCTATGGTACAAATTGGCCCACTATAGGACAACCTCCCAGAGGGAATATATGTAGTAAGAAAGAATTATGATTCTTAAAAGTCAAGAGGCTGTTAAATGCAACCATTAGTCCTGCTTCATCTTCAACCTCTCTTGAGAAACATCATACTGGTGTGTATCTTTAGTAAGCCCTCTAGGCAGAATAAATGGAATGGAAAAACAAGAATTTCTCTGCATTGCTTTTGTCCAGAATTAAGCTGGAAGACTAAAGTGTTTTGAATTCAAGACAAAAGTGATTCACAAGGTTCCAGATAAGGAGAGTATTTCAAATACTAAAATCTTTATTTCTGACTTGAACTAAACCCTATGGTGTCACTACTCATTGGAATCGTCTCTTCGAGACGATTCTAATGAATAGTAACACCATAGGATTTGGTGCTGAAATGAGTGAGAAAATGTTGGATTTGTTCAATTTACTCCCTTTTATCTGGAACCCTGGACTCATTCAGAATTGTTTGATAAAGATACTTCCATTGTCGTTCATGATAATATTGTTTTACGGATATAATTTTTATTCCACTTTCAGAGGGTTTAGTACTGTCAAGAGCTTTGTGAGTTGTCAGGGAGCAGGTGGGGTGTTAGGGACATCATGCCAAGGAGCTGGTTGAATCTGTGGTCAGTTGCTAGATTACACTAAGAGGTATTTAACCCTTTACCCCCATAGACTGTTTCTAGTTTTGAAAAAAAGGTGGCCACTTAAAGACATCTCCTGACGACCTTTTGATCATATGCCTTGCCAGACAATTTCCTTGCAAAAAGCATGGATCTTATGGACATGTGGGTAGCAAAGAACCATTGAAGCTTCTCATGTGACACCCAACCTTTATATTTGATAGTTTGGTTAGAAATAACCATTGAAAATCACTAGAGCATGAGTATAATCTGGGCCTCACCAGGTAAATTGAGATTGGTATAGCATGTGATGCATGCTTTGACAGTTAAAATTCACACCTATCCAGACTATGGGTAGATCTTAAGGGTGTATCAATGTCATGAGCCTTTTTTTCAAAGTATTAAACTTTTTTTCTATCATTGTTTTTTTGGAAGAGCTATTTATGATGAATGAAAAAAGGAAAAAAAATATATATGGTGGTGTCCTTTTTTTTTAGCTACAGCGATTTGAAAAAGGTATGTCAAATTTGGATTTTTTTCTTCAAATTTTACGCATTCAGAGTACAAGCTTCAGTAAAATCTATTTCAAAACAAAACAAACATGGTAATTTGGGTTTTCTTTATTTATTTCATGTCTATGGTGGTATGTTCACATATATAAACCAAATTTAGACCAAGCAGGCACCAGGTTTGAACAATATGGATCCTTGAATATCAAAAATATGCTTTATATAGGGCATGATTTTATTAGATTTTTTATTTTATGAAAAAAGTAAAAAAGTTTGAAAATGAAATAGTTCTAGTATTTAACTTTTTCTTATATTCTACCAGATGAAAGCCAATACTAAGGCAGTTCAAAATATGAAAAGAAATTGAAAGGTCAGTGTTGAAAATTTTGAGTTATTAAAGTAAAAAGAGTTATCGCCCCTTTCAAAATTTACAAAAAAGTACCATACCGATGATATTTAGAGCTTTATAAATTTCACATTTGGTGCCTTTTTTTTCTTAAATTAGTTTTTGTATGAAGAAATACTACCATAGATAGGAAATAAATAACACAAAACCAAATTATCATATTTGTTTTCATTTAAAATGGGTTTTATTGAAGTGGGCTGTTTGAAAAGGACAAAATAAGAGGAAGTGGGTGGGGTAAATTTTACATGGCCTTAGAGCCAACTGTTGTTCACCAAAATGTACACTTTTTCTATTTTTTCACTCATCTTAAATAGCTCTTCAATACAAAACCATTATAGAGTGTGTTCATATACTTTGAAAAGTTCCCAAAGTCATGACATTGATACACCCTTAAAGCAGGTTTAAGTGCCCAGGGCTCCAGATAAAGGAGGGGGGGGGGGGGAAGAGAGAATGAACAAATTCATCATTTTCTTACTTATATATCTTGCAGCATCAAATCCTATGGTGTTACTACTTACATGTATTAGAATCGTCTGAAGGAGACTTTCTGCACTGTTAGTCATATTGAAATACATTGACAAAAACAACCCTCATAGTCAAAAGTGGACTAGACTTTTAAGTTAAATAGAAAGAATTGCTATTGAAGTTTTAGGGGTGAATGCATGTATTTAGTTTATTTAGCTAGCCACATAAATTATCTGTAAACAGTGAAATAATCTATGAAGGAGAGAGTTAAGAAACTTAAAAATGTCCCAAACTCTACACGAAGAAATTGGTTTTGGAAAGAAAAGGTGAATACATATTGAGTAAATGGTATTTAACCCATTACCCCACAAATAAGCCTTTTCACACCTCTAATTTATTCCTCCACAGAAGAAAATAGTTCCAATTTATTAAGTTATGATTGTGTTCTATTAGAAAAAATGTCTTTATCCTAGCAGATGTAGCAGATGATAGCTTTAAGCAAGCTGAAAGTAAAGCAGAATGTGCCATAAAGATATTACCCCAGTCCATTCATTGATTCCCCCCCCCCCCCTTATTGTTCTCACTATGTGTGAACATACAGGTAAAGCATGAGAAAATTGTTCAGGCAACAGCTAATCCATCTGAAGCTTTGAATAGAGGCCCTTACATAATAGATTTCAATAGGTTCTCCAATGGGTTTACTAACCAGGGAAATGCTCAAAATCCCCTTGGTCCAAAAAGGGCAGGGTAGTCAAAATCCCCTTGGTAAATATTGCAGGGTAGTCAAAATCCCCTTGATTTTGACACACACTCTACTAATCAAGCTATCAAATATTAGGTGTGGACCTCACATGAGATGCCTGAATGATTCTTTGCCTAGACACTAGCCGAGTAAGTGCATGGGCTCCATGCTTTGACTCAAATTTTCTACGGTGCAGTTGTTACCACCCAAGCTTGGTCAAGTAATGTCTTTCAGGCGCATTCTGCTTTACTTTCAACCTGCTTTAAGTATTATAGTCACCCATTTTCAAAACTAGAAATAGGGATATGGGGTTATGGTATTAACCATTTACCCCATAGCCCGTTTATGTGACCATTTAAAGCAGGTTGAAAGTAAAGCAGAATGTGCCTTAAGGCGCATTCTGCTTTACTTTCAGCCTGCTTTAAGCTATTATCTGCTAGAATATAGAAAATATTTCTTATGATTTTTATTTGGGATAGTATAATTTGGAACTATTTTCTTTAGTTGAGGAATTAAAGTCGTAAAAAGGCGTATTTATGAGGTAATGGGTTAAACTGCTTTCCAATATGGCTGGTCACATAGTTTACAAGGCAAGCCAACTAGTCTGTGTAGAGCATTCCCCCCTGAGGCGGTTGATTATGTAACAGAGGGGTCAGTAGTCGGTCAGTCCAGGCCAGTTGACCCATCAAGCATTGTAAACTAATGGCTTGACCATTAGCCAACACATGGGGCACCTGAGGGAGAATTTAGTATGTCCCACTTCTGCTTTGTAGGTCAGTGAAGGTGAAACACTTTTCCTCCATAGATAATCGGTGCAAACCACATATATCTAACTGATACAAGTAAGTAAATGAAGTGGTGAGATGACTGCTTAAACCATTACCCCATAGCCTAATTCTAGTTTAGAAGATAGGTGACCACTTAAAGCATGTTGAAAGTAAAGCAGAATGTGCCTAAAGGCACATTCTGCTTTACTTTCAGCATGCTTTAAGCACATGCATGTATATCATAGCTTGTCATCACTTAACCCATTGCCCCATAAATATGTACACCTTTTTACATTTAATTTATTACTCCACTGAAGAAAATACTTCCAATTAATAAAGTCATGAATATGTCATAGGAAATATTTTCTTTATTTTAGCAGATGGTAGCTTAAAGCAGGCTGAAAGTAAAGCAGAAAGTGCCTTAAGGTGCATTCTGCTTTACTTTCAACCTGCTTTAAGTGATCATCTTTTTTAAAAACCAGAAACACGCTATGGGGTAATGGGTTAAAGCAGGCTGAGGGTAAAGCAGAATGCACCTTTAAGACTTTTCCTCAGCCCATTGAGGGACCACCAGCCCATTGTTCTGGAGGTGTCAATGTAACTGTCAATCACATGCAGCACAATCTCAGTTTACCTGGTGAGGTCCAGATTATACTCATGCTCTAGTGATTTTCAATGGTTATTTCTAACCAAACTATTAAATATAAAGGTCGGGTTTCACATGAGAAGCTTAAGTGGTTCTTTGCTAATGACATGTTCATAAGACTCATGCTTTTTGCAAGGAAATTGTCTGGAAAGGTGTTATGATCAAAAGGTCGTCAGGAGATGTCTTTAAGGCACATTCTGCTTTACTTTGAACCTGCTTTAAGTAGTCATCTGTCTTCAAAAGTACAAACAGGCTATGGGGTAATGAGTTAACTCATTCACTTTTAATTCCAGCTAGCGCTTCCAATAAAGCCCTCTCCATTTACAACTATACAGGGCTCCAGATAAGAGGTAGTTATTTCAACAAATCCAACATTTTCTCACTCATTTCAGCACAAAATCCTATGGTGTTACTACTCATTAGAATCGTCTCGAAGAGACGATTCTAATGAGTAGTGACACCATAGGGTTTAATTCAGAAATAAAGATTTTAAGTTTTGAAAAACTACCCTTATCTGGAGCTCTGACTATATAGGGTTGTTTTCTGCAATACCTTGTTAAATGACAAACAGTGCAGACCCTAAAGGAGTCCTCTGATCTGGGTCTTCACTATATGCATAGGACAAATGTACTCTTTACAAGTACATTGTTGGTTTAGTACGAGTATATTCGTCACTAGGGTTCACTATGTAATTAAGATGCAATAAAATCTTCAAAGTCAATAAATTTTGTAGTGCTGATGACAGGGCTGCCATTTCTCCAATTTTTTCCGAAATTGTCAGATTTTTATCCTAGCGGATGGTAGCTTCAAGCAGGCTGAAAGTAAAGCAGAATGCGCCTTAAGGCGCATTCTGCTTTACTTTTAACCTGCTTTAAGTAATCGCGCTTGAAAAATAGAAAAATCGAAATCTTCAGAATTTTCATGATCAACTTATGGCAGCCCTATGATGACAGACGTACTCTAAGCATTAGTCATACTTTTTGCTTCTTTGCCGCTGTCAGAGAATTAATTGCACATAATTCTTGTTCAAAAGCGGTGCCTTATTTGTCTCCTCAAAACTTGACACTTAATACCTTGCTATTCGAGAACGATCATTGTAGTTGATATTCAGTGAGGGAAAGATGTTCATTTTTCTTTTTTGATCAAATAATAGCAACAGCGTCGGCTTCATTAGTAGTTGAACTTTAGATTGCTAACTAACCCTTTTCTCCGGTGGCCTTTTATAAGTTTCAAAGACAGATGACCACTTCTGCTTTACTTTCAGCCTGCTTTAAGCTCCCATCTGGAATTGTCTTTTATTATATCTTTACCCAATTCCCCAATAGCCTGTTTCTAGTATTGAAGATAGATGACCACTTAAAGCAGGTTTAAAGTAAAGCAGAATGTCACCATGCTTTAAGCAGTCACCTGTCGAAAACACCTCATAAATTATCACACTTTAGTGGTCGTTATACGGTTATACTGTATAACCTTACCATCAGGCCGAATCAAAATAAGAACTGATGATGATCATAATTAAGTAAAGGCATGTTGCTGCTAAAAGTAAGAAAAAATTAAGCAGAAAGCTCTTCTCTTATGCAAGCTTTCTGCATTACCCTCTTCTTGCTAAAGCTAGCCTTATTGGGATGTTATAACCTATTGGTTGTTATAATACAGAGCCGCAACATTTTCTCGCTCATTTCAGCACCAAATCCTATAGTGTGACTACTCATTAGAATCGTCTCGAAGAGAAGATTCTAATGAGTGGTGACACCATAGGGTTAAATGCATAAATAAAGATTTTAAATTTTTTGGAATACTCACCTGATTCGGAGCCTGGTGGCTGGTATATTGAGGTTCGGTTGTTGCGGAGTTTTCTCATTATTTACGGTTTGTAGTTGCTTCCTGTTGTGGTTATTACCATGTATTTTGATATTCCTGAATCAACTAATTATGTTTTGTCAATATCCTTACAGCCCTCAGTATGCGGATGCTTCTAAATAATGGCCAGTTTAGAGACATATCTGAAGAGGTTTGCCATAACATATTTACTGGGCTCCAGATAAGGTAAGCTAGTACTTCAAAGCATAAAAAATTATGTTTGCGTAAATCGTATGGTGTGACTTAGTACTTCAAAACATAATATCTTTAATGTTTGCGTAAATCGTATGGTGTGACTTAGTACTTCAAAACATAACATCTTAATGTTTGCATAAATCGTATGGTGTGACTTAGTACTTCTAAACACAAAATCTTTATGTTTGCATAAATCGTATGGTGTAACTTAGTACTTCTAAACACAAAATCTTTATGTTTGCATAAATCGTATGGTGTGACTTAGTACTTCTAAACACAAAATCTTTATGTTTGCATAAATCGTTTGGTGTGACTTAGTACAGTTGAACTTCTATATCTTGAACTCGTTTAACACAAACTATCCGATAGTTATACATATGAACTGCATTATTTCATGTTAAGTCGAACATACCCATATTTCAAAGTTAAAACGTGGCTCGACAAGACCGACTTCGAGATATCCGATTTCGACTGTACTTCAAAATATAATATCTATATGTTTGCATAAATCCTATGATGTGACTACTCATTAGAATTGTCTCTTTGAGACGATTCTAATGAGTAGTCACATCATAGGATTTGGTGCTGACATGAAGGAGTAACGGTTGGATTTGTTCAGTCTATTCCCTCTTATCTGGAACCCTTAATGATTTAACAGTATGGCAAACAGTGCAGACCCTGATCAGAGGGCTTCTTCAGGAACCCTGTTTTCTCCCATTTTCGCCCATGTGGGATAGAGCTATTCCCCATGTGGAATCACTCTATCCTCCATACCACGTGACATCTTTTATTGTTTTCCCAGCTTTACCAAAAGCACTGCATGACGCGGGTAACTAAATGACATCATTTATTATGACGTTACTATAAACAACGCCGTGTTTTGGCGGAAAAAAGTACACAGAAACTGCAATTATTTCATTATTTATATCATGTTTTAATGATTAAATGGGAGAAAAAAATCCACCATTTGTTTTGTTGATGAAGGATAGAAATTTTCTCCCCCGAGGGTCAGAAAATTCATGCAGGGTTTATATAAATACTTGGTTAGCCAAACAGTAAAGATTGACAGCTGATTTTTTTTCTTCAAAAATGAGCCTTTTACTTCTCAATGATTTCAAAAAATCAAGTATTTTACGCCATTTTACAGCATATTTTTCCCAATTGAATGGGTACCAACTCGTTCCCAAAGTGGTGAAAAAAGAAAACTGATTCCACATGACTGTATGTAGGGATGTGCAATAAAACCTGTTTTCTAGTATCTTGCAATTCTTTCTGAAAATGATACAATTAAATTTTGTGGCTGGGAAAAACGGGCGTTTCAAATATTCACAATTTTGTTTTGTTCTTACTAAATAAGCCACTTAACTCTTTCCTCCCTGAAACTTTAAATAGACAATTCCAGTTTCCATTTTTGTCTAGTCCATTTCTGACGTTTAAGGGTTGTTTTTGTCAATGTTTGGCATTATGGCAAACAGTGAAGACCCTGATCAGAGGGCTCCTTTCGGAGCCCTCTGATCTGGGTCTTCACTGTTTGCATAGGACAAGTGTACAATACACATGTACACTATTTGAAAAGAACGCCTATATGCGGGACTAGGGCTCAAAGGGTTAATTGTAGAGAATGTGATTTCCCCCTTTACTTTTAGCACAGGGCATAGTATAAGCTGCTGCCGAATAGGTGTACATACCAGAATTTTATATCTTTATTAAAAATTAAAAAAGTACCGTATACATAATTATCTGAATGAAACTAGCTTCCAACAAATATGTACATGTGTATCAAAAACTGACGAGTGACGGGTCATTTTAGAAACGGTAGTTTAATTAAAAAGAAATAAAATAAGAATTTGTCTAGAAACATGCTACTGGGTAATGGTTTAAGCAGGCTGAAAATAAAACAGAATGTACCTGAAGGCACATTCTACTTTACTTTCAACCTGCTTTAAATGGTTGCCTATCTCAAAAGCTAGAAACAAGCTATGGATTAGAAGGTTACAAGATCAGCTTGACCTGTCAGCAAATATTGAATAGATAAAATGCTTTAAGTGTTATGAAATATTTTCTATAGTCTAGCAGATGGTAGTTTTAAGCAGGCTGAAAGTAAAGCAGAATGCGCCATAACCTATTACCCAATAAAAATGAATTTTTACACCTATAATTTATTCCTCCACTGAAGAAAGTAGTTCCCTTCTATACAGTCATTAATAAGTTTCATTAGAAATATTTTCTATATTCTAGCAGATGAAAGCTTACAGCAGGCTGAAAGTAAAGCAAAATGCACCTTAAGGTGCATTCTGCTTTACTTTCAACCTGCTTTAAGTAGTCATCTATCTTCAAACCTAGAAACCAGCTATTGACTCAAGGGTTACAAGATCAGCTTGACCTGTCAGCAAATATTGAACAGACAATGCTTCAAGTGTTATAAACAAATGGAATGCCATGTAGAAACAGTTTGTATCCTGATCACACACCGAACAATTAGCGGCTATAGCCTTATTATGTCTGACTTTTGACCAAAACTTTCACACGATGATGTCTGATATGATATCTCGATACACTAATAGCAGATGACATTTTAAATGTCCTAAGGGTTGTTACGAGAGTTTTCCCCCTTTTGGAGCCTCTATTATTACCACTGACCACTCTCCCCAAGGGCAGTCGGTGTGCTGAATATTATGTGTATGTGTATGGCTCTCCACCGGCCACTTGTTGTTATAGACTTCTACTAAACTTTACTGATTAGCTGGATTTAAAACAATCATTAAACTTTAAATGTAACATTGAGTGTGGAAGTTTTGATAGATCTGTATGTTATAATTGACTGTTACAAACTTTCCGGACTGTTTTCTGTGTTTTTCAACAGCTGGTCAGCTTACAAGAGTTCTCTGGGATAGTTTAGTTATACAGGTAAGCTCAATTCATGTTGATTTTGTTTCTCCAATAGTTAACGGTGGGGGTGGGGAAATGGTTAGTCGCTATATACATTTATAGTTTGTGCTCATATTTTAACCATGCAGAGTCAAAAGTTGCATTAAACCCATTACCCCATGGCCTGTTTCTAGTTTTGGAGACATATGACCACTAAAAAAGCAAAATGAAAGTAAAGCAGAAAGCTAGCTCCTTAACCCTTTACCCCGTAGTCTATTTCTATATTTAGCTCACCTGAGCTAGCTCAGGATGAGATTTTGCAATCCTTGGATGTCCGTCGTCTGTTCGTCTTCCGTCGTCAACAATTTTAGTGTTAACGCTCTAGAGACCACGATATTTATCCAATCTTTCTCAAACTTGCTCAGATTGCATATGACCATAAGAGTTTGGATGAGTTAGATTATGGTAGAAATCGGTCAAATAGGTAAAGAGTTATCTGCCCTTGAATTTTTTAAAATGCTGTATTTAACAGAGTTTACGCTCTAGAGTCCACAATTTTTTATCTGATCTTTCTCAAACTTGCTCAGATTGTATATAATAGCAATGCCAAACGCCGAAAGGGGGCATGGCCATTGGGGATCTCATTAATATGCATGACTCAATAAATGCATGGTTCAATAAATTCCATGTTGAAATATTTCTTCAACTTGTGTTAGTTACAAAACATGTTTATCACTGTATTAATTGGAACTTTTTTTTTTTTTTATCAATGAAAGATTATTTGACTGCACTTTAACCCTTTTCCCAATATCTATCTATCTATGTGTTTCATTGTTCCGTCAAACTTGACGCTTACACAATGTTTGAACACCGTAACGCTAAGAAGAGATAAGAAAAAATATATGAGAAAAAATAGTTAGGGAGAAGAAATGTATATCAGATGCGAATAAAAAGAATAGAATAGAAGCACCTTTTAGCGCGTTTAATTTATTCATCCGCTGAAGAAAATAGTTCCAATTTAATCAGTTATGAAGATATATTATAGGGAATATTTTCTATATTCTAGCACATGATAGCTTAAAACAGGTTGAAAGTAAAGCAGAATGCGCCTTAAGGCGCATTCTGCTCTACTTTCAACCTGCTCTACTTTCAACCTGCTTTTAAGAAGCCACCTATCTAGAATACTAGAAATAGAGTTAACAAGGCACTTCTATGAGGGGAATTATACTAAGGTTAACACTTTCTCCACAGCTATCATTGCCAGTCTCTATATCGCCCTGTCTTACAGGCAGGTTACTACTTATAAAGCAAGGTGAAAGTAAAGCAGAAAGTTCCTATTGTAGGAGCTTTCTCCTTAAGCTCCTATAGGAGCTTTCTGCTTTTCTTTCATCTTGCTTTAAGCTGCTACCTATATTCAATACAATAAATAAAAATTTAATTGTGCTGATAAGTACCGGTAGGTAGAGTTCCTCGAAAACGTTTCTTTGGTTGAAAGGTTTAACCCATTACCCCATAAATATGCCTTCTCACTCCTTTAATTTATTCTTCCACTGCAAAAAATATTTTCCACTTTATTAAAACGGAAATATTTTAGTTTATACAGTCATGAAAAATGTACCATCAGAAATGTGTTCACTGTATCCTAGAAGATGGTAGCTTAAAGTAGGTTAAAAGTAAACCAGAATGAGCCTTAACGGAGAAAATATTGGAACACTAAGTTTACAGTACTCTTAATCTGGAGCCACATGTCTGTATGAAGTGGAACTAATTTCTTCAATAGAGGAAAAATAATGAAATAAGAAGCCATATTACTTCTGTGATCCATGGGTGAAAGAGCTTTCTTCGTTACTTTTCACCTGCTTTTAGCATTATTTATAGCAAATTCTTGTTTTAACTCATTACCCCATTGCCTGTTTCTAATTTTGAAAATAGGTGACCACTTGAAGCAGGTTGAAAGTAAAGCAGAATGTGCCTTAAGGCACATTCTGCTTTACTTTCAACCTTCTTTAAGCTACCATCTGCTAGGATATAGAAAATATTTCTTTTGATAAATGTTCATGACTGTATAAATTGGAACTAAAGCACTTAACTCTGCTGGGTAATTTTTTCGTCGACAAAAGTTGTCGTCTGCTCCTATTCTAAGACTACAATTTTCTAAATTTCTTTCCAAAACAGAATCAGAATGTCAAACAGTTTGTTGGATCCTGGTGAGATGCTGCCTTATGCACTGTCTCATCAGGATCCAAACTGTTTGCAACGGTTACAGGGCTCCAGATAAGGGGGGTATTTCAAAAACTAAAATCTTTATTTTTGCTTGAAACCCTATGGTGTCACCACTCATTAGAATCGTCTCTTCGAGACGATTCTAATGAGTAGTAACACCATAGGATTTGGTGCTAAAATGAGTGAAAAAATGTTGGATTAGATCAGTTTACCCCCTCTTATCTGGAGCCCTGGGTTACCATGGTTTCACCGCTAGCATGCTAAGAGTTCATGGTCCCTAGATGAATGTATATTATAATTCTGCAGTATACATAGCTATAATGGTTATGAATTGTTAATTGGATAATTAGTAATTAACTATGCATGTTTACACTCTGATTGAACCCACCTTTATCTCTTAGACGTAAGACAATGGGCTTGACTTTGCAAACAGTTTGGATCCAGATGAGACAGCGCATAACGCAGCATTTTGATGTTGATATAAAATGTATCTTTTATTTTATAAATTATGTGGGGAGCAGAGCTCAAGATAACAGAGAGTAAAAGGGGACAAATCCAACATTTTCTCACTTATTTCAGGACCAAATGCTATGGTGTTCTACTCATTAGTATCGTCTCTTTGAGACGATTCTAATGAGTAGTGACACCATAGGGTTTAAAGCAGAAATAAAGATTTTAGGGTTTGAAATACTCCCCTCTAGGGGAGTCCTGTAAGAGGATTTGTGCAGTGGTCACACAATACAAGAGCGTATTCTTAACCCATTACCCCGTAAATGCGCCTTTTTACGCCTTAAATTCAATCCTCTACTAAAGAAAATAGTTCAAATTTAAACTGTCACAAATAAAAAATCATTAGAAATATTTTCTATAGTCTAGCAGATAATAGCTTAAAGCAGGCTGAAAGTAAAGCAGAATGCTTTAAGTGGTCAACTATCATCAAAACTAGAAACAGGCTATGGGGTAATGGGTTAAAAGACAAATAACTGATAAACTGTATAGCACAAAATCAATGCAGAAAGTTTGTATACTCCTCAGATGATAGTAATGCCTTGCCTCTACGTTGTCCTCAAGATCCACGGGGACACTTACTCCGCTTTAGCCCATTACCCCATTGCATGTTTCTAGTGTTGAAAACAGGTGACCACTTAGTATAGCAGAATGTGCCTAAAGGTGTATTCTGCTTTACTTTCAGCCTGCTTTAAGCTACCTGCTATAAAAATTATTTCTTATGTTAAACAGGGTTCTAGATAAGGGGGAGTAAACTGAACAAATCAAGCATTTTCTCACTTATTTCAGCACCAAATCCTATGCTGTTACTACTCATTAGAATCGTCTCTTCGAGACGATTCTAATGAGTAGTGACACCATAGTGTTTAAAGCGAAAATAAAGATTTTAATTTTTGAAATACTCCCCTTATCTGGAACCTTGTTAAATATTCACAACTTTATAAATTCAAACTATTTTCTTCAGTGGAGGGATAAATAAGAGGTGTGAAATGGTGTATTTATGGAGTAATGGGTCAAAAGTGAACTGCTCAAAACAGGCTTCAAGTACAGCAAAAAGCTCCATAATGAGCTTTTGGCCTTACTTGAAACCTGCTATAAACAATTACCCCATAGCCTGTCTATAGTAATGAAGATGAGTGATCACGTAAAGCAGGCTGAAAGTAAAGCAGTAAAGCAGGCTGAACGTAAAGGAGAATATGCCTTTCACCATCTGTCAGAATATACAAAATATTTCATATGATACATATTCGTGACTGTATAAAGTGGAAGTATTTTCTTCTGTTAAGTAAAAAATTTGGGGCTTAAAAAAGAGTATTTATGGGGTACTGGGTTAAGCAAACACCTGTCTTAAATGACAAAAAATTGTTACTTAAAGACTTAGCACAATTTTCACAAGATGTACAGTACACTCCTAGATAATTTGAAGGCAATAAAATCTCTTTGAACTTTATTGCTTCCTGGATTTGCCATATGGACCCAGTTAGTCCTAAGAGTAAGAAAACCTTATCATTTCCTTTCCATCTTCTTCCCCTTCTCAGGGCACCTGATAAGAGGGAGTAAACTTAACAAATCCAACATTTTCTCAATATTGCGTCACCAAATCCTATGGTGTCACTACTCATTAGAATTGTCTCGAAGAGACGATTCTAATGAGTAGTGACACCATAGGGTTTAATTTATAAATAAAAAATTTAGTTTTCAAAATAGCTTCTGTCCATTTCCGATGCAGGTCAGGTAGGGTCATCTAGTCCAGTTTTGCTGTCGTACAAGTTGTATACGTAAATTTTTTCCCATGATTCAACTGTGTTACAACGGCCCCTTTGGTACTGATGGTTGTTCACTGCAGGTCAGTTCTGGGTCAGTGACAGGTGACCGGGACAATTTCGACTTCTCTTTTATACTGTTATTTAATTTTTCTCTAGGGTTGCACAGGCTAATATAGCCATAGCTAAAGCTAAGAGTAGTACTGTGCTGACAACTATTCTAACATATAACTGTGCACACCAGAACAAATGCAACTGTGTTTGAATTTACAATAAAACATGCATGTGCTGTAACGGCTAAAATGTGACGTTACTGACGTAATATGGCTTCAGAAAAGCGTATGCAATGAAATGCAGCGTGGTTGTTTTGGTGCAAATTTTTGTTAAATTGAAGTGATAGAATCGAAATAATAAATTCATACCAATGTTTTATTGTGCAATAGAACACAGGTAGGAGTTGATCTACTTAGTACTTTAATCATGACTCTGACGGCTTATATATAAGACTGAAGACTCTATATAAGGCGCATAGTCTGATTTACTTTCAGCCTGCTTCAAGCTATTATCTGTTATGATATTGAAAATATTTCTTATGATAAATATTCATAACTGTATAATATAAGGGAATTATTTCTTCAGTGGAGGAATAAATTATAGACGTAAAAAGGTGTATTTATGGGATAATGGGTTAAAAAAACAACAACAACAAAATAAAACGATTACCTTTTTGGGTGGTCATTAAATGAGAGGTTTAATGTGTATAATGGACATCTTATTGAAACTTTCATAGACAGAATTGGCCCTGCCAATCTTTTCATCAAGAATTTGTAATTTACATAAGAACAGGCTATAATCACCGTGGTGATAAAATTCACAAGCGTGTGAAAGCCGAGATATTGGTTAAAAATTGACCAAGCCCCAAGCCCCACAATCGAAATAAATTTGACACCATAATGAAATCGGATCTGCATTCATTTTGACCAGTTTTTACACAAATCTCCATATGCTCGACTCACACCATGCTATGAAATCATGAACTGAGAAAATTGCATTTCTTCCCAAAAATCTGACATTTATGTATGCATTGATCAATTGTACTGATTAAGGATTCAAACAGTTCGGATCCAGATCAGATGCTTAGTTACTCAGCATCTGATCTGAATCCAAGCTAATTGTAAAGAGGATTCGATCTAGGCTTGGCATATTAAGGGTTGAAGTACAGCCTTTTCATGAATCGCTTAGGGAGTATAGTACAACCTCTCTATTACGCCCACAAAATTGTATCAAATATAAGTCGTTTAAGACAGGTTAATGCTTAAAGCAATGTGAAAGTGAAACAGAAAGCTCCTACAGGAGCTTTCTGTTTCACTTTCACATTGCTTTAAGCTGTCACCTGTCTTTTATACAGATAACTAAGCCTTCCTTTTTAGTGGCTGTAATAGAGAGGTTCTATTTATCTTTACCAGTCTATCTAAGGAACTGACTGTGCATAGAAAAAAAAAAAAGTTTAAATTATGTGTGTCACAATTCTAATTTCAGTAATTATACAAAAATTCAGTTATAAAACTAAAAACAAAACTTTGTACAGAATTTTGTCATAATGTTAATTGTTCATGATCTGTTGTGTGTAAAATCTTGTATTTATATGTAAACACGGGTTAAAGGTTTAAGGAGATCGAATTATTCATTTTGTTTGGACAGTCTCGGAGTAATGTCCGATGTCCTTCCAATGAAATTATCTGACAGACATGTCCCAGCGGTGAGGAAATAAATTACCAGTTTGTTAAGTAAAATGACAGACCTAGAAATGCTCAAAGCTCAGTTTTTATGCCCTGTTTAATGCATATAGTGATTGTCCTGTCTGCATCTATTCGTGTGTCTGTTAATTCGTAACAGGTTAACTAGGTTTTACCGTTTCGTCTAGCTTCAACACATTGCTGACTCAAATACTTGGATACTTATACAGTTGTTTTCTTGGACCATTACGAATCCATCAATATCACCCAACCGTGATTTTGACCTTGACCTTGACCTAATTTAGACTGAATATTGTAAATTGGCTATTTCTTGGTTAACTAGATTTTACCGTTTCTTCTAGCGTCCGCACGTTACTGACTACAATGCTTTAATACTTATACAGTTGTTGCCATGGAACACTAACAATCCACCCAAATTACCTAACCTTTATTTTGACCTTGACATTGATCTAATTTGGATTTAGAATATATTTTAAATTGTTTTTGTTTTGGTTAACTAGGTTTTACCATTTTGTCACTATTTACTACAAAGCTTTGATACTTATACAGTTTCTGCCTTGGACCATAATTACCAATACACACATATTACCCAACCTCAATTTGACCTTGACCTAATTTGGACTAAGAAAAGATTCAGAATACATTGTCAAGGACGCCACCAGGGGCATACAAGTTTATTGAACATGCATTCTTGTTAACTTTGCTAATGGGCCATATTAGCTCCCTTTCCCACATAGCATATCTCTAGTATTGAATATAGGTGTCCACTTAAAGCAGGTTGAAAGTAAAGCAGAATGCGCTTTAAGCGCATTCTGCTTTACTTTCAGCCTGCTTTAAGCTATCATCTGCTAGAATATAGAAAATATTTTGTATTATACATATTTATGAATGTATAAATTGGAACTATTTTCTTCAGGGCAAGAATATTTTTCATGTGGGGAAGCCTTCCAGCTGGCTTGCGGAAGGTCGGTGGTTCTACCCAGTTGCCGATTTATGCCTGAAACAGTGCATAAAGGACTTCTGGGGTCTTCCTCCACCTATGATTAGCTGGACGTCGCGATATGACTGAAATACTGTTGAAAGCGACGTAAAATCAAAACCATTCATTCATTCAGGGCAAGAATAAACTGAATGCGCTAAAAGGCGCTTCTATGGGGGAAAGGGTTATGGATATATACGTTTTTACGCCTTTCATTTCTCCACTGAAGAAAGTAGTTCAACTTTATACAGAGCTCGATCCAGATAAGGGGAGTATTTCAAAAACTAAAATCTTTATTTCTGCTTTAAATCCTATGGTGTCACTACTCATTAGAATTGTCTTGAAGAGACGATTCTAATGAGTAGTAATGCCATAGGATTTGGTGCTGAAATAAGTGAGAAAATGATGGATTTGTCCCATTTTACTCCCTCTTATCTGGAGCCCTGTTTATACAGTCATAAATAATTATGTATTTTAGAATAGAGACAAGTGACAGGCTTATGAAGTATGAAAATATTGCAGAACGCTCCTAAAGGAGTTTCATTATTGTAAAGAAACCTCAATGGCATGTAACTTCTATTAAAGACTGCCATATGGGGTTTTACTATGAAAAAGCAGCTTAGCATATGGTAAACTGAAATAGCACCAGGAAATTTAAGTCATACTGAACTAAGTAGTCTGATTATATTAACCCCTTTCACTGCCTTACCCAGAGTACAACGAATGGTTATTTGCAAACAATTTGATCCTGATTCGACACCGCATAATGCAGCATTTGATCAGGATCTGAACTGTTTGACACTCATTTCTATATCTCTTAAGTCAAAATACTTAAAACTTAAATTTGAGGAATGAAAAAATGGACAACAATTGTTTAAAAGTTGATGCATCTGTTTGTCACCTGTCATTATATTTATTCAAAATGTCCACTTATATGTAACTTGGAGAAAAAAAGGCAGACATCAATTTTAAGCAGTGTTTAAGACATTATTGTCCTGTTTAGGGTACTGCTTTGTAAGGAGGATTTCGTCTTTGGGAGGACCATTGTAGGGAGGGATTTGTTGTTGGGAGGGCTGTTGTAGGGAGGGATTTGTTGTTGGGAGGGCTGTTGTAGGGAGGGATTCGTTGTTGGATGGACTGTTGTAGGAAGGGATTTGTTGTTGGGAGGGCTGTTGTAGGGAGGGATTTGTTGTTGGGAGGGCTGTTGTAGGAAAGGGATTTGTTGTTGGGAGGGCTGTTGTAGGGAGGGATTCGTTGTTGGAAGGACTGTTGTAGGGAGGGATTTGTTGTTGGGAGGGCTGTTGTTGGGAGGGCTGTTGTAGGGAGGGATTTGTTGTTGGGAGGGCTGTTGTGGGGAGGGCTGTTGTAGGGAGGGGTTTGTTGTTGGGAGGGCCGTTGTAGGGAGGGATTCGTTGTTGGGAGGGCTGTTGTAGGGAGGGATTTGTTGTTGGGAGGGCTGTTGTAGGGAGGGATTTGTTGTTTGGAGGGCTGTTGTAGGGAGGGGTTTGTTGTTGGGAGGGCCGTTGTAGGGAGGGATTCGTTGTAGGGAGGGCTGTTGTTGGGAGGGCTGTTGTAGGGAGGGATTTGTTGTTGGGAGGGCTGTTGTAGGGAGGGGTTTGTTGTTGGGAGGGCCGTTGTAGGGAGGGATTCGTTGTTGGGAGGGCTGATGTAGGGAGGGATTTGTTGTTGGGAGGGCTGTTGTAGGGAGGGATTTGTTGTTGGGAGGGCTGTTGTAGGGAGGGGTTTGTTGTTGGGAGGGCCGTTGTAGGGAGGGATTCGTTGTAGAGAGGGCTGTTGTTGGGAGGGCTGTTGTAGGGAGGGATTTGTTGTTGGGAGGGCTGTTGTAGGGAGGGATTTTTTGTTGGGAGGGCTGTTGTAGGGAGGGGTTTGTTGTTGGGAGGGCCGTTGTAGGGAGGGATTCGTTGTTGGGAGGGCTGTTGTAGGGGGAGCACTGTATTCCTACATCTGATCAGGATTGGAACTGTTTGCAGATATATCTGCAATACACTTAATTACCTCTATAGTCACTGAGCAAAGCTGTTTAACCCCTTTGGAATCCAAAGACAAGTGCTAAAGACTTTTGCAAACAGTTTAGATCAAGATCAGGCCCCTCTTAATGTGGGGCCTGATCTGGATCCAAACTTTTTGACACACGTCTATCGGTTTCTTTACTTATCAAATGTATAGAATATAAATTTAAATAAACTTTGCAGACGACAATTTCAAAGCAGACGACAATGAAGCAGGATAAGAGTTAATAGTACACACAGTGAAAGTTGACCGCTGTTTGAACCCACGGTTATATAACGCCAGTACTAGTGAAAGGGGGGTTTAGTTGTAACAGCTAGTCCTGCTTGATTCAACCATTTGCATGCTGGGTAATTTTTTTTCGTCTGCAACATTTTGTCGTCTGCCATTGTTCTAAAAATAGAATTTTCTAAAAAAAAAAAAAAAATTACAATCGTCTGCAACATTTTGTAGTCTGCTATTGTTCTAAAAATAGAATTTTCTAAAAACAAAAATACAAAAAATGGTCAGAATTTCAAATAGTTTCCTGGATCCAAACTGGTTGCAAAGGTAAATACTGTGGCAGATAAATCAGCATCAGCATGCAAATTTTAAGAGTTAAAGATCGTAACATTACTTGACTTAGCTTGGGTCGGTACGCCTTGTCCGGTAAAAACGTTTGCAATAACATGCAAAGCTAGCTGAATGTCTATGCAAAGAATCGGTGATGGCTCAAGCATCTCATGTGAGGCCTGTCTCTTATCTTTGATGACTTAGTTTTAAAGAAATGCTTGAGTTTGAGTATGTAAGAGCCTGAGCTCTAGGCAAACTGAGATGGTTGTGCCAGCCCCTCATTCTTTAAAGGTGGTGGTGGTGGGGGGGGGGATATAGAAAATATTACAATACATATTTTATAACTGTATAATTTATAGTGGAACTATATTCTTCAGTGGAGGAATAAATTAAAGGCGAAAAAATGCCTTTCTATTTAGTACTGGGCTAAGGTGGATGGAGGATGGATTCAGACTGATCATAGATGACTAATTTTGAAACATGATTGACTTTATTTTGAGGTTGCGAAGGGTGACGACTGCATCCTTACAAGTAACTCCTTAATAAACCCATAGCCTATTTCTATTTTTAGTTTTGAAGACACTTTTTGACCACTTAAAGCAGGTTGAAAGTAAAGCAGAATGTGCCTTAAGGCACATTCTGCTTCACTTTCAGCCTGCTTTGAGCTATACCGGTAATCTGCTAGAATATAGAAAATATTTCTTATATAATTATTACATTATTCTATAACTGTCTAATCTATAGTAGAACTATATTCTTCAGTGGAAGAATAAATTTAAGGTGTAAAAATGCCTCTCTAATAGAGAAATGGGCTGAAGTGGATGGATGGAGGATGGATTCAGACTGATCATAGATTACTCACTTTGAAACATGATTGACATTTATTTGAGGTTAAAAGGGTGACGACTGCATCCTTAAAAGTTACTCCTTAAAAGCTTCTGTCATAAACAAATGAGCAGATTATCAGGGGAGGAAAAATTCTTGTTGATTCATTATGCCTTTTCTCATCTTTTATTTCTTCCTCCCCTACAGAAAATAGTTCAAATTTATGCAGTGATAAATATGAATTATAAGAATTATTTTCTTCCTTTAAGTAGATGGTTATTTTCAGCCGCTGAAAGTAAAGCAGAATGTGCATTTAGGCGCATTCTGCCTTATTTTCAGCCTGCATTAACCCTTTACCTCATAGAAGCGCCTTTTAGGACATTTAATGAATTTCTCCACTGAAAAAAATAGTTACAATTTATACAGTCATGATTATGTGCCAAAAGAAATATTTTCTATATTCTAACAGATGGTATCTTAGAACAGGCTGATAGTAAAGCAGAATGCACCTTAAGGCACATTTTGTTTGACTTAATGCATTAAATGGTCACCTAGTATTTCAAAACTAGAAAGAGGCTTATGATGGGGTAAAAAGTTGAACCCCTTGTCCTACAGTGGAGTAAATGTTAGTATTTCCTGCAATGTATGATTCGGAATTATTAATTCCTGTTAATCTGAGTAGCAAACAGTTTTGAGTCCGATCTTAGACACCAGGGGACTTATATTACCTTTCTATTTTTACTAAGTGAAGAAATAATTAGCAGCATAAAAATGAGTATTTATGGAGTACAGTGAAACCCCTCTAAACCGGACATGTGTGGGGACAACAAAAACATCCGGTTTAGAGGGGTTTCCTGTTTAGAGGGGTTTTAACACATAGCTTGTTTCTAGTATGGAAGATAGCTGGCCACTTAAAGCAGGTTGAAAGTAAAGCAGAATGCGCCTTAAGGCGCATTCTGCTTTACTTTCAACCTGCTTTAAGCTATTATCTGCTAGAATATAGAAAACATTACTGATGATATATGTTCATGAATGTACTTTCTTCAGTAAAGGAATAAATAAAAGGCGTAAAAATGGGTGGGAAACGGGACCAAAGTTTTTATCCGGTTTAGAGAGAATTCTGGTGTTTAGAGGTTCCGGTTTAGAGGGGTTTTACTGTAATTGGTTAAACACTTTTTAATATAGATGATTCTCACTTTTGTCTATGTTGAAGTGAATCGCTGATGTAACCTTGGTATTGTATTTAATAAGAACTGGTGGACAAATATATGGATGGAAGGTCGAGTATAGAAAGGTCAAACTAGGTAGTAGGACTTTTGAAAAGACAAATACATAATAACCCAATCTTGACAATTTTGAAGCCATAAGATAATTCAGCAGTGATAAATTATCCCGAGTTGTTAATTCAGTGTGACATACCGCATACTGTCCACTGTGGTATTGAAATTAGAACAAAAGATAAATTGTCTGTTGTACACGGACCATAACATTGCCCACAGCAACCACCGGTTTGACAACTAATAAATGCCGTCTGCTGCAAATTTGGCTTCTGCACAACTCCCCGTATCTATAGTTTGTTTGTGAAATATTAGTCTACAGATTTTTATGGTTTCTAAAACAGACTTGATGTTTAACGCTTACCATGCTAGTGGCAGTTTATATCGATTATAATGCCAGAATATTTACCTTTGCAAACAATTTTGATCCAGATGAGATGCCGCATTATGCGGCGTCTCATCTTGATCCAAATTGTTTGACACTCTGACCCTGTTTTAAAAAGAAATTCAGAAAATTATATTTTAGAACAGCAGCAGACGACTTGCCCACAAAATATTACCCATCATTCAAAGAGTTAATATTAACCCTTAGCCCGCCAATTAAATTGTCGTCTGCTATATTTCTCGTCTGCTTCAAGTTTCAAAGTGCCTCAAAGTTGCTCAAAATTGCTGAAAATGTTGTCCGAGTGTCAAACAGCTTGGATCCGGATGAGACGCCGAGTTACTCGGCGTCTCATCCGGATCCAAACTGTTTGCATATGGAGCTATAGTCGTGCGTGGCAGGCTAAGGGTTAAAAGCATTAGTATGTTAATGAATGAGGCTCCACTGATAAGAGTGGGTTAACTGAATTATATATATATCTCAATAATTTTCGCCTTTATTTCTTCATCAAACACTAAATTGTGACTACTCATTACAATCGGCTCGAAGAGATGATTCTTATGAGTAGTCACAGCATAGTGTCTGATAAAGACATAAGGAAAAACGTAATTGAAATGCCAACCTTAACCCATTAGAAGTCCCGTCGCATTTTTCCGGGACATTTGCCTTTTTCTTGAAAACTGTTTATGATACAATCTTCAAACTTGGTATACATTATCAATGTTATTTGGGGACACTCATTAACAGGTTTCATAACTCTTGCACCAAATTTGACAGAATTATGCCCCTTTTTAACTTGATTTTTTTGTCTATTAATTGAGAATTTTTTCTTTGAACATGCCATTTTCTTGAAAACTATTCATGACATTGTCTTCAAACTTGGTACACATTATAAGTGTTGAACTGTGACACTTTTCTTCAAGTGTGACAACTCTTGCATAAAATTTGACAGAATTATGCCCCTTTTCAACTTGAAATTTAGTTCCTTAATATGCATGTATTATTCTTTCTACATGTCATTGTGCTGTTTGTGACAGGTCAGTTTGGAGTGGGGGTATCAATCACCTTTAGTGATAGCTCTCAGTAAGTTATGCCTAATTTGCTTGGGGTGATCTGGTTCTAGATTTGCATCAACTGTAGTGTTTTGCTCATTGATATTGTCCGATTTTTCTGAACTGTCGGAGTTATTTTTAGAACAGAATAGTTAATAAAGGTAAATAGGTAAGCAAGGTAACATCGAATATGTAATCGTACACTTTCCTACTTGAGATAAGTATGATCCTCGTGCTGCACGAGACCGCTGCGCTAACTTTACTGCTATCTTATTTTTCCCAATAAACGCAATTATATACTAAACTATTCTTTCCATTGCAAATAGGTTGGAGCCAGATCAGACGCCGGGTAACCCGGCGTCTGATCAGGCTCCAACCTATTTGCTATTCAGATTAAAAATATAGTAAACAATTCTTAAAGTAAATTCCCACAGTTTAGTGCATTGCGGGAAAGAATAATATATCCTCTACTGTACATGATTACGCACAAAAATTAAAGCTATCCGTATCTCTAACTGGATGTAGAGAAAACTTTTTAAAGTTTTAGAATGTTCCAATCTAAAAATAACTCCGACAGGTCAGAAGAATACACTAATAATCAGTCTTTGCAATATGTTTAGTGGTTAAGTTTTCAAAACTAATATAAGACGGTTTGATAAATGCAAATAGATAATTTGATATCCAGCTGTAAGGAGTAATTTATAAGTAGGTCAAGTAATAGCCCTAGGGCAGTCCGGACAGTGGAAAAAGTGACGGCTTTCGTATTAAACAATTTTCGGAAGGTAACAGTCCGTGAAAATGTGTTGACACTTTCCTCCCAAGCCAAAAGTGTAAATTGGCTTGAACCAACTGCGTCTCTTTTAAAAATGTGAACCTATTTAAAATATACTCATTATAAATTTGTAAACAGTGTAGACCCAGATCAGAGGGCTCCTATAGGTGCATTCTGCTTTACTTCATGCCTGCTTTAATCTTCCATCTACTAGGATACAGAAAATATTTGTTATAGTACACATTCATAAATTGAATAAACGTGAACTATATACTGTCCTTAAGGTGGGGAATGATGTTAAGATGAAAGGTAAAACTGCCACTATATGAGGTATTTAGGCAGGGTAAAGTTAAGCAGAAAGCACCATCAGAATATTCAACAGAGCTCCAGATAAGGGAGTATTTCAAAAACTAAAATCTTTATTTCTGCATTAAACCTTATGGTGTCACTACTCATTAGAATCATCTCTTTGAGACGATTCTAATGAGTAGTCACACCACAAGATTTGGTGCGGTATGAGTGAGAAAATGTCGGATTTGTTCTTCATTACTCCCCCTTATCTAGAACCCTGATTCAACATGAGAAGGTTAACACACTATGCTCTAGCAAAAAATAATACCAGTACTTTACAAACAGTGTAGTGTACTAGTAAAAAGTACATTGGTCCTTTATGAAAACAGTGTTGACCAAGATTAAAGGGCTCCTTTAATCATCACTGTTTGTCAGTTTGTAATTTATTCCCAGAAAACAACCCTGAATAGTTAAAAAAAAGTACCCACTTACTACGTCAGGGGTTGCGAGCCAGACCAAGTCATTCGGATGAGACTTTATAAACCGAGGTCTGATGTATGAGTGCTTTACACTTGGCATCTAAAAGAACCAGAGAATTCTTTTGATAATAAGAGTAGGACATTGCGCCGGGGTTCTCTGTATCCGCTCCCCTCTCTCTGGGGATGTCCAATTAGCCAATAGATGGCAGAAACGGACGTCAACAAAACAAAACAAAAAAATTATAATGGACTAAACTTACCTGGAAACCGGAATTGTCCATTAAAAGTGTAAGCTCAGGGTGTATAAGTTAAGAACTTAAGACAGTATTTGATGTAAGATTATCTCATTGTTTATTTGGAACCAGCCCCAGTATTAGCCAATGCCATTTGGTGCAGTGTGTGACAACATGTTTTGTAAGAATTACAATAATATAACATAATATTTATCAAGTCTTTGTCTGCTTTGTTGAGTTTCATGCCATTGTATCTACATTATTAATCTCTTTGATCTAATGTTACATATGTAGGTGAATGTGTTATTTTCTCCCAATAAACCCCATTATGCTTAATATCTTAAAATACTTAATATGCCTACTTTCACGGTTTTGAGCATGATCCAAACTATTTTGCCACTCCATCTGAAAACAGTTTAGCCTTTCCTTCATAAAAGTACATTTAGCACATTTAATAAATTCCTTGACTGAAGCAAATACAGTAAAATCTCTATTACCACCACTAAGTTGTGTCAAATATTAATCGTTTAAGACAGGTGACTGCTTAAAGCAATGTGAAAGTGAAACAGAAAGCTCCTACAGGAGCTTTCTGTTTCTCTTTCACATTGCTTTAAGCTGGCTACTGTCCTTTAAACGGACAATTAGCCTTCTATTTAGTGGTGGTAGTAGAGGGGTTTTACTGTAGTTCCAATTGATGCAGTCATGAAAATGTTCCATAAGAAATATTTTCTAAATCCTAGGTGATAGCTTGAAGCAGGTTGAAAGTAAATCAGAATGTGCCATAAGGCACATTCTGCTTTACTTTCAACCTGCTTTAAGTGATCACCTGTCTTCAAAACTAGAATTAGGCTATGGAGTAAAGGGTTAATTGTTTAAAATGCTGCCATTTTCTACATTTTATTAGATTGAATTTTCATTTAGTTTCATTTGAATATGAAAAAATGGCTTCTACACAGTATATTAAGAGGCCGTTATTTAAAAAAAAAATGCATGGTTTGGATACAGTTCAAATATCAAACAAGTCTTGCTGAATTGACACTTTTGGAAAATTACTGGTATTGAAGACAAATATTGATTTTCAATGCTTTTCCCCATATTAGCGCCTTTTAGCGCATTTAATAATATTCCTCCATTGAAGTAAATAGTTTCAATTTATACATAATACATGAACAAGTAGTACTAAGAAACAATTTCTATATCCTAGCAGAGGTACAGGGTGTTTCATAATATCGGTTACCATTACAAACTAAAATAAAAAGTACACAGAACACACAGCACAGTCGTGTTATATGTCATTTTAAAGGAGACATTTCAAAGCTTTCAGCAATTGAAAAATTACGGGAGAACGTTGACGTCATGACGTCATTGATGACGTCATCAAAATAAGTTGTATTTTCAAAATAATGCTTCCTACAGAAAAGTCCACAGAAATAGTTAAGCTTTATTATGAGACTTATTCACCAGCCACAGTTATCAGAGCAATGAAAATGCGATATCCTGAAGATAACAAATTGAATAAAATGCAAGTGCATAGAATTGTTAAACGATTTGAACAGTCAGGATCGGTAAAAGACAGAAGACATGAGAATGCCGGGAGACCGAGAGCAGTCAGATCACCGGAGTCATTGGAGCAAGTGAAATCTGTTATTGCAGAAACACCACAGAAGTCCGTGCGCCGAGTCTTGGGTGATATAACTAACAAAGCGAGTGTTTCCAGCGTATACAGGATGCTCAGGTATGACTTAAAATTGACACCGTATACTATTTCAATCAAACAACATTTGAAGGAATCTGATATCAGCAGTAGACTTGCTTTCGCGACCTGGATGAAAGATCGGCCGGAAATAGCAGACAATATTTGGTTTTCCGACGAAGCTCACTTCTATCTAAATGCTCAAGTGAATAAAAAGAACTGCCGTTTCTGGGGTACTGAAAAACCAGACTTTTGTATTGAGCGATCATTACATTCACAGAAGGTGACGGTATGGGCGGCATTAAGTTCATCAGGAATTATTGGTCCGTACTTTTTTGAGGATGAAAACGGTGATGTTGAGACAATAAACAGTGCACGCTACCTGAACCTCTTAAAGAAGAAATTTTTGCCAGTATTACGCAGAAAAGGAGCGGACTTAAATAGCATTTGGTTCCAGCAAGATGGTGCCACACCCCATACATCTGGAGAAGTTATCGCATGGCTGGAAACAACGTTCGGCACAAACTTTATCTCTTACAGAACAGACAATGTGTGGCCTCCTCACTCTCCTGACCTAAGTCCTCTTGATTTTTTTCTGTGGGGTTATCTCAAAGATAGAGTGTATAGTCCTTCGCCATCCTCCACAGAAGAGTTGAAGCTATCAATTAGACGTGAAATTAGAAATATTCCGACAGACATGTGCAAATCCGTGATAAACAACTTCAAGAAACGTTTAGACGTCGTTTTGCTTCGGGGAGGACGTCATCTTGAGCATGTACTATAAACTCACATCTTTTTATGAAAGGACAATAAGGTGAGCATTTCACTAAGACATATTGGTGTTAGGTATCAAATGAAGCCTTGTTTTGTCTCCTATCACTTAGTGACTTTCAGTTTTACATATATTCAGAATGTTGAAAAATGTGAGACGGTCAAATGGTAACCGATATTATGAAACACCCTGTATATGGTAGCTTTAAGCAGGGTGAAAGTAACACAGAATGCACCAGTGACCTTAATGCTTAGTCTGCTTTACTCTAACCTTGTTTTAAGTGCTCAGCTGTCTTCCAAAACTAGAAACAGGCTAAACAACTTAATGACCAGTAACAAACAGCTAGCACCCAGATCAAACACCGCTGTTTGCAAATGTAATCCAATTTCCCTCCTTAAATGACTCCCTCCAAACAACACATACATTATTTGTCTCCCAGCAGGTGTCGATGTAGAGAGAGGGAGCACTATAATGGGTATTGGATTATGCAAAATATAATATTGTGTAACAATTAAGGAATAATTCGAATATTTATTGTATTCATGGAGGTATGGAAAAAAAACCTGGTCACACTTTTGTATGAAACCGCGAATATTCCGAATCATTCCTTATAATTTAATATCACTACTGAATTTAAGAAAGTAGTTAAATAGAGAATCTTACGCGAATATTCATTTTTAACGCCTTTAAAACGTAGGTTGTACCGTACATAGTCCCTCTGCCATATATATTTTCCGCCAAAATGCGACGTTGTTATGTAGTTACCGTCGACGTCAATGACGTCATTTGGCGTCCTGCTTAATGCAGCGCTTGTGGAGAGCAGTTGGATTAAGAGAAAGTAGTCCTGACAAGGCGTGGCCTGAATTTTATTTTTTAGCTCACCTGGCACGTAGTGCCAAGGTGAGCTTTTAGGATCGCTGGATGTCCGTCGTCCGTCCGTCGTCTGTCCGTCCGTCCACAATTGTTCGTTAACACTCTACCAGGTTCAAATCTCATTGGATCTTGATGAAACTTTATCACAATGTTTGCCTCAATGAAATCTAGGTCAAGTTTGAATGTGGGTCATGTCCGGTCAAAAACTAGGTCACTAGGTCAAATTATCGAAAAACCTTGTTAACACTCTAGAGGCTACAAATTCCATTGGATCTTCATGAAACTTCATCAATATGATTGCCCCAATGAAATCTAGGCCAAGTTCGAATGTGGGTCATGTCCGGTCAAAAACTAGGTCACTAGGTCAAATCTTTGAAAAACCTTGTTAACACTCTAGAGACTACAAATTTCATTGAATCTTCATGAAACTTCATCAAAATGTTTGCCTCAATGAAATCTAGGTCAAGTTCGAATGTGGGTCATGTCCGGTCAAAAACTAGGTCACTAGGTCAAATTATCGAAAAACCTTGTTAACACTCTAGAGGCTACAAATTTCATTTGATCATCATGAAACTTCATCAATATGATTGCCTCAATAAAATCTAAGCCAATTTCGAATATGGGTCATGTCCGGTCAAAAACTAGGTCACTAGGTCAAATCTTCGAAAAACCTTGTTAACACTCTAGAGACTACAAATTTCATTTGATCTTCATGAAACTTCATCAAAATGTTTGCCTCAATGAAATCTAGATCAAGTTCGAATGTGGGTCTTGTCTGGTCAAAAACTAGGTCACTAGGTCAAATTATCGAAAAACCTTGTTACACTCTAGAGGCTACAAATTTCATTTGATCTTCATGAAACTTCATCAATATGATTGCCTCAATGAAATCTAGGCCAAGTTCGAATATGGGTCATGTCCGGTCAAAAACTAGGTCACTAGGTCAAATCATCGAAAAACCTCGTTAACACTCTATAGAGACTACAAAATTCATAGAATCTTCATGAAACTTGAACAAAATGTTTGTCTCATTGAAATCGAGGTCAAGTTAGAATGAGGGTCATGCCTGGTCAAAAACTAGGTCACACGGTGTACATGGTTACATGGTTACCAGGTGAGCGATTTAGGGCCATAGTGGCCCTTGTTTCATGGAGTTATGAAACAAAAATTACAGCCAATCACAGCTAACCAAATATACTGAAAACAAACAATATTAAATTATTACATTATAATAATATATTATACCTGTTATTCAATTGTGTCCAAACCCTCTTATTACTGAATAATTTATTGCCTGCAAATGATATCTGCTAAATTTCCAAAACAGGCATGGTTTGAATTATTTATATTGTCAGAAACCTGCTCAGAGTGACTAGCAGTTTGGATCCTGATCCTTGATGCTTGCATTGCTCAACAATATTGTTGTTCTACATTAAGGAGCCCTCTGATCTGGGTCAATACTGTTTGTCATTTTGAAATATATTGTAAAAATCAACACTTAACCCTTTGAACCCTAGTCCCACATATAGGCGTCCTTTTCAAACAGTGTACATGTGAATAGTTCACTTGTCCTGTGCAAATAGTGAAGACCCAGATCAGAGGGCTCCGATAGGAGCCCTCTGATCAGGGTCTTTACTGTTTGTTATAATGCAAAACATTGACAAAAACAACCCTTAAAGGTCAGAAATGTACTAGACTTAAATGGAAACTGGAATTGTCCATTTTAAGTTTCAGGGTAGAGGAAAGAGTTAAAAGTCAAAAATAAACTAGACTTAATTGAAAACTAGAATTGTCCGTTAGAGGTTTCAGGGAGGAAAGGGTTAAAGCGAAATGAAAGCAAAGGAGAAAGCTACAGGGCATCTGTACATCCTGCTGTGAGAGCCGTGCCCTGTATTTAACTCTTTGCATGCTAGTGGCAGATACACGTGCCACATTGATACCTTTGCAAGCAGTTTGGATGCTGATGAGACGCCGCGTAATGCGGCGTCTCATCAGGATCCGAACTGTTTGACATTCTGACCGCGTTTTTAAAAGAAATTTTGAAAATTCTATTTTTAGAACAGTAGCAGACGACAATCATGTCGCAGACGAAACAAGAAATATCTTTAAAAAAGATATTCGGCGGAATGGGTGGTGAAGATAATGATGTATATGGAATTGATTTTATCCAAGAATTGCAATAAATAGGATGATAAATCAGGATATTAAGCTCAATATTTTTCTAACAAGATACGCACAGTAATCTACGACCACATACATATAATCAAAGACTGAAGGTCTTGAGAGTCGCCAAGAATAAGTTTTTGCAATCATTAACAGTTACTACTGGATCTGAGGTTAATCATTAGTTTGTTAAGGCAGTTGGTCTCTCAAAGACTGAAGGTGAAAGTACAGCAGAGAGCATTTACATACGTTTATGCTTTAGATCGGGCTATATTTTGCTGCAATTGTCAGCTGTTTTTATTCCATCTTACACAGAAATGCAAAACAATAATTTAACCCTCATACAGATACTGTAGCAATTTTGTAACAGCAGTCTACCATCTTGCTTTTGTAAATATATGATGAAACAACACAATTGTGTTTAACTCACTTGAGGCAATTTATTATATTGCTATCAATGTATGGTAAATTACAATTAAAATAAATGGGTACTAAACCATAACAAACCACTGTCTATCTATAGAAAGACACATTGTCATAATCTTAAAATAGAAGCATATGATGTCATCAGCTCAGTATAGTAAACACTGCACTGTGTCTCACAAGTAGACCAGTAGCCCAGGGCTCCAGATAAGAGGGAGTAAACTGAACAAATCTAACATTTTCTCACTCATTTCAGCACCAAACCCTATGGTGTTACCACTCATTTTGATCGTCTCGAAGAGACAATTCAAATGAGTAGGACATCATGGGGTTTAATGCAGAAATAAAGATTTTAAGTTTTGAAAGACTTCCTTTATCTGGAGCCCTGGCTACTATCCAATCAGACAATTCAGTTTTCAACAGGTGCTCTTTATTCTAAACATCTGATCAAATATGATTGGTTGAAAATGTTGGAAACTTCAAAAGTGTGTTGAAATAGAAAACAGTCAGCTCCGCCGAAAAATACTCAGCATGCAAAGAGTGAACACCATCATTTTATAGACTTCTTTTGAGTGTTCATTATGTGTTGCTGTCTGAAGTGAGTGTAAATAAGTCTTATTTGCAAACAATATTACACAGCTTCAGATAAGGGGAGTATTTTAAAAATCTAAATCTTTATTTTTGCATTAAACCCTATGGTGTCACTACTCATTAGAATTGTCTCTTCGTGACGATTCTAATGAGTAGTAACACCATAGGATTTGGTGTTAAACTGTGTTGTAAAAGTGTTGGAATTGTTCAATTAACTTCCTCTTATCTGGAGCCCTAAGTTATTATCTGCAAGAGACATTTTATTCAGAGTTCAAAGGAGTAATTTTGGCCAATTTTAGCTATTACACAGTGTTGAAGTATCAGAAAGAAAGATTGTTAGTTTATATTCAAAGAAAACTCTGAATTATCTGCATTTAGAGATGTTTTTCTGTTTTAGAATAAAGACAGTTTAATAATCTAGGGAAATAATACTTTAACTCTTTGAACCCTAGTCCCGCATATAGGCGTGCTTTTCAAACAGTGTACATGTGAATAGTACACATGTCCTATACAAACATTGAAGACCCAGATCAGAGGGCTCCGAAAGGAGCCCTCTGATCAGGGTCTTCACTGTTTGTCAGTAATGGCAAAATTGATAAAAACAACCCTTAAAAGTCAGAAATGGACTAGACTAAAATGGAAACTGGAAGTGTCTATTTAAAGTTTCAGGGAGGAAAGAGTTAAACCAACTACAAAAATAAAAGTGTACTCCGTTAATCATACATTAACCCCTCCAATTCATTCCTCCACTGAAGAAAGTGGTTCCAACTTATACAGTCTTGAATAGTTATATGTTCCATCAGAAATATTTACCATAAAATTGTAACTGATGTTTGCTTACAGCTGGCTGAAAGTGATAAAGTAGAATGTGCCTTAACCCTTTCTCCCATTTAATTTAGTCCTCCACTGAAGAAAATAGTTCCATTGTGTACAGCCATGAACATGTACTATAAGAAAACGTTCCTCTATCCTAGTAGAATGATGGTAGCTTAAAGCAGATTGAAAGTAAAGCAGAATGTGCCTTAACCCATTCCCCCATGAATATGCCTTTTTATGCCTTTTGTTTATTTCTTCACTGAAGAAAATAGTTCCAATTTACACAGACATGAATGTGTATCATAAGAAATATTTTCTATATCCTAGCAGATAATAGTTTAAAGCAGGCTGAAAGTAAAACAGAATGTGCCTTAAGGCACATTCTGCTTTATTTTCAACCTGCTTTAAGTGATCATCTTTCTTTAAAACTAGAAACAAGCTATATATAGGCAAATGTGTTAATTAAGGTGGACTTGTGGTGGGTGTTTATGCTTTTTGAAATTGTAACGAGTTCTCAAGGTTTCGGAGATTAAGTCGTAGACCAGCTAGTTTGTATTTATTTGCAAACACCAGTCGCACCATGATTAGCATGCTTTACAAATTAAACAACCCGCAAGCACAACTGGTTGCTCTGGTGTTCCACGACTATTGTATTTGCGTTTATTGAACTGGTCTGTTTCTGACTGGACGCTACTTAATAACAATAGCTGTCCCGATTGTAGATCGACAAACTTGTTTGGCCAATGTATCATCAATACTTAACTCCTTGCACGCTGGTGATCAAATTGTGATTATTTTGGCAAACCGTTAAGATCCTGATGAGACGCCGCGTAACGCGGCGTCTCATCAGGATCCAAACTGTTTGACACTCTGCATCCTATTTTCAAAAGAAAATTTTGAATACTAAAAACGCTTGTTTTTACCTAAAATTTAACGCACAACCAAAAAAAAAAAAAAAATATAGAGTGTGCCCCCAAATCCAATTTTGCTTCCTACGGGCCTGTAGAAGATGACAATTGTTGCAGGCAAAAAGATTACCCAGCATGCAAAGAGTTAAACTACAGCATGCGGCAAGCGAATTCTATTTGCCAAAGCTGCGGCAATTAACAGTTTGAATCCAGATGTGACACTGAGTAACTCGGCATCTCATCTGGATTGAAACTGTTTTAGACTCTTATACCTTTATGTTAACCAATTATCCCATTCTAGTTTTGATGACCAGTGACTTCTTACATCAGGTTGAAAGTAAAGCAGAATGTGCCTTAACTCTTTCCTCCCTGAAACTTTCAATGGACAATTCCAGTTTCCATTTCTGTCTAGTCCATTTCTGACTTTCAAGGCTTGTTTTTGTCGATGTTTTGCATTATGACAAACAGTGAAGACCCAGATCAGAGGGCTCCGTAAGGAGCCCTCTGATCTGGGTATTCACTGTTTGCATAGGACAAGTGCACTTTTCACATGTATGCTGTTTGAAAAGCACGCCTATATGCGGGACTAGGGTTCAAAGGGTTAAGGCGCATTCTGCTTTACTTTCAGCCTACTTTAAGCTACAATCTGCTAGAGTATAGAAAGTATTTCTTAAGAAACATGATTTGTGACAAACATTTTGGAACTATTTTCTTGAGTTGAGGAATATATTAAAAGGCGTATTAATGGGGTAATGGGTTAAAAAGGAAATTTATTATTAATCAGCTTTGAGAATTGTTTACAGAAAACACATTTTACACTCGACAATAACATAGCATGACAAGAGGTTTAACTGCCAGTTATGGTTTAGTCACCATTTAAGGATTTTCAGAGCTCCCGATTTAGGGAGTAATATGTCAAAAACTAAAATCTTTATTTCTGCACTAAACCGTATGTTGTCACTACTCTTTAGAATCGTCTCGTTGAGACGATTCAAATGAGTAGTAACACCATGGGTTTGTGCTGAAATGAGTGAGAAAATGTTGAATTTGTTCAGTTTACTCCCTCTCATAGATCTGGAGCATTTGATTTTGACATACAATTTTGACCCAGATCATAGTGCCAAGTTATTTGACACTGATTTTGCTTATTATGTGAAATTTGTATGAGTGCTCGTGTACTTAATTAAGACTACAAAAGCAAACAAATAGTTCTGGCCGACATTACTTTGCTCCGTTGCATGTTAACAATGAAACTTATAATGATTACCTTTGCAAACAGTTTCAGGACTCCAGATAAGAGGGAGCAAATTAAAAAATTTTACATTTTCTCACTCATTTCCGCATAAAATCCTATAGGTTTTATTTAGAAATAAAGATTTTAGGTTTGACTGTACTTAAATGTTTCTTTACCCATTAGCTTATTTCTAGTATTGAAAATAGGTGATCATGCACTTAAAGCAGATTGAAAGTAAAGCAGAATGTGCTATGGTGTGACTATTTATTAGAATTGTCTATCAGACTCACAAAATAGTGTGGGCTGCAGATATGATATAAAGAGTTTATTTTCGGGAGTACTCATCTAAAATACCTGTAGCTCTGGTTGAATGACCTTTAGTTTTTGTTCAGACATAAATATTTTAGTTTGGGAAAATACTCTTATCTGGAGATCTGCTTTTCTGATCCTTAGTTGCAGCATATTATTATTATTATACCAGATTTATATAGCATATGACAGACAAAAATGTTGCAAAGCTTAAGTTGTAGAAATTCTGCAGAAGAAAATCATAAAATTAAACCATTACCCCATAGACTTTTCCTATAGCAATGAAGATAGGTGAGCTCTTAAAGCATGCAGGTAAAAAGTAAAGCAGCATGTGCCTTAAGGCACATTCTGCTTTACTTTCAACCTGCTTTAAGCTATAATCTGCTAAGATAAAGAAATTATTTCTTATAATGTACATTAATTATTCATGACTGTAAAATACACAATAAAAAATAAAGAATACTGACAAGAGTAGTTTCTTTAGAGTTATTTTCTTCAGTGGAGGAATACATAAAAAGGTGTATTTATGGGGTAATGGGTTAAGTCGACTAATGGGAGTTTTGAGATATCGAGGTTTGATTGTATCTATAACTATCCCTGTCCACTAGTAGGCCAAACCTGAATGTACTTGTAAGCTCGGTGAACATACCATGTGATTAGCCGATAGTGTAGTTCATTGAAGCGGAGAGGAGATCTAGCCACAAGTCATAGGTATGCATTGACCATTTGGTCATACTAATATTCAACAGGCTTAACTTTAATGGTATTCATCAACACTACAATCAGTTTAGATACTGATCAGATTCTGGTCAGACTTTTGTAATAGATAGGATCTTATATATTGGACAGTGTAAGTTAGTTAGGGGTTTTGAAAAAAAGGGGTTACATTGCTGATTGTGGGTTCAAAAGTTTGGAGGGTTTTGAACTGTGGGAAGGATACACGTAAGCCGGTTGGTAAACTCTCGGCCAGTTAGATGAGTGTAGTAATCTCAGCTGTAGTGAGGCTCTCTCTTTGGAGTGTACTATAGTGGGCAGTTCGTACTAAAGTTTATCACAACTAGTTGTGCCCCCTATAGACTTAAGTTATCACTAGTGGCTCGGACTATCAAGTTGTTATTTACTAAATGGTAGAGTAAAGTTGTGGTGTTTTTGTCAGTGGATTATTTTGGATGTATAGCTGTTAATTGGTGTGTGTGTTAGTTAATATGTGGTAATTGGAGATAAATAGTGGACCTGATCTTAGTGATCTATGCATTAGCTCCTAATGATTTGTACAAATCATTATGTCTAAATTATACCCTATGTTGTAACTACTCATTAGAATCGTCTCTTCGAGACGATTCTAATGAGTAGTCACAACATAGTGTTTGGTGAGGATAATAAAGGAGAAATTGCTGAGATTATAATTAATTATTATTAACCCATTACCCCATAACCTGTTTCTAGTTTTGAAAAAAGGTGACCACTTAAAGCAGTTGGAAGTAAAGCAGAATGCGCCTTTAGGCGCATTCTGCTTTACTTTCAGCCTGCTTTAAGTTACGACCTGCTAGAATTAAGAAAATTCCTTCTGATACATATTTATGACTGTGTATGTTGGAATTATTTTCGTCTGCGGAGGATTAAACAGAATGCGCTAAAATGCGCTCTTATTTAAGTAAAGGGTTATAGTTGGCATTTCAAATATTTGTTTCCTTATGTCTCCATCAAACACTATGTTGTTACTACTCATTAGAATCATCTCTTCGAGACGATTCTAATGAGTAAGTCACAACATTGGGTTTGGTGAAAAAAATCAGGAAATGATTTTAGAAATATTTAGTTCAGTTCATTAACTTATATTTTGTGAGTTCTGATAGGTTTTCTATCTCTTAAGTTTTTGTTTTTTTCATTTGAAGAAACTTAAAAGTTAGCATAGCATAATTTCTATTATTGAACTTAGAAATAATACAGCTTTTTACAGGGGGGTTATATATTATATAGAAATATATAGAAATATAACCTTTAAAGAGGCTCGAAACCGGATTAAGCATTAAAAATAGTATTTTGTAAATATATGTCAAATGCTTAATATTAATTGGTAAGATTTAGTTTAGGATAATAAATTCTGTTAAAAAATGAATTTCAAAAAAAAAAAAAAAAGAAGCTCTGGTGGGATTCGAACCCGTGACCCTCCATGTGGAGACAAACATGACAAAAAAGGAAGCACCTTTATCCACGCGGCTACTGGCGCTCTCTATCTATATGGTAGCGAATTAACATACTTCACAGGTAGCGATTGATATACATTATTCGGCTCGGGTTTATGTCTGAGCCCGTGTAGAGAAGCAACAACAACAACTATACCGTCAGCTGACGCTATAGAAAAACGATGGAAAATAGCTAAAAAAAAACTAAGCTTCGGGGACGATTCTTGAGACTTTTTTTGGACTGATCATATTTTTTTAATGTCAGAGCCAAATAATGCCACAACCCTTATGAAATTTGCTTTTATTTGAGTATTACATTTTATTTTGACAAGTACACCATCCGGTTGCGAGTCCCTTTAAACTAATATAAGTATAAAATATGAATGTTTTAGAAAGGAAATTCTTGTGTCAAGCTTGATTGGAAAACTAAATATTTGTGCAATTTTGACAAATGTTATAAAATCTATGTTTTTAGCATATGTTTATTCACTTAATTATTGTAAATCAAAAGGCAAATTAACACTACTTGATCCGAGGTACTTTACAGCGGTGGTTTGATCAGTTTGATTCTAAAGAATAAAGTGATCCCCTGGATTAATTACAAGTGGTATATTCTTGGCTGTATGGAATTGTGGGATACTTTATCAACTCTCCAGGTAAATTTGATTTGCTGTCTTTTAAATTTTATTTTAACCCATTACACCCATAGCCTGTTTCTAGTTATGAAGAAAGGTGACCACCTAAAACAGGCTGAATGTAAAGCAGAATGCACCTGCTTTACTTCGATCAGCCTGCTTTAAGCGATCATCTGCCAAGATCATAGAAATTATTTCTTTTGGTACACATTCATGACTGCATGTATAAAGTGGAACAACTTTTTTCAGTGTGGAGGAATAAGTAAAAGGCCTTAAAAAGTGTATCATGGGATAATGGGTTAAAGAAAATTAATAAAATTTAATGATATTTATTTATGCTTTCCGGTGGATTACCACGAAATAGCAGTGGATTATCACTTGGTTATCCACTGCAGTGGATTATCACCAATCGCTTTTATTATGAATTTCCCCGTAGGGCTCCCCAAGAATCGTAGTCAATCGTGTCTTATCGTTAAATTCCGGCAGTCCGATTTGTCGCGAACTACTCACCGGAAGAACACAAATTCAAACTCAGGAACAACGAAGTAATTCGGATGACGTCAAATCAATGAATAAGTGACGTCATCGTACGGGAAACTGTTTCGTAAATGTGTTCGATATAAAGTTGGGGCTCAACACGGGGTAAATCGTTTACTTTTGCTTTCTCAATTGTCGAACAATTTCGTTTAAAAAGTGGCTTAAAAGCATAAATAAATAGAATAATTGTATTTTTTCAGTATAAGATCGAATTTAATCCATTTCGTGAACATCAGACTGTTATATTTTCACTCGTGGCCTCGCCACTCGTGAAAATATAACGTCTGATGTTCACTCAATGGATTAAATTTCTATCTTATACTGAAAAAAACAATTATCCTCTATATATTATTTTAATTCTGTATTTTATTCTGTGTTGAAGTGGTTGATTCAAACAAGATGAAAGAAACAGAAAGCTTCTTAAAAATATAACAAGCTTTACTTTTATCTTGCTTTAACCCTTATACCCTTTAGCCTGTTTCTAGTTTTGAAAATTAATGACTACTTAAAGCAGATTGAAAGTAAATTTAAAGCAGAATATCCCTTATTATTAAGGCCCATTCTGCTTTACCTTCAACCTGCTTTAAGTGTTGAACCTCTACTATGGGAAGGTATTGAATAATTTTAGAACTACTCCAGAATAATTTTTTGAATATTCATGAACAGTTCTAGAAGCTGCCATTTATATTAACATTCGTATTATTCTACAAAACTTCTAGAAATTGGATGGTTTTAGAACCGTTGTTTGAGAATTACAAAAGATCTTAACTTCTTTAGTAGAATTTATAAATAATTGTTGAAGCTCTAGAACAATAATTGGAGAAGCAGTCATTTAACCCTTTCCCCCATAGAAGCGCCTTTTAGCGCATTCAATTTATTCCAACACTGAAGAAAATAGTTCCAATTTATACAGTCATGAACAAGTACCGTAAGATATATTTTCCATATCCTAGCAGACAATAGCTTAAAGCAGGCTGAAAGTAAAGCAGAATGTGCCTTAAGGTGCATTCTGCTTTACTTTCAACCTGCTTTAAGTGATCATCTTTCTTTAAAACTAGAAACAGGCTATGGGGTAATGGGTTAATGTTCACAAACATTCTAAAATTCTTGAACACTTTTCACAGGGACTATTTTCAAAATTTGAAACAGGTTATGGGGGTAATGGGATATTATAACAACTGGAAGTGCTTAATGTTGACAGGTTATTACATGTTTCAGAACGAGTATCCTGGTAACCATCAATTACTTATATATCAAACATATAAGAGGGAGAAAACTGAACAAATTCAACATTTTCTCACTCATTTCAGCATACAATCCTATGGTGTCACTACTCATTAGAATCGTCTCAAAGAGGCGATTCTAATGAGTAGTGACACCATAGGGTTTAAAACGGAAATAAAGATTTTAAGTTTTGAAATATTCCTCTTATCTAGAGCTCTGATACATATAAAGCAGTCGTTATTTTCACTGGCCATTTAAAGTTACAAGACAAACAGATTTAGAAAAGCAAGAACTTTTTTGTAGTCGAATGTGGCAGAATTAGCTTGAAAAGGCCTTTCTTATAGGAATAGGTATGCAGTCTGAATGAGCTATTATAACAGTTTTCTGTACATGAGCAAAGCAGGAGCAATTAAGATAAATTAGTTGCTGGGTATAAAATTTTACAACCAAAATAAATGGACACATGAAGTGTCTAACTTGTTTTAAGAGACCTCTCATAAAAAGAAACACGGCAATCTGTCAACTATATAGCTGTCAACACCAATGACCTGTTACAAATATGCTCACATCATTTGTAAATAGTGTAAACACAGATCAGAGGGCTCCTACAGGAGCCCCCTGATCTGGGTCTACACTGTTTGCTAAATAAGACCAGTATTAATTAGGGGTGTAACGATTCGGCGGTGTACCGATATATTGCGGTGTGAGCTGAATATTTAATATTGTCCCGCGGTTCGGATTCAGAAAAAACGATTTTCTTTGCCTTATTTAAAAACGGTAAAAGAATGGACAAACTTACTTTTTGTTTCGCGGAATTGTTTTCGAAACAACGCGTAGTAGACGCAGTCCGGTGTTTTATCAATATCCCTAGCCGGTGTAACAGTACCATTTCATTTCCGTTTAATCTCGCTCAACGAGACGCTCTTATTAAGAAACAAGCAGCGAATCAAGGGCCTGGTTGAACAAGATTAATACAGTAAACACGATGGCAGATGCTTGTTCCATACTTACACGGTATATTGCAATATATTGCGATTCGATTTCTCCGTAGTGCGATAAACTGCGATGCGGGTTTCGGCGAATTGTTACACCCCTAGTATTAATCATCAACTGTACATGATTATATTAAGCACCATAAGTGATAATTTATTGATGGTTTTGAATACAAGTGGTAGCATTTAGTACAGCGCTCCCTCTCTACAACGACACTCAATGGGAGACACAAAATGTGTTCGTTGTTCGGAGGGAGTCGTTGTAGGGAGGGAATTTGGCTTACCTGGACTTAAGCTGTTTGTCATTGTTATTACCTTTTTAGCTCACCTGAGCTAGCTCAGGGTGAGCTTTTGCAATCCTTGAATGTTCGGCGTCCGTCGTCCGTCATGCGTCGTGCGGCGTCAACAATTTTAGTGTTTACACTCTAGAGGCCACAATATTTATTCAATCTTTCTCAAACTTGCTCAGATGGTATATTGCCATAAGAGTTCGAATGAGTTCGATTATGGCAGAAATCTGACAATTAGGTCATGAGTTATCAACCTTTGAATTGCTGAAAATGCCATATTTATCAGTGTTTACACTCTAGAGGCCACAATATTTACCCAATCTTTCTAAAACTTGCCCAGATTGTATATCACTATATGAGTTCGGATGAGTTTGATTTTGGTTGAAATCGGACAAATAGATCAAGAGTTATCTACCTTTGAACTGCTGAAAATGCCATATTTAACGGTGTTTACATTCTAGAGTTCACAATTTTTATCCAATCTATCTCAAACTTGCTCAGATTGTATATTACCATAAGACTTCGGATGAGTTCAATTATGGTTTTAATCGGACCAATAGGTCAAGAGTTATCTACCTTTGAATTGCTGAAAATGACATATTTATTGGTTTTTACACTCTAGAGGCCACACATTTTATCTAATCTTTCTCAAACTTGCTCAGATGGTATATGACCATAAGAGTTCAGATCAGTTCAATTATGGTTGTAATCGGACCAATGAGTCAAGAGTTATCTACCTTTGAATTGCTGAAAATGACATATTTAACAGTGTTTACGCTCTAGAGGCCACAATATTTATCCAAGCTCTTTCAAACTTGCCCAGATTGTATATGACCATAAGAGTTCGAAAAAGTGTAATTATGGTTGAAATCGGACCAATAGATCAAGAGTTATCTACCTTTGAACTGCTGAAAATGCCATATTTTACAGTGTTTACACTCTTGCAACTACATTTTTCAATGGATTTTCATTATACACAAAGTATATAGCTATACCTTCTCAAAGGAGTGTAATTATTGTTGAAATCTAATCATTGTGGCAAATTGGCAATAGTTACCTGCCCTTGATATACTTTGAAATGCTAGAAAAAGGCTTCATTTCAGTATTGTTTAGGCTCAAGTTATCTGCCTTTGATGTTCTCTTCTATACTAGAATAGGTCGACAAACTTGAATGGATTTAGAATAAAAATGGTGAAATTCAAAGGTAAAGCTATCAGGCTTCATTACAAATGGTGAGCGATATCAGAGCCTTCATCATAAGGCCCTCTTGTTTCTGTCAAAATGTCGATTATGTAATTTTGAGAAAAACAGCAGACGACAATTTTCAGCAAACGATATTGCAGCAGTAAAAGCGTTAAGACATAATTGTCGTGTTAGGGACCTGGGAAAAGGGTTGTTGTAAGGAGGGAATTGTTGTTTGGAGGTCTTGTAGGGAGGGAACACTGTAACATACAGACACATGGGAGCTATTTGCCTAGTATTGTGTTGGAGCGCAGCAAAACCCAAATCAATCAATCAGCAGTTTGAGTTGAATAATTTAATTCTCACTTTTTGTTACCAGGCCTTTTCTGATTCATCCACGGGTCCGTTAAACGGACCCATTTCCAATCAGAAATTGTAAAAAATAATTCCAAAATCTGGCAAAAAAATACAGGTTGTTCCTGATAAGTCAAAAATCACATAAAACTCAAAATAAATCAAATGGAGGAAAAATCTAGCTTACAGGCCTTTTTCTGGTCCTTTTTTTTCAGGCTAAATAAGTGAAATCAATTCCAAAAATTATTCCCAAACCATTTGAGTTTCAGTGCTAAAGACATTGCATTTTCCCAAAAATGGCCATATGCAGGCTTGGCTATCATGAGAAAGGGGTTAAATCAATCATCAATATCAAGACTGTCTATGGATTTTATAACTGAATGGTTACGGCCAATAGTACAAGATTGATTGTATTAGTTTAGCCTACAACTTTTATGACTAGCATTATTGAATAATAAAAACAGTGTTTGTTTATCTTCTTAACCCTTTACCTGCTGGCTATTGATGTATAAAACTACAATCAGAGCTCCAGATAAGAGTAGTATTTCACAAACTAAAATCTTTATTTCTGTATTAAACCCTATGTTGTCACTACTCATTAGAATCGTCTCTTCGAGACGATTCTAATGAGTAGTAACACCATAGGATTTGGTGTTGAAATGAGTGAGAAAATGATGGATTTGTTCAGTTTACTCCCTCTTATCTGGAGCCCTGTACAATTAGGGACTCGATGTGAACCACCGCCGAATTTCGACGTAGTGTCTTTTAAAATGGCATTCTTCGGCAGTTCTGAAAGAAGAGCATACTTTTTCATGTTTTTAGATGAAATAAAGTGATGTACCGATACTTGGAGTTCAGCGGAAGAGATTTTTTTTTTTTTTTTTTTTTTTTTTTTATAAATTGTTACCCAAAATAAACGCCCCCCTTTCGGAAAATGTAACGCCCCCGGGGGCGTTTATTAGAGACAATACGGTATGTACACTGTTCCCTCCGTACAACGGCCCTCCCAACAACGATTCCCTCCTTACAATGACACTTGCCACTGTTCACCAAACAAGACACTTATATCTAACCTTTTCATGAACGCAATACCATCTGTTTAACTTTGTCGTCTGCTGTTTTTCTCAAAGTTACATAATTTATAAGTGGACATTTTGATAGAATAAATATAATGACCAGTGACAAACGGTTTGAAGCCAGATCAGATCGATCGACACCGTGTTACACAGTGTCTGATCTGGATTCAAGCTGTTTGCAAATATTGTAAGCCAAATCTTAATTTTCCCTCTCTATAACGACTCCCTCCGAACAACATACACAATCTGTGTCTCCCATTTGGTGTTGTTGTAGAGAGCAGGGCTCCAGATAAGAGGTAGTTTTTTCAACAAATCCAACATTTTCTCACTCTTTTGAGCACCAAATCCTATTGTGTTACTACTCATTAGAATCGTCTCGAAGAGACGATTCTAATGAGTAGTGACACCATAGGGTTTAAAGCAGAAATAAAGATTTTAGTTTTTGAAAAACTATCCTTATCTGGAGCTCTGAGAGAGGGATCAACACTATACCTACACTAAATATCTGTCATCTGAACTATTACATTAGCTAATAGGATAGGGAAAGTTTCTCATGTCGAGACATACTCCATCAGAAATCAGTGTAGACCCGGATCAGGCATTTGGAGCTGTCTGATCTGGGTCTACATTGTTTTCAAAAATATGCCAATATAAGTTAATATCTAGCATGTGAAGGATTAATCTCGTCACATTCTGTTTTTACTGGCCTGGAGGTTAAATAAGGTAACACATGACAAACATACTTCAAATTATTTGCGTATCACCAATATTTGTAGTCCCCTTATAGCAACGAATTAGCAACATAGTCAAACAATAGGGCTCAAGAAATGAGCTAGAGATAATTAATTATTTTCATGTCTTGATTAACCCATTACCCCATAGCCTGTTACTAGTTTTGAAGATAGTTGACCATTTAAAGCAGGTTGAAAGTAAAGCAGAATGTGCCTTAACTCTTTCCTCCCTGAAAAGATTTAAATGGACAATTCCAGTTTCCAGTTTAGTCCAGTCCATTTCTGACGTTTAAGGGTAGTGTTTCTCAATGATTGGCATTATGACAAACAGTGAGGACCCTGATCAGAGGGCTCCTTTCGGAGCCCTCTGATCTGGGTCTTCACGGTTTGCATAGGACAAGTGTACTATTCACATGTAAGCTGTTTGCAAATGACTCATATATGCGTGACTAGGGTTCAAAGAGTTAAGGCGCATTCTGCTTTACCTTCAGCCTACTTTAAGCTACCATCTGTTAGAATATAGAAAATAGTTCTTATGATTCTTATTTGTGACAGTATAAGTTGGAACTATTTTCTTCAGTAGAGGAATAATTTAAAGGTGTAGAAAGGCGTATCTATGGGGTGATGGGTTAAGACGTAGAAGACTTCTCATGATCAACTCTAATGAGTAAGTCTTTCTATTTAACCCTTTAGCCCAATATCCTGTATTAGTTTGGAGACAGGTGAACAATAAAGCAGGTTGAAAGTAAAGCAGAATGTGCCTTAACCCATTACCCCATAGCCAGTTTCTAGTTTTAAAAATAGGTGACTAATTAAAGCAGGTTGAAAGTAAAGCAGAATGTGCCTTAACCCATAAACCCCATAGCCAGTTTCTAGTTTTAAAAATAGGTGACTACTTAAAGCAGGTTGAAAGTAAAGCAGAATGTGCCTTAAGGCACATTCTGCTTTAATTTCAGCCTGCTTTAATAAGCTAATTAACATCTGCTAAAATATAGAAAATGATTTTTATCATACATTTTTATGACTGTACAAATTGCAACTATCTTCTTCAGTTGAGGGATAAATTAAAGGCGTAAAAATGCGTATTTATGGGGTAATAGGTTAAGGCACTATCTACTTTATTTTCAGCTTGCTTTAAGCAGGGCTCCAGATAAGGGGAGTATTTCAAAAATTAAAATCTTTATTTCTGCTTTAAACCCTATGGTGTCACTACTCATTAGAATCGTCTCGAAGAGACGATTCTAATGAGTAGTAATACCATAGGAGTTGATGTTGTATGAGTGAGAAAATGTTGGAATTGTTCAGAATACTCCCTCTTATCTGGAGCCCTGTTTAAGCTACCATCTGTTAGAATATGGAAAATATTTCCTTATGATGCATATTCATGCCTTTATTAAGTTGAAATATGTTCTTCCGAGGAGGAATGAATAAAGGGTGTAAAAGGCGTATTCATGGAGTAATGGGTTGAATAAGTATAGTCATGAACCAAGGTAAGTATGAGACCTAGAGGGAATAAAGAAAACGTTTCTGTAATAACACTTCTCTTTTAACCCATTACCCCGGGAATATGCCTTTAATTAAATTCTCCAATGAAGAAAATAGTTCCAATTTATACAGTCATGAATATATATTATTATACATCATAAGAAATATTTACTATAATGCTGCAGATGGTTGCTTAAAGCAGGCTGAAAGAAAAGCATTTTGTTTTACTTTCAACCTGTTTTAAGTGGTCACCTGTCTTCAATACTAGAAACTAGGGGCCTCCGTGGCCTAGTGGTATAGGCACTGTGACTAACATCACTAAGCTCCTCACCGCTGTGAGTTCGAATCCCAGTAGTGTCGTTTGGATTTTTCATGTGGGGAAGCCTTCCAGCTGGCTTGCAGAATGTCGGTGGTTCTACCCAGTTGCCGATTTGTGCATGAAACAGTGCATAAAGGACTTCTGGGGTCTTACTTATAACTAGCTGGACTTCGTGATATGACTGAAATACTGTTGAAAGCGACGATAAATCAAAACAAATCAAATCAAATACTAGAAACAGTTTATGGGGTAATGGGTTAAGTCTTTCCCAAGCCATATGGTGTGACTACTAGTTAAAATTGTCTCTACCTGTACGAAATGTTCCGCCCGGAATTGGGGCGGAATCTCACATCCTATTCCGCCTGCATTTCCGCCTGTTTCCACTTATATGAAATAAAGAATAAATTCCGGGCGGATTCCAGGCGGAAACGGGGCGGAATTCGGGGCGGAATATGTAAATGAGGCACATTTTACGGACGGAAAAAATTTCAGGCGGAAAAAATTCCGGGCGGAAACGGGGCGGAATATGTAAATGAGGCGGAAAATCTTCCAGGCGGAATTAGGATATGCAAATGAGGCGGAATATATTCCGGGCGGATTCCAGGCGGAAACGGGGCGGAATTTGGGGCGAAATATGTAAATGAGGCGGAAAATCTTCAGGCGGAATTAGGATATGCAAATGAAGCGGAATTTTCTTTGGGGCTGAAATTTTGATGCAGAATAAGTAAATAAAGGAAGGGGAATATTCATGGTAGAAGCTTTGCAAAATCTATTTTGGGTAGAATTTGACTTTAGAACATCCTCTTTTAATTTTGCAGTCAAATTAGGCATGCCCATCACAACTTCCATCAAGGATTGCGAAAAAGAAACTCCAAGAGCTACTGAAAATAGATAAACAACCAAAAAAGTGCATATCATTAAACTTTTTAATTGAAAAAGTAACATATTAATCAATTTAACTTACATAATCACACACCTTGATGCTGTCCTAGAAACCAAATGTCTTATAATGTGTCTCGTATGATAAAATATCTCCTTGGAAGAACAAACCTGAAATCGTTCCCCAACAGCACTATTTCTTTAACCCATTCAACCATAAAAAAATATGCCTTTTTACACCTTTAATGTATTAGTCTGCTGAAGAAAATAGTTTATACAGACATGAATGTGCTTCATAAGAAATATTTTCTTTATCCTAGCAGATGGTAGCCTGAAATCAAAACAATGCACCTTACAGTGCATTCTGCTTTACTTTCAACCTGCTTTAACCTACATAACCCCATAAATACATCTTTAACTTATGACCCCAAAGTTCTGTTTTTCCTATATCCTAGCAGATGGTAGCTTAAAGCAGGTTGAAATTAACTAAAGCAGAATGTGTCTTAAAGTGCATTCTACTTTACTTTCAACCTGCTTTAAGTGGTCACTTGTCTTCAAAAGTTGAAACAAACTATGGAATAATGGTTAAAATGTCATGCTCCAATTATAATCAAATTAGTACTTGACAGAAATATACATAGTTTGAACTTGGAATGGGAATTTCTTATCCAAGTAAAAAGAGCAGGATAACACCTGCAAAATTTGATAAACAAACAGAGCAAACACAGATCAGGAACAGTCAAATCTGGGTCTTCTCAGTTTGTTAAATCCATAAAAAAGTGTCTATGAGGGAAATATTTAATCTGTCTTAACTAATGTACAATTGTATAATCAAATATTTTACACTTATTATTTACAGAGATATTTATCAAGTCATTGTCTTTGAATTCTATTTTCTTATTAAAAACCTCATATAAATTTGATGGGTTACAGATTATCAAACAGAAAATTTCTATCTTTGACATAAACACTTTAGCTCGTTTAACTCTTTCAACACTAAGTAACTCTTGTGTGTTATTAGGTTCTCTTGTAGATCCTTTTAGTTACAAAAATATGAACCAATGTCTACTTGGAATTCTGGGTAGTTAATAAATACTGCTCTACACAAACAAACAGTGTAGACCCTGATCAGAATAGCCCTCTGAAATGGGTTTACACTGTTTGCAAATTATATAACTAGTATATTTTAAACAGGTCAATTGTGTTGATAGAATTTACCCTTTTTGAAAATAGGTGACTATACTTAAAGCAGGTTGAAAGTAAATCAGAATGCACCTTAAGGTGCATTCTGCTTCACTTTCAGCCTGCTTAAAGCTACCACCTGCTTGAATATAGAAAATATTCCTTATGATACATATTCATGACTATAAATTGGAACTATTGTCTTCAGCGGAGGAATAAACTAAATGCACTAAAAGGTGCTTCTATGAGGGAAAGAGTTAAAAAAATATGGCACAGGTAATGTTCAATTTGGCCTACAGAATTACCTAAACAAATCCATTCTAGGATCAGGATAAGTCTAGTTCTAATGACATATCCATATCAAATGTCTAAGGTTTTAGTTGTAACTTGTTTCCTAGCATAAGATGATCTCCATGTCACTGTCACCGGGCATCATTCATTCACTGCCTTGTTGGTAAAAACTTGGCCAATATTTTCCCACATCAAGTGTTGACATAATCTAAAAGACAATCAGGAGACACTAAATTTAAAATATGACTTCAAATATTTATTACAAAAAAATTGAGTCTGAATTAATTTTAAAATGGATCTTAAGGTTGAGTACCCCTAATGAGATCGTGCCAAATTCGGTCAATATTGGAACTCTACAGAGAGCGATCGGCCATTCTCATCAACTGCCGACCTGTTTTGAACTGTGCTGAAACATGCATGGTTCGAAACACTTTGGCAGTTGACAAGAATGGCTGATGGACATAGAAATTAGACTACCAATTGTGGTCTGATCTTATTAGGGGTCCTAAATCTTAAATCATTAACTTCAGTAAGCTACTTGTTTTATCATTGAATCCGATTAAAACCGAACTTCCTGTTCAATCTTTTAATTTTGTTTAGATTGCGTTAAATAAAAGTTAACTTTTACGCTGCATTTGACAGATACGCCAGTATATTAAATTCGCGAAAACTGGTGACAAAATTAACTAATTGCAGTTTGGTGCACCCCAACGATAAAACAGGAGGCGTTCCGCGTGATATATTTTAGCTTCTGGTTATCGGCATCATTCATAAAACAATGAGCGCCCAGTAAGACTCCGACGAAAACAAAATGAAGCTGCAAACCATCGAATGTCGCGGCGATAAAAGAGGTTTTAGATTGTCAAAATGAAGTTATTCGCACCACTACGGAAAATTATCAGCAACAATATCAAAATCACAAACGACCCCTGTTAAATCTGCTAACCTTGTTATTTTAGGAAGCTTGTCATATTATTGAAATCATTCAAACATCAAATACACCTAATATACAATTGAATATTTTCGTGATATGTCTAGTATATGTGGTGCGCTTCGATAAAAAATGGTACGCTTTGATCTGGAGTTCTAATCCTTACCATTTGATGATTTGGTCACATATTAATTATCATGGATGACTGGCTCACGCCGCTGTAAAGCATCACTGACTGTGTTGTACCACACAAGACAACCATCCAACATTAAAGTTCAACAACATCATGGGTTTTTCCCTTCATTTTCTGTCCTGACTCCATCATTTACATAGTTTCTGAAAAATAAAATTTATCTAAATTAGTGATGAATTAATTAGTAACCAGAATTATACTCACTGTAGGGACGGGTCCATGGAATTTTAATTCAAATTCAATGTTCTTTCAGAGATGTCCTTGAAGTGAAAAAGTTGTGAGTTTTTGCACCTCAAAGAACTATTTTACAATAGAGTCCTTTGCAAATTCAATAAGTATTTTAATGGGTACTCTCGTAACTCTGAGGGAATGGTGGGGGGAATACTCATTTGAATTTTCATTATATATATATATCATAGATTCAAAATTGCCAAAACAATGTGGAATTCTAGTGTATTAGTGTTAAAAAAACACACTAAAGAAATTGTGTTCAGTAGTGATTAAATAAATAATATATAAAGAATCAATGTGTCAAATATTTTTTTGGCGACTTTGAATTCGGATAGTTACAAAATAGACATGGTCCGAAACATCAAACACGGAAATCGACTCTCTAACTACGAAAAACGCGTAACATGCGTTTCTCGCACGTTGTCGACATTATAACAGTATCTTCTCAGCAGACTCGGTTATTAACTTCATCTTTCGACGTTTCACGTCTTTATCACAACAAAGCTGATCGATTCACACGCCTTTTTCATAAAACAAGAGCCCCATGCGGCCCTAAATCGCTCACCTGGTACCCATGATTACGGTCATGTAAATGGACCAGTAATTATTACTTTTTCACCCCACCCACTGGTGGCCATGTTGTTTGAGCTAGTACGATTATTTGTAGAAAACTGGCAAAGGGTCACCCATGAATCATTATTTGTGTAAAATTATTCTTAAATCAGACCAATAGTTTCAGAGAAATTGTTTTTGAAAGTTTTTCTATACAGAAATATAAGGAAAACTTGCCCCACCAACTGGCGGCCATGCTTTTTAAGATAACAAAATGATTTTAAGAAATCTGGTAGAGGGTCATCAATTTACCATTTTTGTAAAATTATTTTGAATTTGCAACAGTAGTTTCAGAGAAGTTTTACTATACAGTAACATAAGGAAAACGTGCCCCACCCACTGGCAGCCATGTTTTTTTTAAGATAACAAAATATTTTTTAGAAATCTGGTAGAGGGTCATCAATTGACCATTTGTGTAAAATTATTTTGAATTTGCACCAGTAGTTTCAGAGGAGAAGATTTTTAAAGTTTTTACTATACAGTAACATAAGGAAAATCTGCCCCACCCACTGGAGGCCATGTTTTTTTTAGATATCAAAATAATTTTAAGAAATCTGGAAGAGGGTCACCCATGGTTCATTTGCATAAAATTACTGACAAATCGGACCAGTAGTTTTTGAAAAGAAGATTTTTAAAGTTTTCACTATATAGCACATTTGGGTAAAATTATTTACAATTCGGACCTGTAGTTTTTGACGAGAAGATTTTTAAAGTGTTTTCAATTGGTTGCCATGGCAACCACAATTTCAATTGGATGACCTATATTTGAAGAAATCTGAGAGAGTACCTTACAAGGAACAATCCTATGAAGTTTTGATGAAATTGGCACAGTGGTTTCCAAGAAAAAGATCTTTGAAGAAAAAGTTTGACGACGGACGGACGACGGACACAGGGCGATCACAATAGACCGTTGACTTTTCCATTTGATTTTGACCCAACACTACCGGCCGGTCACTTTATCGTGACACCGACGAAACAACCCGAAACCCTGAGCGAGGAGGGAAGTCATTAAAAACTACTAATTTTTAAGTCTTTGGTTTGCCCCGGCCTGGGATTGAACCCGCAACCTCCTGCACTAGAACGGGATGCTCTACCACTGAGCTACGTACACAGACCGTGTCAGTGTTGATCATCTAAAATAGAAGTACTCTTGTTTAATATTTCGGCAGTCTTTACCTTGTGAAATGGTTACAGCTGTTAAGCCACCTCAATATCTCTGGTCCATGGATCTTTAAATAAGATGTTTCAACAGTGTTGTAACTATTCTATTGGTTGACTCATGGAATCTGAAATAGAGACATATGCTTTGATAAAATTAAAGTGTATCTAGATCTAAATTTGAGTTGTGAGAAGATAGATAAAATCACATCTAAATAACTTGTTTACCACACATTAAACTCTAATTAACTTGTTTAAACTAAAAGAATGTATTTAAATCTAAGAAAAACAATCAAATACGGGACAACTTAATTACAAAATGTTGAAACGATTTTCTGTATCTAACTATACACTGCAATCACTATTCTATAGTGTGTAAGCCGAATTAAACTAGTTACGATTTGACTTGGGACGAATTGAACCGCTACGTTTTCAGCATAGGAGATTGTATTCACCTGAATCTGCCTATCAATTGCATTTCAAATGATGGATTAGGTAAATAAATATTTGCAGCTTCGACTTGAACACCTATCTACTGAAACAAATCTAAATACATGTAAATATATCTGCATTAAATCTTACAATATCCTAGTAGGATCAACTGACAAAAACAAACACCCAGGCAGCGTGCGATAACATCTGAATTAATTTATACACGAACATACAAGTTTAAATACACAATTTACCTTTAATCACAACACGCATTGTCCGCGACAGCGTGTATGAGCCATACAAGGTGTGATTTCTTGGTAAAAACACAGGGACATTCATGTATCGTCGTTACAAATTATGGCTCTTCATTTCAAATTTCGAGACCAACAGCTAGCGCATGCGCGGAACGGAGCACACGGAGAAACTTCGACCCCATAGAGTTTCGGCCTTTCACGTAAATAATGTGTTATTCTTTCTGCTAGAAACAGAGAATAATCGTGAATTATCTCTGAAATAATATTATGCGCATATGAAAACTACGGAAAACGTTGAAGAGAATTTAAAATTGTTCTTTCCTTAAAGTTAAATGGCTATTTCTTAAAATAATTTTCCAAGATAAAAAAAACAACAGCAGTGGGTGGGGCACTCGTATTTCCTTTATTTGGCTATAATATAGTGGAAACTTTAAAATTCTTCTTTTTTGAAACCACTGACTCAATTTAAAAATAATTTCATACAAATGGGTGAATCTGTATCAGATTTCTTCAAATATAGGTCTATCAGTTGAAACTGTGGTTGCCATGGCAACCAATTGAAACAACGTTAAAAATCTTGCCTAAATGAAACTGCAGTTCTGAATTGAAAGTAAATTCACACAACTGATTCAGAGAGAGAGAGAGAGGGGGAGGGTTATTGTCTTTATTAGCTCACCTGGCACGTAGTGCCAAGGTGAGCTTTTAGGATCGCTGGATGTCCGTCCGTCCGTCCACAATTGTTCGTTAACACTCTACCAGGTTCAGATCTCATTGGATCTTGATGAAACTTGGTCACAATGTTTGCCTCAATGAAATCTAGGTCAAGTTCGAATGTGGGTCATGTCCGGTCAAAAACTAGGTCACTAGGTCAAATTATCGAAAAACCTTGTTAACACTCTAGAGGCTACAAATTTCATTGGATCTTCATGAAACTTCATCAATATGATTGGCCTAATGAAATCTAGGCCAAGTTCGAATGTGGGTCATGTCCGTTTAAAATCTAGGTCACTAGGTCAAATCTTCGAAAAACCTTGTTAGCACTCTAGAGACTACAAATTTCATTGGATCTTCATGAAACTTCATCAAAATGTTTGCCTCAATGAAATCTAGGTCAAGTTCGAATGTGGGTCATGTCTGGTCAAAAACTAGGTCACAAGGTCAAATTATCGAAAAACCTTGTTAACACTCTAGAGGCTACAAATTTCATTTGATCTTCATGAAACTTCATCAATATGATTGCCTCAATGAAATCTAGGCCAAGTTTGAATGTGGGTCATGTCCGGTCAAAAACTAGGTCAATAGGTCAAATCATCGAAAAACCTTGTTAACACTCTATAGAGACTACAAAATTCATTGAATCTTCATGAAACTTGAACAAAATGTTTGTCTCATTGAAATCGAGGTCAAGTTGGAATGAGGGTCATGCCCGGTCAAAAACTAGGTCAAACGGTGTACATGGTTACATGGTTACCAGGTGAGCGATTTAGGGCCATAGTGGCCCTTGTTTTTTTTTAAGATATTTACTCCAGTTTAACTGATGCTAGTGGAATAAAATTTCATATATGGAAATAGCTAGCTTGGAGAGATTAAGTGCAGGGTCCATAACTCTGACTAGACATTAATATTTTCGGAGTTATTCCCCTTTGTTATATTTGACCAAAAGACCTTCCTCATTTGTACATATATGACTTCTTTGTTTTATGGCGATAATTTTGAATCCATGAACACCCTGATTTTATTAAATAATTAAAAAGATACAATTTTTTAAAACTTTTTTCACGTTTTGGACTTAAACATTTTTTCAAAATTCACAGTCCAAAATTCCGCCTTGTTGCAATAGTCTAAGTATGAAATTCCGCCTCATTCAGGCAGAATTTTAACTAAGTCCGAAATTCCGCCTTATTGAAATAGTCTAAGTCAAAAATTCCGCCTCAATTTCCAATGTTTTCTCATTTTCCGCCTCGAGATGCTAGTCTAAGTGAGAAATTCCGCCTCTGAAAAATGTCAAAGTACAAAATTCCGCCTGGATTTTAAATTCCGCCCGGAATCTTCTCAAAATTCCGCCCGTAAAACTGACTGACTTGAGGCGGAATTTAGGTTTCCGCCCCAAGTCCGCCCGGAATCGGCCATTTCCGCCCCAATTCCGCCTCATTTCCGGGCGGATTCCGCCTGGATTTTTCGTACGGGCAATAGAGTATGCTAATAAGAAGTTACAGTATACAGGTTTGGTAAAGATGTGAAGATTATATATAGTGCATTTAAAATACTCTCGAAACTGGAGAAATGATAAACTACATCTTAATGTATGTAGAAAATATATTATATATGTTCATGTATCAGACACGCAACCCCTTATTGACAGAGCTCTAGATAAGGGGAGTATTTCAAAAACTAATATCTTTATTTCTGCATTAAACCGTATGGTGTTACAGTAAAACTTCTTTATAACAACCACTAAAATGAAGACTATTTAATTGATTGTCTAAAAGACAGGTGACAGTTTAAAGTAAGGTGACAGTAAAAAAGAAAGCTCCTAAAGGAGCTTTCTGTTTTATTGTCACCTTGCTTTTAGCCGTCACCTGTCGTAAACACCTTAAATACTTAACATTATTTAGTGGTCGTAATAGAGAGGTTTTACTGTACATCCAACACAGGTAACAGATATATGCATAGTTGAATGACATATTTTATCAGTCCGGTAGCTAGTCTAATATACTACCCTATGAATAATTGATAAAGGGAGATAAATCTTGATATCTTATTACTCTGCTAGATATTGACCTTTATAGACTGGTCAGATATAACCCTTTCTTCTATAGACACCAGTGCAATATAGATATACCAGTGCAATATCATCCATATCTAACAAGCTGGTACATAAGGATTTACAACCTAATAAAATACCAACAGTTGTTGTTATACTGCAACCTAATATTAGTGTTTTCTTCTGACCTGGCCAACTTATTAGCTCACCTGGCACGAAGTGCCATGGTGAACGATGATGGTCCTGTGTCCGTCGTTGTCTGTACATCGTCCGTTTGTCATCAATAATTTCTTTAAACGACATCTTATAAACTACAGGTTGAAAGTAAAGCAGGAAACACCTTAACCCATTACCCCGTAAATACGTTTTTTCAGGCCTTTCATTTTTTCCTCCACAGTAGAAAATAGTTCTATTTCTACTGTCATGAATATTGTAACATAAGAAATAGCATATAGCAGGCTGAAAGTAAAGCAGAATGTGCCTTAAGGCGCATTCTGCTTTACTTTCAAACTGCTTTAAGTCAAATGTCTTCAAAACTAGAAACTTAATTGTGTCTGCTATTAGATCCTATGGTGTGTCACTGCTCATTAGAATTTCTCAAAGATACAATTCTAATGTCATAAAATAGTTTTTGTTGGAGATGTTATAAAGAGTTAAATGTTTTTTGAAAAACAGCGCTCCCTCTCTACAACGACATCCTATGGGAGACAAAATATATGTTCGTTGTTTGGAGGGAGTCGTTGTAGAGAGGGAACTTAACTTACATTTGCAAACAGCTTGAACCCAGATCAGACGCACGCGGCGTCTGATCTGGATTCAAGCTGTTTGCCACTCGTCATAATGTTTTTTTTCTGTCAAAATGTCTAATATGTAAATTTGAGAAAAACAGCAGACCACAAATTTAAGTAGACTATATTGCAGCCGTAAAAAGATTAGACATGATTAAAAAGTTTTGGGAACAGCGGTTATAGCCGTTGTAAGGAGGGAACCGTTGTTCGGAGGGCCGTTGTAGAGAGGGAATACTGTACTCAGTCATATCTGGAGGTCTGGTTCTAAGTCTGCAAAGTGGCAAATATAACATCACATTTGGTAATTAAATGTGCAATTGAATGGTACTGGTACATGTTTCTTTGTGTATGATAGAACCAGCTTTCTTGAAATTAGTCCACCGTTGTCCATCCACAGGACGGCACCTGTCACTAAATTAGCATGCCGTCAAAAGGGTTCATTGATGAGGCTTTCTCACTATCAACTGACTCTCAATATGCTTATATATAAGGCCAATTTTGTTTTACTTTTAGCCTGTTTTAAGCTACGATCTGATAGGATATCAGGGCTCCAGATAAGGTGAGTATTAAATTTCGAAATTTAAAATATTTATTTCTGCATTAAACCCTATTGTGTCACTACTTGTTTGAATCGTCTCAAAGAGATGATTCTAATGAGTACTAACACATAGAGGATAATGGGTTTTTTTCAGTATAAGATAGAAATTTAATCCATTGAGTGAACATCAGACGTTATATTTTCACGAGTGGCGAAGCCACGAGTGAAAATATAACAGTCTGATGTTCACGAAATGGATTAAATTCGATCTAATACTGAAAAAATACAATTACATTATTTCCAATGAACGTTCAAGGAAGTGTGAATAACCACAGGCTCCGTTTATGGTTGACAAATTTTATTACACTCAACTAGTTTCGACCTTACTCAGGTCTTCGTCAGGATATTCTATTTATTTATGCTTTTAAGCCACTTTTTAAACGAAATTGTTCGACAATTGAGAAAGCGAAAGTAAATGATTTACCCTGTGTTGAGCCCCAACTTTATATCGAACACATTTTCGAAACAGTTTCCCGTACAATGACGTCACTTATCTATTGATTTGACGTCATCCGAATTACTTCGTTGCTCCCGAGTTTGGATTCGTGCTCTTCCGGCGAGTAGTTCGCGACAAATCAGACTGCCGGAATTTAACGATAAGACACCATTGACTACGATTCTTGGGGAGCCCTACGGGGAAAATTCATAATAAAAGCGATTGGTGATAATCCACTGCAGTGGATTACCAAGTGATAATCCACTGCTATTTCGTGGTAATCCACCGAAAAGCATAAATAATATAGGATTTGGTGCTGAAATAAGTGAGAAATTGTTGGATTTGTTCAGTTCACTCCCTCTTATCTGGAGCCCTGGGATATAGAAAATATTTCTTATGATGTAAGTTGATGACTGTATAAATTGGAACTATTTTCTTCAGTGGAGGAATAAACTGAACGTGTAAAAAGGGATATTTATGGAGTAATGGGTTAATTTATATGCTACATGTAGACAGTCGGATGCCTGGGATACTTTAACCTTCTCTGTACAAGTGTATGGTGGTTTAGGCTGGAGTGGATAGATAAGTGGTTTGGGTCAAACGTCCTAACGTGTATTGACCCTTTGCTGTGTATTGACCCTTTTCCATTGGTCATGTCATTCATGTTGACCTACTTGATAATAACACAAAATAAAACCTCTCTATTACCACCACCCATGAAACACCGTAATTGCGTTAACAGATGTGTGGCTGCTTAAAGCAGGATGAAAGTAAAGCAGAAAGCTCCTACAGGAGCTTTCTGCTTTACTCTCATCCTGCTTTGTGCAATCGCCCTCCTGAACAACAAAAAGAAACAAATTTTTGAGTGGTCGTTTTTGAGAGGCATTTAGCTACGATCACGAAGCCGATTATACATATTAGATGGACATATAGCTTGTCCATGAAGGTTTATCACCAGGAAGCCTCTTTGTAGATAAAAATAATAATCAAAACTGCACCGAGAGACCTTCACATGAAGCTGTTGGATGATTTGTGTAGACAGATGGCTGCTTAACTCTTTGAACCCTAGTTCCGCATATAGGCGTCCTTTTCAAACAGTGTACACGTGAATTAAGTCCACTTGTCCAGTGCAAACAGCGATAACCCTGATCAGAGGGCTCCAAAAGGAGCCCTCTCATCAGGGTTTTCACTGTTTGTCACAATGCCAAACATTGATAAAACGACCCTTAAAAGTCAGAAATGGATTAGAATAAAATGGAAAATGGAATTGTTTATTTAAATGTTTAGGGAGATACATGCAGTCATGAATATTGATCATTAGAATTGTTTTTCTGCATCCATGCAGATGGATGGTACCTGCAAGCAGGCTGAAATTTATAAAGCAGAATGCACCAACCCATAGCGGGTCTTCCTCCACCTGTGATTAGCTGGACGTCGCGATATGACTGAAATACTGTTGAAAGCGACGTAAAATCAAAAACAAACAAACAAACCAACCCATAGCATGTTTTGAGTTTTGAATACAAGGCCATTTAAAGTAGTATGAAAGTAAAGGAGAATGCGCCTGAATGTGCATTCTGCATTACTTTCAGCCTGCTTTAAGCTAACATTCTGCTAAAATAATAGAAAATATTTTTTATCATACATTAATTTATGACTGTATAAAGTGGAACTATTATATTCAGTGGAGAAATAAACTCGAGGGTGTAAAAAGGTGAATTTATGGGGTAATGGGTTAAGGTGCATTCCCCTGCGAGAATTTCAAGAACTGTTCAAGAAATGTTCCTGAACTGTTCTGGAATTATGTTCAAGAATTGTTCTTGAAATGTGCTTAAACGGTTCAAGAACTGTTCTTGAACGTTAAATGAGACAAATTTTTAAGAACTTTTTGTTCAAGAATAGTTCAAGAACAATTCGTTTAAGAACATTTCAAGAACTATTTGTTCATGAACATTTCAAGAACAGTTCCTGTCATTCTGTTCAAGAACTGTTCAGGAACTGTTCTTGAACGTTAAATGAGACCAATTTTTAAGAACTTTTGTTCAAGAACAGTTCAAGAACCATTCGTTTAAGAACAGTTCAAGAACTATTTGTTCATGAACAATTCAAGAACTGTTTGTTCATGAACAGTTCAAGAACCGTTATTTCAAGAACAGTTCTTGATTCATTCGGTTCAAGAACTGTTCTTGTACATGAGGAATTCAAGAACATTGTCTCATTTAACGTTCAAGAACTGTTTAAGCACAGTTCTTGAAATGTTCAAGAACATAGTTCTTGAAATGTTCAAGAACATTTCTTGAAATGTTCAAGAACATATTATCCTTCAACGTTCCTTAACATTATATTTCCAAATTAATACAAAGTCAAGTTAAAAACTAATAAGCTCCAATAACAGAAATACCTTTAACAGTTTTCTAAACTAGCATTAGTACTTTGCTTGCAAAGGCATACAAATCATGTGTAATAATACTTGTGTCATAGTAAACTACTAGTGGGTGGGGTACCACATGCTTTTAGTTGTGTCATATAAATATCAAAAATATAGTATGCTCATGATAAAAATGTATAAATGTAAGCTATGTAACTTACCATAAACCTGTTTTCAGGAGTTTGAACTGGTTTGGAGTCTTTAATTTTTGCCATATTCACATTTTAAAATATAAATAAACAGTAAACTTAGATCTGTGCCCTTGATGACTGTGGATATATCAGGTGTCATAATATTCACTGTTTTGTGAAACCTACAATTATAGCACATATTACAGATAGTCTGTCTGTCACACTTTTTGTCCAGAAGATATCTCCAATAATCTTAGCTGATGCTAGGGAAATGAAATTTCATGTTTGGAAAGAACTTGATCAGAGGAAGTGTCATTTGCAAGGGTCATAACTCTTGTATCAATATTTAGGGAGTTATTTCCCTTTGTCATTTGTTCTTAGCCTGCAGATAACTCAAATTCTACTGATGCTAATGGAATGAAATGTCATATATGAACAGAGTTTGATGAGAGAAAGTGCCATTTAAAAGGGTTATTATTAATTGGCATCAACATGTTTTGAGTTATTCCCCTTTGTCTGTTCTTAAAATGTTCTTTAATATAATCAAGAACTCATTAAGAGCATTTTAAGAACACATCTGTTCTTGAGCTGTTCTTAAAATGTTCTTAATTCTTGTTAAGAACACATTAAGAACATTTTAAGAACACATCTGTTCTTGAACTGTCCTTAAAATGTTCTTAAATCTTGTCAAGAACATATTAAGAACATGTTTAGAACACTTTTGTTCTTGAACTGCTCTTGAAACTGTTCTTGAACTTTTCAAGAACAGTTCTAGAACTTAAGCAGTTCTTGACCTGTTCTTAAATAGTTCAAGAACAGTTTCAAGAACAGTTCAAGGACTGCAGTTCAAGAACACAGTACATTTTTAGTTAAGAACAGTTCAAGAACAGTTCTTGATGTTCTTGAACTGTTCAAGAACAGTTCTTAAAATCAAGAACTTGATTTCGCAGGGGTTCTGCTTTACTTTCAGCTGCAATCTGCAAGGATGTAGAAAATACTTCTTTTGATGCATATTCATAACAGTATAAAAGTGGGAACAATTTTCTTCTGTGGAGGAATAAACTAAAGGCATAAAAATGTGTATCTATCAGGTAATGGATTAACCGTAAGTAAATTTTGAAGAGATTATTGTAAGGTGTGACTGCAGAGCACCCGATAAGGATAGTTTTTCAAAAACTAAAATCTTTATTTCTGAATTAAACCCTCTGGTGTCACTACTCATTTGAATCGTCTCTTCGAGACGATTCTAATGAGTAGTAACACAAATAGGATTTAGTGCTAAAAAGAGTGAGAAAATGTTGGATTTGTTGAAATAACTACTTCTTATCTGGAGCCCTGTGACTGACAATCACGTAGCAGCACCTCGTCCCCATTGGTTTGAATCCCGGTTTTCGGCGCTTCGATCTTCATGTGGGGACTAAGCCTTCCAGCTGACTTGGGGAAGGTCTGTGGTTATACCCAGTTGCAGATTCCTGCCTGAAACAGAGCATTTTACCAATTTCCCCATAGCCTGTTTCTTAGGTTTTGAAGATAGAAGTTCACTCAAAGCAGGTTGAAAGTAAAGCAAAATGCGCCTGAGGCACATTCTGCTAAAAAAGTTACTTTCAGCTTGCTAGGATAAAAATAATATTTCTAATGGTTTACGTTATGACAGTTTCAGTTCTATATTTGCTATAAGGCCTCCGGCTCATACACAAAAACATTCAGTACATAATATACACAAAGTATGACTGTATAGAGTAGAACTATTTTCTTCTGTGGAGGACTTAATTAAGGGCATAAAGGCATATTTATGGGGGAAATGGGTTAAAGGGCTTCTGGGATCTTCTACCTGCTTTAAGTGGACACATATATTCAATACTATGTGGGAAAGGGTTAAAGTGATTTAATATTTTAACAAATTAATTTAACCCATTACCTCTTAACCTATTTCTAGCTTTAAAAACAGGTGACCACTTAAAGCAGGTTGAAAGTAAAGCAGAATGTGCCTTAAGGCACATTCTGCTTTACTTTCAGCCTGCTTTAAGCTACCATCTTCTAGGATACGGAAAATATTTCTTCTGGTACATATTCTTGGCTGTATAAACTGGAACTTTTTTCTTCAGTGGAGGAATAAATGAGAGGTGTAAAAAGGCGTTTTTAAGGGGTAATGGGTTAACCCATTACCTCATAGCCTGTTTCGAGTTTTGAAGACTGATGCCCACTTAAAGTAGGTTGAAAGTAAAACATAATGGGCATTAAGGCATTCTTGCTTTACTTTCAGCCTGCTTTAAGCTACAATTTGCTAAGATATAGAAGTTACTTTCTTATTGTACATATTCATTACTGTATTAATTGGAACTATATTCTTCTGTGGAGAAATAAATTATGGGTGAAAAAAGCAATATTTATGGAGTAATGGGTTTTATTCGAATAGGTATATATATATATAGTCACAACAGGTTTTTTTTGTGGAGAAATAAGTTAAAAAGCAATATTTATGGAGTAATGGGTTTAATCGAATAGGTAGTCACAACAGAAGGATTTGGTGAGACATGCATTGCTTGAAGAAAATGGTGAAATTGTTCAGTGGAGAAGACGTTATTCTTTCCCGTCTAAACGCAAATCAAACACAAACACATTACGATAAAACATGGAAAAATAACAACTTGTTGACAATTCGGAATGTTCATTTTATTCTGAATTGCAAACAGTTTGGAGCCTGATAAGACGCCGGATTACCCGGCGTCTGATCTGGCTCTAAACTGTTTGCAATGGAAATATAAGATTTAGCTTAAAAGCATTTACTGGGAAAGAATAACATCTTCTCCACTGTATTGTTGCATTGCATGCGGCTCAGATCTCAGCGGGGGGCCTCGGTGGCCTAGTGGTATAGTCACTGTGACTTACATCACTAAGCTCCTCACCGCTCTGAGTTCGAATCCCAGTAGGGTCGTTCTGATTTTTCATGTGGGGAAGCCTTCAAGCTGGCTTGCGGAAGGTCGGTGGTTCTACCCAGTTGTCAATTTGTGCCTGAAACAGTGCATAAAGGACTTCTGGGGTCCTCCTCCACCTGTAATTAGCTGGACGTTGCGATATGACTGAAATACTGTTGAAAGCGACGTAAAATCAAAACAAATCAAATCAAAATCAGATCTCAGCGTCTAACAAGGCTCTAAATGGGCTGAAAATGTTCAGTGTTCTTACTCCTACTTGTAGCTCAGATAATGTTAGATATGATGCTGTAAATAAACTCCTGTCACGTTGAATTGGGGTATCTTTGTCATGCTGACAGACACATTGCCTCATTGCCAATGACAGATATTGCGTTAATGACATGTTCTCTTTGACTATACCCGATAGCAGGGCTCCAGATAAGAGGGTCAGTAAACTGCACAGATCTTTTTCTAACTTATTCTAGCACAAAAACCTATGGTGTTACTACTCAATAGAATCGTCTCAAAGAGACGATTCTAATGAGTAGTGACACCATAGGGTTTAAAGCAGAAATAAAGATTTTAGTTTTTGAAATACTCTCCTTATCTGGAGCCCTGGGATAGATATCAATCTACATCAGACATAGATCTAAACTTGACTCTTTATATGTATACAGAGCTCCAGATAAGGGGAGTATTTCAAAAACTAAAATCTTTATTTCTGCATTAAACCCTATGGTGTCACAACTCATCAGAATCGTCTCGAAGAGACGATTCTAACGAGAAGTCACACCATAGGATTTGGTGCTAAAATGAGCGAGAAATGTTGTATTTGTTGAGTTTACTCCATCTTATCTGGAGCCCTGCTCTTAATATCTCCTGTAAGTAGAAATTTTGCTGATACATAAAAACCCCTAAATTACTACCACAAAGTGAGGTTATTTCCCGCCCCATCTGAACTTTAAGGCAGGTGCTAAATAAAGCAAAATGAAAGTACAGCAGAGCGTTCTGCCTTTCTTTTATCTTGCTTTAAAGTCCCAACATTACTGTCAAATTGCCAAAAGCGCGCAATTTTAAAACCTGAAAATGTAGGCACATTCGTAATCTAAACCTATAAAAAAAGTAATCCCCGATGTTTATGGAGGCAACATTCCTTACAAACTCGTAAAAATGGTGGAAATAAGTCGACTTTTAAATCTGTTTTGTTGACATTCGATCGAAGACAAATCATAACGGAAATGTTCCGGCCGATGACGTCACACAGTGTATATGAATTATCGCCGCCCTTCGTATCAATCACGTGACCTTTACGCAATCCTACGAATCAGCCCGTTAGTCTTATTTATAAACAAACCCGCTTAAAATGTAAACCAACACGATAAGAATTCGACACATTTAGGTAAGATTCTTTACGAAGTGGGGGCATATGTCAGGCTTCTTACACACGATATCACTTAGTTTTAATACATATAAAATGAACACATATAAGAAATTGCGCGTTTTAAACACACATTTCGGTAGGGTTGTGCCTTTAAGTTGTCGCCTGTCTTCAACGGTATTAACCCTTTCTTAATAACGCCTGAAAGTGCGTTTGCAAACAGTTTGGATCCTGATTAGACGCCGCGAAACAGGGTTTGATCAGGATCCAAACTGTTTGACAATTGAATCGATATGTTTTAAGTCATAATACTTTGAAACGATATTGCAATCAACAAAATTGAAGCAAACGACAATGAAACTGTGAAGGGGTAAAAATCTTATGAAAGATTTGGCAGTGAAAAGTTTAATTAGTCAGCTGGCTGTATATCTTGAGATTTGTACCTGTTCACAGTTTCATTGTCGTCTGCTTCAATTTTGTTGTATACTGTTAATTCATGGACTCTCAACTTCTGGAATCCTGATCAGACTTACCTGATGTCTGATGTCTGATTCCAGCTGTTAGCATTTGTCTACAAAACATGCTTTATGCATGTGAAAGGATAGCCATTTTGTTTGTTCAATTCTGTTCTCCTGCTGAAAAGTTGGTTTTATAAGGGAGGTAATTCATGCTAGAAAAATGTTGTATTAAGAATTGAGTTACTTCCCTTGCTAGTTTATTACGAGTTTGAGAATACTGCCAGTTACTGTAAAGCCTAGTGCTAAAAGTCCATTGTAAAAAATCTGTTTCTAGTTTTATTGACAGGAGACCACTAAAAGCAGGATGAAAGTAAAGTATAATGTGCCTTAATTCTGCTTTACCTCCACCTACTTTAAGCTACAATCTGCTAGAATATAGAAAATATTATATCTTATTGATTATGTTCATGACTTTACAAATTGGAAGTATTTTCTTCAGTGGAGGAATCATTTAAAGGGGCTTCTACAGTGGGAAGGTTAAGCAACTAAGCTCCAGATAAGGGGAGTATTTAAAAAAATGAAATCTTATTAAATTTAAAATCTTAAAAAATTACTGCATTACCAGTAAACCCTATGGTGTTACTACTCATTAGAATTGTCTCTTTGAGAAGATTCTAATGAGTAGTAACACCATAGGATTTGTTACTAGAAAATGGTGGATTTGTTTTGGTTTACTCCATCTTATCTGGATCCCTGAAGCAAGTTTTAGATATGGAGGTTTGAATGTGGCTATCAGAGACTCCAGACAAGAGGGAGTAAAATGAACAATTGCAACATTTCTCTCTCATTTCAGCACCAAATCCTATGGTGTTACTACTCATTAGAATCAGGTCTAATGCAGTAATTAAGATTTTAGGTTTGTGAAATACTCCCCTTATGAATATAGAGCTCTGGCTATTATTGATTGGCTACCGATATATAACTATTTACTGTTTCATCTTCATTGAATCCATAACTTTCAAGCCTCAAGTGCATAAGTCAACATGGTATAATGACGTTCGAGAACTGAAAGAGAAAGCTTAACATTTGTTGTCATCCATCCATATGGAGTGATGCTTTCTGCAGACACAAACTAACTCTTATAATATTGACAATTCTTATAGATACAGATACAAATGTATAAGGGGAGTATTTCAAAAACTAAAATTGATATTTCTGCATTAAACCCTATGGTGTTACTACTCATTAGAATCGTCTCTTTGATACAATTCTAATGAGTAGTTACACCATAGGATTTGATGCGGAATGGAGTAAGAAAATGTAAGATTTCTTCAGGTTAATTATGCGCTCTTATCTGGAGCCCTGCAGAAACAGCTGTCGTCCTATTGGCTAATAAAATGACAATTTTCCCTAGAAACAGTGCAGAAGCTAGGGTTAACCCATTACCCCATAAACTGTTTCTAGTATTGAAAACTGATGGCCACTTAAAGCAGGTTGAAAGTAAAGCAGAATGAGCCTTAAGGCACATTCTGCTTTACTTTCAGCCTGCTTTAAGCCACCATCTGCAAGGATATAGAAAATATTTCTTCAACCCTATGGTGTCACTACTCATTAGAATGGTCTGGTAGTAGAGACGATTCTAATGTGCAGTTAGTCCTCTCTTTGAGACAATTCTAAAGAGTAGTTACACCATAGCATTTGATGCTGAAATGAGCAGGTTACTCCCTCTTATATGGAGCCCTGTAGAAAACTTCACCCACTGTGAACAGCTGTCGCCGTATTGGCTAATAAAATGACAATTTTCCCTAGGAAACAGTGCAGAAGGGTTAACCCTTAGCCTGCCACTCACGACTATAGCTCCATATGCAAACAGCTTGGAACCGGATGAGACGCAGAGTAACTCGGCGTCTCATCCGGATCCAAGCTGTTTGACACTCGGACAACATTTTCAGCAATTTTGAGCAACTTTGAAGCACTTTGAAACTTGAAGCAGACGAGAAATATAGCAGACGACAATTTATGTGGCGGGCTAAGGGTTAGCACATATTCAACCCTAGTGACGAGTATACTCGTCATTTACAAACAGTGTACCTGTGAGGATTACACTTGTCCCATGCAAACAGTGTAGACCCTGATCAGAGGGCTCCATAAGGAGCCCTCTGATCAGGGTTTACACTGTTTGTCATTTTAAATTATATTGTAAAATCATCCCTAAATAATAAAAAAATGAAACAGTGTACCTGAGTGTATTATTTTTGTCCTATGCAAACAGTGTAGACCCTGATCAGAGGGCTCCATAAGGAGCCCTCTGATCAGGGTTTACACTGGTTGTCATTTTGAATTATATTGTTAAAATCATCCCTAAATAATCAAAAATGGACTAGACTACAAGGAAAGAGTACAGAAGGGTTAATCAAGCTATTTACTCCTTGTTAATGCCTTTGGATATGAATCACTAATATAGAACTCAATATTACCCCATAGCCTGTTTGAAGTGTTGAAGATAGGTGATCACTTAAAACATGCAGGTTGCAAGTAAAGCAGATTGCACCTAAAGGCACTTTTTGCTTTACTTCCAAATTTTTTTAAGCTGCCATCTGTTAAGAATATAGAAACTATATTATCTACTCTTTACTGTATAAATTTGATACTGTTTTCTTCAGTGGGGGGAATAAATTAAAGGCACTAAAAGATGCTTGTATGGAGTGATTGGTTAAGCCAAATGAATGTAAAGCAAAACTGTTAAGATTGATTGGTTGTATTGTACAGTTTATTTTTATTGGTTGTATTGTACAGATTATTGGTTGTATTGTACAGTTTATTGGTTGTATTGTACAGATTATTGGTTGTATTGTACAGTTTATTGGTTGAATTGTACAGTTTATTGGTTGAATTGTACAGATTATTGGTTGTATTGTACAGTTTATTGGTTGTATTGTACAGATTATTGGTTGTATTGTACAGTTTATTGGTTGAATTGTACAGTTTATTGGTTGAATTGTACAGTTTATTGGCTGTATTGTACAGTTTATTGGTTGTATTGTACAGTTTATTGATTGTATTGTACAGTTTATTGGTTGAATTGTACAATTTATTGGCTGTATTGTACAGTTTATTGGTTGTATTGTACAGTTTATTGGTTGAATTGTACAATTTATTGGCTGTATTGTACAGTTTATTGGTTGTATTGTACAGTTTATTGATTGTATTGTACAGTTTATTGGTTTGTTTTGTACGGTTAATTAGTTGTATTGTACAGTTTATTGGTTGTATTGTACAGTTTATTGGTTGTACTGTTAAGATTTATTGATTATATTGTACAGTTTATTGGCTGTACTGTTAAGATTTATTGATTATATTGTACAGTTAATTGGTTCGTTGTACAGTGAGAAAGACATTATATATACCAGGGTTCCAGATAAGAGGTAGTTTTTTCAACAAATCCAACATTTTCTCACTCTTTTTAGCACCAAATCCTATGGTGTTACTACTCATTAGAATCGTCTCGAAGAGACGATTCTAATGAGTAGTGACACCATAGGGTTTAATTCAGAAATAAAGATTTTAGTTTTTGAAAAACTCAGAAATAAAGATTTTAGTTTTTGAAAAACTACCCCTATCTGGTACTCTGTATACTTTCCCAATAAGTCTTCTGTGGAGGAATTAAGGTTTAAACATAGACATATCTACTACATAATGCATAATTATGACGTTCGAGATATACATAAATGATTTGCACTAATGTGTTTAGGGGAAAGTATAAGAACAGTCGAAACTCGATACTTCGTACGCGCGTTGGTTCGAACATACCCATATTTCAAAGTTAAAACGTGGCTTAACCACGTTTTAACTTTGAAATACAGGTATGTTCGACTTAAGCGAGATCGAGTTATCGAAATTAAACTAATGAAATGCGGAAAGGGGGATTTAAACAAGTTTGTAGTATCGAGTTTCGACTGTATATGAAGTGCATGCATTATGCAAACATTATTATATTACATACTAATATTTTCTACTTCAGATGACAAGGTAAACTATCACGTATCAGAACAAGTGAAGAGTGATAATTTCAAACCCATCCCTTATATTGGAAGAAGCACACACTGGGACTTAGATTTTATATACAACCCCTGAAGAACCCTAAAACATTATTGGTAAGTTTGACTCCTTACTGTAAAGCCTGGTTTTGTGCAGCCACTTAGCCCTTAACCCGCCAAATAAATTGTCGTCTGCTATATTTCTCGTCTGCTTCAAGTTTCAAAGTGCTTCAAAGTTGCTCAAAATTGCTGAAAATGTTGTCCGAGTGTCAAACAGCTTGGATCCGGGTGAGACGCCGAGTAACTCGGCGTCTCATCCGGATCCAAGCTGTTTGCATATGGAGCTATAGGCGTGAGTGGCAGGCTAAGGGTTAATCCTTTACCCCATAGCCTGTTTCTAGTTTTGAAGATAGGTGACCACTTAACACGTTCAACCTTAGTGTCAAGTATACTTGTCATTAACAAATTATATACCTGTCAAAGAGTACACTTGTCCTATACAAACAGTGTAGACCCTGATCAGAGGGCTCCTTAAGGAGCCCTCTGATGAGGGTCTACACTGTTTGTCATTTTGAAATATATGGTTAATCCCTTAATAGTCGCATATTTTGAAATTGTCCATTAAAAGTTTCAAGGGTGATTGAGTTAAAGCATTCTGCTGTACTTTCAGCCTGGCTGCTTTAAGCAACCATAAAAGAATGATGCTATATTTTAGAAAATATTTCTAAGGACTGTATAAAATGTCATTATTTTCTTCAATTGAGGAATATATTAAAGGGCGTATTTATGGGGTAACTGGTTAAACGATTATTAATTGACTGGCTTACAAAATGGTATCTGCTAACTCTTTGCATCCTGGGTAAAAAATTTTCGGCTGCAAAAATTGTCATCTGCAACTGTTCTAAAAATAGAATTATTCTTTCGAAACAGGGTCAGGGTGTCAAACAGTTTGGATCCTAATGAGGTTTCATGAGTCCTATATCCTATCAATGCCCATAATTAACGTATAGAAACGTTTTGACGTTTATGGCACATTTTGGCTTCCATAAAATGAAAAGTTAGCATTTGTACATCACGTTGAAAGACTTTTTCTAAAATAAAAGGTTAGGCACTGCGCAATTCTTGAATATCAATGCTCTACTACAAAATGTGACACTTTCAGGCAGCATTGAAAATTGATCCAGACACAAATTGGCACTATTGGAATAATGTGAATGCCAGAGGGGCCGAAACTCTCGATCTTTCTACTTTCAGTTTAAAATGTACGCAATCTTTTGGTAAAAAACTGTTAAAATATGCTGGAATATACTAACACTGACATGTCAACTTAAAGCTCAAAAAGCTAAAACTTAGCTCAGAATTTGTTTTCAGGCTTCCTAAGGATACAGTGGAGAAACCATTATTCTTTCCCAATAAATGTGTTTACGCTGAAACTATTATTTTCATTGCAAACAGTTTGGAGCAAGATCAGACGCCAGATAACCTGGCGTCTGATCAGGCTCCAAACTGTTTGCTGCTCGTAAAAAAATTAATAGCCCGATTGTCAACAAAATGTTGTTTTGTACAATTTATGCGTCGAAACAGGAAAGAATAACGTTTTCTCCACTGAATAATGTAATTTTATAAATAGGATCCTGTAGGCGATTGGCACAGATTGTTATGAAGAAAAGCGTTAATCCTTGAGACCTGAAGCACACTGGTTGATTTATGTACATTATTTGTATTAACTACTCACTTAATTATTTTGCCCTGTGCAAATTATTAATAACCTGTAACCATCTGATATCAATTATAAACCCTCTTTTTTGAATGGCTTTGGTATAGAATTAACCCTTAGCCTGCCACTCACGACTATAGCTCCATATGCAAACAGCTTGGGTCCGGATGAGACGCCGAGTAACTCGGCGTCTCATCCGGATCCAAGCTGTTTGACACTCGGACAACATTTTCAGCAATTTTGAGCAACTTTGAAGCACTTTGAAACTTGAAGCAGACGAGAAATATAGCAGACGACAATTTATTTGGCGGGCTAAGGGTTAATAACCACCTTCTGCTATTAGTGTTTATTAAGAAATTAACTGAATTTTTCAGTGTTGAAGCAAAATAAACAACAGAAAATGATCTGCAAATTCCATGAATCGCGCTTATGGTAAAATTGCTGATCATTTTCTGTCATTCGTTTCGCTTAAACACTGAAAAAAAATCAGTTCAGTTCTTTTATTTTCTTTATGTGGATGAAGAAATTGAAGGCTAAAAAACATGTATCTATGGAGTTAAATGGATTAAAGGTATTTTATTGCATGAAAGTGTTAAACAGTTTGTCCTTTTTAATTTTCAGGCAGTGAGCACCCTTGTTATGTTTTCTATATGACGGCTCTAGTCATGAACCCAGCTATGGGGAATGATCCTCTTGGTGGTGGAAACATGGGCCAGAAGCCCCATCATCAAGGTGAGTAACTCTGCTGTACTTAATAACTGTTAGCAATTGTCTCCCTTCATTCACACTGCTGATATACAGATAACTCCAAAGAAAACTCAATTGTGAGTGATCCAGGGGCCCGTTTCATAAAACTTCGTACGAAAAATGTTGTCGTAAGTCGGATTATAAAAATCTCAATTATTATTTATTTCTCCAACAAATCCTGTCTTGTGACATCTTTTTGGAATCGTCTTGAAAAGACGATTCCAAAAAGCTGTCACAAGCCAGGATTTAAGACCGAGAAATCAGAAATTAAATGTATTTTAATTTTTAGACTTACGATCGTTTTTGTCGTAAGAAGTTTTATAAAACGGGCCCCAGAGCTCCAGATAAGGGGAGTATTTCAAAAACTAAAATCTTTATTTCTGAAATAAAGCTCATGATGTCAGTACTCGTTAGAATCGTCTCTTTGAGACACAAGAACCACAACTCTGTCTCATCTACCAATATTGAGTTATCTCCCTTTTTCTCATAACCCCCCCCTCCCCCACTCCAGAACATTATCTTCTGAATGTTACATTGTAAGTTGATGAAACTTTATACAGTCATACAGGATTACAAATGGAAATGCAGTACACAACAAATGAAATTTGGAATATGAGTACCATGGGTTTAACCCATTAGCCCATAAATACACCTTTTTACGCCTTTATACGAAAAAAAAAGCTTGCTTTTTTCCGTTCTTAAGTAATGCTGGTAAACACAAAAGGTATTTGGATTCAATTCAATCCCTGACGGTCCTAAAAAAAGTGTTTGATTTGCTCATGAATAACTTCCTCATAACTTAGCGACAATAAAACATGGGGGCTGACATCACAGGTGGTGACAAGCCAGTTAATGCATCAAATATTATCGCATGCTACCACATGCAATAATCTTTGATGCATTAACCAGGACGTGCAGTAAACAAGAACCATACCTCCTGATGTAACATCATAAGTTGATGAAACTTGATACTGTGTTCACCTACTAGCATTCTTTACCTTAGCAGAGCACCAGATAAGGGTAGTTTTTCAAAAACTAAAATCTTTATTTCTGAAATAAACCCTATGCTGTCACTACTCATTAGGGTATTTCTTTGTGGGAAGCATCCATTAACCCTTTCCCTTATAGAAGCGACTTTTAGCACATTCATTTTATTCATCCGCTGAAGAAAATAGTTCCAAATTATACCGTAATGAATATATGTCATATTTAATACTTTCCTTATTCTAGCAGTTAATAGCTTAAAGCAGGCTGAAAGTAAAGCAGAATGCGCCTTAGGGCGCATTCTGCTTTACTTTCAACCTGCTTTAAGTAGTCGCATATCTTCAATACTAGAAACAATGCTATCAGGTAAAGGGTTAATTGTTTCCAATGATATTTGTGTTATCCTAAGATGCAGGTAATGCAGAGCTCCAGAAAAGGGGCGTATTTAAAAAAACTAAAATCTTTATTTCTGCATTAAACCTTATATTGTCACTACCCCTTAGAATCGTCTAGAGACGATTCTAATGAGGAGTAACACCTTAGGGTTTGGTGCTGAAATAATAAATGTTAGATTTGTCCAGTGTTCTCCCTCTTATCCATCCTGGTACATGTATGATGCTTCTAAATGTAATAGGTGCATGATTGTATTGTAAGATTTACTGTCATTCTTTACTTATCTTGTTTGTAGTTATGGCAATGGAGCAGGCCCCACCGTATTCAATGGACCAGATGATGTACTCAAACCCAGGACCGCAGTACGGCACCTATATGTACCAGCCCAGCCAAGGTAGGCTTGTCCTGCTTTACTGTCTGCTTTAACCCATTACCCCATGAATACGCCTTTAATTTATTCCTCCACTGAAGAAAATAGTTACAATTTATAAAGTAATGAATATACATCAAAAGAAATAGTTTCTTTAACCTAGCAGATGGTACTCCATAGCCTGTTACTAGTTTTGAAGACAGGTGACCACTTAAAGCAAGTTGAAAGTAAAGCAGAATGTGCCTGCTTTAAGCTACCATCTGCTAGAATATAGAAAATAGTTCCTATGATACATATTTACTACTGGGTAATATGGAACAAATTTCTTCAGCAAAAGAAAATCATAACCCATTACCCCATAAATATGCGTTTTTACGCTTAAATATATTTTTCAATTGATAAAAATAGTTCCAATTTAAACAGTCATGCCTATATATCATAAGAAATAGTTTCTATATCAAAGCAGATGATAGCTTAAAGCAGTCTGAAAGTATTCAGCTTTACATTCTGCTTTACTTTCAACCTGCTTTAAGTTGTCACCTATTTTCAAAACTAGAAACAGGCTATGGGGTATTGGGTTAATGGTGTAAAAAGGCATTTTTTGGGGGTAATAGGTTGAGCAACCATCTGTCTTGTATACTGAAAACAATTGATGGAAAGAGTCAAGCTGAAAGGAATATTAACCACTTCACCCATTGAAGCACCTTCTAGAGCATTCAGTGTATTCCTCCGCTGAAGAAAATAGTTCTAATTTATAGAGTCATGAATATGAATCATGCAAAATATTTTCTTTATTCTAGGAGGAAAGAGCTCAAAGCAGGCTGAAAGTAAAGCAGAATGTGCATTCAACATGCTTTAAGGGACCACCTATCCTCAATACTAGAAATACTTCTATGGGGTAATGGTTTAACCCATTGTATGCTGGGTAATATTTGGTGGCCATTTTAAAATGTCGTCTGCAGCAGTAATTAACTCAAATATTTGCAAAAGATTTTAGCAGTTTCTGATAGAATACTGAACTAGCTGCAAACAGTTTTGATCTCAGATCAGGCCCCACAATGTGGGGCCTGATCTGAGATCAAAACTGTTTGCCTTGAGGTACATTTTGTGGCATCTGATCTGGATCCAAACTGTTTGCAAATTGCTAGTAAAGATCTATGCATCTTACAGAAGAAAGGTTTAATAGCTAACTTGGATTTGCTGTACAATCTGGTTACAAAGTTTCCCAATAAATCAATAAAAATAATTCTGCTTGGCTATTTCCAGTATCTTTCACATGGAGTGTCATTAACTCTTTGCATGCTGGGTAATTTTTTTCGTAGATGCAACAATTGTCGTCTGCTACTGTTCTAAAAATAGAATTTTTCTGAATTTCTTTTCAAAACAGGGTCAGAGTGTCAAACAGTTTGGATCCTTATGAGACCATCTGGATCCAAACTGTTTGCACAGATTGTCATGATTCCGATCGATGCAAGGGTGCAAATATCAAGTTAAGCCTATAATGGAACTTTCGTCTGCTGCATTAAGTTTCGTCTGCTACTCATATTTTAAATATTTAACCTAACTGCACTGGAAACGAGTTTGTTTTCTTTGCAAACAGTGTAGACCCTGATCAGAGGGTTCAAGATCAGGGTCAACACTGTTTGTCATACTTTTAAATGTAGTTAACCCATTACCCCTTAAAAACGCCTTTTTACGCCTCTATTTATTCCTCCACTGAAGAAAATAGTTCCAATTTATACAGCCAAGAATATGTATCAGAAGAAATATTTTCTATATCCTTGCAGATGGTAGCTTAAAGCAGGCTGAAAGTAAAGCAGAATGTGCCTTAAGGCACTCTGCTTTACTTACAACCTGCTTTAAGTGGTCACCTGTTTTTAAAGCTAGAAATAGGCTAAGAGTAAATGGGTTAAGGTATTTGCAATTATAGCTGTGTAAAGGTTGAAAGACTGAGTAAGAAAACATAGCAGAGTATACAGATAGAAAAAACTTGTTTAATCTAAATGTCAAATCTTAAGTTTAACTCTTTGCATGCTAGCGGAGGATATATCGGCCACACCGATTGCCTTTGCAAACAGTTTGGATCCAGGTAAGATACCGCCTAGTGCGGCGTCTCATCAAGATTCAAACTGTTTGACACTCTGATCATGTTTTGAAAAGAAATTAAGATAAAATCTATTTTTAGAACAATAGCAGACGACAAAGGTTGCAGACGAAAATAATTACCCAGCATGCAAAGAGTTAAAAGAACTGATACCGTTTAGTCAATATTTAGATCTTGAGAATTTAAGGCGTAATGAATAATTTTCTCAAACTGTCGTCTGCTCAAACTCCCTGATTATTATAGATTTAAACAGAAAGAGTGAAATAATCAAGCCCAATAACTTAATTGTTGAACATGATCTTATATCAAAACTCTGCTTTCAATGGTGTTCAATACCAGTAGCAGAAAGCTGAATAACTTTCATCGAGGAAAATTAGCTGAATAAACTGAGCCGCAATAAATAGACATTCCCCAGTGAACACAGTTTAGCCTTGGCATACATATATGTAGATGTCACTTCTACTTGGCTAATAAAGTGTGTAAACACAATATAGTCAGAGTGGCTTACACGCTTGTGGCATATAGGAAATGCCATAACAATCAGGCGTGGACATGCGTTAGACAGTGAAATGAAAAAGGAGTGTTTTTTTCCGATTTTCCAATATTTGGGTCAGGACTATTGTTAGGTTTCTGTCTAGTGTTGTTAGTGTGAGGTATTCGCTAACATCAGCGGGTTAGTTGGTGTAGAGGGGTCATACAAAGGTCAGGGACACAGCTTATGTTGGAATACGAGGGACATGGTGAACTTTTAGGTAAGGTCAGTCTGAATGACCGGTGGTCAGTCTTGTTATTTAATATCAGGATTGTCTTGTTTGTTGAAAAACATGCAGTTATTATGCGTAGCTCAGAATGATATAGTAAATGATAAGTGGGTGGGGTGTTTTTGGACTGTTTGGATCATGATCAGACCTAGATTGATCATGTTTTTAATATTTAAGGGGGATTTCAATTGATTAATGGCATTGGTATTATAGAATTCATAACTGCATTAACACTAATAACATGTGAGATCTATAGATCTCACATGTTATTAGTGTTAATGCAGTTATGAATTTAATAAAGATACATGGCTGTCTCTTAACCTAGCTTTTACTTCATAGCCTGGCTAATTCTGCTTTTGAAGATAGATGACTTCTCAAATCAGGTTGAAAGTAAAGCAGAATACGCCTTAAGACACATTCAGATCACTACTTAAAGCTGGTTGAAAGTAAAGCAGAATGCACTTAAAGGCACATTCTACTTTACTTTCAGCCTGCTTTAAGCTATCATCTTCTTGAATATAGAAAATATTTTGTATGGTACATTTTTATACTCTATAAATTGGAACTATTTTCTTCAGTGGAGGAATAAATTAAATGCCCTAAAAGATGCTTACATGGAGGAAAGGGTTCATATATTTCAAATTACTGCCAAACGTAGGAAAATATAATGTAGAAAGCTCAGACAGGAGCTTTCTGCTTAATATTTGTCCTGCTTTAAGCCTTGGCCTTTGTTTGGACTTTGGATTCTTGTGAATGGCTAACTGGTATAGGGGTTTGTTTACTGTGTAAGATGTATGTATATATACTCATGGCAAACACGTAGATAACGATCTATGATACCTGTATGGAATGTGTAATAAGATATTAACCTTCTGCACGCTATATGTACAAGCCAACCCTGATAATTCAGACTCACTTAACCCTTTACCTCATAACACTTTCAAGTTTTGAAGACAGGTGGTTACTTAAAGCAGGTTGAAAGTAAAGCAGAATGCGCCTTAAGGTGCATTCTGCTTTACTTTCAGCCTGCTTTAAGCAATCATCCACTAGGATTTAGATAATAGTTATTTCGGTAAATGTTTATAACTGTATAAATTGGAATTTTTTCTTCAGTTCATAAATTAAATGTGCTAAAAGGCACTTCTATGAGGGAAAGGGTTAAAACCAATACTCCATAAATATACCTTTCATGCTTTTAGCTTTTAATTGATTCCTCCACTAAGTTAAATAGCATCTTTAATTCTTTATACAGTCGCGAATATGCACACTTACAATTATTTCCTATATCCTAGCAGGTGGTAGCTTAAAACAGGCTGAAAGTAAAGCAGAATGTGCCTTACGACACATTCTGCTTTACTTTCAATCTGCTTTAACCCTTTACCCCATTACCGTATAGCCTGTTTCTAGTTTTGGAAATTGGTGACCACTTAAAGTAAAGCAGAATGCGCCTCAAAGACATCACATGATCTAGCTTGGGTGGTAACACCTACCCCGTAGGAGAGCATGCACTAACGGTGGTAGCATCTAGGCAAAGAATCATTCAGGCGTCTCATGTGAGGCCCGGGCCTAATATTTGATAGCTTGGTTAGTAAATCCCATTGAAAACCCTATTGAGATCTATTATGTAAGGGCCTCTATTCAAAGCTCTCAGATGGCTGAGCCGTTGCCTAAACAATTTTCTCATGCTATACGGTAAACTACCTGTATTTTCACACGTAGTGAGGACAATGGGGTGGTAATCAATGAATGGACTGGCTTGATGTCTTTAAGCCGAGTACAGGCGCACTGCCAACTGGTGATGTGTATATTATTATGCCTTGAACACACATCAAAAACAATTAAATAGCTGTTTAGATAATTTTATGTCCAGAAACATTAGTCATTTTAAGCAGAACAAGAGTTCTTGTATGCCACAAAGAATAACGTGGAACTTGTACATGTACATACGCGACGTATTGCTTTAATCAAAAACAAGGTTGGAGTAAAATACAAGATGACTGATACAGACTCTTGTATTTTACTGTACAGATAAATTACACGGAAACGCTCGATATTATAAGAAGCCATATAATACAAGCTGTTTGTGTTGAAAGGATTAACCCTTAGCCTGCCACTCACGACTATAGCTCCATATGCAAACAGCTTGGATCCGGATGAGACGCCGAGTAACTCGGCGTCTCATCCGGATCCAAGCTGTTTGACACTCAGACAACATTTTCAGCAATTTTGAGCAACTTTGAAGCACTTTGAAACTTGAAGCAGACGAGAAATATAGCAGACGACAATTTATTTGGCGGGCTAAGGGTTAATAGATGACTTACTAAGACTGCTATGATTAATTGATGAGTTTAGAGATCAGTCAACTAAAACAGAGAATCTCAAAAGGCTGGTTGCTGCTTAACTCCCAAATGTGTACCTGTGGAGAGTACACTTGTCTAATGCAAACAGTGAAGTCCCTGATTAGAGGGCTCCTGCAGGAGCCCTCTAATCAGGGACATCACTGTTTGTTATTTTGCAATATAATTATAAAAAAAAACACCTAAATAGTCTAAAATGGGCCAGCCTTTATTGTAAACTGGAATTGTCCATTGGAAGTCTCAGGGGATAATGAGTTAATGCAGGACAATAGAAATTGAATGCAGACAGTCCACCCTAATAGTTTCTCTGCATTAACCTATTACCCCATAGCCTGTTTCTTATTTAGAAGAAAGGTGATCAATTATAGCAGGTTGAAAGTAAAGCAGAATGCGCCTTAAGCTACCATCTGCTGAGATATAGAAAATATTTCTTATGGTACACATATTTTTGACTGTATAAAAGAGAACTATTTTCTTCAGTGGAGGAATAAATAAAAGGTGTATTTAAGGGTTAACTGGTTAATAAACGTCCGGATGCACGTTGGGGGTAACTTTGTTATTATAACTGCTGCAATTGAATCTAGATATTAAACAAGCTAGGTATTTTAGACTTGTCAATTATAAACAGAATTATAAATACAATAATTATGAATATGGGCTTATTATATTCGAAGTAAACCAAGTCTGAAGCCATCACTAAATGTAAATATCATAAATATGATAGATAAGATATTAATTAATATACACCCCAATTCAATCTCCCTAACGAAACGAAATTCAGACGAGATGTTAAGGTATAGACTACAACAACAATAATAACAGCAATATGTAATTTTGTTGTTATTACCATTATTATCATCATGATTATTATAATAATATTGAACACCTTAATGTCTCTGCTATATGTCAGGCATCAACATAGTTTTTGCACTTTTTGTGTTTTGGAATATTCTAGTTCATTCCTAAATGATGCAATAAATACTTATATAATTTGATAGGAAGCTTCTGCCAAATAAAAGTTCACAACAGGTGTTGAGATATCATATTTATGAGATATGGTGCATGAAATGCAAGTGAAATGTAAGTTTACTAGTTTAAACAAAAAAAGACTGAATATAATTATTAACCCTATATTTAACCTATTACCCCATAAATATATACCTTTTTACGCCTTAAAGTTATTCCTCAATTGAAAGAAATAGTTCCCTTTTATACAGTCATGAATATGTATCATAAGGAATCTTTATTATATCCTACCAGACAATAGCTTATATAGCAGGCTGAAAGTAAAGCAGAATTCGCCTTAACCCATTACCCCTTAAAAACGCCTTTTTACGCCTCTTACTTATTCCTCCACTGAAGAAAAAAGTTCCAGTTTATACAGCAAAGAATATGTACCAAAAGAAATATTTTCCATATCCTAGAAGATGGTAGCTTAAAGCAGGCTGAAAGTAAAGCAGAATGTGCCTTAAGGCACATTCTGCTTTACTTTCAACCTGCTTTAAGTGGTCACCTGTTTTCAAAGCAAGAAATAGGCTAAGAGGTAATGGGTTAAGGCGTATTCTGCTTTACTTTCAACCTGCTTTAAGTGGTGACCTGTCCTCAAAACTAGAAATAGGATATTGGGTAATGGGTTAACTACTAAAGTGGAATTTATATTAAGTTGAATGTCACAGGCTATAAACAACCTTGCATAGCTGGTTGCAGGAAATGGGATGAGGTATCATTAATTATAAATACTATTTTTAGATGGCGTAGAATGAAACTATCTGCAAAACATGGAACAGTTTTAACTTAAAATCCTTTAACAGGGCTCCAGAATAGGATAGTTTTTCAAAACTAAAATCTTTATTTCTGAACTAAACCCTATGGTGTTACTACATGGTGTTACTACGCATTAGAATCGTCTTGCAGACAATTCTAATGAGTAGTAACACCACAGGATTGGTGCTGAAATGAGTGAGAAAATATTTAATTTGATCAATAAACTTCTTCTTGAGCCCTGCTTTAAACAGTAAAATAAATATTGGCACCTTGATAGCTTGCAATACTTTCAGCTTGTTCCTGCTCACAAACTTACAATTGAGCACCAAATAAAACTTTCAATTGAGCACCAAATAGAACTTTCAATTGAGCACCAAATAGAACTTTCAATTGAGCACCAATTAGAACTTTCAATTGAGCACCAAATAAAACTTCCAATTGAGCACCAAATAGAATTATCAATTGAGCACCAAATAAAACTTTCAATTGAGCACCAAATAAAACTTTCAATTGAGCACCAAATAAAACTTACAATTGAGCACCAAATAGAACTTTCAATTGAGCACCAAATAAAACTTCTAATTGAGCACCAAATAGAACTTTCAATTGAGCACCAAATAAAACTTTCAATTGAGCACCAAATAGAACTTTCAATTGAGCACCAAATAAAACTTTCAATTGAGCACCAAATAACACTTTCAATTGAGCACCAAATATAACTTTCAATTGAGCACCAAATAGAACTTTTAATTGAGCATTTCCAACTCCTCTTATATAGCTCTGTATATAGCATTATGATTTTATCAGAATTTAAAAATGAAAATTGCAAACAGTGCAGTACTAGATTAGAGGGGCTTTTATAATAGCTCTCAAATCTGGGTCTGCACTGTTTTCCTATTTCCCTAACTCCCTTTATGTAGATACTTTTGAACAGTAATCCTGAATGTCATGAGTATTTCCTCATAAATCTTTTGACTTAATATCTTCATTTCTATCTGCTAGATGAAGATCTATCATAATTTAGAGAAAACTATGTTTTGCCCAATCACATTTACATTTATATTTACAGTTTTTATGGGAGTCTAAGTGCTAGGCAAAGCCTCTTGTGTCCCATATCTTGGAAAGGGTTTCTGCCAGTGGTAGTCTAATTGAGATTTAAAGGTGTCAATGGATCCTGCGGTTGTAACCGGTTACAACCGTTTCAGGGAGTTCATTCCAATTATTTATGATTCAGATAGAATAAAAGTTCTTTCTGAGTTAAAGATTCCTCAGAAGAGTAGGCTTATATAGTTTCAAAGAGTGTCCACGGGTATGGTTATTTGCTCTTTGGAAAAATCTGTCTGGTTTTACAGCTGAGCTGTCTTGAAAAAGTTTATATGTGTAGATTAAATCTCCTTGTAATCGTCTGTCTTTCAAAGAATACATTTTCAATTTGTCCAATCTTTGCATATAATTCATATTCCTCAGTTCTGGCATACTTTTTAATTCTCTCAAGCACTTCGATGTCTTTGGCATAATAGGAATTCCATGCTTGCACTGAGTATTCTAGCTTAGGTCGCACATAGGTAGTATAAATGACTTTAAAGCTGTTTATATCTATATGTTTAAAAGTTCTCCTTAGCATTCCAAGACAAACCATTGCCGCCCGAGCAGCCTTTCCACACTGTATGCTAGGTTTACAGTCACTGGTAATTGTCACTCCAAGGTCAACCTCGGCTTCAGACTTTTCAACATGTATCACGGATGTACAACATGTCTAAAATGTTTAAAATTTATAAATAAACCCAGGGCTCCAGATAAGAGGTAGTTATTTCAACAAATCAAACATTTTCTCACTCATTTCAGCACCAAATCCTATGGTGTTACTACTCATTAGAATCGTCTCGAAGAGACGATTCTAATGAGTAGTGACACCATAGGGTTTAATTCAGAAATAAAGATTTTAGTTTTTGAAAAACTACCTTTATCTGGTGCTCTGAAACCAACTTTTATCAATGATAAAAGCAGATCAGCAATGTTATTTCTTCTGCTATATTTTCTTTCTTATTGGTTGGAGATACATAACTTAAAGTGGAATATCATTTCTGTTGAAAAATGCTGATATCGTTAATTCGCGAAAACTGATGACAAAAGGTACATGCGTGATTGAAGGAAATAGAGGACAGGCTTACAAAAACATTCACACTAACTTTGAAGTTACCAACACAGCGATAATTTGGGAAAATAACTAGATCTACGTGATAATGGAATAGATAGGTTAGGTTGATTTTGATTTCATTTGATTTCATAAGGCTTGGTGTGGCATTTACATCACTACAAACTTGTGAACTAAAATTAAACCTCAACTCGCAGGTTGACAACAGAAATGCAGGATATAGTGGAAGCTTTGTTTGATAATAATCGATACTAACCGGCAAATGCCGAAAACCTCTGAGTATAAATTTTGAATGACGTAAAGCTGCGAGGATCGAGCTATGGTTAGTTATGTGGCCCCCGAAATAGTAATTGCTTGGCTTATTCATAAGGATAGTATTTTTCATGTGGGAAAGCCTTCCATGGAGCTGGCTTAAATTGCGGAAAGTCAGTGGTTCTACCCAGTTGCCGATTTGTGCCTGAAACAGTGCATAAAGGCTTCTTGGGTCTTCCTCCACCTGTAATTAGCTGGACGTCGTGATATGACTGAAATACTGTTAAAAGCGACGTAAAATTATAACAAATCAAACAAATCAAATCATTAGGATAATAGGCAAGGTGTTCCGATTGTTTAGAAAATGCGTAAAAAAAAATATGGTAAAGTCTCACGTGACACGGTTTGTAAAATGGCTGTCCGTTGACATGTGAAGGTATTGTAATCCCTGCCTCTAGGGCATAGTGTAATCAGTGGTACGCAGATAACTGTCCCCTGCTGAGAGGCCCCCAAATTCCCCACAGATTAATTAGCAAACTGGTAAGGATAGTGTTACTAGCTGCTAGTGTGTTGGATAATCGCAATGACTGGCAAGTGGTGACTAAATTCGCAGATTTTTATTTTTTGGATTGGCTAGAATTTTCAATCGCCAAAATTGATGAAATTGAAATTTTTAGTTGCCGATGGTAAAAAGTAATCGCCGATTGCGATTTTTTCGACCGGTAAAGCTAACCTAGGGTTTAACCCATTACCCAATAGCCTGTTTCTAGTTAAAAGAAAGATGATCACTTGAAGCAGGTTGAAAGTAAAGCAGAATGCGCCTTAAGGCACATTCTGCTTTACTTTCAACCTGCTTTAAGTTATCATTTGGTAGGATATAAAAATATTTCTTATGGTACATTTTCATTACTGTATAAATTGAAACCATTTTCTTAAGTGGAGGAATAATTGAAAGGAGTAAAAAGGCGTATTTATGGCGTAATGGGTTAACAACCGTTCTGTCTACATGTAATACTGAAAACAAGCTATGGAGGAAGGGATATATAGGATCTGTCATGAGTCGATGTTTAAGACAAGCTGATCTCAAACGAGTTTAGAATTGAAATGTCATTAAGCGAGCCTTGGCGAGCTTAATAACTTTTCTATTCTAGACGAGTTTGAGATCAGCTTGTCTTAAACATCGACGAGTAACAGATTCTTTTTCTCACATTACCAACGATTTAAGTTATTTTTTAAAGCAATATGCATTTTTTGGAACCCCGGTGACGTCAAAACGTCGTTATAAATAGTGACGTCATTAAAAGTGATCTCACACATGTTGGAGATAAGGATATTCGTCATCGTTGTTCGCTATAGAAAACAGGGGTAGTTATGTGAGAAAACCTTGATTCCAATAGTTTTGTGAATGAAAACTATTCTCTCTGCTAGCAAAGATAGAACTAAAAGCTTATCATGAGATTATGCACTTTATCACAAAGTAACCATTCTGAAACTATATATATAAACCAATGATTCAGTATAGTATATGCTTCCCTATAACTTGTTTGAACAGACAGGGCTCCAGATAAGAGGGAGTACACTGAAGTATTCCAACATTTTCTCACTTATTTCAGCACCAAATCCTATGGTGTTACTACTCATTAGAATTGTCTCAAAGAGACAATTCAAATGAGTAGTGACACCATAGGGTTTAATGCAGTAATAAAGATTTTAATTTTTGAAATTATCACCTTATCTTGAGCCCTGAACAGAGCTCCAGATAAGGGGAGTATTTCAAAAAATTATAAATCTTTATTTCTGAATTAAACTCAGTGTTGTCACTACTCAATACATTATTGTCTAGAAGAGACACTTTTAACTCTTTCCTCCCTGAAACTTTAAATGGACAATTCCAGTTTCCATTTGAGTCAAGTCCATTTCAGACTTTTAAGGGTTGTTTTTGCCAATATTTGGCATTATGACAAACAGTGAAGACCCTGATCAGAGGGCTCCTTTCGGAGCCCCCTGATCTGGGTCTTCACTGTTTGCACAGGACAATTGTACTATTCACATGTACATTGTTTGAAAAGAACGCTTATTTGCGGAACTAGGGTTCAAAGGGTTAATGAGTAGTCAAACCATAGGGTTTGGTTCTTGTATGAAGGAGGAACATTATGTTGGATTTGTTCAGTCTATTACTCCCTCAATATTATCTGTATAGCTTGTTTAACCCTTTACTCCATAGCCTGTTTCTAGATTTGAAGACATATAGCCACTTAAAGCAGATTGAAAGTAAAGCAGAATGTGCCTTAAGGCACACTCTGCTTTACTTTCAACCTGCTTTAAGCTACCATCTTCTAGAAAATGGAAATTATTTCTTATGATAGATATTCATCACTTTATAAGTTAGAACTGTTTTCCTCAGTGGAGGAATAAATTTAAGGCGTAAAAAGGTAAAAAAAGACGTTAAAAAATGGCTTAATTAAGTGCTCATTATTCATTATAGTGATGAATATAGCTCCTGTATTTCAAACACTTAATTTGTATCATTATCATGACTATGCATTTGAATGGGGGGGGGGGGGGGGTATAGTCACTGTGACTTATTACATCACTAAGCTCCTCACCGCTGTGAGTTCGAATCCCAGTAGGGTCGTTCGGATTTTTCATGTGAGGAAGCCTTCCAGCTGGCTTGTGGAAGGTCGGTGGTTCTACCCAGTTGCTAATTTGTGTCTGAAACAGTGCATAAAGGGCTTCTGGGATCTTCCTCCACCTGTTATAGCTGGACGTTGCCATGTGACTGAAATACTGTTGAAAGCGACGTAAAATAAAAAACAAATCAAAAAATCACTTCGCTTGTTGGCTTAGCATAGGGTTTGTCTGAGGCAGTTTGCTGACTTGATGTAATTATTATAGAAACAAGCTATGGCTCCTTATCCTGTGCAAACACTGTAGAATCTGATTAGAAGGCTCTTGATCAGGGTCTGTACTGTTTGTCGGTTTGCAATTACATGTATATATTGTTAAAATCAACTGTAAATAGTCAAAAGTGAACTAGACTTGAATGTCAGTTGGAACTGTCTATTAAAAAATTTAGGGGTAACTGATAGAATAGTTATTCATTTTCCCCAATAGAACCGCCTTTTAGCGCATTCAGTCTCTTCCTATGCTGAAGAAAATAGCTCAAATTTTTACCATCATGATCATGTACCAGCAGAAGAAATATTTTCTTTACCATAGAAGATGGTAGCTTAAAGCAGGTTAAAAGTAAAGCAGAATGCACCTTATGGTGCATTTTGCTTTACTTTCAACCTGCCTTAAGTGGTCACCTATTTTCATAACTAGAAACAGGTAATGGGGTAAACATGTTTATTTGGAAAGAATAACATCTTCCCCACTGTTAGTAATAGTGCGCTCACATTTGCTCTACGGCGGCCGCAGAAACGTGAAATCGAGAGAATCTTACGGCCGCCGTAGAGATTCTACGGCAGCCGTGCGGCAGCCGCACGGCGTATCCCAATATTTTACAGGCCGTAGAGCTCGCCGTAGAATTATAACGCGGAGTTATAACATTTTTTCATTTCTACGGCGGCTGTAGAAACACGCGCCGCAGAGTGGTTCTACGGCTGCCGTACGGCCACCGTGCAGCCGCCGTAACTCAATGGTCAATTTTCCTATTGTGCATTTGTACTTTTGTTCATATATGTAAAACATGTATATTATCTAAAAATGGATTTAGATGTTCTTAAATGCTGTCCAAATGTGTCCTTTGAGTTCATGGTGGTGTTGGACTGATATTAGTTGTGTGAACATGTAGCAAAACCAAGTTGTGTAGCAAGAGCAGCATTTTGGTTGCAGGGTGCCTGGTGGGACTTCCACGGTCGCCGTGCGGTCACCGTACGGTTGCCGCAGGTTTTTTAACCCCACAAAAATAAAATCTCGCCGCGTGGCAGCCGCAGCAAATGTGAGCGCAACACACGGTGGCCGTAGGAATTCTGCGGTGGCCGGGGAATTGCAACTCGCCGTAGAAATGATTAGCCGTACGGCCGCCACAGCAAATGTGAGCGAGGCATTAATCACATTAGAAGATGGTTTCACTTACTGGAACAAGGGGAATAACACTGATTAAAAACAAGATTAAATGTCAACAAGAGTTATGCCACTTGGTTATTGGAACTGTATAGTATGTAAAGAGACTGTTGTCTGGTGTAAAAACAGCTATGTTTTCTCTCATCTTTTAACCATTTACCCAATAACTCGTTTATAACATTAATACAGGTGATCTCTTAAAGCAGGTTGTAAGAAAAGCAGAATGTGCCTTACCCCATAGCCTGTTTCTAGTCTTGAAGATAGGTGGCCACTTAAAGCAGGTTGAAAATAAAGCAGAATGTGCCTTAAGGCACATTCTGCTTTAATTTCAGTCTGCTTTAAGCTAACATCTGATAGAGCAAGTATGGTATATATTTATGAAGATATAATTTGGAACTATTTCCTTCAGTGGAGGAATAAATTAAAAGCCTAAAAAGGTATATTTATGGGGTAATGGGTTAAAGCACATTCTGCTTTACTTTCAGCCTGCTTTAAACTACCATCTACTAGGCTATATGAGAATATTTGTTTTGGTAATTGTTCATGAGGGTATAAACTGGAACTATTTACTTCAGCGGAGGAATAAATTAAATACGCTAAAAGTCGTTTCTATGGGGGAAAGGGTTAACAATGTGTAGCTCCAGAATTAATAGTACAACATGAAGTTTGTACTTTCAGCTTTACTTTAATCTTGCTTTAAGCAGCCTGCTGACTTAAGTGCTAAGATAAGAAGCATGCAATGGGATAATTGTCACTATTTTAAGACCTACAGGGCTCCAGATAAGGGGAGTATTTAAAAAACTAAAATCGTTATTTCTGCATTAAACACTATGGTGTCACTACTCATTAGAATCGTCTCTTCGAGATATTTCTAATGAGTAGTAACACCATAGGATTTGGTGCTGAAAAGGTTAGAAAATGGTGGATATGTTCAGTTTACTTAATTCTCTTATCTGGAGCCTTGTACATTAACCCATTACCCCATATAGGGGGATTTCTGGTATTGATGATAGGTGACCCCTTAATGCAGATTAAAAGTAAAGCAGAATGCGCCTTAAAGCACATTCTGTTTTACTTTCAGCCTGCTTTAAGCTAGTATCTGCTAGAATATAGAAAACATTTCTTATAAAACCTATTCATGACGGTATAAATTGGAACTATTTTCTTCAGTGGAGGAATAAATTAAAAGCGTAAAAAGGTGTACTTATTGGGTAATGGCAGAGCTCCAGATAAGAGGGAGTAAACTGAACAAATCCTACATTTTCTCACTCATTTCACCACCAAATCCTATGGTGTTACTACTCATTAGAATCGTCTCGAAGAGACGATTCTAATGAGTAGTGACACCATAGGATAAATGCAGAAATACAGATTTCAGTTTTTGAAATACTCCCCTTATCTGGAGCTCTGTAATGGGTTAAGAGATTCTGACATTGTTACAGTTTTAAAGTTTTCTACTTTCAGGACTGGTATACGACGGACAGGGCATGTATACTGAGCTACAGAGCCCTGCCACGATGTCGGAACAAAGTATGTCGCCGTCTCCTCCGCCCCCACCCCGTATGTACAAACCGTGTGTGGTTTGTGTGGACAAGTCCTCAGGGTACCACTATGGAGTCAGCTCTTGTGAAGGCTGCAAAGTAAGCCATTTTTGGCTCGGAGAGCCTATATAGAATCCTACTGTATGAAATTGGTGCGAGTCTAGCTCCCCCTACAAACAAATCCTGTCATACGGGGTTTACATATGCGAATCCTAATGTATGAAATTGGTGCGAGTCTAGCTCCCACTACAAACAAATCCTGTCATACTGGGTTAACGGAGGATAAACCAGCGAAGCAGCACTGAGTACTCAGGATCCTTTGGCGATTTAAACACCGTATTTACTCCCTTGTAATAAACCTTCACCTAGTAGTCATAGCAGACGATGCATTACAAGACATGCACAGTACAAAATTCTTTAGGGTCTTTAAGCGCTGCAGGTTTCTGCTAATGCATGCAGAAACTCCATAATTAGCTTTCTGCATTACTTTGTTCTACATTAAACTGAAAGTCCGAGCCTGCAGTACTACAGTACTTTGATATTAAAAATGGGGGGCGTTTGTCAAGAAATGAAAGATGGATTTATGACCATAATGCATTACAAACAGTTAGTGGTTTTGATTATGTCGGTATTCGTTTCACAAACAGACTTTCATTATGTAAAATGGCCGAGAGTATGTCTGTGAAAGGTAAAAAAGTATTACTGTATGTTCTAAATTCGTTAAAAAATTATGAATGTTTGCCATATAATGTATTCTTTAAAATATTTGATACTAAGATAGCACCTATTTTATTATATGGTTCAGAGATTTGGGGTATTAATAGTTATCCATGTATTGAGAGTGTGCAATATTTAGCTTGCAAACGATTCCTTGGTGTTAAGCAACTCACATGTAATGATGCAGTCATGGGCGACCTAGCTCGATACCCAATGTATATATGTAGCTCGAAAAGGTGTATTAAGTACTGGATAAGATTGCTTTCTTTGACGAACGATCGCTATACTAAATTATGTTATAATATGTTGGTTTATTATGATAGGTTAGGTTATAGAAATTGGGCTACGAGTATTAGAGAAAACATGTATCAAAATGGATTTGGCTATGTGTGGGAAGCTCAATCTGTTAATAATGCTACATTGTTTCTTAGCCAATATGTCATGAGACTGAAAGATCAATCTATCCAAAATTGGCGATCTAGATGTGAGGTAAATAGAAAATTAACATTGTACATCCATTTTAAGAAGTCATTTCATATTGAAAATTATGTAACTTGTATAAATATTGCTAAGTTCAGGTCACTGTTTGCATCTTTCAGGGGTTCATCTCATTCTTTATCAGTTGAAACTGGGCGTTATTATTCTGTTGATCGTGATTATAGATTGTGTCCTTATTGTGATTGCTGTATAGAGGATGAGTATCATTTCGTTATGATATGTCCGCTATACAGTCATCTAAGGACGCTTTACATACATAGTTCATATACAGTAAATCCTTCGATGGAGAAATTTTGCTCTCTTATGTCTAGTTATAAGAAAGAGGTTCAAACGCTTGCAATGTTTATTCATTATGCGTTAAAAGAACGACAGTCGTATATGGGTATATTCGATTGATATCGCATGTTTATGTAATTGACAAAATTTATCTGCATAATTACATTCTCTATGTTAACTTATGTATATTGGTAAGATCTACTTTCCAAATTAAAAGTATGGCTTTAATAGATCTTAAGGCAGATTACCAGGATAAAAGTTATGCAGAAAGCTTTTTCATCAGCTTTCTGTGTTGCTTTTGACCTGTATGGTCTGCTTGGATAAAAGTTATGCGGAAGGCTTTTCAGGAGCTTTCTGTGTGGCTTTTGACCTGTATTGACAAACTTTATATATAAAGCGTTTTTATCAGCTTTCTATGTTGTTTTGACCTGTATGTTCTGCCTAGATAACTGCTCAGTCCAGGATAAAAGTTATGCAGAAGGCTTTTTCAGGAGCTTTCTGTATTGCTTTTGACCTGTATTGACAAACTTTATATGTAAAGCTTTTTTATCAGCTTTCTATGTTGTTGTGACCTGTATGTTCTGCCTAGATAACTGCTCAGTCCAGGATAAAAGTTATGCAGAAGGCTTTTTCAGGAGCTTTCTGTATTGCTTTTGACCTGTATTGACAAACTTTATATGTAAAGCTTTTTTATCAGCTTTCTATGTTGTTGTGACCTGTATGTTCTGCCTAGATAACTGATCAATCCAGGATAAAAGTTATGCAGAAGGCTTTTTCAGGAGCCTTCTGTATTGCTTTTCACCTGAATGACTAAAATCGTCTGTTTAATTCTGTTCTGTATTTTAATTTATGTATAGTGCTATGATCTTTTTCCAAAGTTTCAAGTATGGATTTAATTGATCTTAAGGCAGATTACCAGGATGCTTTCACTACTACACATGTTTATTAAATGTACATTTGTATATATCATCTTGTGTATGGGCCGGTGGCCTTAGTACAATAAATGTTGAACTGAACTGAACTGATATTATATACATATCAATGATTTATAGAGATTTCTCAGTTAGACAGTTTTGATATCGTCACTATTGATATCATCACTACACATAGTGATGATATCACTTTTTGTGACGTAACGTCATTATTAGTTTTGTGACGTAAATAATCAATTTTGTGTGTGTTTTTTGCTGTAAAAATGTCTTTAAAATATATACAGCGCTCCCTCTCTACAACGACATCCAATGGGAGACAACAAATATGTGCGTTGTTCGGAGGGAGCCGTTATAGGGAGGGAACTTGGTTAACATTTGCAAACAGCTTGAATCCTGATCAGACGCCGCGTTACGCGGCGTCTGATCTGGATTCAAGCTGTTTGTCATTTTTCATTATGTTTTTTCCTGTAAAAATGTCAGTTATGTAAGAAAAACAGCAGACAACAATTTTAGGTAGATGATAATGCATCAGTGCAAGCATTAAACATAATTTTCGTGGGAACAGCGATAAATGTCGTTGTAAGGAGGGAGTCATTGTAAGGAGGGCCGTTGTAGAGAGGGAACGCTGTATAATGAATAAATAGAATAATCAATTCCTTTGAATAGATATGAAAAATATATCACTCGAATGGGTTGTTATCTGGTTAAAAAACTTGTCCTGCGGACTCGTTTTTCAACCAGATAACAACCCCTTCTCGTGATATATTTTTCATATCAATCCAAAGAATTGATTATCCTCTATATATTTATGCTTTTCGGTGGATTACTAGGAAATAGCAGTGGATTATCACTTGATAATTTCACTGTTTCAAGTAGTGGGATTAACGTCGCACATGCTTCTTTTATGAATTTTCCCGGTAGGGCTCCCCAAGAACAGTAGTCAATCGTGTCCTATCATTTCATTTCGGCAGCCTGATTTGTCGCAAACCACTAAACCGAAGAACATGAATCCAGGATCGGAAGTAATGACGTAATTCTGATGAGGTCAAATCAATAAATCAGTGACGTCATTGTACGGCAAATGTCAGGAAAATGTTTTCGATATTAACTTTGGACTCAACACGGGGTAAATCATGTACTTTCAACTGTCGAACAATTTCGTTTAAAAAGTGGCTTAAAAGCATAAATAAATAGAATGAATGTGTTGGGTTTTTTTTTACAATTTAAGATTGAATATAATCCATTTTGTGAACATTATAACGTCTGATGTTAACTCCATGGATTAAATTTCTATCTTATGTCATCGGGATTAAAAAAAAAATGCCTATTGCTTTAAAAAAACAACTTAAAATTGTTGCTTATGTGAGAAAAAGAATCGCTAACTCGTAGATGTTTATGACAAGTTGATCTCAAACTCGTCTAGAATAGAAAAGTTATAAGCTTGCCAAGGCTCACCTTATATCATTTCAATTCTAGACTCATTTAAGATAAGCAAACAGAGACTCATAACAGATCCGATATATAGCATATTATGACAGTTAATTTTGACTTTGAAACGTGAGACATTTTGGATCCTAATTTGACACCATGTGACAATAATAATGTAAGCTGTAATACATTGACCTCCACTTGACTGGCTAACAGGATATGGATTATTTGTTGCTAGGCAACTGAGTTTTGGGTAGGGCCCATTAGTTATTTATCTTATGGGCCTTGGTTTTGCCTACCAAGACAAAGCTATGAGTCAAAGCTCCAGATAAGGTGTTCATTTTTCAAAACCTAACTTTCTTTACCATCTATTACCCCATAAATACACCTTTTTACGCCAACTTTTTATTCCTCCACTATAGCAAATAATTCCACTTTAAATACAGTAATGAATATGCACTAAAATTATGTTTCTCTTTATACATTATGGTAGCTTAAAGCAGGGTGAAAGTAAAACCAAATGTGCCTTAACCCTTTGCCTGCTGGTCGCGACTTTAATGATTTTTGCAAGCAGTTTAGATCCAGATCAGACGCCGCGTCACGCGGCGTCTGATCTGGATCCAAACTGTTTGACACTCGTCTTTAGGTTTCTTTACTTAAAAAATGTATAAATCTAAATTTAAGAAATTTTGCAGACGACAATTTCAAAGCAGACGACATCACCGCAGGATAAGGGTTAAGGCACATTCTGCTTTTCTCTTAACCTGCTTTAAGTGGTCACCTATGGTAACGGGTTAAGTAAAATCTTTAGAAAAGGTACTGAATTTTACAACTTTGCAGACGACAATGTCAAAGCAGACTATATGTTACAACAGGATGACGGGTAAAAAATTCAGCCAACAAAGTTTTTCGAAACTGAACATTTTACAGAATAAATTTTAATCAATTCAACCCATCACCTAATAACCTGTTTCTAAACTTTGAAAACAATTTTCTACTTAATGCAGGTTGAAATTTAAGTAGAATGCGCCTCAAGGCGCATTCTGCTTTACTTTCAGCCTGCTTGAAGCTACCATTCTGCTAGAATACAGAAAATATTTCTTATGGTATGTTTTATTTAATGCATAAAGTGGAACTATTTTCCACAGTGGATGAATAATTAAAAGCCTAAAAAGGCTAATTTATAGGGTAATGGGTTAAAGCTGAAAATCTTTCAATAGGATGAAAGGTTTAACACATTCAGCCAACAATTATTTTTTAAACTGAACATTTTACGTAATAAATGTTCAACAAAATTAAGCAGACCACAATTTCTAAAGCAGACAGTATTTTTTAGCGTCGTCGTAACAGTAAATGGAAGAGAATGGTCAGCGAGAGGTCATTTGAGTATTTTCAGTCCTGATAAGGATATATATAACAAAGCCGGAGAGAGTTGAGTTAGATAAAAGGTTCATTAGCGGGCCTCAATGGTCAGCTGGTGGTCAATGTCGGTGGTCAATCTTGCGCCCACACCTTAAATGACCCGGCAAAACTAAACCGGTGTCGACTGACCATCTGAGTAACTATTGACCAGCATGGGTTTAAGACTTTAAGGTGGTTGCTTAATGCAGAATAAAAGTAATGCAGAAAGCTCCTAAAGGAGCTTTCTGCATTACTTTTTTTCTGCATTAACCCGTTACCCCATAGCCTGTTTCTAGTTTTGAAGACAGGTGATCACTTAAAAGTGTGTTGAAGGGTGCATTCTGCTTTACTTTCAGCCTGCTTTAAGCTATCATCTGCTAGAATATAGTAAATATTTCTTGAGATACATTTTCATAAATGTATAAAGTGGAGGATTATCTTTCTGTGGAGGAATAAATCAAGGCGTAAAAAGGCGTATTTATGGGGTAATGAGTTAAGCAACCACCTGTTTTGGAAGATAGAAATAATTACCAATTTGGACTGGTTTAATAGTTGATTAACACAGAAAGGAGCTTTCTGCATTATTTTTGTTCTGCGTTCAGCAAGCACCTGTTTTTAGAAGATCTAAATAATTACCAATTTGGACTGGTTTAATTGTTGGTTTACACAGAGTTCAGGTTAACGTGGGTTCAGTCCAGACTAGGTAAACAAGAAGGGAAAAAAAACGGTCAACTCAGGCCATTCATTGGTCATCTTATACAATGTTTGACCATTGGTCAACGGGTGTTACTTTATGAAATTGATATCCGGCAGTGTTTCAATGTAGGTATCAGATACTAAACATAGTGCCTGTGTGATGTTTACAAAAGTGTTGTTCTGTTGAAAATGTGTTTATTTGAGTCTTTGGCAGAGTAGAATCAGTGGATGTTGTGATTCAAGGATATAATGGTTTATATAGAAAAGTTTTAAGAATACAGCGTTCCCTCTCTACAACGACACCCAATGGGAGACACAAAATATGTTCGTTGTTCGGAGGGAGTCGTTACAGGGAGGGAATTTGGCTTACATTTGCAAACAGCTTGAATCCAGATCAGACGCCGCGTTACGCGGCGTCTGATCTGGATTCAAGCTGTTTGTCACTCGTAATTAAGTGTTTTACTCTGAAATGGTCAAATATATAACTTTTAGAAAAACAGCAGACTACCATTTTAAGCAGACGATATTGCAGCAATAAAAGCGTTAGACATATTTGTCCAGTTTCGGGAACAGCGGCAAGAGTCGTTGTAAGGAGGGAATCGTTGTTGGGAGGGCCGTTGTAGAGAGAGAGTGCTGTATATTCATAGGGATTTAATAATTCTGTTGAAATAAATATGTGTTGATTTGAGTCTTTGGCAGTGGATGTTATACTTTGAGGATATTATATGGAAAAAAGTTTTAATAATACATAATATATTCCGAGGGATTTAATAAGTCTGTTGAAATATGTGTTGATTTGACAAAACAGAGTCAGTGAATGTTATAATTCAAGTTTATATGGAAAAGATTTAATGATATATTCTCATGGATTTAATAATAATTGTTATAATGGTTGTTGGAGCAAAAGACATGTAAGTGACTGAACAATATTTATTAACCCATACCCCCATGAATACACATCTTTACCCCTTTAATTTATTCCTCAACTTAAGAAAATAGTTCCAATATAAGTTATACAGTTATGAATATGTATGATACGAAACATTTTCTATATTCAACTAGATGCTACCCTCATTTTATAACCCGTTACCCCATAAATATGCCTTTTTACGCATTTCATTTGTTCTTCAGTTTGGAGAAAATATTTCCAACTTATACAGAAATAAATATACATTATCAGAATTATATTCCATATCATGACAGATGGTAGCTTAAAGCAGGCTGAAAGTAAAGCAGAATGTCCCTGTTTTACTTTCAACCTGCTTTAAGTGGTCACCTGTCTTCAAAACTAGAAACAAGCCATGGGGTAATGGGTTAAGAGTCATTGTGATCTATACATGATGATTAGGAGCGAGTGTGTATTATGAACCCATTACCCCATAGCCTGTTTCTATTATTGAACAGGGCTCTAGATAAGAGGGAGTAAACTGCACAAATCCAACATTTTCTCACTTATTTTAGCATAAAACCCTATGGTGTTACTACTCATTAGAATAGTCTCTTCAAGACGATTCTAATGAGTAGTGACACCATAGGGTTTAAAGCAGAAATAAAGATTTTAGTTTTTGAAATACCCCCCTTATCTGGAGCTCTGATTGAATATAGATGGCCACTAAAAGCAGGTTGAAAGTAAAGCAGAATGCGTTTTGAGGCGCATTCTGCTTTACTTTCAGTAAGCTTTAAGCTACCATCTGCTAGAATACAGAAACTATTTCGGTTGGTACATGTTCATTGCTGTATAACTATTTTCTTCCATGGAGAAATAAATAAAAGGCGTAAAAAGGGGTATTTATGGGGTAATGGGTTAAAAACTAAGGGTAGTATGGGGTGACTGTGCATACTGTGATATGCTTTGGGTGCTGATTCAAACCTGGTGTTAACCCATTACCCCATAGCATGTTTCTAGTTTTGAAAATAGGTGACTACTTAAAGCAAGCTGAAAGTAAAGCAGAATGCGCCTTAAGGCGCATTCTGCTTTACTTTAAGCCTGCTTTAAGCTATTATCTGCTTGAATGTAGAAAACATTTCTTGTGGTACTTATTTGCAACGGTATAAATAGATTTATTTTCTTCAGTAGAGGAATACATTTAAGGCGTAAAAAAGGCGTATTTATGGGGTAATGGGTTATATGTAGCAAATTGAGCGTAGTATGTGGTGACAATGCAGTATGGTTTGGGTGTTGATTTAAACCTCGTGTTAACCCATTACTCCATAAATACGCCTTTTTACGTCTCTAATTCATTCCTCCATTAAAGAAAATAGTTCAAATTTATACAATCATAAATATGCATCGTAAGAAATATTTTCCATATTCTGGCAGATAATAGTTTAAAGCAGGCTGAAAGTAAAGCAGAATGGGCCTAAGGCGTATTTTGCTTTATTTTCAACCTTCTTTAAGTGGTCACCTGTCTTCAAAACTAGAAACAAGCCATGGGATAATGGGTTAAGAGTCAAACGTAGTATGTGGTGACTATGCAGTATGGTTTGGGTGTTGATTCAAACCTTGTGTTAATCTGTAGAAAAAACAAACAATGTCAGTTATAGACTGATGGGGGTCATGTTGGGGACAGTAGATAAGTGAGGAAGTGGTCAACCAGAGGTGATGTGTACTTAGCTCACTTAAATCATATAGCTCCAGATTGGGAAAGTATTACAAAATACTTAATCCTTTCCTCCATTAACCCATTACTCCATAGCCTGTTCATAGTTATGAAGATAGATGACCTCTTAAAGCAGGTTAAAAGTAAAGCAAAATGCGCCTTAAGGCGCATTCTGCTTTACTATAAACCTGCTTGAAGCGATCATCTGCTAGAATATTAAAAATATTTTTAATGATATATATCTATTGCTGTATAAATTGGGACTATTTTCTTCAGTGGAGGAATAAATTAGAGGCATAAAAAAGTGTAAAAGGAAGTTCTTAAATCATAGCTTCTGATTTGGAAAGTACATGTATTACAAATACTTAACCCCATCCTCCATAAATATGCCACTTTACTTAATTCTTACGTCTTCTAGTTTATTTCTGCACTAAAGAAAGTAAATCTGAATAAGGGGAGATCCTTTGAAAGCACAGAAAACAAAGCAAATACTGAAAATTGCAGACTCGGTTTAATTGAGTCTGTTCATGAGCAATACTGAAATATGCAACAGTGCTCGATCACGCCTCCTAGCACCAGCTTAAGCGGAATTCAACCCCCATTTAGGAAGTTCTAAAATCATAGCTTCAGATTTGGAAAGTTATATATTGCAAATTACTTAACCCTTTCCGCCATAAATATGCCACTTTACTTTCTTACGTCTTCTTTTTATGCCCCCAGCATCGACAGATGCGGGGCATATAGTAATTGTCCTGTCCGTCCGTCTTTCCGTCCGTGCGTGTGTCCGTCCGTAACAAGGTTAAGTAGATTTTACCGTTTCGTCTAGCATCAACATCGCCTACCCAAATGCTTTGATACTTATACAGTTGTGGCCTTGGACCATTCCCTATCCACCAATATCACCAAACTTTGATTTTGACCTTGACCTTGACCTAATTTGGACTTAGAAAATTTAAATAGGCTATTTCTTGGTTAACTAGATTTTACCGTTTCGTCTAGCATCAACACAACTGACTACAATGCTTTGATATTTATACAGTTGTTGCCTTGGACCATAACCAACTCATCAACATCACCAAACTTTGACCTTGACCTAATTTAGACTTAGAAAATTTTAAATAGGCTATTTCTTGGTTAACTAGAGTTTACCGTTTCGTCTAGCATCAACACAACTGACTACAATGCTTTGATACTTATACAGTTGTTGCCTTGGACCATTACCAACTCACCAATATCACCAAACTTTAACCTTGACCTTGACCTAATCTGGACTTAGACAATTTTCAATAGGCTATTTCGTGGTTAACTAGATTTTACCGTTTCGTCTAGCATCAACACAACTGACTACAATGCTTTGATACTTATACAGTTGTTGCCTTGGGCCATTACTAATTCACCAATGCTCAGTTTGACCCTGACCTTGACCTAATTTGGACTTAGAAAAGATTCAGAATATATTGTCAAGGATGCCACTGGGGGCATAAGCGTTTATTGAACGCGCAGTCTTGTTTATTTCTACACTAAAGAAAGTAGTCCCCATGCACCAAGGAAGTTCTGTACATACATGCAATACATGACTATTTGTTGACTATTTCCGGGTTTTTTTCGACGTAGAGTTCAGAAGAATATGCAATACATGACTGTTTGTTGACTATTTCAGGGTTTTTTCCGACGTAGCGTTCAGAAGAATATGCAATACACCTGCCATAAAGACAAATGCTGCGTAATAAACAAAGTGACTCGAAATCGCTGTCAGTATTGTCGCTTGCAAAAGTGTTTTGCCATGGGAATGTCAAAAGAAGGTATGTAAAACTTAATCAATTGTTTAATCGATCTATCATTCACTCAATCAGCATTTACATGATTTAGGTTCTAACCCATTACCCCATAAACACACCTTTTTATGCCTTTAATTTATTCCTCTGCTTTAAATCCTATGGTATCGCTACACGTTAGAATCGTCTCAAAGAGACGATTCTAATGAGTAGTAAAACTATAGGATTTGGTGCTGAAATAAGTGAGAAAATGCTATATTTGTTCAGTGTACTTCCCCCTTATCTGGAACCCTGTATATATATATGTAACATGGGTATCCTACCGTGTTTTAATTTGAATTGTACCGTTTAGAAATAGGTCAGATACCTTGGTGTCTGATCAGAATTCAAACTGTTTCTGTGCACTTAAACCCTTTATCTCATAAATATGGCTTTTTATACCTCTAATTTATTCCTTCACTGAAGAAAATAGTTCACCTTTAAACAGTTATGAACATGTGTGATAAAAATATTTTCAATATTCTAGCACATGGTAGCTTAAAGCAGGTTGAAAGTAAAGCAGAATGCCCCTTAAGGTGCATTCTGCTTTACTTTCGACCTGCTTTAAGTGGTCACTTTTTTCTATACTAGAAATAGGCTTTGGGATAAAGGGTTAAAGGCGCTTCTATGGGGGAAAGGGTGTACTGAAAAAATACAAGGGAATAAATTTGACTCATAGAGGATTGACTGTATATTATTTATTTTCTATATAGTGACAGGGCTCCAGATAAGGGGAGTATTTCAAAATCTAAAATCTTTATTTCTGCAGTAAACCCTATGGTGTCACTACTCATTAGAATCGTCTCGAAGAGACAATTCTAATGAATACTGACACCATAGGGTTTAAAGCAGAAATAAAGATTTTAAATTTTGAAATACTGCCCTTATCTAGAACCCTGTATAGTGATATGAGTTTTGTTCGTGTATGATACTTGTATGCAACTGTTTTAGTACTTTATTTGCTGTACTCAAGATTATGGTCTTGTATGCTAATGACCCTGATATGTTGACCAATCAAAAACAGGCAGAAAGGATGACCAATCAAAAACAGGCAGAAAGGATGACCAATCAAAAACAGGCATGCAGAAACTAAAACAGAATGTTCTGCTTTAATTCTGGCCTGTGATTATCTAAACACAGATTTTAATTGTAATTTACCTCATACTCAATGTTAACCCATTACCCCATAGCCTGTTTACAGTTTTGAAGACAGGTGACCCACTTGATTAAAGCAGGTTTAAAGAAAAGCAGAATTTGCCTGAAGGAGCATTCTGCTTTACTTTTAACCTGCTTTAAGCTACCATCTGCTTGAGAATAAAGAAAATATTTTTAGGATACATTTTCATGACTGTATGAATTGGTACTTAATTTTCTTACATGGAGGAATAAATTCAAATTTTAATGCGTAAAAAGGCACTTCTATTGAGTAAAGGGTTGTGACATAATAAAAGGCTTTTTGAATGGTCATGATATTGGTTTGTTTCTGTATAAGCTTTTGCACTTTTCAGGGCTCCAGATCAGGGGAATATTTCAAAAACTAAAATTTTTGTTTCTGCATTAAACGCTATGGTGTCACTACTCATTAGAATCGTCTCGAAGAGACGATTCTGATGAGTAGTGACACCATAGGATTTGGTGCTGAAATAAGTGAGAAAACGTTGGAATTATTCAGTTTACTCCCTGTTATCTGGAGCCTTGACTTTTGTTATTTGCCGTTATATTCTGTTTGTTATCAGCTTTTCCCATGCATTTATTAGCTTTTCATTTGGTTTATGCAATGTAGCTTTTTCATGTAACAGCTTTTTATTGTAACCAGTCTTCAGCACAAACTTGCTTCAAACATCCTTGCATTTACTTTTGTTTAACCCATTACTCCATAAAAATGCCTTTTTACGCCTCTAATTTATTCCTCCACTGAAGAAAATGGTTCCAATTTATACAGTTGGGAAAATTTAAAATTTGAACTAATTCCTATACTCTAGCAGCTGGTGGCTTAAAGCAGGCATAAAACAAAGCAGAATGCACCTTAAGGCACATTTTGTTTTACTTTCAACCTGCTTTAAGTGGTCACCTGGTCTTCAAAACTAGAAACAGGCTATGGGGTAAAGGGGTTTAACCAATTACTCCATAGAATAGTAAGCAGATGACAATTTTGATGTAGATCTTCATTTCCCTACGATTAGGTTCATTATTCATGAAAACTCTTGGAGCCCATTGAACACTTGGTAACATATATTATTATGCATCATTGACAAAATAGTTTAACCCATTACTCCATAAATACCCCTTTTTACACCTTTAATTTATTCTGCCATGGGAGAATATAGTTCTAATTGATACAGTCACAAATTTGTTTCTGAAGATATATTTGCTATGTTCTAGCAGATGGTAGCTTAAAGCAGGCTGAAAGTAAAGCAGAATGCGCCTTACTTTCAACCTGCTTTAAGTGGCTATCTTTCTTCAAAAACTAGAAAAAAGCTATGGGGTAAGTGGTTGACAGTGTACCCAGTAAAAAGTTAATAAAATCCTTATAATGCAAAAAGAGTAAAATAAAATAAAATGTTTCAAAGATTTGCTTTTCTATAGGTCATCTGAATTTTAATTCTAGTTTAAATTTGTCTTACAACCTGAAAGTTGATTGCCCCATTACCACACAAATAAACATTTTTACGCCATAAATTATTCCTACTCTGAAGCAAATAGTTACACTTTATACAGTCATGAGTACGTACCAAAAGAAATAGTTTCTTTATCCTAGCAGATTATAGCCTAAAGCAGGCTGAAAGTAAATTAGAATGCGCCTTGAGGCGCATTCTACTTTACTTTAACATGCTTTAAGTGCCAACCTATCTTCTAACCTAAAAACAGACTATGGGGTAATGGGTAAAGCAGGCTAAATATTAAGCAAAAAAACTCCAAAGAGATGCTTTACATTTTAAGTATGCTTTAAAGCAGGCTAAAAATTAAGCAAATAAACTCAAACAGATGCTTTACATTTTAAGCTTGCTTTAAACAGCCTCCTTTAACACCCATCTAAAGCATTACACTATTTTCTCTGCTGAACTTAGCGGCCCTACCAGCATTCCCATATTGGTGTGAAATTTCATTTTTGTAATGCTGGTTGTCATGGAAACGTGATAAAATTCCATTTTGTTCTTAATGAAAAAGTTGATACTGTTTTAATTATAAGTCACAAATAAATGTGGGAAAAGTTTGTTTTACAGTTTTGTGCATGAAGTGGTGAAGGTTTAAATCATTTTCTAATACGGTTGCCATGGCAACTTCTGATTTGACTCTAAATGAAAGCTGTCTGTTAAAGCCAAATAAGGTAATTCACTCTCGCTTTGCATTCTTTTCCTTTAGGACTCATGCACAGAAAAGGTAAAGTATTTTCCCATAATTCCCCCTAGCATGCCTAAAATTGTCGTCTGCTGAACAAAAACTGTCATCTGCTTCAGAAACCAAAATTTCCCTCCAATAAATTAACCCTAACACCATAAATACAACTTTTTACGCCTCTAATTTCCTCCTCCGCTGAAGAAAACAAGTCGCCTTTATTTAGCAATAAATAATACCATAAATATTTTCTATATCCTAGTAGAAAGTAACTTAAAGCAGGCTGAACGTAAAGCAGAATGTGCCTTAAGGCACATTCTGCTTTACTTTCAACCTGCTTTAAGTGGTCATGTGCATTTGTCTTCTAAACTAGAAACAACCAGGCTATTGGGTAATGGGTTAACATAGAGTATAAAGTAAATAACAATTAAAATATGTGTTTAGATCTTGGTCTAGTATTTAATTTATTACACTATAGTGAGTGTGTTTAGTAGCTACTGATACACTTTTCCTCCCATAGAAAAACTTATAGGGTGTATAACCTATTATTCCATAAATACATATTTTTATGCCCCCGGCATCGACAGATGCGGGAGCATATAGTAATCGTCCTGTCCGTCCGTCCGTCCGTCCGCACATCCAGGAGGCACATTATGGGGTCATTAACCTGGCAGTTTGGGTCATTAACCTGGCCAGTTAGTGATTGTGGGGTTGAAAGAGAGTATTGTGGGGTTAAAAAAGGCGTTTGTGGGGTTAGTTTTAGGGTTAGGGTTTATATAGCATCTAACCCACAACACCCTCTCCTAAGAATGTCCGTCCGTCCTTCCATCCGTCCGTCCGTCCGTCCGTAACCAGGTTAAGTAGATTTTACCGTTTTGTCTAGCATCAACACCGCTTACTCCAATGCTTGGATACTTATACAGTTGTTGCCTTGGACCATTCCCTATCCACCAACATCACCCAACCTTGTTTTTGACCTTGACCTTGCCCTTATTTGGACTTAGAATATTTTGAATGGGCTATTTCTTGGTTAACTAGATTTTACCGTTTCGTCTAGCATCAACAACGCTTACTGTAACAATGCTTCTATACTTATACAGTTATTGCCTTGGACCATTACCAACCCACCAGTAATACCCAAGCTCAGTTTGACCTTGACCTTGACCTAATTTGGACTTAAAAAAGATTCAGAATATATTGTCAAGGATGCCACCGGGGGCATAAGCGTTTATTGAATGCGCAGTCTTGTTACTCCTTTATTTCATTCCTGCATTGAAGAAAATAGTTTCACTTCATAATGTTCTGATTATACAACACAAGAAATATTTCTTTAATATTTGCAAATGTAAGCTTTAAGCAAACATATGAGTATTTTGCTTTACTTTCAGTCTGCTTTAGGCAACTACTTTCAATACTGAAAACAATCTTGGAAAATGGATAATCCCCCTATTATGCATTACCATGATTTTATCATGCCAATTTACCGAGCTAAATAAATGTCTCTTAATCTGACAGGTGGGTGTTTAAACAGGCTGAATGTAAAGCTTTAACCATTTCCATCATTAATACGCCTTTTTAAGCCTTTAACTAATTCCTCTACTGAAGAAAATAGTTCCAATTTATACTGTCACAAATAAAAATCGTAAGAAATATTTTCTATATTCTAGCAGATAATAGCTTAAAGCAGACTGAAAGTAAAGCAGAATGTGCCTTAACCCTTTACCTGATAGCCTATTTCTAGTATTGAAGATAGGTGACCACTTAAAGCAGGTTGAAAGTTAAGCAGAATGCACCTTAAGGTGCATTCTGCTTAACTTTCAACCTGCTTTAAGCTCCCATGTGCTAGAATATAGAACATATTCCCTATACTATATATCCATGAATGATTAAATTGGAACTATTTTCTTCAGCGTAGGAATATATCATATCTGCTAAAAGGCGCTTCTATGGGGGAAAGGGTTAAGGCACATTCTGCTTTACTTTCAACCTACTTTAAGTGGTCAAATATCTTCAAAACTAGAAACAGGCTATGGGGTAATGGGTTAAGCAACCACCTGCTTTAACCCTTTCCCTTATAGAAGCGACTTTTAGCACATTTGTTTTATTCATCCGCTGAAGAAAATAGTTCCAAATTATACCGTAATGAATATATGTCATATTTAATACTTTCCTTATTCTAGCAGTAAATAGCTTAAAGCAGGCTGAAAGTAAAGCAGAATGCGCCTTAGGGCGCATTCTGCTTTACTTTCAACCTGCTTTAAGTAGTCACATATCTTCAATACTAGAAACAATGCTATCAGGTAAAGGGTTAAGCACTGCATTTTAGCTAGCTGAGTATCATGATTTATCTGACTAGATTTTGCTAGAAATATTGACTAGTTTTTAGCACTTGGCATAACAGAGTGTTACTACTTTGATCTCTTTAATTAGATTTGATTAAGCACACTTGAACATTTGATGACAGTAATGGGGGTTTTCAACTGTCTGTCTGTCTGTCTGTCTGTCTCCTATCCTCAAGTTGACGCTCTTAACATTAAAACACATATCCGGTGCTTTCAACTAGAATTTTAAAAACACCTTATGATACCTTTAACCCTATACGCTATATATGACATACAGAGACTGATTAGAGATTCCTTTTAAAGGGACTCGCAACCGGATGGTGTACTTGTCAAAATAAAATAAAATACTCAAATAAAAGCAAATTTGTGGCATTATTTGGCTTCTGACATTAAAAAAATATGATCAGTCCAAAAAAAGTCTCAAGAATCGTCACCGAATCTTAGATTTTTAGATATTTTCCATCGTTTTTCTATACCGACTAGTAGACGGTATAGTTGTTGTTATTGCTTCTCTACACGGGCTCAGACATAAACACGAGCCGAATTACGAAGTTGTATGCACTTTCGATCGCTACACATTGAAATACGTTAAATCGATCAGAGATAAACGGATAGTTCCGTGGTCCATTGGTCTAAGCGGTTTCCCCTATTTTGCCTTCTGTCCGCCAATGCCGGGCCCCGGGTTCGAATCCCACCAGAGACCAATATTTTTTTTTATTGAAATACATTTTTTTTAAACGAATGTCTTATCCTAAACTAATTCTTTACCATTTATATAAGCGCTTGACACATATTTACAAATTACTATTTTTAATGCACCATCTGGTTGCGAGTCGCTTTAACAGAAGCACTATATAGTACAAGCCATAATGTGCCTAATCTGAAATTAAAAATAACACCAAACCTATTCTCTCTTATGAGTACACGTAGTTGTATTGTAGTCGTAAACGGGCCCAGCGTGGTCAACACTGTTTGGTAAACCCCTTTCTATGCTAAAACCAATGTACAAACAATGTTGACCCAGATCAAAGCTATCTTTCAACTCTAAGTAACTCTTGTGGGTTATTATGTTCCATTGTTGATCTTTTAGTTCCCCGAAACATGAACCAGCAGTCTACTTGGAATTCTGGGTAGTTTGATTAATAAAATTAAAATTGCTCTAAATTAGCAAACAGTGTAGACCCTGATCAGAGGGCTCCTATAGGAGCCCTCTGATCTGGGTCTACACTGTTTGCAAATGATAAAGAGTAAATTTTAAACAAGTCCATGGTGTTGAAAGAGTTATGATACCTTCTGATCTGGATCTGCGCTGATTGATTTACTTGTAAAATAAATTTCTGAAATATTTTCTTGAAACAACACTAAAAATTGAAATTAACTGATCATTGTACAAACGTGGACTAGTCCCTATACGTGTATGATATATTTCAGCACAGAAAGGATTTAAACCTTTAACCTCAGCTAAATCTCAACTCTTTTATTCTTCTGCTAAGTACTTTACCAACCACTGTGCCTTTTAACACTGTTTTTAGTTTAGAAGACAGGTGACCACTTTAAGCAGGTTGAAAGTAAAGCAGAATGTGCCTTTAAAGGAGCATTCTGCTTTACTTTCAGGCTGCTTTAAGCTACTGTCTTCAAGGATATAGAAAATATTTCTTATGATATATGAGCATGACAGTACAAGTTGAAACTACTTTCTTTAGTGGAGGATTAACCCATTACCCAATAAATACGCCTTTTTACGCCTTTAATTTATTCCTTCACTCAAGAAGATACTCCCAATTTATGCAATATATATTATAAGAAATATTTTCTAAATTCTAGCAGATGGTAGCTTAAAGCAGGCTGAAAGTAAAGCAGAATGTGCCTTAGGCACATTCTGCTTTACTTTCAACCTACTTTAAGTGGTCACATATCTTTAAAGCTAGAAACAGGCTATGGGGTAATGGGTTAAATGTAATGTGCTCAGAGGAGCTTCTATGGGAGAAAGGATTAACACATACCAATGATTGTCAAATGGACTCGTCCATTATCTGAGGTATAAAAGGCATAACCCATTGCCTCAGAAATACGCCTTTTTACGCCTTTGATTTATTCCTCCACTTAAAAAAGAATTCCAAATTATACAGTAATGAATATGTATGATAGAAAATATTTTCTATATTCTAGCAGATGGTAGCTTAAGGCACATTCTTCTTTACTTTTAACCTGCTTTAAGTGATCATCTATCTTCAATACTGGAAATAGGCTATAGGGTAATGGGTTAAATCGACTTTCAAGGGATTTAAAGGTATGACAACCAGTGCAGACCCTGATCAAATGGTTCCCTCAGGAAACCTCTGATCAGGGTCTACACTGTTTACAAAGGGTTGATACACCAGATGGTTGGTCCTTTCTTCCACAACCCTGTTACCTGTTTCTTCATGTTAACCCATTACCCCATAAAATATGCCTTTTACGCCTTTAATCTATTCCTCAAAGGAAGAAAAAAGTTCGAATTTATACAGATGTGAATATGGTACCATAGGTAATATTTTCCATATCCTATCAGATGGTAGCTTAAAGCAGATCTGATGGTAGCTTAAAGTACGCTTAAAGTAAAGCAGAATGTACCTGCTTTAAGTGGCCCCTGTCTTCAAAATTAGAAACAGGCTATATTGTATAGTGAATTCACAATGAGAACTATGTAGTAAAGACTAGTGTTAGTTAACCATTTCTGCAGCTTCAGATAAGGGGAATATTTCAAAAACTAAAATCTTTATTTTGGCATTAAACCCTAAACGGTTCTAATGAGTAGTTACACCTTAGGTTTGGTGCTGAAATGAGTGAGACGATAATAGGATTTGTTCATTTTACTCCTTTATTTGGAGCCCTGCATTTCACTCATACTAGCTGTTGGTGTTTACAATGTTCTGGATCCATATCAAAGTAATAGCTCGATGTCTTATAAAAATCTGTTTTAACCCTTAGCCTGCCACGCACGACTATAGCTCCATATGCAAACAGCTTGGATCCGGATGAGACGCCGAGTAACTCGGCGTCTCATCCGGATCCAAGCTGTTTGACACTCGGACAACATTTTCAGCAATTTTGAGCAACTTTGAAGCACTTTGAAACTTGAAGCAGACGAGAAATATAGCAGACGACAATTTATTTGGCGGGCTAAGGGTTAACCCATTACCTCATTAATACGCCTTTTTACCCCTTTGATTATTTCCTTCACTGAAGAAAATAGTTTTATACAGTCAAGATTATGTTCCAGAAGAAATATTTTCTATATCGAAGAAGATAGTTGCTTTTTAAACAGGTTGAAAGTAAAGTAGAATATGTCTTAAGGCGCATTCTGCTTTACTTTCGACTTGCTTTAAGTGGTCACCTGTCTTCAATTCTGCCACTGCTAACATTGTAAACTCAGATCATTGTTGGACATGCAGCCTGGGACTTGGGTCTACACTGTTTGCATAGTCTATTCACTGGCAACATTAGTTTTGCAGCTGATCTAGATCTGGATCTACACTGTATTCAATATTTGCTGGATTGTTTTCTTCATAAAATGTGAAAGTAATGAAGTATAACTGCATGTGCTTGAGAGGTTGCATGGGATATTGTTTGCTTATTTTGTTTTGTTTTGCTCAATTTATGTTGCTAGTTCTGCTAGGGGTATATATACATATGGGTTGGGTTTGGATATAAATCAGGGCTCCAGATAAGATGGAGTAAATCTAACAAATTCAACATTTTCTCACTTATTTCAGCATCAAATCCTATGGTGTTACTACTCGTTAGAATCGTCTCGATGAGACGATTCTAATGAGTAGTGACACCATAGGGTTTAAATCAGAAATAAAGATTTCAGTTTTTGAAATACGCCCCTTATCTGGAGCCCTGATTGTCTTGAAGAGACAACTGTATTGAGTAGTCACACCATAGAGTTTGGTGGAGACATACATTTTCTTTGATAAAGGCTTATAGAGGTTGATATATTACAAAGTGCCAAGGTGAGCTATTAGGATCACTGGGTGTCTGTCTGTTCACAATCGTTTGTTAACATTCTAATGGTTACAAATTTCATTTAATCTACATGAAACTTACTCAAAATGTTTGCCTCATTGATTTCTGGATGAAATTCTAATGCGGGTCATTTAGGGTAAAACACTAGGTCACTAGGTCAAATCATAGAAAAACATTGTTAACACTCTAGAGGATACAAATCTCATTAGATCCCAATGAAACTTGGTCAAAATGTTTGACTCATTGATTTCTAGATCAAGTATAAATATGGGTCATGTTCTGTCAAAAACTAGGTCACTAGGTCATATCATAAAAATACGTTGTAAACACCAGAGGCAGCAGGCTACACATCTCATTAGGTCTGACTGAAACTTGGTCAAAATGTTGGCTTTATTAATATCTAGGTCATGTTTAAATGTGGGCCATGTTGGGTCAAAAACAAGGTCACTAGGTCAAATTATGAAAATATGTATACATTGTTAACCCTCTAGAAGCTACATTTCTCATTTGATCTTGATGAAACTTGCTCAAATTGTTTGCCTCATTAAAATCTAGGGCAGGGTTGAATGTGTGTCATGTTTGTTCAAAACCTATGTCACTATAGGTCAGTTTTTACATGGTGTATCAGGTAAGGGATATAAAGCCATAGTGGCCCTTGTTGAAATACTCTTTATTGAGAGCTCTGACAAATGAGATGATAATAATGAATAGTTACTTCAGGAGAAAATGTTGGAAAATAGGTTTTCTCATATCACGCATAAGCAAATGCTTTAAGACATGTTTTGAGCTGACACAATTGTTTGTTTCTATTTTCAGCTGTGAGAAATGACAGAAACAAGAAGAAAAAAGACAAAAAAGAGAGCCAGTCTCCGTCCCCCGAGGATTCACAGACCGTCACAGATGAAGAGTTGAAGTTACTCGAGGTAGGTGGAAATTCATATTGGGCAGGGCTGCCATTTCTCAGGATTTTTCCGAAATATTCCGATTTTAATTCCAGCAAGTGGTAGCTTAAATCAGGCTTAAAGTAAAGAACAATTATGGCAGCCCTGTATGATTTTTACCAACATTTTCTGCTTCATGCAGGGCTCCAGATAAGAGGGAGTAAACCAAACAAATCCCTCATTTTCTCATTAGCTCACCTGGCACGAAGTCTGTCCGTCCGAGCGCACAAAAGGTCCTTTGTTGGGTAGGGAGAACAATAGATTCCATTCATTCCGTGATTGCCCTATTGTTATTGTTGGGTATTTTAGTGTACTGTTGGGTACTTTTAAACAAAAAATATACCCAACAAATGTCCAACTGTGAGAACGTCCGTCCGTCTGTCTGTCTGTCCGTTCACAATTGTTCGATAACACTCTAGCGCCTACAAATTTCATCCGATCTTCATGAAACTTCATGACAATGTTTGTCTTGATGAACTCTAGGCCAAGTTGGAATGTGGGTCATGTCAGGTCAAAAACTAGGTCACTAGGTCAAATCATAGAAAAACCTTGTTAACACTCTAGAGGCTACAAATCTCAATGGATCTTAATGAAACTTGGTCAGAATGTTTGCCTCATTGATATCTAGGTCAAGTTCGAATGTGGGTTATGTCCGGTCAAAAACTAGGTCATTAGGTCAAATCATAGAAAAACCTCGTTAACACTCTAGAGGCTACAAATCTCTATCGATCTTAATGAAACTTAGTCAGAATGTTGGCCTCATTGATATCTAGGTCAAGTTTGAATATGGGTCATGTCCGGTCAAAAACTAGGTCACTAGGTCAAATCATAGAAAAACCTTGTTAACACTCTAGAGGCTACAAATCTCAATGGATCTATATGAAACTTGATCAAAATGTTTGTCTTGATGAAATCTAGGTCAAGTTTGAATGTGGGTTATGTCCAGTTAAAAACTAGGTCACTAGGTCAAATCTTAGAAAAACTTTGTTAACACTCTAGAGGCTACAAATCTTATTGGATTTTAATGCAACTTAGTTAGAATGTTTGCCCAATTGATATCTAGGTCAAGTTCGAATATGGGTCATGTTGGGTCAAAAACTAGGTCACTAGGCCAAATCATAGAAAAACAGTGTTAACCCTCTAGAGTCTACAAATCTCGTTAGATCTGAATGAAATATTTTCAGAATGTTTGCGACATCAAATCTAGGTCAAAATCAAATGTGGATTGTGTCTGGTCAAAAACTAGGTCACTAGGTCAAATTATAGAAAAATCTTGTTAACACTCTAAAGGTTGATTGTGGGTCGTGTCCATTCATAATCTAGGTCACTATAGGTTAATTTTACATGGTGAACCAGGTGAGCGATTTAGGGCCATGGTGGCCCTTGTTTATTTTAGCACCAAATCCTATGGTGTTACTACTCATTAGAATCGTCTCCTCGTTTAAAGCAGAAATAAAAATTTTAGTTTTTAGCTCACCTGAGCTAGCTCAGGGTGAGCTTTTGCAATCCTTGAATGTCCGTCGTCCGTCGTGCGTCGTCCGTCGTCAACAATTTTAGTGTTTACACTCTAGAGGCCACAATATTTATCCAATCTTTCTCAAACTTGCTCAGATGGTATATTGCCATAAGAGCTCGGATGAGTTCTATTATGGTTGAAATCGGACAAATAGGTCATGAGTTATCTTCCTTTGAATTGCTGAAAATGCCATATTTAACAGTGTTTACACTCTAGAGGCCACAGTATTTATCCAATCTTTCTAAAACTTGTCCAGATTGTATATTACCATAAGAGTTCGGAAGAGTTCAATTTTGGTTGAAATCGGGTAAATAGATCAAGAGTTATCTACCTTTGAATTGCTGAAAATGCCATATTTAACGGTGTTTACACTCTAGAGGCCACAGTATTTATCCAATCTTTCTAAAACTTGCCCAGATTGTATATGACGATAATAGTTCAGATGAGTTTGATTATGGCTGAAATCAGATTTATAGGTCGATAGTTATCTACCTTTGAATTGCTGAAAATTCCATATTTAACGATATTTACACTCTAGAGGCCACAAATTTTATCCAATCTTTCTCAAACTTACTCAGATTGTATATTACCATAAGACTTCAGATGAGTTTAATTATGGTTGTAATCAGATCAATAGGTCAAGAGTTATCTACCTATGAATTGCTGAAAATGATATATTTAACAGTGTTTACGCTCTAGAGGCCACAATATTTATCCCAGCTCTCTCAAACTTGCGCAGATTGTATATGACCATAAGAGTTCATCAAAGAGTGATTATGGTTGGAATCGGACAAATAGATCAAGAGATATCTACCTTTGAATTGCTGAAAATGCCATATTTTACAGCGTTTACACTCTTGCAACCACAGTTTTCAATGGATTTTGATTATACTTGTACACAAAAGATGTAGCTATACGTTCTCGAAGGAGTGCAATTATTGTTGAAATGTAATCATTGTGGCAATAGTTACCTGCCCTTGATATACTTTGAAATGCTAGAAAAAGGCTTCATTTCGATCAGTATTGTTTAGGCTCTAGTTATTTGCCTTTGATGTACTCTACTATACTATAGTAGGTCAACAAACGTGAAAGGATTTAGAATAAAACGGGTGAAATTCAAAGGTAAAGCTATCGGGTTTCATTACAAATGGTGAGCGATATCAGGGCCTTCAGGCCCTCTTGTTGAAATACTCCCCCTTATCTGGAGCCCTGTTCATGTCTACACCAAACCCTTTAGTGTGACTACTCTTCAAGACAATTCTAATTAGACCATAGATGGCAGAGCCGGACATTTAACTGTTTGTTGTTTAACTAACAAACAAAACAAACCATAGGTTTAATTGCCTAGGCTCAAATATGACCAATCAAATGCTTGAGAATGATTTCAGACTAAACTTGAAAGGTTCATAAGCAATAATCGTGGATTTACCATGGCATGTTTGTATAACAGAGACGACATTGTACCTCTATAGAATGCTTACACAAGTAAGTTACAGAACATTTATTATGCTCGCAAGGCCACATATTCCAGAGACGACATTGTACCTCAGTGTTTGTATGTTACATGTTTGTATGTTACAGGATATTTATGATACTCACAAGGTCACGTATTCCAGAGACGAAATTGTACCTCTGTGTTTGTATAACATGTTAGTATGTTACATGTTTGTATGTTACAGGATATTTATGATGCTCACAAGGCCACATATTCCAGTGACGACATTGTACCTCAGTGTTTGTATGTTAAATGTTTGTATGTTACAGGATATTTATGATGCTCACAAGGTCACATATTCCAGAGACGAAATTGTACCTCTGTGTTTGTATAACATGTTAGTATGTTCCATGTTTGTATGTTACAGGATATTTATGATGCTCACAAGGCCACGTATTCCAGAGACGACATTGTCCTCTGTGTTTGTATAACATGTTAGTATGTTACATGTTTGTATGTTACAGGATATTTATGATGCTCGCAAGGCCACATATTCCAGAGACGACATTGTACCTCAGTGTTTGTATGTTACATGTTTGTATGATACAGGATATTTATGATGCTCACAAGGTCACGTATTCCAGAGACGAAATTGTACCTCAGTGTTTATATGTTACATGTTTGTTTGTTACAGGATATTAATGATGCTCACAAGGCCACGTATTCCAGAGACGACATTGTACCTCAGTGTTGTACCTCAGTGTTTGTATGTTACATGTTTGTATGTGTCAGGATATTTATGATGCTCACAAGGCCACATATTCCAGAGACGACATTGTACCTCAGTGTTTATATGTTACATGTTTGTATGTTACAGGATATTTATGATGCTCACAAGACCACGTATTCCAGAGACGACATTGTACCTCAGTGTTTATATGTTACATGTTTGTATGTTACAGGATATTTATGATGCTCACAAGGCCACATATTCCAGAGACGACATTGTACCTCAGTGTTTGTATGTTACAGAACATTTGTTATGCTCGCAAGGCGACATATTCCAGAGACGACATTGTACCTCTGTGTTTGTATAACATGTTAGTATGTTACATGTTTGTGTGTTACAGGATATTTATGATGCTCACAAGGCCACGTATTCCAGAGACGACATTGTACCTCAGTGTTTGTATGTTACATGTTTGTATGTTACAGGATATTTATGATGCTCACAAGGCCACGTATTCAAAAGACGACATTGTACCTCAGTGTTTGTATGTTATATGTTTGTATGTTACAGGATATTTATGATGCTCACAAGGCCATGTATTCCAGAGACGACATTGTACCTCAGTGTTTGTATGTTATATGTTTGTATGTTACAGGATATTTATGATGCTCACAAGGCGACATTTTCCAGAGACGACATTGTACCTCAGTGTTTGTATGTTACATGTTTGTATGTTACAGGATATTTATGATGCTCACAAGGCCACGTATTCCAGAGATGACATTGTACCTCTGTGTTTGTATAACATGTTAGTATGTTACATGTTTGTATGTTACAGGATATATATGATGCTCACAAGGCCACATATTCCAGAGACGACATTGTACCTCAGTGTTTGTATGTTACATGTTTGTATGTTACAGGATATTTATGATGCTCACAAGGCCACATATTCCAGAGACGACATTGTACCTCAGTGTTTGTATGTTACATGTTTGTATGTTACAGGATATTTATGATGCTCACAAGGCCACGTATTCCAGAGACGACATTGTACCTCTATCACCATTAAACCTCAACAGCGTTAAATTGGCAGCTCTCTCAGACAACTGTAAAGATCGCAAGGAAAAAGACTCAAAAAGTGAACCCAACTTCTCAGGTGTTGACATAAATAGCAAGGTAAGCTTGAAATATTACTTAACAACCCAGCTAGGGCTTCAGATATGGGGAGTATTGCAAAAACTAAAAGCTTTTTGCTTCATTTACCCATCACCCCATAGACTGTTTCTAGCATTGAAGATAAGTGACCACTTAAAGCAGGTTGAAAGCAAAGCAGAATGCGCCTTAAGGCGCATTCTGCTTTACTTTCAGCCTGCTTTAAGCTCCCATCTGCTATAATACTGAAAATATTTCTTATAGAAGATGTCTTCAGTGGAGGAATAAATGAAAGGCGTAAAAAGGCGTATTTATGGGGTAATGGGTTGAACCTTATGGTATCAGTAGTAATACCATAGAGTTTGGTGCTGACATGAGTAGTAATAATAAAAATAATAATAATGATAAAGACTTTATTTCAAGAGGGTAACACAATTAGATCAAACAAGCAACTAATCTCCCTTGTGGTCCTTGAGTGAGAAATTGTTGAATTTATTCAGTTTACTCCTATCATTGGGAGCCCTGGCCCCGAGGTTATAAAGCGTTTTAGTTGAGCGTGAGTGTGTTCCCACGCATTTGATTGGTCAGATTTGAGCCTAGGCTCAAATCTGACCAATCAAATGCTTGGGAACGAGTTTAGAGTTAGACACAAGTCAAAAGCTTTATAACCTCGGAGCCTGGTTTATGCTATAAGACACTGCAATGTTTTTGTCCATACAGCAGATTATTTCAAATGAATTAGCAATCAGTGCAGACCCTGATGAGACACCGCAATTTTCAGTGTCTTATCAGGGTCTGCACTATTTGCTCATCTCTACTTTTGTACACAATAGGCAGTTTTGGGTGAAGCCCTTTTAGTAACTATGGAGTAAAATGTTAAATGGACATAGTAGAAGGGTTCTACTGTAGAAGGGTTAGACCCATGCACAGTGATTTGCCCAAGTTGATAAACTTCTATTCTAACACACTTCGCACACGCCCCTATATAAACAAAGAACGAACGTTTCAGTGTTTGAATTTTCAAAAGAACACTTACACGCGGAACGTTCTAACGTGACGTCGAATGGCTTCGAAAATGCGTACGCCAAGAAATGTAGCGCCGTTGCTTCTGTGCAAATTAAGGTTAAACTATGTGTTAGAATCGAAATAATAAATTAATACCAGTGTTTTATCTAACAATCGAACACTGGTAGTCGTTGAGATGCTTGTAATGAAACCACTCGGCCTTAAGGCCTCATGATTAAATTACTACGCATCTCAACTCCTACTAGTGTTCGATTGCATTATAAAACACTGGTATAAATTTATTATTTCTTAACTGTAATATCACATTTATATGTCTATTCATAATTCAGAGCTCCAGATAAGCAGAGTATTTCAAAAACGAAAATCTTTATTTCTGCATAAAACCCTATGGTGTCACCACTCATTAGAATCGTCTCTAAGTGACGATTCTAATGAGTAGTTACACCATAGGATTTGGTGCCAAACTGAGTGAGAAAATGTTGGATTTGTTTGGAAAACTCCCTCTTATCTGGAGCCCTGTAGTCATATGTACACTTAATATGTGTGTATAAACTTACAATGCATATATTCTGTATTGCAGGATGACAAGAAGGAATTGACACCTGAAAGCATTATGTTGTGGGAGAAAATTACGGAGCTTTCATCTCGGGGCATTATTAAAATCGTTGACTTTGCTAAAAAGATTCCAGGATTTTTAGGGCTATCCACTTCAGACCAAATAACCTTGCTGAAGGCTGCCTGTCTTGAAATAATGGTAAAGTATTATTTATCACATAATTTGCAGTCTGGGAGTTGCATAAAGCGATTGTATAAATATCGTAATCCACTAGTGGAATATCGTTTTTTGGGCTCCGGCCCAACTTGTTCGTCCACAAGCGCTGCATGTAGCAGGACACCAAATGACGTCATTTGCTATGACGTAAACAATGTTATGTTTTGGCAGAAAATCTTTATAGCAGAGGTAGTGTCTACAAACTACAGCTGCAACTATGTTAATTGTTGCTTAAACTTGTTATGTGATAAATAGAATCTCATATTCATGCTCTTTATTTATCATTTTAAATAAAACTCGTTGACTAAAATGAATATGACGCTCGCCAAGGCTCGCATCATATTATTTTAGACAACTAGTTTATTAAAAATGATAAATAATGAGCACTCATACAAGATCCTCTATTTACGCCTTTCATTTATTCCTCCATTGAAGAAAATAGTCCCACTTAAAACGGTCAAGAATATATTACATGAAAAATGGTTTCTTTATTCTAGCAGATTATAGCTTAAAGCAGGCTGAAAATAAAGCAGAATGTGCCATAAGGCACATTCTGCTTTACTTTCAACCTGTTTTAAGTGGTTACCTATCTTCAACACCAGAAACAGGCTATGGGGTTAAACACCAGAAACAGGCTATGGGGTTAAACACCAGAAACAGGCTATGGGGTAATGGGTTAATGTTCAATAATACACATTATAACATCACTACAGGAACCTCCTGCATGACTTTTGCCCTGCATTAACCTGCCACCTGTCAGGTTTACTACAACTATATTGTATTTTAATGGTCGCTTAACCCCATAGCCTGTTTCTAGTTCTATAGAAAGATGATCACTTACACTTAAAGCACTGCTTTAAGTTATTATCTGCTAGGATACAGAAAAAGTTCTTATAATACTTATGCATGACTGTATAAAGTGGAATTATTTTCTTCAGCGGAGGCATAAATTCAAGGCGTAAAAATGCATATTTATGGGGTAATGGGTTAATTTAACTGTTCTGTAGATCTAGATTTCTGGGCCCTTTTCATAAAACTTTCTACGACAAAAAAGGTTGATTCCAAAGAGATGTCACAAGACAGGATTAGATGGAGAAATAAATAAAACTGTATACTTTTATAATCTGACTTATGACAACATTTGTTGTACAAAGTTGTATGAAACAGGCGTCTGTTCCTTATTGTAGATTCTACGTCTGAGTTCACGCTATGACCTAGAGTCAGATACTATGGTGTTCAGCGGAGGGGTGAAGGTCACGAGGTCACAGCTCCAGTCGGCAGGGTTCGGGTCACTAACTGATACTATATTTAGATTTGCCCGATCTTTGCGAGAAATGGATGTGGATGAGATGGAACTAGCCACTTTGTGTTGTATATGTCTTATAAGTGGAGGTAAGGAGATGAAATTTATATCTCAAGCAAAATGAGTCAGTATGAGGCTATTGCGCAATGAGTCAATATGAGTCAGTATGGCTTAATGGGTAAACCCATTAAGCCATACTGACTCATATTGACTCATTGTGCAATAGCCTCATACTGACCCATTTTGACACACTTTAACCCACTAGCTTGTCTTGAGATAAGCATTGATAATTGTTTATGGCTTATGAGTTAATGAATTAACGCTTTACTTCATAGATATTTACCTATTTAATTTTTTATACACTTGAAATATATTAGCTATATTCTGGTAGCTTAAAGCAGGCTGACAGTAAAGCAGAATTCACCTTAAGGCACATTCTGCTTTACTTTTAACCTGCTTTAAGGTGTTACCTGATTTTTGGAATAAAGGTTTAAGGTAATCCACCCCTACTGGCATGGTACAGATGGTCATTTGACAAGAATGGCTGATCAATCAACATATACTACGATAAATGACCTGATCTCATTTGGGGCATTGAAATCTTTTTTTCTGTATAAAACCCTATGTTGTCATTACTCATTAGAATCGTCTCAAAGAGACGATTCTAATGAGTAGTAACACCACAGGATTTGGTGCTAAAATGAGGGAGAAAATGTTTGATTTGTTCAGTTTACTCCCTCTTATCTGGAGCCCTGAGTGAACTTTAACTTGTCCCTGCATGCACTACCCCAGGGCTCCAGATAAGAGGGAGTTATTTTAACAAATCAAACATTTTCTCACTCATTTCAGCACCAAATCCTATGGTGTTACTACTCATTAGAATCGTCTCAAAGAGACGATTCTAATGAGTAGTGACACCATAGGGTTTAATTCAGAAATAAAGATTTTAGTTTTTGAAAAACTACCCTTATCTGGTGCACTACCCATTGGCACTAGTAATTGCAAACACTTGATCCTTATAGGAATCCAGGTAACTTGAGGTCTGATCAGGATTCAAACTGTTCCACATTAAATAATTACTAAGAACCACCCAAACTAGTCAAAAATGGACCTGACCGTGTAGGAAATTAGTAGCATCCATTGAAACTTTCAGAGGTTAATGAGTTAATTGCTACAAGATTGACAATAAAATAAGTTTTGATAGAATAGTATGATATATTTACAGTAAAACCTCAGTTACCTGTTAACTATGACTCTTAAATTGACAATGGTATAACTTTTGATAGAAAATAATATATTTACAGTAAAACCTCTTAATTATGACCACTAAATTGACATTGATATCAGTTTTGATAGAAAAATTTAAACGGAATATCACCACAGTGTGTGATCCGGGCTAGTATTCGTTGGCTGTGTTTTCGCCTCTCGTGTGATCTGGAATACACAGCCAAGTCGAACTGATACAAGAGCCCGGATCACACACTGTGGTGATGTTCCTTTTATTATATACCTTATTTCAATTTATTTATTTTCTATAAAATTTCATTTAAAGTAGCTTAAAATCGGGACTATATCTGCGAAACACTATATATTCAACCGAATAACCTTATGCATATGTTAAACCGCTGGTGCGTATTAATACATAATGACTTTTTTTTTGTAGAAGTCCGCCATTTTTTTATCGGCTCGATTGAGCAGTGTTTTTTCTCAAATTACCTTAATTTAAGCGTATTAGAGTATGACTTGAACTATTTTAAGCTTAATTCTATTTGGAAGTTCCCGTAATTACTTTTCATTCCTTCCATTTTCTCTTTTGTTTGACAGCAGACGGTGAAAACATAAGCAAGTTCAAGGTCTTCTTGTTATTAAAAATAGCATCAAAATGGGGAATTCCGAAACGTCACGCGCACCTGTTCTTTATATACATCGATTGTGTATAACTTGTGTAGCATAAAAGTAGTCCCGGCAATAGCGTGTAGCATATATGCCATCTGATACAGACCATCTGATACGGAAAAAGATTGTGGGGCTTGTATTTGCCTGTTTTGTAGATAGGTATATAAACGGAATATTATTATACTTTGCATATCTTATGCACCTGATCACTCGAGTTGTGTGTGTAAAGGCTATATCCAACGAGACCGAAGGTCGAGTTGGATATAGCCTTTACACACACAACGAGAGTGATCCGGTACATAAGATATGCAAAGTATAGTAATGTTCCTTTTATTATATACCTCTTATAATTTAAAATGAAAAACGATAGAAATGTTTCGAGCGTTACTATAAATAAACGGGATTTCCCATACGTCACACTTCGGGGAATGGCGCGTGAAAGTAAATACTCGCTATTACGACCACTAAAACGAATGCTAATTGATTAAATAATAGAGAGGTGACAGCTTAAAGCAAGGTGACAGTGAAACAGAAAGCTCCTAAAGGAGCTTTCTGTTTCACTGTCACCTTGCTTTAAGCGGTCACCTACCGTAAACACCCTAATACTTAACAAAATTTAGTGGTCGTAATAGAGAGGTTTTACTGTAGTTCCGAACTTCCGACTACACAGTAAACGTTCTTTTCCCATTACACAAGGTACATGGGTAATACGGAATTTTCAATCCGTCAAGGTGTATTTGTTCGATAAAATACAGAAATATTTCGGGCAGAACATTGATAGGTATATAATAAAATAAGATATATTTACAGTAAAACCTCTTAATTATGACCACTAAATGTTGATGATTATAAGGTTTTTATGACAGGTTACTGCTTTAAGCAAAGTGATAGTAAAGCATTAGATGGCAGCTTAGAGCTTTCTGTTAAGTTTAACCCATTTGTGCCCACGATCCCTTATATGGGACATAGGCAAACAGTGTAGACTCTGATCAGACGCGGCGTCTGATCAGTCTACACTGTTTGCTGATAGGAATTTCAATATAAAACAAAATGAAAATGAAAATTTTGACCAGGCATCCCTTTGATAAAAAATGGACTTATCCAATATATAAACATGGAAGAATCTGCTGGGCACAAATGGGTTAAGCAGTCACCTGAACCTGATACAACCAATCTTTGTAGTGGTCATAGCGATGGCTGTGGTCTGAAAATACTTCAGTGTCGTTGTTGTTGTTTTTTCAGACCGCTCAGGTTTAGAGGCTCCAGAAGGGATAGAGGGAATGCAGGAACCAATTTTAGAAGCTCTTAAACATTATGTTAAATCTCGACGAAAAGAACAGCCTCAGGTGTACGCCAAAATGCTGATGAAAATAACGGATCTCAGGAGTATAAGTGTGAAAGGTGAGATTACATCACTGATATAGCCCATTGCTCTCAGGGTTCCAGATAAGAGGGAGTTATCATAACAAATCCAGCATTTTCTCACTCATACTGAACTAAATCCTATTGTGTTACTTCTCATTAGAATCGTCTCTTTGAGACGATTCTAATGAGTAGTGACACCATAGGGTTTAATATAGAAATTAAGATTTTAATTTGTTAAATACTCCCCTTATCGGGAATCCTGGCTCTATAAAAATGCCTTTTTATGCCTCTTAGATGATCAGTCAGGGGCATACTGTTTTACCCCTGTCTGTCTGTCTGTTTGTTCGTTCATCTGTTCATTCATTAATTTGTTCGTTCATTCGTCCGTTCCACACACAGTACACACTTTGTCCGGCTAACTTCACCTACAGTTTTCAAGCTACAACCTTGTAACTTGTCAGAGTGTTTGCACATGCACCATAGATGTACATGTTAACAGGATTTTTATCTGCTTAAATTTTTTCACAAAATTGCAGTCAGTTGAACTTAGTCAAATTTGCAAGGGCATCATATTTGTCTTACAGACAGTTATCCTTATTAGTAAACCACCTCTGTTTCTACACTTAGGAAAGTTGTCCCTAACTATCTTTCCTCCCTGAAACTTTAAATGGACAATTCCAGTTTCCATTTTAGTCTAGTCCATTTCTGACATTTAAGGGTTGTTTATGTCAATGCTTCGCATTATGACAAATAGTGAAGAACCAGATCAGAGGGCTCCGTAAGGAGCCCTCTGATATGGGTATTCACTGTTTGCATAGGACAGGTGCACTATTCACATGTAATTTGTTTGAAAAGGATGCCTATATGCGGGACTGGGGTTCAAAGGGTTAACATAATACTCACAAGGTATTTCCAATATTGTTCCATTTGGTAATTTTAAATTATGCAGGTTGAAAGTAAAACAGTGTGTGCCTTAGGGTGCATTCTGCTTTAGTTTCAACCTGTTTTAACTTTGAAATACAAATATGTTTGAGTTGTCATCTTTAGGGTTGTTTGTATTTTGCTTTTCAAAGCTGCGTTATTCACCAGTGTGAATACTTTATCTCTGCTTTCAACAAGAGATTGTTTACCCTGATTTTCACCATGGCATGATGCAGAAATATTAAAAAAAATATTTTTGAAATACTCCCATTATCTGGAACAATTAACCTTAACCAATTTACTTTAATTTCACTTTGTTCGGTTCTAACCTTTATTTAAGTGCTGATTGTTGTTTTACCTTTGTTTATCTTCTATTCCAGGTGCTGAACGAGTTTTACATCTAAGACTTGAAATGCCTGGGGAGTTGCCTCCCTTGATCATAGAAATGTTGGACAGAACAGAAAATGTGTGTATACCTTAAAAACCTGTGGCTTAATTCTAGTTTAATTCGAGGGAATAATTAATGTGTATTCACGACCCTGGACAGCCGCGTTTACTGGTGTCAGGAAGGAAATATGTCAAGAAGGATTTACAAAGTCCTGGATTCAGTGTTTGGAGACCAAGATAAGAGTGTTATGTGAAAAACCCTTTATATCACACAAGCCTCTTTGGACACCTACATTGATTCCTGACCAACCAGACTTTTGGTGTCCTCTATCAAGCCTCTTGAAAGTGTACTCAACCTGGCAAGTCTATTGTTATTATATTGTGGGTAGCATAAAGCAAAATGAAAGTAAAGCAGAAAGCTCCTTTTGGAGCTTTCTGCTTTACTTTCATCTTGCTTTAAGCAGCAACCTGCCTTAAATACAGGGATATAGATGATTTGTGTTGAAGGCCATGGAGGAATACATTAGAGGAAGAATTTGGAGGAATTATTACAGCTAGATGCAGGGCTCCAGATAAGAGGTAGTTATTTCAACAAATCCAACATTTTCTCACTCTTTTAAGCACCAAATCCTATGGTGTTACTACTCATTAGAATCGTCTCGAAGAGACGATTCTAATGAGTTGTGACACCATAGGGTTTAATTCAGAAATAAAGATTTTAGTTTTTGAAAAACTACTCTTATCTGGTGCTCTGTAGATGATTCTTGAAAAAAGAAGAGACTTGTACATCACTTGGAGATACGGAAGTGGGGATTGATATGTGAATATTTCCTGGTTGGAATTAAACATGGAACCAAATCTAGTGACTGCCATATTTACTGTCAGATTATTTTAAACTGGCACATCAAGGAAACCCTTCCCTCCCTGTAACTTCAAATGGGCAATTCCAGTTTTCTATTTAGTCTAGTCCATGTTTGACTATATAGAGTTGGTTTTGTCCATGTATTGCGATATAACAAACAGTGCATACCCTGACCAGAGGTCTCCTTTAGGAACCCTTTGATCTGTGTCTACATGAGCCCGCTGATCAAGCTCATCACTGTTTGCATGAGACAAGTGTACTCTTCACAGGTACACTGTTTATATATAGGACAGGTATATGAATGACCAAGGAACATTAAGCATCTGATGTTAAACCATACTGAACAAATATGTATTGGTCTATTCACAGTCCTATCGCCATTCTTTAGCCTATAAACTGAAGTTGTCCATTACAAGATGAGACTGTAGAACAGTCCACGTGTCAATCAAAGGAGCTTTGATTGCCACCAAAAGCACAATGATATTTAACGTAAACCATATTTCAGGGATTTTTATCTGCTACAAATGGTGTTTGCTCTGGATTTTACACGAGTTGATAATAAATGAGGAATATGACTTTTATATTACAGTGGATAAACATGATTCTTACAAATTTAATTCTTTGCATGCTTGGTAATCTTTTCTGTCTCCAACAATAGTTATTGTCTTCTGCTATTGTTCCAAACATAGAACTTTCTTAATTTCTTTTCAAAAAAGGGTCAGTGTCAAACCATTTGGATCAAGATGAGACACCATGTTACACGGCGTCTCATCTGGATCCAAACTGTTTGCATAGGTAATCCCAGTAGGACAATATATCTGCCGATGGCATGTAAAAGTGGAGACAATTTCAATGTATTTTAAGCTAAGTATAAAGCAGTTTGAAGTCTGAGCAGACGCTGAGTTACGCAGCATCTGATCTGGATCCAAACTGTGTGCAATCGACAAAGGGAAAACATCTTAATTGGGAAAGAATCATGTTTTGCCCTCTGTTTGTATGTTTTTTCTCGACTTTTAGAAGAGGTTTGAGAGTTCATCAACCTTGAACAAGTCATAAGCTAAAAGAGATGAGTGTATATCTGTGATAAAAGTGTTTATTGAGAAAATGGTTTGGAGAATATATATTCAAGGGAAGCTACTCTGATATGTTAACAAGGGATGCTACTCTGTAATGAAATAGCCAAGAGTAGATTCCCTTGTACTGTTATAAAGTGGTAAGTGGGTAATATGATACAGCATAACCATGCTATTGCAACCAAACAAAACAAACTTTTTGATGTTTATAGCTCTAAATATTCATGCATTTCACACGGCCTATGATGTATATCTATAATCTGACAATAACACTGACTTATATTGAGAAAATCACAAAGAGTGCAGATTAATGATGTCTTAAGAAATCAGTGCAGACCCTGATCTCGGTTTACACTATTTTCAAAACTCTGATTTGGATAAACACTGTTTTTAAAAGAGCATAAATTTTCAATGATATAATATAGAAAATATACTTATATACAGGAGAATGATTAAGAGCTGTTGCTTCTAAATTCAATACGTAATAACTAGGAACATCTAGCATCAACTAGTCATCTGCCTAATGCTATCATTGGTCAGTGTTTTGATTGGCTATAATTGGTCAATGTTTTGATTGGTTATAATTGGTCAGTGTTTTGATTGGTTATAATCGGTCTGAATTTTGATTTGTTATAATAAGTCAGTGTTTTGATTGGTTATAATTGGTCAGTTTTTTGATTGGTTATAATTTGTCAATATTTTGATTGGTTATAATTGGTCAATTTTGATTGGTTATAATTTGTCAGTATTTTTGATTGGTTACACTAGTTGGGTTTTACTATTTTGTTAACCCACAATTTAATTCTGCAGCATTATGAACTTAATGTGATTTTCCTAGTGTGAATTTACACACATCTGATTGTTAACCCTTTCTGCCATAGAAGTCCATAAAACTAACTCACTAAATTGCATGTGGAAGGTTATACACAAGCATTGTGTTTAAACCCATTACCCCATAGCCTGTTTCTAGTTTCAAAGACAGGCAACCACTTAAAGCAGATTGAAAGTAAAGTGGAGTGCTCCTTTAGGAGCATTCTGTTTTACTTTCAACCTGAATTAAGAAATCATCTGTTTTCAAAACTAGGAACATGCTATAGGTTGATGGGTTAAGTAAGACAGGGAAGACCCGCTTTAAGGGGCTTATAAAGTATAATAGGTAAATGTGTTCTATGGTGCTTTTATGAGAAAAGGACTGATAAAATCTGTAAATATTTGCTTTGTTTGATTAACAGATAACCTAAAATACAAGCTAGTTTGCCCAATTTTGCTCAAAGTAAGCATCACTACCATTTATAATTTTCAGAGCTTCCCTTTTGCCAATCAAATAACTGTAAGAACTTCTGAAAAGACAGAACTTCTAAACAGACATTCAATGCTAGAATAGTGTAGGCTTAAAAGCTTCTAAATTGCCTAGACTTTAAGCAATTTGATTTACTGAAACATCAATATTATTGTCAAACAATTTGGATCTTGGTCAGATGCCAAGTTACTTGAACTCTGTTCAGGATCCAAACTGTATACAAATAGCAGTGAAGGATACCTGGACAGGGTCTACACTGTTTGTGATTCTTGAATTAAATGACCAACCCTCAAGAGAATGTAAACATTTATCAAAACCTGAGTGCATCTATTTCCAAAAGTCAGCATGATAAGGACTTAAAGGCTCTTAAATTGTTTGTAGACTTGTGATGAATTCAAAGAAAATGTAGAATTTTTGATATTTTCAAGAAAACACTTGTGCAATGTAGAAGGATGTAATGTTTGTTAAAGTTTGTTTTGCTTGGATCCATCAATAGATGCTTGTATGGATCGAAATATTGATAACAAGAACCTTTCCTTCCTGAAACTTTGTCAATGTATAACAATGTGACAAACAATGCAGACACTGTCACTGATTAGAGGACTCCTTCAGGAGCCCTCTGATCTGGGTCTCCATTGTTTGAACAGGACAAGAATACTTTTCACAGGTACACTGTTTGCTAAAGAAAATAGGTTTACTTTATGTACCATAAGAAATGTTAGCAGATTGTACCTTAACTTAGGCTTAAAGCAATGCTTTTTTAAATCAGCCAACAGGGTAGACCCAAATCAAAGGGCTCCTATAGCTCTCTGCTCTGGGTCTACACTGTTTGCATATGTAATGAATATGTCTATTTAAACAGGTCCGTTGTGTTGAAAGAGTTAAACAGGGGAAGTTAAAGATATTTCACAAGTAAATGCCTTCAATTAACCCATTACTCCTTAAATACATTTTTTACGTCTTTAATTTATTTCTCCACTGAGAAAAAATAGTTCAAATTTATACAGTTATAAAAATGTATGGTAAGAACTATTTTCTATAGTCTAGCAGATGGTAGCCTAAAGCAGGCTGAAAGTAAAGCAGAATGCGACTTTCAACCTGCTTTAAGTGGTCACTTATTCTGAAGATTAGAATAAGGCTATGGGGTAATGGGTTGATTTAAATGTAACTGCTGAATCAGAGGTCTTTCAATATATTCAGTAGCAGCATGGTTCCTTGTCCAAGTTTGACACAAAGTTAAGATTGCATTTTAATTGTCATGATTTATGATTCATAGCTATAAACACATTCAGTAAAGAAATATGCAGGTTTCTTCAAAACAGCATTAAAGGAAAGGTTTATGAGTATGTTATGTACTTGTTGCTTATTTGTTCTCTCCATGCATAATTATGATAAAATGATTGACTGTCAGAAATGTTTCAGGGGAAAACTGACTTTGCATGTTAAAGAATTCATTCGAAATGCAGTTGATTTGTGAATCAACACTTGTGGTATGGACTCCTATGCTAGATATTGATCTGTCTTACCCTTCTAAAAAAAGTATGTTAAATGTGCATTAAATGCAGCGGTATTGGCACTGAATTTTAGTGAAATCTTTTTCTCACCAAGTGCATTAAAGTGAATTAAATTTATTTAAAAAAAGTCAATTTTTGTGCATTAATTCACTTTTCCACTGCAAAAATTACGCTTTTTATATTAAATACATTTAAAGTGTACTTTTTCTGCACTAAAAGTGCATTAAAGTAAAAGAAACATTTAGGAAGTGTATTTTTTCTGCACAAAAAGCGATTTATTTTTTTAATAAATGCACTTTCAAAAAACAAAGAATGCACTTTTGCTACAAAAAGATGCAGAAAAAATGCACTTTCATTTTGAAAAGATGCAGAAAAAATACACTTTTGCATAAACATCCATGAATAATGCACTTCTCATTTTAAAAGATGCAGAAAATATACACTTATTTGTAAAAGTGCAGAAAAAAATGCACTTTTTATAAAAAATGCAGGAAAAATGCGCATTTAAAGTGTACTTTGGTAAAAAGTGATTTTTTTTCGAGAAGGGTAAGAGATCACCATGGTTGTCCATAGAGGTGGTGCTGAACATAGTGTTATACAATAAAACCTCTCTATTACCACCACTTAAACGAAGGATAATTGGTTGTATAAAAGACAGGTGACAGCTTAAAGCAAGGTTTACTTGCTTTAACCCATAACGGCATAAATATGCCTTTTTATGCCTTTAATTTATTCCTCCAATAAAGAATATATATCATCATGAATATGTACCATAAGAAATATTTTCTTTATTCTAGCAGATGGTAGTTTAAAGCAGACTGAAAGTTAAGCAGAGTGTGCCTTATGGCCCATATTTATTCTGATTAACTTTCAATCTACTATAAGTGGTCACCTATCTCCAAAGCTAGAAACAGACTATGGGTACATAATGATTTCTTATCTGCATTTTCATGACTGTTTAAATTGGAATTATTTTCTTCAATATAGGACTTAATCTATTGCATAAAAGGCGTATTTATGGGGTAATGGGTTAGGCAGTTTCCTGTTGAAAACACATATTATTTAACACAACTATGTGGGTGTAATAGAGATATTTTACTGTATATCAGAAACTTCGAAGTTTAGAGACATTAGAGAACCTCAATGTTTGTAAACAAAGATATTTGTTAACATCAGGGCTCCAGAAACCAGAGAGTACATTTTCTTCTTTATGTCACCCACCAAACCCTATGTCGTGACGACTCAATAGAATTGTTTCTGCGAGATTATTCTTATGAGTAGTGACGGCATAGAGTTTGGTAGAGAAAATTTCATAAGGAAGTAAGTGTGTAATACGTTTCCTGGAGTTCTGTACATATAATAGTTATACATGTATATAATTATTATAGAACCTTTCTATTATTGCCACTCATAAATAACCTTGATTTAATTTATCTACAATAGGGTTTTGTAGCGGGTTATTTTTATTTAAAAGCAAACTGTGAAGTAAAGCAGAAAACTCCTTGAGCTTTCTGCTTTACTTGCATCTTGTTTTTAAACCATTACCCCATAGCTTCGTTTTAGCATTCAAGATAGGTGACTACTAAAAGCAGGTTGAAAGTAAAGCAGAATGTGCCTTAAGGCGCATTCTACTTTTCTTTCAGCCTGCTTTAAGCTATTATCTGCTAGAGTATAGAAATTTTATCTTATGATACATACTCATGACTGAATAAATTTGAACTATAACTATTTTCTTCAGCGGAGGAATAAATTAAAGGCATATTTATGGGTTTAATGGGTTAAGCAAAACCCTTTCTGAAACTAAGCCAAAACAAGCATTTTGTTGAGTGTTGATAATAGGGAGATTTTATTGTACTAATTATTAATAAAACACCATTTCTACCTCATAACCTCAGTAACAACAGTGAAACCCAGATATTATCACCAATTAGAAGACTTGTTTATGGTTATAAATACTGTTGAAAGTCAATATCTCAAACTCGGTCTATAAGTCGGCCATACCAGTATTTCAAAGTTAAAATGTGGCTCAGTCACATTTAATTTTGAAATACGCGTATGGTCAACTTAACGGAGTTGCAAATAGTGAAAATCATCTATTAAAATACCTATAAATTGGAGTTAAAGGAAGTCGAGATATTGAAGTTTTGACTGTATTGCCCAAAACTGCAACCTGTCTTAACCAATTAGCCTGTTTATAGTTTTCACGACAGATGACCACTTAAGGCAGGTAGAAGAATGAAGCAGAATGGACTTAAATGTGTGTTAAATATAGTAGTGGGTTAGCCTTAACCTAGTCCTTCTAAGCTTTTGGTCGTTTACTAGCAAACAGATAAGCCTTAAGGCACATTCTGCATTAACTTTAAGGCTTTAAGTGGTCACTTGTCTTCAAAAGTAGAAACCGGGGCCCCGTTAAATAAAACTTTGTAAGACAAAATCAGTCATTTTACATATAAAGTCAAAACTTTAAAATACATTTAATATCTGTTTTCTCTATTTAATCATGTCTTGTGACATCTCTTTGGAATTGTCTTTTCAAGACGATTCCAAAAAGATGTGACAAGACAGTATTAGATGGAGAAATAAATAATAATTGAGACTTTTATAATCTGACTTACGACAACGTTTTTCGTACGAAGCTTTATGAAACGGGCCCCAGGTTATTGGGTTACAGAAGCAGGGATTATCAAGTGGTGATATTATCTGGGTGCCACTGTTTTGTTCAAGTGCAGTATTATATAGATGATGTTTGTTGTGTGTGTTGAACAATTGTTTTATGTGGGAATGTAATTGCTCATGACTTAAATTACACCCATGTTTTGTTTTTTTTCTTGCCTAATTTTATGTACATTCTTATTCATGGTCAAGGTGCAGGTTTTTATATAGTTTCTATGGAAACCGTTTTTGTCTACTTTCATCTTGCTTTCCAAGTCTGTGGCTGTTGCACTTGTTTCTAAAGACATTTTTATGAATTTCTATACAAAGAAATCTGTTGTTTTCTTTTAACCCTTTTTCTTTTAAGGCTTTTTTTCAGTGTTTAAATTTTAAGAATGGTGGAAATGTAAGATTTTATGAATTTTTACAATACTGAATAATTCAGAAATGGATTTTTGGATGGCTGTTTCCCAGACATTTAACTCTTTCACTGCCAACAGCACTAAAAGGCGACTTTTGCAAACAGTTTGGATCCTGATCATGATCCAAACTGTTTGACACTCGTATCATCATTTCTTCATTCAAAACAGCCCTAAAGCGGACTTAAGATATATTTCAGACGACACTTCCAATGCAGATGATATTTTGGCGATAAGAGGGTTAACCCTTTCCCCCATAGAAGCGACTTTTAGCGTATTTAATTTATTCATCCGCTGAAGAAAATAGTTCCAGTTTATACCTTCATGAACAATTACCATTCGGCTAAAACAAGGTATTTGGCACACCAGTGTCCCACTTGGATCAAAAAATGAACTTTAATGTAGCATTTTGAAATTTAGAGCATCAAAAAGTTAAAGCTTTGACCACTCATATCAAATCTTGTTTTAAGTTTGCAGCTTCTACAAATGTATTTTTGTAGAGGTTTTAAAGTATACGTCACCTAAATGTTACGGACACTACATCAGGCATATAACAACACTAATTTTCTTCAAAACATAACCTATTTATTGATTTAAACACATAACTTCAAACATGGAATGTAAATAAGATAACTGAAATGAAATATAGTTGAATTCAAATTCAAAACTGATTTTTTTTTAATTTTTATACGTACAGGCGCAAAACTTCAAAAAAATGAACTTGCAACGTTTCACCTAACATTTGTCATCCTCCAAACCCAATGTTAAAATCACATCTATTTGCTAGTACAAGGACTTAGTTTTATATTCCAGTCACTTTTCAATGTTCAAAATGTGTTCAATTATTTTCTTTGGACATACAATTATCTCAAACCACTTTTGTTACGGACACTACAATTCCAAACTGTACCGTTAAGCTACAATGCCAAACTATTTAAAGCAGACTTGTTTGTGTTTTCATGTAAGGGTAACCCTTACATTGTCTAATTCACTTGTTTGAAACTTAAAAGGCCCCTTTTGTTTACAATTTCAGGGTTTAAAGTGTCCCTATGGTATTGTCAATCAGCTCTTACGACAAAGTCACTTGTTTGTTTAGGCCATGTGCACAAACCCCCTGATTTTTTCATGTATTTAAGCCAACACTCCTCTTCATATATATTTGTAACTTCTGCCACATAAACACATATGGATTCTTCTTTGGTTTCAAATCAAAAGCAAAAAAATCCCCAGAGTTGTAACTTTTTGACTGTTGAAGTTGCTGTGTGGTATTTTTTGCTGTTTACTGTTTCTTAGCGGTTTCTGTTTCCTGTGGTTATATCATCCTATTCCTATTCTGAAGCAGGTGTTTATGCTGAAGGCCTAGTTTTGATGGTCTTCATTCACCCTCTGATTGTCCTTTGACTTGCATGTACCTGTAATGGCAAGTTTTCTCTTTTCCTTTCCCCAGTGACCTTGACCTCAAACTTAGGGCCCGTTTTTTGCTTTCGAAATCTGTGTTTAGGTTTTAAAAAATGCTTATAAATGCTATGACTCTTGATGTCTTGTTTTTATAGTTTTGAGTATATGGACAAGGCCTTTTCATGAACACAAAAAGTTCAGACCCTTATGACCTTGACCTCAGACTCTGTCTTTAAGATTCCAAATGTGCCTTCGGCGAGCTTTATTGTATCTCTGACAACTCTATTCTTTCTAAGAGCAGCTTGTACATTAAATTTTGTACTTCAGGATCTGAAGATGCCATCAGGTTAATCTGTAGTATTTTCTTCTGTCTTAGTCAGTCTTCTTCAACCCTGAATATGTTTTAGGGTTTTCTGTTTTCTGACAATTTCTTCTCATCTTAACTCTCAGTGTAGTATTCGCATTTTTCTTCTCAGCTTCCACTTCAAGTACAATTTCTTAACAGCAGATCTAGTTTGTCCTAGTGATGAACTCTTGCTCTGATCTGCAAAATATATTTAAGATATATTGCCATTTCAATCGTTAATCGATTATTTCATAATAATAACTTCATGATTAGACCCAATTGAAATATGCAGCACTATATGCTATCAACTTAAAGTAATAAACTATGCAGATACAGATCAAAGGGCTCTTAATCCTTTACTCCATAGCCTGTTTCTAGTATTGATGACAGGTGACTACTTAAAGCAGTTTGAAAGTAAAGCAGAATGTTCCTTGAGGTGCATGCTGCTGTACTTTCAGCCTGCTTTAAGCTACCATTTACTAGAATAAAGAAAATGTTGTTGTTTTTATAATATATATTTATGACTGTAGAAAACGGAACAATTTTTTTCAGTGAAGGAACAAATTAAAAAGTGTTGAAATGTGTATCTTTGGAGTAATGGGTTAAAAGAGTTTTTTGATGTTGGATCTATAATCGTTTTTCATAAATTGTTTAGGCTTAGATTCTGGGGCCCTTTCAAGATCTCAATAATGTGAGTCTATATTCTATACCATTTGAACTATCTCGTAACCTTTGACCACACAGTTGCACTTCTTTTACTTGCAAGCAGTATAAGTTTTGATTAGAAGGATCTAAACAAGAGCTCTCTGAACCTTTACATTTAGTTATTTTCAAAGTTCTCATACATGTTAAGCATTATAACATTTGCACTACAGATCTGACTGAACAGAATTATATTTTAGAAGAATTCATAAATGTTGTCAAACACAGATCATCATGAGATGGGTTATGTGTGCTTTAGACCATTTGTTTCTGTAGAAACCAAGTCAAAATTGTCTGTAAGTGTATAGCCTGGTCAAATGGCATAGATAATGAAAGAAACAGATGTGTAAATACTTAAATAGATTGCCTTCAATAAATTAAATAGATCATGTAGTGTCTGTAACATTTTTGACAAGAAATAAGTTTAGGAAAGACATGATTGCTGTGAATCAAACAGACACTAAGGTTTTAAATATGTTGTTTAAAAGGCCTATATGACTTGATACAAGGAACACAATTTTATTTGATGTAATACATGAGTCAAAAAATTCTTTCAGATTATTTGCATCACTAAATTTGACTTAAATGGTGTTTGAAATATAAGAGAGAAAGATAATGATCACTTATATTGGGTTAATTTCAACATTTGTTTTGTTTGGGAACATTATTTAAAAAAGTCAGATGTAACAATTGAGTGTTGGGCTACTTGAGCATGGTTACACAGAAATGCCTGTAATATGTTACGGACACTACATTTTATCAACAAGCAATGCTTTAAGTCTTTATTACATACCTTTGCCATCATTTGGACTCAAATTGTTGGTTTTGTCCATTACTCATGACTTCTTTCTTTCAGTTTGACATGATAGAAGACTATTTCAGCCCTTTCTTGTTAAACTGGGCACTGGTCTGTTGAACTGGAAAATTTCTTGGAAGCACACCCCTCTTTCGATTGCAATATAACATCTTACTATTGTTGCATCAAACAAGATTTTCTTGTATTTTCCAAGAGTATTTAAGTGATGGAATAATCCATAACAAAACTTATTGCTCTGCAAAGCAGCAAAACTAAGAAAAAAGCTCTTGAAGTTTGATATGATGAATTATCAGTTTAAGTGTACAATTTTTGTAGTGTCCGTAACACTAAAATCACAAAAACAACTATCTTTCAAATCAAGGAAATCTTTAATATTTTAGCTTTTGTATACAAACCTTCATAGAAATAATATTTGGAAATTTAAAATGTCTAATGTAAATACAAATTGACTTTCTAAACCCACTGTTACGGACACTACAGAAAATTCATTTTCCGCTTTTCCGCATTCGAATGCTAAAATTTTATAAATGCAAAGTGCAAATTCAAAGATATTTCGGTATTTTAAACTTTGATTAAAAATGAGTCATTTTAAACACTAACCTCCAGTTTATTGACAATATAGCAGTTCTTTACAGACATATAACAAAGCATACCCTCTGTGAATCTGATGATGAGGCCAAATCACCTATTTCAGTTATACGGTCATAACTTTCTTAATATACTTTCTATTTTCATCATCCACCTATAAAAACTTAGTAAACAAATACATCTATGAGAGTGTCTTAATTACAGCTGATTTTAAGGTGGTTAAAATATTGTATTCTGAGCTCAAAATTAAAATTTATTGAAGTGGGACAGCATAACGCTTAAAAATGGCCATTTTTGGGGCATATCTGTTACAATATCTCAACAACGGAGTTAGATATTGACTTAAAATTTTTAGGCTATCAAGATTGGTCATAGCCTCAAATATTGAATGCAAGAAAAGCATTGGTTCTCTATTCAGTTACTTTCAGTCATCATATAACATCATTTTTACTCTACTGTGCCAAATACCTTGTTTTAGCCGATTACAAATATTATATATAGCCTAGCATATTTTAGGTTAAAGCAGGCTGAAAGTAAAGCAGAATGTGCCTTAAGGCACATTCTGTTTTACTTTCAACCTGCTTTAAGTGGTCACCTGTCTTCAAAACTAGAAACAGGCTATGAGGTAAAGGGTTAAAGCAGACGATAAAACTTGGCAGGGAAAGAGTTAAAATGAATAAAAAGACAAAAAAACTACTCGAAAAACGGTGAATACCCTGTACTCTGACCCTAGTCTGCATTGTTTGCGTGTGATAAATGCACTGACTGCATTGTTTGCGTGTGATAAATGCACTGACTGCAACACAATCAGGGCCCATGCTTATAAAGCGTTTGAGTTGAGTCTTCAATCTTTCTCAAGCATTTGATTGGTCAGATTTAAGCCTAGGCTCAAATCTGACCAATCAAATGCTTGAGAACAAACTCAGACTCTGCTCAAACGCTTTATAAGCGCTGAGCCAGAACTCCTGATAAGGAGGATATTTTAAAAAACTAAAGATTTTATCTCTGCATTTAACTAGATTGTGTCACTTCTGCTAAAGTGAGTGAGAAAATGTTGGATTTGTTCAGTTTACCCCCTCTTATCTGGAGCCCTGAAATGCATGTAGTTTGCTCAAAAATATATCTGCTGATAATATAATGCCTTTTCCAGTCTCTGTTAATGCTTTCCTCCAGGTAACTTTAAATGGACACTTCCAGTTCCCAATTTAGTCTAGTCCACTTTCACTTATATAGGGATGGTTAATCCATGTAATGCAATAAACAGCGTAGATCCTGATTACAGGGCTAGACTGTTTGTCCTAAAGGAGCCTTCTGAACTGGGGTTTCAGCGTTTGCATAGGACAAGTGTACTCTTCACAGATACACTGTTTATAAATGAGGATGACATGCATGACTATGGTCCAAAGGATGAACTAAATATTTTTATCAAACATAATGCCAAACATTCTTGTTTCAATGAGTTAGGACTATGTACATGGGAATAGTTTTCTTTTAATATAATAAACCAAGCTCAATAATGCAATTCTCTTTGAATACAATTGACTCAGGGTTTTCAGTATAACAGGGCTCCAGATAAGCGGGAGTAAACTGCACAAATCCAACATTTTCTCACTTATTTTAGCATCAAATCTTATGATGTTACTACTCATTAGAATCGTCTCTTTGAGACGATTCTAATGAGTAGTGACACCATAGGATTTCAAGCAGAAATAAAGATTTTAGTTTTTGAAATACCCCCCTTATCTGGAGCCCTGTATAATGTTTGAAATTTGTAAAATGTTCGATACGATTCTAATGAATAGTAACACCATGTGATTTGGTGCTGAAACAAGTAAAAATAAGTTTTCTCCCTATTATCTGGAACCCTTAAATATTATATGTATACATGTAGTAATGAGATATGGCACTGTGTAATTGCTCTAGTAGATGTTACCATGGAGAAAGGACAAATTTGTCCTTTCTCCATGATGTTACTCAGGTGAGCAATACGGTGCCAGTTATGATGGTACTCTTGTTTTGGTTTAGTGTGAATGGGTAAAGCTTATGCTACATAAATTGTTCATATCGAGATGTATACGAGATGTTTTCAGTGGAAAAAGCTGTTGTGAAAAGTGAATTTATCACTATTTTTGTCACATATTATATGATATTGAGAAAAAACTATTATTAAATCTGATGAGATTAACTGTGTGGTGAACTTTTGTAAACAGTCTCCCATGAATCACTTGAAAGTCCCCAAATACAGGGCTGCTATAAGTTGATATGAAAAATCCTAAGATTTCCAAATTTGCATTTTTCAAGTGCGATTTTACGAATCGTACCTTTACCCCACAGCCTTTTTCTTGTTTTGTTGACATGCGACTACTTAAAGCAGGCTGTAAGTAAAGCAGAATGCGCCTTAGGGCGCATTCTGCTTTACTTTCAGCCTGCTTTAAGCTACCATTAACTGGGAAAAATCCGGAGATTTAGGAAAAATCAAGAGATATGGCAGCCCTGCAAATAGCCCTCAAAGCGAATGATGACCCTTTACTCCACAACACACCCTGTTACGTCTTTAATTTATTCCTCCACCGTTTTACAGTTTACACGGACATAGAAAACTGCAGGAGAATTTACAAGCAGTTTGGATCCTGCTGCAGTACCCCTTTTCAAAACTTTCAACACCATGGACCAGCAATCATGTATAGTTAATAAAACCTGTTTAACCCTTAACCTGCCACTCACGACTATAGCTCCATATGCAAACAGCTTGGATCCGGATGAGACGCCGAGTAACTCGGCGTCTCATCCGGATCCAAGCTGTTTGACACTCGGACAACATTTTCAGCAATTTTGAGCAACTTTGAAGCACTTTGAAACTTGAAGCAGACGAGAAATGTAGCAGACGACAATTTATTTGGCGGGCTAAGGGTTAAAATATACTCATTACATTTGCAACGATTCCCTCCTTACAGCATCGCTTGCAGCTGTTTCCCAAACAAGACAATTATCTCCAATCTTTTCACAACTGCAACACCGTCTGTTTGAAATTGTTGTCTTCTCTTTTTCTTAAAGTCAAATATTGGACATTTTTACAGAAAAAAACCCAAAAACACGAGAGAGAAACAGCTTGGATCCAGATCAGACACCTCTTTACGCGACGTCTGATCTGTATGCAAGCTGTTTGCAAATATAAGCCAATTTCCCTCCCTATAACAACTCCCTCCAAACAACAACACACACACACACTTGTTGACGAAGTACTGTACACACATATTTACATTCGCCCCTTTCAATTCAATTTATCAAAACTACGTTTTAGTGTATACATAGACGTACTTTCTCTAGGGGGGGGGACTTGTGGATACTTTTCGCGAGGAGGTAGGGCTTATAGATCTGCTCTCCGCTAATAATTTTGTTGCGTTGCGGTAGTTATGCCGTTATACTTCAAGCTGAAGCAGAATTTTATAGACAGCTACAGTGGAGAATCTGTTATTCTTTCCCGTTTAAACGCAAACGTACGCAAAGGCAAAGCACTATAACGTAGAAAAGAACAACTTTTAGACAAATCTGATAATTCATGTTTATCTTGGTGGCAAACAGTTTGGAGCCTGATCAGACGCCGGGTTTTCCGGCGTCTGATCTGGCTCAAAACTGTTTGTATTGTAAATACATGTAATAGTTTTAGCGTAAACGCGTTTATTGGGAAAGAATAACACATTCTCCACTGTATACTCATCTGGTAATGTTACAGCAGATGATGTTGATGAATATCTTGAAAGCATTTACATCCCAGTTTTGAATGATCAGTCGTCACTTCTATGCGATGGTTACCTATCAGTAAATGAGTGTTATTCTTCACTGAAGGAAATGAAGCTTAATAAATCACCGGGCAGTGATGGATTAACAGTAGAGTTTTATCTAAAGTTATGATCGACACTAGGAACTACACATTTTAATTCTCTTAACTGTGGTTATGACAGAAATAGTATCTCTTCTTCTCAAAGGCACAGTGTTTTATCAAGATGACCCAGAAGATCTTGAAAACTGGTGTCCTATTTCGCTCTTAAATATACAGTATAAAATAGCCAATAGATGTGTCGCTAAGAGACTGCAAAAAGTTCTACCAGATATAGTAAGTCTTGACCAGCAAGGTTATTCATTGGTTATAATATACGTCAAATTCTGGATGTCATTTTAGATATTAATGGTGCCATATTATTTTTGGATTTTAGAAAGGCCTTTGCGACCGTAGAACACCTTTTTATGTTCAAAGTGATTAGAAAATTTGGGTTTGGGAATTATTTTCTTAAATGGATGGAAACGTTTATGACAATATTACCACATGTATTTATAATAATGGATGGAGATCCGATAAAGTACATCAAACACGAGGCTTTAAACAAAGGTGCTCTTAAGTGCACTAGTCTACATACTTGTGGCTGAAATTTTATCTATTTAGTTAAAATCATCCTCAGGGCTGCCATTTCTCCGAATGTTTCCTAAATCTCCAGATTTTTTCCCAGTTCATGGTATCTTAAAGCAGGCTGAAAGTAAAGCAGAATGCGCCCTAAGGCGCATTCTCCTTTACTTACAGCCTGCTTTAAGTAGTCGCATGACCACAAAACAAGAAAAAGGCTATGGGGTAAAGGTACGATTCGTAAAATCGCACTTGAAAAATGCAAATTTGGAAATCTTAGGATTTTTCATGTCAACTTATGGCAGCCCTGCATCACCAGAATTTCAAGGTATAAAAACATAAAATGTAAATGGTCAAAATAAATGCTTAAAACTTACACAACTTGCTGATGATACCTAAATTCTTGTTAAAAACTCATATGATGCCAAAATTGCACTAACAATTGTCTATAAGTGTAGCTCATATTCAGGTCTCTCACTTAGCAGGAAAACATAACAGAATAGATAGGCAGTTCAAAACATTCGGTTGAAAATATCGGCAATATAAAATGTTCTTATAAAGTAAAAGTTTTGAGAATTACTTTTGGTTATGATAAAGATTCATGCAACGCTAGCAACTTGGAAAATTACTTGACGGATGCAAACAGACGATCCGAAGTTGGGAACGACGTAACCTAATCATTTTTGGCAGAATTACGATTATAAAGACAATCTTAATACCAAACTAGTTTACTTATTCCATTCGTTAACAGTGTCAACAGAAACAATAAAAGAAGTAAATAAAATAATATTTGGTGTTTTATGGAATGGAAAAAGGAAAAGATTAAAAGAAAAACACTTATGGGTGACATTATATATGGCGGTCTAAACATGATCGATGTAGAATGTTTCATAAGGTCAATTAAATGAAAATGGATAAGAGCTCTATTACATGAAGATGATGCAAATTGGAAAATTATCCCAAGAAAACTACTTTACCAATTTGGCAACAATTTTCTTATATCTTACATGAACATAACATCTCTATATTCATAGCCCAAAACAGATATAAAACTTACACCATTTTACACAGCTATTTTAAAGACATATTTCGAGTTTAAATCACTGCAGTCAGATTATAACACTTTGCCCTATAAGTTTTTTAATATTAGGCAACAACTATTGTGGGGGTAATAGACATATCCGTTTTAAAGGATCGACGGGTACCCTTGATGAAAATGAAATCCTAGAGAAAATTAACAAGAGCCGCATGGGGCCCTAAATCGCTCACCTGGTACCCACGGTTACTGTCATGGTGACGTCCAATTAAGAAAGTGGTTTTGGGAAAAGAAGATTTGCATTTAGCTTTCATTTAGATTATTTGAAGAAAACTGGCAAATGGTCAACTATGAATCATCTCTGTAAATTTATTCTTAAATCCGACCAGTAGTTTAAGAGAAATAGATTATTTCCTATACAGTATTATAAAGAAAACTTGCCCCACCCACTGGCGGCCATGTTTTTTAAGATAACAAAAATATTTCAAGAAATCTGGTAGAGGGTCATCAACGAATCATTTGTGTAAAATCATGTACAATTTGGACAAGTAGTTTCAGAGAAGAAGATTTTTAAAGTTTTTACTATACAGTAATATAAGGAAAACATGTCCCACCCACTGGCGGCCATGTTTTTAAGATAACAAAAATATCCTAAGAAATCTGGTAGAGGGTCATCAAGGGATCATCTGTGTGAAATTACTTTCAAATCTTATCAGTGGTTTCAGACAAGAAGATATTTTTTCACTATATACACATTATAAGGAAAGTCTGCCCCCACCAACTTGCGGCCATGTTTTTGTGATAGGAAAATTATTTTAAGAAATCTGATAGAAGGTCACCCATGGAGCATTTGGGTAAAATTATTTTCAATTCGGACCAGTAGTTTTGGACTAGATGATGTTTAAAGTTTTTTCAATTGGTTACCATGGCAACCACAATTTCAACCGGATGACCTATATTTCAAGAATCTGAGAGAGTACCCTACAATGAACAATCCTGTGAAGTTTTAATGAAATTGGCCCAGTGGTTTCTAAGAAGAAGATCTTTAAAGAAAAGGTTTGACGACGGACGTACGACGACGACGGACACAGGGCGATCACAATAGCTCACCTTGGTACTTTGTACCAGGTGAGCTAAAAACAAATCTAATTGCATCTGTCAGATCAGTATACTAAAAACGGAATTTCCCAAAATATGGAAAAGCACCCTTAAATCAAGGGAATCGAAATCATCATTGGTTAAAACAGAACTGAAACTGAATTTTAATAGGCATAATATATCAAATATGTTACAACATAATGCGAGACAATACTTTTATAAAACCCATACATTCATAATATGTGGAACATAACATTTAAGAAGCTACACACTGCAAACACCTCTATACACAATTACAACAGTCTTGCATCGATAATCGTTTCATACAATTTAAATTTAAATTAGTACAAAATACATTAGTAATAAAAGTAAACTTGTACAAATGGAAACTTGAAAAATATCCTGACTGTAATAGTTGTAATGTGATAGAAGACTATGAACATTTTTTTCTAAAATGCAAAGTTGTTTCAAATTTATGGGAAACTCTATTGAAAGTCTTCAAATTATGTGGTTTCCAAAATAGCATATATTCCTTACAAACGCCCATATTAGGATATAAAATTGACGACACTCGCTTTAAGGATGTGAACATGGTTCTTAACATAAAAGGATTTTGTATTTACAAAGGATACTATATTCATACAATATAGAAGACTTATTTGTTAAATAATTCAACTTCATGTATTCCTGTTTGATGTCAAAACAAAGATTGTTAATATTCTTAGTCAATTTCAATAAGCATTTGACTAAAAATATGAAATGATGCACCTTATTGCATTGACCATGTATTGTTTTGTTTGTATATTTAAGAGTGTATATATACTGAAAAACATAAGTAACGCATAATGTGTTCAACTTATGTATCGGTTGTATGGGAGTGCAACCAAGATTATCGATACACCGTGCGTTGATAAAATTGATCCACGATTGTCCATCAAAACCCCGTGCATATCCTGCGTGATAATTGGATTCTACACCGACATATTTTAAAACACTGACGTAAGCCATCCGACCGACTTCTTGTGAAAATAATTCAAATGCACTCAACTGGTTGAAATGTACAGTACGCTTACTGACTTTAAATCAGCATTGCAGTTAAGCACAACCTTCAGCGCGATGCCTAGGTTGAACGTTAATGATCGTGGCCGAGCTTTTGATCTTCTAATGCAAGAGCGTTTACGGAAAACTGCCGTTAGACAACTGGGAGTCGTACAATCAACGATTTGTCGATTCCGTAATCGATTGCTTGAGACAAATACCGTAAATGATCAACCGAGAGGTGGACGCACCAAAGAAACAACGCAACGATAGGACCGTAAGATACGCATTGCGTTTTTAGCTCACCTGGCACGAAGTGCCAAGGTGAGCTTTTAGGATCGCTGGATGTCCGTCGTCCGTCGTTCGTCGTCTGTCTGTCTGTCTGTCCGTCCGTCCACAATTGGTTGTGAACACTCTAGCGGCTACAAATTTCACCCGATCTTCATGAAATTTTATGACAATGTTTGTCTTCATGAAATCTAGGTCAAGTTTGAATGTAGGTCATGTCGGGTAAAAAACTAGGTCACTAGGTCAAATAATAGAAAAACCTTGTGAACACTCTAGAGGCTATAAATCTCATTGGATCTTAATGAAACTTGATCAAAATGTTTGACTAATTAATATCTAGGTCAAGATCAAATATGGGTCATGTCTAATCAAAAACTAGGTCACTAGGTCAAATCATAGAAAAACCTAGTGAACACTCTAGATGCTACAAATCTCATTGGATTTTAATGCAACTTGGGCAGAATGTATGCCTAATTGATATCTAGGTCAAGTTCGAATATGAGTCATGTCGGGTCAAAAACTAGGTCACTAGATCAAATCATAGGAAAACCTTGTTAACACTCTAGAGGCTAAAAATCTCATCCGATCTTCATGACACTAGGTCAAAATGTTTTCCTCATTGATATCTAGGTCAAGTGTGAATGTGGGTCATGTCCGGTCCAAAAACTAGGTCAAATTATAGAAAAACCGTGTGACTACTCTAGAGGCTACAAATTTCATTGGATTTTAATGCAACTTGGTCTGAATGTTTGCCTAATTGATATCTAGGTCAAGTTCAAATATGGGTCATGTCTGGTCAAAAACTGGGTCACTACCTCAAATCATAGAAAAACCTTGTGAACACTCTAGAGGCTACAAATCTCATTGGATTTTAATGCAACTTGGGCAGAATGTATGCCTAATTGATATCTAGGTCAAGTTCGAATATGAGTCATGTCGGGTCAAAAACTAGGTCACTAGATCAAATCATAGGAAAACCTTGTTAACACTCTAGAGGCTACAAATCTCATCCGATCTTCATGACACTAGGTCAAAATGTTTTCCTCATTGATATCTAGGACAAGTGTGAATGTGGGTCATGTCCGGTCAAAAACTAGGTCACTAGGTCAAATTATAGAAACACCGTGTGACTACTCTAGAGGCTACAAATTTCATTGGATTTTAATGCAACTTGGTCTGAATATTTGCCTTATTGATATCTAGGTCAAGTTCAAATATGGGTCATGTCTGGTCAAAAACTGGGTCACTACCTCAAATCAAAGAAAAACAGTGTTAACCCTCTAGGGGCTACAAATCTCATTAGATATTAATGAAATATTGTCAGAATGTTTGCCTACATCCAATCTAGGTCAAAATCAAACGTGGATTATGTCTGGTCAAAATCTAGGTCACTATGTCAAATCATAGAAAATTCTTGTTAACACTTTAGAGGTTTATTGTGGGTCAAGTCCAGTCGTAATCTATATCACTATAGGTCAAGTTTTACATGGTGAACCAGGTGAGCGATTTAGGGCCATGGTGGCCCTTGTTAAGAATCCGGTTCCTAACGGCGGCAGAGACGGCCAATAGCACACAAGGGCGTCACTAGGACAGGATACATTCCGTCACGGTTATCAGGCATCTCAGAGAATGCGGACTTCGGGCGTACATACCGTACGTTTAGTTTTCACTAACGCATCGACGTCGTGCTTTTCGCATGGACTGGTTGCAACGTCACGCACGTCGCAGTGATATCATCACTAGTGATGGTATCAACTGTGACGCATATGAAATCTATCTAACTGAGAGATCTCTATAAATCATCGATGGGTATATAATAAGTATAAGATAATCAATTCCTTTGGAAATCCGAAAGAATTGATTATTCTATTTATTATAGTGATAATAGTGATTACTAGTGATAATATCAACAGTGACGCATATGAAATCAATCTAACTGAGAAATCTCTATAGATCATCGATTTGTATATAATTAAATGTCTTAACTCTTTCCTCCCTGAAACTTTAAATGGAAAATTCCAGTTTCCATTTTAGTCTAGTCCATTTCTGACTTTTAAGGGTTGTTTTTGTCAATGTTTGGCATTGTGACAAACAGTGAAGAACCTGATCAAAGGGCTCCTTTCGGAGCCCTCTGATCAGGGTCTTCACTATTTGCATAGGACACATGTACTATTCACATATACACTGTTTGAAAAGCACGCCTATATGCGGGACTAGGGTTCAAAGAGTTAATAAAAAAAAAGTCTTTAACTTTTCAATTTCTGTTGAATTCAAACAAGATGCCTTATGACTGACATCCACGTTTGATCATCAATTTTTCGAAATAAGATAAGGCTGTCATGAGTTTCTTTGGGTACAACCAGGGCTTCTTGGGATTCTTCCAATGCTTCTGCAAGACAACAGCATCCGCCATCAGTTCATACTCGTAGCTGAAATGTATAAGTACACTTACAGAGCTTGATCAGATATTAGCCAATTACCCCATAGCCTGTTCATAGAATTGAAGATAGGTTACCACTTAACCCTTATCCTGCGGTGATATCGTCTGCTTCGAAATTGTTGTCTGCAAACAATTTTAAATTTGGATTGATATATTTTTATAAGTAAAGAAACCTAAAGATGAGTGTCAAACAGTTTGAATCCAGATTAGACGCCGCGTGACGCGGCGTCTGATCTGGATTCAAACTGTTTGCAAAAATCAATAAAGTCGCGATCAGCAGGCAAAGGGTTAAATCACATCGAAAGTAAAGTAGAATGGCGATCGTTCTCAATCTTTTGATCGGTCAGATTTCAGCCGAAAGCTAGAGAACGATTTGACACTTATCTCATCTCAAACTTTTTGAGAAGCATATACCAAGGAGGACAAGGACTGCCATTAACCCATTAACCCATAAATAAGCCTTTTTACGCTTTTGATATATTCCTCCACTGAAGAAAATAGTTCCAATTTATATAGTCATGAACATGTATTATAAGAAATATTTTCTATATTCTAGTAGATGATAGCTTAAAGCATTCTGAACGTAAAGCAGAATGCGCCTTAATGCGCATTCTGCTTTACTTTCAACCTGCTTTAAGTGGTCACATATCTTCAAAACTAGAAACAGGCTATGGGGTATGGGTTAAAGGTGATCAAATGTGTTCATCCCAAACATGCTTTGACAGACCTTGGGCCTGTTTCATAAAACTTCGTACGACATATGGTGTCGTAAGTCAGATTTAATTTTAGTCTTAAATATTTATTATTTCTCTATCTAATCCTGTCTTGTGACATTTCTTTGGAAGATACGAAACAATTGTGAGAAATACTATGCATTTACACATACATATGTTTATGGAATTGTTTTCATGTGCGAAATAAATGGTATATATAGCATAAGTTTGTGGGCTTATGCACATACTCGTATGCTCATGCGTCTTTACTTAATTGTTTGACAAAACTATAGGAAATTTTTACATTTAATATATTATTGAATTAATAGTAAATTCTACATTTACATTTAATATATATTGTTGAATTAATACTTAAGATTAATAGTTAATGATAAAAAATGTTCATTCATCTATATATAATGTCTTGATAGTAAAAATGGATAAGATGTAGAGCTATTGTAAAACCTCAGAAACTGTAATTTTTACGTGTAATGAATATACTGTTCTTTATCATATACCTATTCTAAAAACAAGCGAATACAGGGCTAACAATATTTTTCCGTATCAGATGGTCCGTATCAGATGGCATTTATGCTACACAATGTTGATGTCACTGCTTTTATGCAACACAAATTGTACATGAGCTATTTATATAAAGAAGCTGTGCGCGTGACGTTTCGGAATTCCCGGCTCCGATGCTATTTTTAAAACAAGTTGGAACTAAGCGAGGATCAACTTTGAACAGTTCGTTTCCATTTTAAGCTTGAAAATCCCACAACACCTACATTTACTAATGTTTTCCTCTAAAGGATAAATCTTAAAACAGTTCGACTCATACTCTTAAACGTTTAAATGACCGTTATTTGCAAAACGCCACTGCTTAGATAACGGATTCAATCGAGAACAAAGTATTACGTCATTAAAAAATATATGACGTAATTTATTGGTGGTCACATGACTTCCATAAATAGTTTAAGATTGCATATGAACGCAGAATTTTTTACATATAGGGGCCTAAATGTATGCGTATATTTGATTATTCGGTTGAACAACATATAGATCTAGATCTAATCCCAAACAGTTTAGGTATATAATAAAAGGAATATCACGACAGTGTGTGATCCGGGCTCTTGTATCAGTTCTCGTTGGTTGTGTAATCCAGATCACACTCGAGGCTACGCCTCTCGTGAGATCTGGATTACACAACCAACTCGAACTGATACAAGACCCCGGATCACACACTGTCGTGATATTCCGTTTGTATTGCACTGCAAACTGGTAAGTCGCCTTTGGCGGGCTCTATAATACCGTTATTAAAATAAAGATGCTGGATAAGGATGCTTTATTTATGCTTTTCAGTGGATTACCACGAAATAGCAGTGGATTATCACTTGATAATTTCACTGCTTTAAGCAGTGGGATTATCGCCACGCGCGCTTTTAATATGAATTTTCCCCGTAGGGCTCCCCAAGTATCGTAGTCAATCGTGTCTTATCGTTATATTCCGGCAGTCTGATTTGTTGCGAACCACTAAACGGAAGAACACGAATCCAAAGTCGGGAGCAACAACGTAATTCGGATGACGTCAAATAAATAAATCAGTTACGTCGTCGTACGGGAAACTGTTTCGAAAATGTGTTCGATATAAACTTGGGGCTCAACACGGAGTAAATCATGTACTTTCGCTTTCACAATTGTCGAACAATTTCGTTTAAAAAGGGGCTTAAAAGCATAAATATAATAATTGTATTTTTTCAGTATAAGATCGAATTTAATCCATTTCGTGAACATCAGACTGTTATATTTTCACTCGTGGCTTCGCCACTCGTGAAAATATAACTTCTGATGTTCACTCAATGGATTAAATTTCAATCTTATACTAAAAAAAACCCCAAATTATCCTCTATATATTTTACTTACTGGATAACGATGCTATATTTTACTTACGAGTTTGGTCCTATTGGGATTCCGTCCTTCCCAAGAATGTAGAACTGGGTATTATTCTTTAAATCTGGCTGCTTACAGAATGATCTGAACCTGAATGTCATCTTGTCAGTCTTTTTCAAGTCCTCTTTACCTGCCAATTCAAAACTTGTTCGTCACTATAAACATACTATACTTCCTCTCTCTGTACAACGACCCTCCAAACAACGACTCCCTCCTTAAACACGCCTTTTTACGCCTATAAATTAATTCCTCCACTGAAGAATATAGTTCAAATTTAGATAAGAACCCTAAGAAATATTTTTTTAGTTTCTAGCAGATGGTAGCTTAAAGCAGGCTGAAAGTAAAGTAGAGTGCGCCTTAAGGCGCATTCTGCTTTACTTTCAACCTGCTTTAGTGGTCACGTGTCTTCAAAACATGAAATACGCTATAGGGTAATGGGTTAAAACGACCATTGCCGCTATTCCCTATACAGGACTAGGTTGTCTAACGCTTTTACTATTGCTATATCGTCTGCTTGAATTTGTCGTCGGCTGTTTTTCTCAAAATGACATATAAATGGAGCTTATGATAGAATACATATAATGGCGACTGACAAACAACTTGGATCAAGATCAGACGCCGCGTTACGACATTATTTCATGCTCGGTTAAGTCGTACATACCCATATTTCAAAGTTAAAACGTGGCTTAGCCACGTTTTAACTTTGAAATACGGGTATGTTCGACAAAACCGACTTCGAGATATCGAGGTTCGACTGGTATGTAATTTTTAAAAGCTATACCTTTATGTATGACTTTCTTCACCTCGCCAGTAGCCTTGACTAATTGGTGGTCAGTATCGTTTCTTATGGAGATTATCTTCACAATCACAGCTGATTTAGATAAACAGAAAAACAATGTAACATACACTATGGCACGGACATTACTCTGTTCCGTTAATCCGTTACCTTCTCGATTTGATTTGATTTGATTTGTTTTGATTTTACGTCGCTTTCAACACGGAATTATACAAGAACGGAATAGCAACTGAGCGAAGTTGAATAGGCGAGCATCTGAGGTCTAACGGCGGTTGAATTTTGCGAGATTATGTGTCACGTGACAAGATTTTCACTTTTTGTCTCGTAGTCCGCCATTTCTGGGGTGAAATTTTACCGACTCGAGTGTTTTTATTGACATTTTATAGGATTTAAACGACTTGATGGACATTCCTATCAATTCACGGGAATATAAACCCGTGAAAAATGCTTCGAAACAGACATTTATCATATTGACTACCGATAGACATTCTCTTATCAAGTCTCGCGAGTCTCGTATGCGCCGCACGAGATTTGCGATATAGCGCGAGGTTTCAATTCCGTCAGTGTATAGTTCTGTGCTTTCAACAATATCTCAGTCATCTCGCGACGTCCAGCTAATTATAGGAGGAGGAAGACCCCAGAAGTCCTTTATGCACTGTTTCAGGCACAAATGGGCAGCTGGGTAGAACAAGCGACCTTCCGCAAGCTCGCTGGAAGGTTTCCCCACATGAAAAATCCGAACGACCCTACTGGGATTCGAACTCACAGCGTTTAGGAGCTTAGTGATGTAAGTCACAGTGACTATACCACTAGGCCACGGAGGCCCCCGTTACCTGATCGAAGCGCCTTTTAGCGCAATTAAATTTATTCCTCCGCTCAAAAATATTAGTTTAAATTTATACAGGCATGATTATGTAATTTTTTTTAAATAAGACGTATTACACTAGTAGATAGTAGCTTAACCCTTAGCCTGCCAGTCACGACTATAGCTCCATATGTAAACAGCTTGGATCCGGATGAGACGCCGAGTAACTCGGCGTCTCATCCGGATCCAAGCTGTTTGACACTCGGACAACATTTTCAGCAATTTTGAGCAACTCCAAAGCACTTTAAAACTTGAAGCAGACGAGAAATATAGCAGACAACAATTTATTTGGCGGGCTAAGGGTTAATGCAGTTTGAAAGTAAAGCAGAATGTCTTCAAATCTAGAAAGAGGCTATCAGGTAAAGGGTTAACCCTTAGCCTGCCACTCACGACTATTGCTCCATATGTAAACAGCTTGGATCCGGATGAGACGCCGAGTAACTCGGCGTCGCATCCGGATCCAAGCTGTTTGACACTCGGACAACATTTTCAGCAATTTTGAGCAACTTTGAAGCACTTTGAAACTTGAAGCAGACGAGAAATATAGCAGACGACAATTTATTTGGCGGGCTAAGGGTTAAGACATTATCTATAACCTGACATGTCAAATCTTCACATGTCACCTTGATATTGTAAATGTGATCATGCTAAGTAAGATTAATGAGATGTGGGCTAACAATGTGACCTCTAGAGGGTTCAGAAGTATTTTCTATGATTTGACCTAATTACCTACCTTTTAACGTGACATAACTAATACCCATTACAGAACCTATTTTAGACCCCAATTAATCCTTATTACTACAATACTTAGATTATGTCAAGGTGGTCATTCTTAGCAAGATTTATGGACTTGTTGCGTAATATATTGCTCCTAAAGTGTTTAGAAACTTTTTTATGTTTAAAGCCACTGCCCTATTTTTTAATCTTATGTTAACCCATATTCACAAAGTGCCCGGCTTTTGTCAAGATAATCATTCTAAGAAAGCTTTAAGAATATTGGACTAAAATGTAGCAGCTTGAGTGGAAAAAGGTTTTCTGCGAATTTGCCTACTGACCTACATTATAACCCGACATAACCTATATACATATATGACCTAACTTTGACCAAATATATGACCTGAAAATATCTCATTAAGATATATAAAAATATGACTTCTACAAGGGTTTTTAACTTTCAATTCGATATTTTCGAAAACGGAAAATGACCACGGCCTCTTGTGGCCATGCTTTTTTACGGATCAAAATTATTTGAACAACTTTTAAAGACTATTTCTTGAGAAACATTTTAGTGGCAACCAAATTAACACCGGACCAGTAGTTTCGGAGAACCCTTTTCTTGATATTGTGCACGGTTGCCATGGCAACAATACCATTAAATCCACCCACTTAATTTATTTCAACGGAACATATCTGATCAAGTTTGGTAATACTTGATCTATTGTCTTCAGAGAAAATGTCGTTTGCAAGTGTTGACGTATGTACTGACGCCGGAATGAGCGGTGTCACAAAAGCTCACCTTGAGCAATTTGTGCTCTGTTGAGCTAAACATGGACATATAGGATCTGTCATGAGTCGATGCTTTTAAGACAAGCTGATCTCAAACGAGCCAGTAACTGAAATGTTATTCAACTAGCCTTGGCGAGCTTAATGATATTTCTGCTCAAGACGAATTTGAGATAAACGTGTCTTAAACATCGAGGAGTGAAAGAATATTTTTCTCACATAACCACCAAACTCAAGTTACTATCTAAAGCAATAGACGTTTTTTGAATCTCAGCGACGTAATAACGCCTTAATAAATAGGATGTCGTCATTACATTTATCTTACACATGTTAAAGACAAGGATATTCGTGATAGTTGTTCGCTATAGAAAACAGGGGAAGTTATGTGAGAATAAACAAATATATAAGCAAGGAAGAATCAACACGGCACAAATGGGTTAACTCTTTGAACCCTAGTCCCGCATATAGGCGTGCCTTTCAAACAGTGTACATGTGAATAGTTCACATGTCCTATGCAAACAGTGAATACCCAGATCATAGGGCTCCGAAAGGAGCCCTCTGATCAGGGTCTTCATTGTTTGTCACAATGCCAAACATTGACAAAAACAACCCTTAAAAGTCAGAAATGGACTAGACTAAAATGGAAACTGGAATTGTCCATTTAAAGTATCAGGGAGGAAAGAGTTAACGCAGATGGTGATATCGCACTGAAACGGTAATAGTAAACGATACATTTAGGCGGTCAAAGGGTTTATAAACGAAATAAAGGTAAACTTACCGAAAGTAGCCTTGCGTGTGGTACAAATATGCCTAATCAATTTATTTGCAGGTTTTCCTTTAAGTTTCGTCCGTTTCTTATTCATGAATATGTCCACATAGTTTTTTGCGCAAATATCTATAAAATATATAAACATGACGTTAAGTCGTAACGTTTTATCTACATGTGTTCAAAATATTAATAGTGGTATCCGACGAAGATATTTAGCGATCACCGATTGGTCGACGGAAGACTCCGAACGGTTACGGACAAGGGCCAAGGAGTGTTCACATGCTTTAATTTCTTAGGCATATACATATATCAATTTAGTCAATTTGGGACCAAGCATATGACCCCTAAAGAAGATTTGAAGTACGGGGTCAGCTGATTCACTGTACAAAATAGCTTGATAAAACATCAATATAAGCATAATACAGTGCTCCCTCCCTACAACGACCCTCACCAAAACGACTCCATCCTTACAGCAACGCTTTCCGCAGTTCCGTAAACAGGACAATTCTGTCTAACACTTTTACTACTCAACTCAACTCAACTCAAAATCTTTATTTCGGCTAATCTTTACAGATCATAGCCCTAAACTGGGCGGTTATGTTAATGAGAAGAACATAAACACATGAGATACAGAAATATATAGTCAGATAAAAAAAAATTTTTTTTTCGTTTCAAATCGTCAATGTGATAAAATCAATCGTATGTATTTCGCTTTTGTTTGTACATATTCTCTAGCCTGTCAGCTTTGCCCGGAGAGATCACGGGCAGCCCGTGCACACACGCGGCTGACCCACATCTCCCGGCCAACCCTGTCAGTTAGTTACACGAGGAGCAATTATGATATTGCTGTTTGATCATAGTTATATTTGTGAGTTAGTGATTCTTTTGGATAGTTAACTCGATATTGGAATAACGTTTGATTTTATCAGGTAGGCGGTTAGATGATTATTATGTTAATCTTTATTATATTCTTGTGTTATGACCTATGATTATATAAACTATGTAAATCCCTAGCGGACCATTCCCAAAGAATGGACCGAATGGGGTCTACACAGTTTCTATTGCATGTAAAGAATTAATACCAATTTGTAAGTAGATTAACAACATATATACATAAGAAATCTTAAACTTCTCAGTAATCAACATATATACATAAGAAATATTCGGCTGCCAAGTAATCAAATAATTTTGATCCCGATCGGTCTTTGCAACAAGCAGCAGACCGGTTAGAATTTTCACGATTTGCTAAGGATATATGTATGGAATTTCGCATAAATGTATGTGTATATAGATATTTTACTAACATAGTAAGAACACTTAACTGCTCGTGCTCAGTAACAAATAGTGTAGATCCTGAACAGTTCATCTAATAGGCTGCATACTCTTTGGAATAACGACAGTTAATAACTTATGTACACATCAATAGAACCAACATGTTCCGTTATCAAACAGTGAATATCCTGGTCCGCTCGTGCAACAAGAAGCACACTGATCAGAATGTTCTCAATTTGAACAAGGCATGTGCGGATCCACAATCTTTGAGTGTGGATATCCAAATTAATTTCTCACATACCATTAAAATAGATATATTTTAACTAAATATGCATGCGTACAACAGTTTGTTTTGTGGTTAACTGTAGATACGATACGAGATTAGTGTCATAAAATACCTAGTTATATCTCTTATACCTGATATAGATCTACATGTAAATTAACACAAGAAATATTGTTTAGCTTGTATCTTAATTGTACACATATCACTGTATAATACCAATTAAACATACATACGAGTATATATTAATGTTACTAAGAATACGTGATATAGATCAACACGTAAATTTACACAAGAAACTATTTCGTGTGTATCTTAATTGTACACATATTAGTTGTATAATATCAGCTACACATACATGTATATTCATAATTGTACTACCTGTAAGTATAAACAGTATTTTATATAAATGAACTACTTACATATCAATTCAAATGTACCCCTTATATATTAATTTGTGTTTCGCTCAATATTGGCTAAATATACGAAATTGGCTAGGTTTTTTATAACCCCACTCTGCTGATTTTTCAATAAAGAAACAAATTTATTTTTGTTTGGCCAACTCTGATAATATTTTGGCAAGTATCGACCCCTTAAGTTTCTATATTTTGGACACACTAACAAAAAATGATATTCATTTTCAACTATGTTCAAGTTACACTGGTTACACAATCTAGCATTTCTTTCTATATTTCTATATCTACCTTCTTCTACTTCCAAGTTATGTGATGAACATCTAAACCTAGTATAAGCAGTTCTGTGTTTGTCATTTAAAACAACGTTAAGATATTTTTCAGTCATAAAATCAGTTTTGAATGTTCTATATGTATCAAGCTTTGTAGAGTCATTCAACTCAGAAAACCATTTTTGTAAAAACTGGTCTCTGATTCTATCACAAATAACATGTACCTGAATGTTGGTTGCTGACTGATTGTTCCATATATATGCAAAACCTAAGTCTGAAAGTAATGTTTTTACTTGATATATCCATGAAGCCCTATTTGTTACATTTCCATCATTATTAAATTGACTACTGTATATTTTGTATAAAAATGAATCTTTAGAACTAACAATTTTTGCCCAATATCTGATAATTTTTATTTTTCTTAATATACTAAACGGAAACCTGGCAACTTCTCCATAAACAGCGTTATTTGTTGTTTGTACTTTTACTCCCAACAATTGTTTTAAAAACTTTAGATGTACTCTTTCAACATCTGGGGCGCTATGGAATCCCCACAATTCTGAACCGTAGTTGAGTATCGGTGCTACCATAGTATCAAATAATTTAAGTTTCTCAGATATCGACATTGGCATAACATCAAACAATGAGTTTAAGGAATATAATGCTTTCATTGCTTGCTGGGAAAGAGTTTTTTGAGTTTGGAAAAAATTACCGTTTGACGCCAGTGTTACTCCCAAATAATTAAATTTTTCTACATTTTTTAACGTTTGGCCATTGAGATATATATCGATGCGTTCTTTTCTAGTACCCGTTTTAAAAGTCATAACAACCGTCTTTTGCGTATTAATTTCTATGCCCCAATTACCACAATAGTGATGTAACTGATCTATTAGTTTCTGCAATCCAGTCACTGAATATGAAAATAATACGGTATCATCGGCAAAAAGAAGTAGAAAAATCTGAAGTTCATCTAATGTTACACTATCTATTGAGTTATCACTAAGGGCAGACGCCATATCGTTTATAAAAATTAAAAATAACAGTGGCGATAACGGCTCACCTTGTTTAACACCCATATGACTGTCGAAAAAACTACTCAATGTACCGTTTACTTTAACACATGACTTTACACGTTCATACATTGTGATTAACATTTTAATTATCTTAGTTGAACAACCGCAATGAATTAATTTTAACCAAATTCCATCTCTATAAACCTTATCAAACGCTTTCCGAAAGTCAATGAACGAACAGTATAATTTCTTTTTCTCTTGTTTTATTATTTTATTTATTAATGTATGTAGAATAAATACGCAGTCTACCGTGCTCCTTTTTTCCCTAAATCCAAACTGACACTCGCTTAAAACATTGTTATTTTCGGCCCAAGATCGTAATCTGTTATCCAAAACAAGAGAGAAAACTTTAGAAAATATGCTAGTAAGAGTTATCCCCCTGTAATTGTTCACATCGTTTTTATCACCTTTTTTGGGAACTGGTACTATGACGCCATTTGCCCAACTCTCTGGGTATAAATTATTTACGAACATGTAGTTGAAAAGATTGCATAACATAGGTGACAGTATTTCCACGCCTTCAATAAATATCTCGGGCAATAATTGATCATAGCCCGGACTTTTTCTACGTTTAAGCGAAAGTATTGCCTTTTCAATTTCTTCGACTGTAAAATTCTTATCTAGTTCTTCCACGCTTATGGACAAATGTAACGACCCTCACCAAAACGACTCCATCCTTACAGCAACGCTTTCCGCAGTTCCGTAAACAGGACAATTCTGTCTAACACTTTTACTACTGCAATATCGTATGCTTAAAATTGTCGTCTGCTGTTTTCTTTTCTTCAAAAATACATATTACACATTTTGACAGAAAACATAATGACGAGTGGCAAACAGCTTTAATCCAGATCAGACGCCGCGTCACGCGACGTCTGATCTGGATTCAAGCTGTTTGAAAAAGTAAGCCAATTTCGCAGCATACAACGACTACATCCGAACGACGTACAAAAGTTTTGTCTCCCATTGGGTGTCGCTGGTGAACGTGAGCGCTGTAGTCCCTGTACTACGAGATTAAGAAGTTAGAGCTTATTACAATTGGAACCTTGATGAATAGTGTGTCTGTTTATTGCTAGGCAATGTTTGAGACAGGGGCATGTTAACATCTAGTTTGAGACCTCCACAAGTCTGATAGACTTTAAAAATAAGACCGGCATATCGATCGACGTAAACATGTTCATGCCATCGAAATTTGTTAGTCAATGTTTGAGACAGAGACATGTTAACACTGATTCTGTTTGCGATGTCAACAAGTGCGCTAGACCATTTAATCAGACGACCGTTACTTCGAAATATTTACATTCGCCCCATTCAATTTTATTAAACAAAGTGACGTTTATTTCGTATAAACGCAAATTTTCCAGGGGACTGGACTTGTTGATATCATCCCAGTGGAGGCGGGGCTTATGGGTCTGTCCCCGCAATTTATGTTGTGGCGGGCCATGAGTAATGGCAGAAATAGCTGTTTACATTCATGATACACGTTATTCAGCCTAAGAAGCGTTAATATAAATTAAAGATACATGTACATGCATACTAATAACATATTCATTTAATATTAGAAATTACAGCAAATAATAATAATGTATAAATCAAAATATCTTAGCTAAAGATACTGTGGATTTAAGCTAGTAGATGTTTTAATTGTTAATTGAAACCTTCCTTTTTTTAGCTCATGTGACCTAGATATGCAACGGACCGGAACTATTTGAACAACTTCCTACTAAGTTTGGTAAAATATTTGAAAATCCATCCAGCAGTTTAGGATGAGATGTTATTTAGAGAAATTGTTGACGACGAACGAACGAATGGACGACGGACGGACGAACGACACGAGCACATGACGATCAAAATAGCTGACATTGACAATTTGTGCCAGGTGAGCTAAAATGTTTACATGTTGCCCAACAAAGTAAATAAATAGAGGATAATCATTTTCTTTGGATTGATATGAAAAATATATCACGAAAATGGGTTGCAGGACGAGTTTTTGTAACCAGATAGCAATCCATTCGAGTGATATATTTTTCATATCTATTCAATGGAATTGATAATTCTATTTAATATTTATTATATAAATTTCAATGACATTTTACAGAAAAACACCCACAAAAATTGATTATTTACGTCACAAAAAGTGATATCATCACTACACGTAGTGATGATATCAACAGTGACGATATGAAATTTATCTAACTGAGAAATCTCTATAAATCATCGATAGGTATATAATTAATATTCACAACTTACGCTGAAGACATTGGCAGTTAGTATTAGAGGGCCCCGAACACTCGTATGGCACAGGTTTGCCCGGCTGGGAATCAACCCCATAAAACTTGGTACATGTGCGATCTGAAAAATAATCCAGCTTGTGGCAGTCAACATTTTAGCACGTTGCTTTCGCTAAGAACACTTGTTTTCAGATTCGCTTATCTTACACCTGGTTAACCCTTTACCCAATAGAACCGCCTTTTAGCGAATGTTATTTATTCCTCCGCTGAAGAAAATAGTTCCAATTTAATCAGTCATGAATATATATTAAAAAAAATATTTTAATATATTCTAGCACATGATAGCTTAAAGCAGGCTGAAAGTAAAGCAGAATGCGCCCTTAGGCGCATTCTGCTTTTCTTTCAACCTGATTTAAGAAGTCACCTATCTTCAATACTAAAAATACACTATCAGGTAAAGAGTAAATCCAGAAACCTGCCTTATCTGAAAATGATTTTCGGAGTCAAATGTCGAATGGTGTGACGTCGAACTTTGCTAAGTCGAACACGTTTAGTTCAGCTAACCCGTATTTCTTTTAATGAATGTCTATATCTCAACTCGCTTAACCCTTTACCTTATAGAAGCGACTTTAAGCACATTCATTTTATTCATCCGCTGAAGAAAATAGTTCCAAATTATACCGTAATGAATATGTGTCATATTTAATACTTTTCTTATTCTAGCAGTTAATAGCTTAAAGCAGGCTGAAACCTGCTTTAAGTAGTCACACATCTTCAATACTAGAAACAATGCTATCAGGTAAAGGGTTAAGTGGAATATACCCGCATTTCGAACTTAAAGCGTTTCAAAACCTCATATATCTTTTAATTTTCTCATTAATACGCATGAGTATGCAAATTAGGTATTTTCAATGTATAAGCTGGTTATTAAAACACCATTTGTATTATCTTTAATTTGGCAACATATAAAAAAGCAGATTACAATCTTTAGCAGACGATATTGTAGCCGTAAAAAAGTTTGGACATAATTGTCTTGTTAGGGTAACTGCGGCAAGCGATGTTGTGAGGAGGGAACCGTTGTTTGGTAGGCCTTTATACGGAGGAAGTACTGTATATTCAAACTATTCTGTCACTGTATTTTAGCATTGGTTGGGCAATACTTATTCACTGTATGAAATAGAGGTGACAGCTTATAACAATGTGAAAGTATATCAGAAAGTTTCCAAAAGAGCTTTTTGTTTAACGTTTTCCTTGCTTTTGGCAGCCACTTCCCTTAACCCTTTACCTGATAGCCTATTTCTAGTACTTAAGATAGGTGACTACATAAAGCAGGTTGAAAGTAAAGCAGAATGCGCCTTAGGGCGCATTCTGCTTTACTTTCAGCCCGTTTTAAGCTATCATGTGCTATAATATAGAAAATATTTCCTATAAAACATATTCATTACTGATTAAATTGGAACTATTTTCTTCAGCGGATGAATAAATCATATCCGCTAAAAGGCGCTTCTATTGGGGAAAGGGTTAAACAATATATAATCAAAACAATTATTATTATTATTATTATTATTATTATTATACCCGATTTATATAGCGCTCTTTTCACACAAGAGTTGTGCGTTCAAAAGCGCTTCACATGAAATTATATAAATGTACCTAGAAAGCGAGAAAGACAAATAACTACATTCACAATAAACATGATATGATATTGAGATGCATGGAAACATGGAAATCCTTTCAATATTGTTACCAAGATTATAAAATTGTTATAGTAAGTTTGTAAAATCATTTTTAAAATGAGTAAAATAATTTAAAGATCAATGGCATGATTAAAAATAGTTATGTGGTAATATATTTTATTGTTTGTAGTAGGAAACGGGTTGACTTCGAGACATAATAAACTGATGGCGGTTACCTGGATTGTAGTATTCATATACTTCTACCCTGGCCATCTGTCGAGTGTTCGCATAGCCGGTAAAGTCGTCAGTGACTCTAAATATGAACTCCATGGGTTCAGGTCCAAGCTAAAACATACAAGACGGATCAAAGGGACCTTGAACCAAAAATTGTTTATATCTCTAAATATAGTGTGTACTATATTTAGAACTGAACACATGTTTTGTTCAAGATCCCAATGAGACGGAACATGAGTTTGTAAAATGTTTGGAACCAAATGAACTTGACTTTGTTTGAGATTCAAACTTTTAACCATTCGATCAAAGGTGATCCGGTGACTTATTAGATTGCAATCTATTTGTCATTTGAGTAACAGTAAATATTCAAAATTTAAAAGAGCCTATCACTTTTTATTTTTTATGGCACTGAAATTTAGTTTAGATTCATTTTAACAGGCCCAAAAAGGTCTTACCCATTTTTGACTATTTAGGGTTGATCTAAATAACATAATGCAAAATAGCAATCAGTACAGACTCTGATCAGCGTGCTTATTTAGGAGCCCTCCGATAAGGTCGGAAGTGTTTGCATAAGAAAAGTGTACTATTTACAGTTACACTGTTTATAAATGAAAATTATACTCTTCGCTCGGGTTGAATGCTTAAAAGCAAAATATATAACGGCGTTTAACCCTTTCGCTCTCAATGACGCTTAAAAGCGCGTTTGCAAACAGTTTATATGATGATCAGTCGCCTCATGGCGTCTGATCATGATCCAATTTTTTGACACTCGTACCGATATGTTTTAAGTCATACTATATTGAATATTACTTTGAAACGATCTTGCAAACAAAACTATTTAAGCAAACGAAAATGAAACGGTGAAGGAGTAAATATCTCACGAACAATTTGACAATGAAAGAAAAGCATATACTGGGCTTGGGCGATGACGAAAACTCGATTAAAACTATGTGCGTCCATGGAGGACATCAAAAGATATCTGGCAGTGAATACCTTGTCGAGATAGAATACCACATAGCTTTGCCCGGGAGCAGGAGTCTCATAGCGAGCAATTGTCGTATTCTCTACAGACATCAACTGAAAATAGAGCATTATTAAACATAGAACAAAATAAACTACAGTGAAACCCTTCCAAACCGGAACCTCTAAATATCGGAATTTTCTCTAAACCGGACAAAAACGTTGGTCCCGCTTCCAACCCTTCTTCTGAATACAATACATTCTTGGATATGTATCATGAGAAATTATTTCTATACATGTATTCTAGTAGATAATAGCTTACAGCAGTGTGAAAGTAAAGCAGAATGTGCCCTTAGGCGTAATCTGCTTTAAATTTAAACTGCTTTAAGTGCTTAGCTATTTTCCATACTAAAAACTAGTTAGGAGGTAATTTGTTTAAACCCCTATTAACTGAAAACCCCTATGAACCGGAAATTTATGTTGTCCCCATATATGTCCAGTTTAGACGGGTTATACTGTACAGGAAATCGTTGGGGTTGGGAAGACATATGGAATATGTTTCAAATCTTCGTTGCAAATTCTCTTTCCTAAGTAGGCGGGATCTGATCAGGATCAAAACTGTTTGCCACTTATTTTGGAATTAGGTTAGGTATACTGCCTTACATTTCATTTTCAAACAGACGACCATGAAACGGTGAAGAGCTAACACTCATACGTTTACTACATGTATGATTATAAAATGGTAAACCACTAACTTTATGATTACCAATTTACCTTTTTCAAATCATCAACAATCACATTGACACCTGTCTGTAAACCAAAGCGCACAATTGCCATGTCAGACTCGTCTTCCGATCTGAAATATGATAAAATCCTTACTACAGCGCCCCCTCTCTACAACGACACCAAATGGGAGACATCAAATATGTGCGTTGTTCGGAGGGGGTCGTTATAGGGAGTAAAATTGATTTAAATTTGCAAACAGTTTGAATCCAGATCACGCGGCGTCTGATCTGGATTCAAGCTGTTTGTCACTCGTCATTAAGTTTTTTTGGTGAAAATGATGATTATGTAACTTTTAGAAAAATAGCAGACGACAATTTTAAGCAGACGTTAATGCAGCAGTGAAATGGTTAGAAATAATTTGTCTTGTTTGGGAACCAGCGACAAAGGTCGTTGTAAGGATGGAATCGATGTTGGGAGGGCCGCTGTAGAAAGGGAGCGCTGTACAGTAAAACCTCTCTGTAACGGCCACTAAAGTGTGCTAATTTATTAGTTGTTTTTGACAGGTGACTGCTTAAAGCAAGGTGACAGTAAAACAGAAAGCTCCTGTAGGAGCTTTCTGTTTTACTGTCACCTTGCTTTAAGCTGTCACCTGTCATTTAAATAACCAATTAGTCCTCGTTTTAGTGGCCGTTATAGAGAGGTTTTACTGTATAGTGAAACTTCCTCCAAACCGGAACCACTAAATACTGGAATTCTCTCTAAACCCGACAAAAACTTCGGTTCCGCTTTCAACCATTCTTCCAAATAATATTCAATCGTGAATATGTTTCTCAAAAAGTAATGTTCTCGTATATAATATCTTAAAGCAGGTTGAAAGTAAAGCAGTTATAATAAATTATTATTTATTTTTCTATCTTATCTTGTATTGTGGCATTCTTTTGGAATTGTCTGGAAAAGACGATTCCATAGAAATGGCACAAGACAGGATTAGATAGAGAAATCAGAAAGTAAGTGTAATTTAAAGTTTTGACTATCGTCGTTTTCGACGTACGAATTTTTATGAAACGGGACCAAGAAAACCACAGACTTTTGAATTTTCAAACTGTTTTCACTTTCACCTGAGTGGCAAATAGTTAAAAGTCTCGTCAGACATTATCTGACTGCAAACTGTATGCAATGGAATTAAAACATTTTATCATTTTAAAAGCGTTTATTAGGAACACGGCGTAAAAACCCATTTACTCGTGTTGGGACAAAAATAATGCTGTCGAAACAGTTAGCTGTTTTAGAGCAGACTCATAAGTGTGTACATGTACATAGCCTATTTAATAAATTATAAGCTTATATTTATCGAAGGAGACACACATTTAAGAATTCATAAAGAAGTTAAAAAAAGTAAATAAATAAAGTTTACCCTTCGCCCCTTTATTCCGCCTATGGGGTCGAAACTTATAAGACCGAATGCTCTCTACATTTACAATTTCATTTCTTACGATTTCCATCAAAATTAGATTGTAAAAGTAATTAATGTTGATTTAGTAATTAACCCTTGGAAGGCCGCTTAACCAATTGCCCCATACAATGATTCTAGTATTTGAGATAGATGACCACTTAAAGCAGGTTGAAAGTAAAGCAGAATGCGCCTGAAGGCGCATTCTACTTTACTTTCAACCTGATTTAAGCTACCATATGTTAGGATATAGAAAACATTTCTTCTGATACTTATTTTTGACTGAATGAAGTGGAACTATTTTCTTCAGTGGAGGTATATATCGAAAGCGTTAAAAGCCGTTTTTATTGGGTAAATGGATAACATAAATATGATGTACCTGACTTCAAACCGAACACAATATCTATTCGTGGATCCCTGCCCCTGGGGCTGCTGCTGCTCCTCCTCTTCCTCCTCCTCCTCATCATCATCGCATAATCCACACACGTCGCAGTTTCTGTAATTTGAAAAGTAAATACATGTAGTACATGTAAATTATTGCTTAACCCTTTCATGATCAACTTTATCTTGAGGTTTTTACTCCTTCGCGGCAATAGTGTCGTCTACTTCAATATTGTTGTCTACAGTATCGTTTTAAAAATAGATTTATACAGTGGAGAATCTGTTATTCTTTCCCGTTAAAACGCAAACGTACGCAAACGCAAAGCACTAAAACGTAGAAAAGAACAACTTTTGGACAATTCTGATATTTCAAGTTTATCTTGGTGGCAAACAGTTTGCAGCCTGATCAGACGCCGGGTTACCCGGCGTCTGATCTGGCTCCAAACTGTTTGCACTGCAAAAAATAGTTCTAGCGTAAACGCGTTTATTGGGAAAGAATAACAGATTCTCCACTGTAGCAGTATAACTGATGTATTTCCAAACTATTTGCAAATATTGTTATGCTTATCAGACGCCGCGTTAGGCGGCGTCTGATTAGGATCAAAACTGTTTGCAAATGCGCTTTATGAATTATGATTCATTCCTGAAACTCCAAACGAATAATTTAAATTTCAAATCAATATCTCCTTCACTACAGACTCCACAAACCTCACAGTTTCTGTAATTTGAAATACTTTGCTACTCATTTGTCCTAAAAGTTTAAATGAACAGTATTATAGTAATTTATGTCCCCGAAAGTTTAATGAACAATAATTATCTATTTCAATTAAGTTGGTTTTCTATCATTTAGGGTGAATATGGTCAAAAGGACAGACACACAGAGCATACCGAGAAGAGTAGGTCCACTCATAAGACTGCAGGTCACTGTCTTCAATGTTTGCAAAGGACAAATTAGTACTTTTTTATATTGATTAATTTACTTTAGCTAACCCTAACCCTAAGTTTGCACGTTGTACATGCATGGAAATACAAGAGCGTCCCGTCACTGCCACTCCGCGGGCTACATGCAGATCCACACTGGTGCAGACTACTACAAATACTCATTTTTCCCTCTTACCATCGTACAGTGGAATGCGCTGCCATCAGATGTTGTGCTGACTGGGGACTTGAACCTGTTCAAGTCAGCAGTCAGCACCATCTGCCATTTTAAACCATGACCCTGCAATTCTGTTTTTATCCTGATTTTTATCTTTTTCACACTAGAATTTAACCCTATCATCTTTATACCTCTACTTCCTTATCTTTTATCCTTTCCTATTTCTATTAAATAGGCATTGGCGCGCAACTGCTCAAAATTACCCGCGAGGGTGTGAAGCAGAATATCGAGATAGATAGATAGTATATTAATTAACCTTACCTTCGCTAACCCCAACCCTAAGTTTGCACTTTCTTACCTTCGCTAACCCTAACTTTTTATATTGATTAACCTTACCTTCGCTAGCGTGTACTGTAACTAATGTACTGCCAATTTGATACATTCGCTCAAGTTTTCAGTAACCTTCAAATTGATACTTAAATGCTGTTGACACTCGCCTTTCTTAGGCTGCTGAACTCTCTGCTGATACATACCTCTTTATAGCTTACATGTAATGTTACTGAGAAATTCAAATTGCCTACCTCTCCTTGGCTATTTCCTCGTCAATATCGTCAGTGCCGGATATGATGCCCTCTATCTCGATATGATTCACATTGAACGGACATGTATCATTTTTACCAGGCATGTTGTAGGTAAGCTCTATGGAGAGTCTAGCACTGCCTTCTCCCTCTACCTTGATTGTCACGTTACTGACGCCATCTCCACTGTGTAACTAGCAACATCAAACAGTTAGAAGTCAGCGAAGATAGGACTGCTTTATTCTGCGAAGGGAGAAGCCAGTTAACCGCGAGGCTCTGCCGAGCGGTAACTGGTTTCTCCTCGAGCGGAATAAAGCAGTACTATCTTATGCAATGACATATTATTCGATTTATCCCGTCTTTAACTGATTTAGCATTTCAAACATATATTTGACAAGTTTTACATACTTTTTTAGAAATTCTCACATGCCCTGCATAAATAACCGCAAGGGGGACCGCGGCGAAGTACGCCTAAGTTAATCTTACCCAACAGAAAAAGGAAGAAACAAAACGCTTCTAGTGAAGTAATGGCAATGAACTGGAAAAGTGAGTCGATTCAAATTTGAAAAGTTATATATTTGAATTCAAATGGATCATACTTTACGCTTCATCTCATAAGATAAAATTTAAAAAAAAAATCGACTGCAAACTGTCACCAGTTTTCGCGTTGCTAATCAAGGTCGTTCACTGTTTTGGAACAGTTTCTTTTCTTACTCCTCATATTCAAACTCTGCCTCCTGTTCAATGTTTATGCCGAAATTTGCTACTAAATCCGACATTCTGCTTTGTCTATTAGCCTACCTAAAGTATCTTTCAACTTGTTGCTACAGTACAGTACTCAGTAGGCCTAGACTAGCCATGACAAAGGATTTTTTTTAAACAAACAAACACTTTCTTGGATATTCTGTATTTATTCATTGGGTACATCTTGACCTAAACATGTATAAAAGAAACGAAAAATAATGTTAAAGTACACCACTTGAAAAAAATAGGAAAAAATAAAGCGATACAATTTGTGCCTCATGGATCGGTTTTTTCATTACTCCGTATTATAGATCTATATAAATGTCGCATTTAACTTTTTTTCCCGTCAGTTTTTCAGTATTGAAAACTTCAAGTGGCCTCGTGGTAAACTTATTTCCAGTTATTTAAATCATTCGGAATGCTATTTCTTGTGGTTTGATCCCGATATCGCTATTAATAAAGGGTGTTTAAGCTCGAAAAAAAATGCGCGTATTGTTCGTTTGGCAGCCATTGAATCATGCATATTAATAATATCGCCGACGGCCGCGCCCCTTCGGCGCTAGACTCTACCGTAGTAGCAGACAGAATTAGAGACGATTGTTGAATGGTCTATAACGGCGTAGATCTATATGAGAATGGAAATAATGAATGTTTTTGTGTTTGTAAACTCTTTGTTGGCTTACAAAAAGGCAATATTTATTCAGAATAATGGTTTATTGTTTTGAATTTGAATTGTTTTTAAAAAACGCGTCCACATACAAACTTTATATATAACTGAAATCGACGTCACGTGATCTGGCTCCCTGACCTAATGGTTAAGATGGTCGCCTTCTAACACGGCAACCCGAGTTCGAATTCCACTCGATCCAAACTTTTTTTTTAAAATAAATTTGTTCTTTTTTGTGGATACTGACTAGTTAGCAAACAGTAGTTATTGGAGGTTTTTGCGTTTAAAAAACAACTTCTGCTCTATATGCTTTGAGTAATGAAAATAAAAATAGTTCCGTAGTATTCATACAGCTACTATGCAGATAAACCTGCTACTGTACAGATAAACCTAGGTTTATTATGTTACCCCTTTATCATGTCACCGGAGGCTGTAGTGACGGGATAAAAGTAAATCCCGTTTATTCCGACCACTCCAATAAATATAGGATCTTACATGAGTGTTCTTAATTAATTGGATTTATAAAACAAGTCTTTTATAAAAACGATAAAAACGACTTTTATAAATCCAATAATTTATGCGCAGGAATGTTAGATTATAGTTATAACATAACTTTGCAATGTTGTTTTTACCATCTTGATACTTGTTTTAGACTGCTAGCTTCACTATACAAGTCAATGGATGACGCGTGAATGGACCGCCCAAATGAGCAAACATGCAAAAAGTAGATCAAATGCCAGTTCCTATTTATTCAGAATAAATCAAAGGAGCAAACAAACAGTCCCTGTCCCTTTCCCAATATAGCCACTCGAACGCCGACTGAAATGTCGCTTGACGTTATATTTGTTTACACATTATGACAGCGCGTAGGAATACACATTTTAGTATGACAACCTCATTTGCGTAGTTACATGTATATCAGAAATATTCCATAACTGTTATTCAACGCTCGCACCGTAAGTTGTTTTATAAGTCTTATTAAACGTATGAAAGACAGTTGACTGCCCAAAGCAAGATGAACGTTTTCTGTTTTATATTTGCATTCTGGTAGCAAACACCTGTTCTTAAACCCTTGATAATAACCCCCATTTGTTGGACGAAACAGAGGGACTTTAATGTATTGGTAAACATTACTTACATCTTCAACAACTTTCATAACCTTGGCGTTCTCAGTAGTTACATTCAGCTTCCTGTCAATTGGGGTAATGAAGTGCACCTTCAAATTAACATCTTTCTTATAAGTCCGGACAGTGTACTCCGATAAAGCTTGCAGCGCCACCACAGTGTCCTGAAACAATCACGTGACTAACCAATCGGAATACTTCGGCCATTTCTGTCAGGCTGAAGCAAGCGCTAGCTGCACATTCGCCATTCAGAATTATGTTGGAATCAAGACATGAAAGAAATCGATAAACTTTTTTTTTTGCTTGAATATTCAAGCCTATGGCCATTTCGTAAATGGCGAAAGATGTTACATCAGTCCATGCATTGACGCCTCACATTCGACGTGAAAGTAACTGTTAAGCATGAAAAAAGTGTGCTCACCCAATGTCAGCAATCTCGAGTTTTCTATCGAGGCCCTGACATATTATTTTCAGCGGAGCTGAATGGTATCTATTTAGACCAACATTTTCAACCAATCATATTTGATCAGAAATTTAGAATCAAGAGCACCTGTTGAAAACTGAATTGTCTGATTGGATAGTAGCCAGGGCTCCAGATAAGGGACGTTTTTCAAAACTTAAAATCTTTATTTCTGCATTAAACCCTATGGTGTTCTACTCATTTGAATTGTCTCTTCGAGACAATCCAAGTGAGTGGTAACACCATAGAGTTTGGTGCTGAAATGAGTGAGAAAATGTGATTTGTTCAGTTTACTCCCTCTTATCTGGAACCCTGTAGGCTGGTCTATGCACTATACAGTATTACCAGATATGAACTGTGAGTCTAAGACTGACTGTTTACTACTCTGCTGATGCAATCATGTTTCTATTTTAAGATATGGCATCTGAAATCTTTTTATAGATATACAGAGGAAGCTAGGTGTTTTGTTATTGTTTACTACCAATTTGTATTAATTGTTAACTCTTTGTACACATTTACCATACATTAATTGCAATATAATAAATGGCCTCATTATTTACAAGAGTGAAGTGTAAGAGAATCTATATAGCAGACTAGTGTTGTATCTGTATGTTACAGTTTGTTTCAAGAAACTCTATGAATGAAGTTTGATATATAGAACAATAGATTAATGTTAGGATCTCCTACCAGTAGCTAGGATATGAGTTAAATTATTGTTTTGTTTTGCATTTCTGTACATGAGAGTTTTGCATTTTAAATAAAAGTGACTGTTTCCATTGTATACTTGTATTTTTTGCTTTTCAATCCAAGATATTACAATTCTTTGAAAACCTCAATTATATTCAATTTTGCACACCCATATTTAGCATTAGTTCAACCACTCATTCCGCTGAATATCTTTTTTAAAGAAATTTCTTGTTTTAAATGGGCTTACCTAACAAACTATCAAATTACGGGTACGGGTCTCACGTTAAACTGATTCTTTGCCTAGACATTTGTACACCTAAAGCATGCTATCCATAATTTTACTTGTTTCGGACTAGGTGTTACCACCCAAGCTAGGTCAAGTAATGTCTTTAGACATTTCTTGGCCTACTTTCGGTGGTAACACCAAACGAGGTATAAAAGCATGCAGCAGCCCTGTGCAAGTTGTACACTTACTCTTATCTTGTCTAGGGATAAACTCATTGAATTATCTCATGTGAGGCCTTGGATTTGTTAGTTTGGTTAGAAAAAACCATTGAAAAACCCTTGTGTGTGAGTATGTCAGTTCCTCTCTAGACAACTTGACATCAGTGACATTGGCTAAGCACACTTAACTTCTGCTTTACCTGTATTTTCTCGCCTAGTGAGAACAATGGGAGAGTCCATCAAAGAACTGAGGAAATGTATTTAAGTATTTCAGGTAATTAAAGTATATACATGTCTGTGTACATCATAAAATCAAGATTACGACAATGTCATATATTTGGTTGTAACTGCTAACACTCCAATTACAAATCAAGTCAAATGGACTAGACTAAGTATTTGGATATGTCCATTCTGCTTAATTTCTACCTGCTTTAAGGTACTTCGCATGTGCGCGTAGTTTCCATACGATTGTTATGAAACTTTTCATGAAGAATGATAATAGCCTAAGCAACAATGTGTGTAAATATAGGCAACATTTATCGTGTGGTTTGTCTTTAAGGTATCTTTTTCTGACAAAAACCTAGAATTTTGATGATTTTATTTTTCTTAAAAATGAATAAAGCTAATGACTATAATTCTCGCCCAATAAGTAGTCCACAACATTAATTACAAGAAAAGCTAAAAACATTTTGAATAAAGGTGTTCAGAAAGATGTTATCAGATATTTAAATTTTGCAAAATGCTAAAAAATTGAATTACAAAAAACTGACTCATTCAATGTATATTTGTTTTCATTTTATTCAAATATATGGTTGATGAACTAGTCAGTCTGAAAAAATTAGAAAATATTACAGTCAGGATTTGTTGTAATAACATATTTTCTTATTAAAATGTGGGATATTTGTTGTTTAGATACAGTTACCTACCTTAGAATTAAAACTTTGTCATTCAAATGCATTATTATTTATTCATGGACTTGCATACAAGGTTTATCATATTGTTTTAACATAATTATAATTGGCAATATCGATCTTGAAAAGGTTAGCGTATTGATAAGCTTCAATGTGTGGCTTTATAGTTCGATCAAATCGTGTACATGTATACCGATTTAATTGACTTGTAAGTCATTAAACTAAAACGTACAGGTAAGTGGACATATACTTGGACCGTAAACATCACTAGTTCTAATCAACGAAGACTAAACATAACATGTCTCTTGATTACTGCGTTATGGATTGACAAGTCAATAAATCGGACACTTAAAAAAAATATTTGGATCTGATGGGTCTCGAACCTATGACCTTTGGATAGCTAGTCAACCACTATACTAACTGCGCTATGAAGGATTATACTCAATCGTATCAACATTTCCTTTATATAAATTTTCTAGTATAAGCACGTACGAAAAAAGTCTATGTCGTCAAGACGCATATCCGCTCGCCCGCAAGACCGACTTCCGTGAGCGAAAGGCCTTAAGCTATAATTTGCTAGAATATCGAAAATATGTCTGATGATACATATTCTTGAATGTATTTTCTTCAGTGTAGTAATAAATCTAAGGCGTAAAAGGGCATATTTTTGTGTAATGGGTTAACTCTTTGATCCCTAGTCCCGCATATAGGCGTGGTTTTCAAACAGTGTATATGTAATTAGAACACATGTCCTATGCAAACAGTGAAGACCCAGATCAGAGGGCTCCGAAAGGAGCCCTCTGATCAGGGTCTTCACTGTTTGTCATAATGCCTAACATTGACAAAAACAACCCTTATAAGTCTAAAATGGACTAGACTAAAATGGAAACTGGAATTGTCCATTTAAAGTTTCAGGGAGGAAAGAGTTAAAGTAAAGAAAGGTTGAAAACGATAATTCAACGTTTTTGTCTGAGTTACAGAGAATTCTGGTATTTAGAGGTGCCGGTTTGGAGGGGTTTCACTATATACGGTCAATGAGCAGTACCTGTGTAGACCTGAAATATCCACCTGAATGTCTTTGCTGCGACAACCACCGTACAATACTTGCACTTTCCTCCAGTTTATTAAAGGTAAGATAGGCTAACAAAGCATAAGCTGTAGTTTCAATGTCGTTGGCGCTATTTTGGTATTGACCGGCGTTTCCCCAGTGTATTTTCTCTGAAACAAGAGCAACGTTAAATGAGTCAATGTGTCTGACCTTCATGGCCGTTGCATCAGTAATTTAGTATTTTCTATCTCTGTGAATGTTCGTTTTCGTGTAAAAATTCTTAAGGACGAAATTAAGTAGACCATTCGCAAATCAATCGTTTCTAAAATGCTTTACTATTTTGCACTAAAAACGGGAGTACATGTTCTATAAAACTAGCTTGAGTTACCTAACTTCGACTGTACAGTCGGAAAAACACACTACGAACTCACGTTAATTGATCGTACCAGTAGTTTATAGAAGAATTTCGATAAGCCATTTTCGCTTAAGGACATACGCGCCAAAACTAAATCTCCATAGGATCTCTATGAACATTTTAGCATATGTTATTCAAACATATCTTAGTACCATGGTAAAAAAACAAACATAGGTTATAACGTTCTTTTTTTGTCTATGGGCATTTGAAATGTATAATGTTGTCATTCTCGGAAAAGAGTCGGCATACATAGTTTTGGCTTTCTTAAATGATGTAAAGTAATAATTGACACAAACAAACATTAAAGCAGTTTAAAAGTGATGCTTACTAAAAGTATGATGTGTGAATAATAGGAATATATTACAAAAATATATGCAAAAATGAAATTATAGGCACTTTCATACATATACAATTGGCCTAAATATGCAGACCGCTTTTCTTATGTGCTATCGGGTTCACGCTAATATTCAATTTGATTAAAGTTCCTGGTTATTACCTTAGCCTTATTAGATTATTTGCAAAGGTTCATGTATCTTCATTTACCAAGTGCAATTTCATGTGTTTAACGTTTATATTTCCCCGATTCATAGAGATTGTTTGAAGCCGAAAGTACCAACTAGAGGTAACTGATACGCACGATTTCGTTGATTAATGATTTTTGAATTATCGTATTTTGTTAAAGCCACTAGGTGTCGCACAAATTGGGAGCATATGTCCTTAAGTCGAACATACCCGTATTTGAAAGTTAAAACGTGGCGTAATAGTTGTTTAACAATGTGTGCCCACGATCCCACGTATGGGACATAGGCAAACAGTGTAGACTCTGATCAGACGTCGCATCATGCGGCCTCTGATCAGTATACACTGTGTTCTGATGGGAATTTCAATATAAAACAAAATGAAAATTTGACCAGGCATCCTATTGATAAAAAATGGACTAATCCAATATATAAACATGGAAAAATCCACTGGGCACAAATAGGTTAAATCATTCATTTTATATCCACACATATTTAGATGATTGAAACAGTACAAGAACTATTTTATGCAACAATGAATTACTCGGTACTTATGTACGTATGCACATGACGTAACGCTTATCGAAATATAAGTCGGATTTACGATACAAGGTGTAAACGATGTAAGATAGAGGTTTTTGTATCGCATCATACAAATATACATGGAATAGCCCGGTACGACAGGAAAAGATATATTATTAGTTATACAATATCTTTACAGTGTACATGAGGATTTCTTTCCGGCTGAGGTAAATCATGTTGTCCTAGCCGTTATAGCGCTCATAGTAAACTATAACAAAATCGCAGATAACGTTGAGTGTAAATGACGTCATGTTTCTGAAGGTTGTTATTCATTAGCAAAATGGGCATACTCGTAGACTTCGGCGTCAAACTTTCCAAGAAAATGCGACTGTTGAAAGATCCAAACACCGATTGGTTCTTAGCCGAAATGGACTTAAAACGGAGGATGCACGATTGACTGCACTCAATCCTGTCGAGCAGTCGGCCATCTTATTTTCTGCAAAGCAAGACGCAGGGACCTGTCAGCCAATGAAATCAGCTGCATTTCTATGTAGCCTGTCAGCTCACAGGGTACTTGGAATCACGTCTAGGGCTCGGTACCAAATTAAAAGTAAGGAATTTACTTTGCAGTAAAACAATAAATATTGTGTATCAAAACTCACTTTCATTTGCGTCTTTTTTTGCTATTCCTTCTAGAATGTCCATGAAGTCCCATCTCTTGCTAGACTTTGCCATTCCCAAAGCGTACGTCGTAATGGCCAATAAAAAAGGGTTATTTTTGTAATCACTGAACGGTACATCTTCCTCTAGATACCTTACGGACTTTAACATTGTAGCATTCATCTCCTGTAATGCGTAAACAGAGTCACATCTAAGTTATTCTGACTTTATTAGTGACTTCATACAGTAGAGACAAACGCAACATAAAATGGTTTGACGATGAGTACATATTGAACATAATTACATGTGTATACAGTAAAACCCTTCTAAACCGGAACCTCTAAATACAGGAATTCTCTCTAAACCGGACAAAAACTTTGGTCCCGTTTCCCACCCATTTTTACGCCTTTGATTTATTCCTTCACTGAAGAAAATACATTCATGAACATATATCATCAGAAATATTTTCTATATTCTAGCAGATGATAGATTAAAGCAGGTTAAAACCTCTCTAAACCGGATGTTTTTGTTGTCCCCACACTTGTCCGGTTTAGAGGGGTTTCACTGTATCTCAAAATCCGTAAAATGTTTTGGTTCAGCACAATGTATTTTGAACTCACCTTGGTTCGGGCATCACATTCCATAAAACTCGTGACAACAAAGGCTGTTAGTGATGGTTGTCCCTGCGAATATAAAAGTAGACAAATTATTTCTTTCACAACCATTTCAATTGACTACCTGACATCGTTATTTAACCCTTTTACGCCCAGTGAATTCTTCCATTTTTATAATTTTTTATATATTGGATTAGATCTAGTCCATTTTTTATCAAAGAGATGCTTGTCAAAATGCTCATTTTCATTTGTTTTTAATTGAAATTTCTATCAGCAAACAGATTAGACTCTGATCAGACGCCGCATAATGCACTGTTTGCCTATGTCCCGTTATGTGATCGTGGGCACAATTGGGTTAAAGACAAGTAAGAACGTAACACATGATAAGAGTATACAAAGTGTTTCTCCCCTTTCGGACAGAGGTATCCCGAAATCTAGGGTGTGTGAGATAACCTTATCTGTCCGGACAGACAAGCCGAACTAATAGAACTATCTTATGATTGGTTGTTATTGCCGTTGTTTTGACGTCGTCATGACGTCGTCATGACGTCGTCATGCATGCATTAGCGCCTTAAAATACAACTCGCCACTGTATAGCAAGTTAAACGCATTTTTAGGGTTGACGAGGTGAGAAAATAAATCTAACACCACAGTTGAGTATCAGATGAATATCCCACCCTCGTGTTCCAAAAATATCTTCAAAACTCGGGTGGTATATTCTTATCTGACACTCACGGTGGTGTTAGATTCACTATATCAACCATCCAATAATTGTTCACTAATTTGCCCCTGAACCTTCAAATGGTCGATCCAATAAACCCAAGTCTACTTTTGGCTCTTGATGGTCGTTTTTGTGCAATATTGCAAAATGGTAAACAGTGCAGATAATAAATACGAAAGACTCAAGCACGAAACGCAACACAAACAATACACACACCTCCTGATCTGGGTATACGCTGTCTAAAACCGAAAACATCTTTTTGAACTCATCGTGATATCATATTATCATCCCCCAAAGGCGCAATATAACTTATTTTGTGTTGCTGGGCCGTTAAACCCAACTCAACCATCAATTCCACCGAGAACGTTATAAGTTCTAACCAGGACTGCCATAAGTTGGCGTGAAAAATCCTAAGATTTCCAAATTTGCATTTTTCAAGTGCGATTTTACGAATCGTACCTTTACCACATAGCCTGTTTCTAATTTTGTTGACATGTGAAAACCTAAAGAAGACTGGAAGTAAAACAGAATGAGCCTTAAGGCGCATTCTGATTTACTTTCAGCCTGCTTTAAGCTTCAATGGATCAGAAAAATCCGAAGATTTAGGAAAAATGCGGAGAAATGGCAGCTCTGTCTAACCTGTCTAAACAGTCACTGCGGTACCCTCGTTAACCCGTTCACTGCCAAATTGTCGGTGATGCTTTACCTCTTCACCGTTTTAATGTCTTCTGCTTCAATTAAGTAGTATGTCATATCGTTTTAAAGTTAATTTTAAGGCAGTATGAATGACAAAATTTCGATACAAGTGTCAAACTGTTTAGATCCTGATCAGACGCCGCATTACCAAGCTGTTTGCAAACGCACTTATTAGCGTCATAAAAAGTAAAAGGGTTAAATGCCAACTATCTGTGAAATACATACCCCCATTAATTGATAGAACACTGGCCTCGGATCAGTGAACACCCCATTGTTCTGCTGGGTGAGAAGATATTCAAGAGTTGGAACTATCTCTAAATCCGCGTTCACAGAATTGTCCACAGTCTTTTTTGCTTGACAGAAAACTTTCATCAGGAAAGCTGTTAACCTGCAATATTAGATTATAGTGTATAGACTACACCCAGTGCAAAAAGAAACGCACATCGTACTCAAGCGCGGATAAAGATACTTTTATTGAAGAAAATAAGAATACTAAGACTATATCTCAATATTCATAATTCGGCAACTAGTTCAGAAAATAAATTACTTTTAAAAAAACACTGTGCTGCCTTTTAACCCTTTCACTGTTTATGAAGCCAAAAAGCGCGTGTGCAAACAGTTTGGATCCAGATCAGACGCCGCGTAACGCGGCGTCTGATCAGGATCCAAACTGTTTGACACTCGTATCGATATTCTTTAGGTCAAACTACATTGAATTTTACTTTGGAACGATCTTGCAACAAAATATAAGCAGACGACAATGAAACGGTGAAGGGGTAAAATCTCACGATTAATTTGGCAGCGACAGAGTAAAATACAGCCTGTTTAAAACACGATTTGTGCATGTTGTGATGCTACCAGTTCAATAATAAACCTCCCTGTTTCAAAATTGATTACCTCAGGCAGAACTACTGACAAAAATATTGTGATGAAAAAAAGGGGGTTTCTTCTTGCACTGAGTGTAGTTTTAGCTGCAAATATCCCTTCTTCAGACATTTTCCAAAACATCACTAAATTATAAAGTCGCTGCATTCGACATCGTTCGGCGTTTCTTGAAGAGAACCATGCCCAAATACACTTTATATGTTTTACTTGCAATTAGCCGGAATGTGGCGTGTATTTGGGCATGGTTATTTCATTGTATTGCTGAGTGCATGTTCATGAAACAGTGTCAATACTTTCTGAGTCTAATTAAACTAAAATTAAAGTTAACATCTTCGCTGCAAAAGACGAACTTCTGATACCATTAGTTTGAGTCTTATCAGGATCCAAACAAACTGTTATAGATTCTGATCATATATTAGAATTTGTAAAACAAAAGAACATTTCCGAACATTGTATGTTCGGTGTAAAATTAACGTTTTCAAAACACAATCACATTGCACGGCCTAGTATAAATACTATTCTGTTACGTGTGAGTACAACAAGGTTTCAAAACCATTAGTATCCGTAGCGGACTGTAGTAGCCCGTTCTGACTCGTATTTTACAATAGCAAATCGTATTAACCATTATCTATGGAGTACGGTGCTACGTTTTCCCTGGAAAAAACCCCGTAAAAGCCCGTGATAAACTGTACCTATCCCTTCCGGTCTCCGAAAATTTAAAACTTGTTCGCGATCTTCCCCGGTGCTAAATCTTACAAACCCGCTCTGAACCGTTTTCATACTCACGGATGTTTCACATTCCGTGCAATTTTCGTACGTACCATCCGTAAATGCGTGGCCCTTACATGAGTTATTACTTTGCTTGAAATTGGGCAATGATTGAATTTTCATCAATATTTTCTTAAACCTTTATCCTAGAGCAACCTTTATCCCAAGAGGTTGATTTGTTAAAAGTGCTACACCAGACACAATTTTTTAAAAGGTATAACATGTTGTCTCGTTTGCCAATCAAACTGCAGCATATGGAGAGATTACGTTAACTTAGAATTGTCAATTATACTAAAATACAAGTGAAAACATACAAACTCTGAACTGTAAAGGGTATAAACAGTGTGGCACTATATTACCATGTACTGCCTTGTCCCGTTCCCCAGAGTGAATAAGCATAATTATCCAATCTAAAAGGTTGCACCCGATCAACTCCTAGAAATAAACAAAATGTATTCTGTGAGTGTTAGCAGGTTATTGCCCATAGCAGTTTGACAGTAAAATTGTAATATTTCACAGGTATTTTCTATTTTACTTCCAGTTTTGAAGAATGTAATTAGACGATCTTACATGAGTGCTCATTTTATATCATGTTTGATAAACGAGTTGACTAAATTAATACCGTTTGACGCGAGCCTTGGCTCGTGTCATATTAATTTCAGTCAATGAGTTAATAAAAGGACAAGTACTGAACACGAATGTGAGATTCTAGTTATCACATAACAATTTGAAACACCTATTAAATTAATCAAAGCTGTAGATTGTAGTTTTTCTGCTTTATAGATTTTCCGCCAAAAACCTGACGTTGTTTACGGTAATGTCGTCGCAAATGACGTCATTTGGTGTCCCACTATAAGCAGCGCTTGTGGACGAAAATTTTTGACCGGAGCCCAAAACTCTATATTTTCACTAATGGATTAGGATATTTATAATATAATGGCTTTACACCACTCCAAGACCGTAAGTTGTGTGATAAACGTAGTATCATTTGGCTCTCAACGACAACCTTGTAGAGACATAAAATGACATTGCTATGAATTGTTGTGAAAGGTGTGAAATGATGTCAGTATGAAATAAACGGTAAAGAAGGTCGCGTTTTTACCCTTTCATCGCCAAAGTCACTTAAACTCGACTATGCAAACAATTTGGAACCAAACCAGACGCCGCGTCATATCCCTCGGTCGCCAGGTAAGCGGAGTATTTCAAACAAATAGAAACTTTGTACCTGCATTAAACCCTATGTTGTCACTATGTAGTGCCACAAACGGATTTAGTGCTGAAATGAGTAAGACATTGTTGGATTTGTTCAATTACTGCATCTTATATGTAGCCATGTATTCTTTCTTTACTACACCTGCCCCTGTGTCCACCTTGCGTTAGAGACCTACATGCATTGGTCTCTTGGGTCCGTCTTAAGACCCCAAACCTCTCCCAAACCTCTCCATGCCTCCCTAACCACTTTTAAACACACGTTTTCAATATTTTAGCAGGTGTTAGCTTAAAGCGGGCTTAGAGTAAAGCAGAATATGACTCAGGGCGCATTCCGCTTTTTTTCAACCTGCTTTCAGTGGATACATGTCTTCAAAACCAGAAAAAAGGCTATTGGGTATCTGGTAAATATTTTGTAGTAGCTGTATTTAGCTACCCTAAGTTTTGTACGAGTTGAAAAATATCGTAGAGTTTTTTTTAATTTAACATTTCTTTTCATTAATTCAGCCTTATTTCGCCATTTATAAGCTATAATTGATTAGATATTAAGAAATGTAAGAAGTTTGGGTTGTTGTTAAGTAATTTTGCAGAGTTTGTGGTGGTTTGGGAAGGTTATGGGTCTTTCGACAGACCCAGTTTTGACTGTATAGCATACCTCTCCGAATGTAATCGTTGCCCCTTTTTTCAACGTCCGTTGTCATTTGCTTTGTTTGTTTTAAGTATGACATTGCATAAACAAGAAGGACTAGTTTACTTGTCGTCTGCTGTGCACAGCCCGTCGGCATTCTGATAAATGAATCCATCCCTTGTAAAGCACTTTCCGATACATCTGTCATTAGATTACCTAAAAGCAGTCACAGGTATGTTTAAATACAAATTTATCTCCTATTTTCATAAACCTCTCTATTACGACCACTTCATTGTGTCAAATATAAGTCGTTTAAGACAGGTGAATACTTAAAGCGATGTGAAAGTGAAACAGAAAGCTCCTACAGGAGCTTTCTGTTTCACTTCCGCATTGCTTTAATCTGTCATCTGTCTTTTATAAAGACAATTAACCTTCTTTTTAGTGGTCGTAATAGAGAGGTTCAACTATATTTCGCCTAGAACATTATATTGAAAATCGTGGAATGAAAATTAGGGGATTTAGCTAATACTCCATAGAAACGCGTTTTCCATTGAAGAACATGTTTTACTGTACACATATGGTAACTTGAAGCAGAAAGAAAGTAAAGTAGAATGAATCATAAAGCGCATTTTGCCTTATTTTCAATCTGCTTTAAATAACTGGTTCCCTCTCTTCAAAACTAGAAACATACTATGGGGCAGTGTGTCAAGATATAATATATACAGTGGAACCCTACAACCCTGTACCTTTAAATACCTATATTCTCTCTAAACCGGACAAAAACTGTTGTCCTGTTCCAGGTCACAAAAAACATAAATAACTCATTAAAATGTGTCATCAACAGCTTGAAAACGACCTATTTATTTGATAAGCAGCGCCATTTGCTACTTAAAGCTCTCTGTAACTTGTAATTCGTGTAATTCGTTATTATCTACTGTTTTGCTGTGTTGATCTGACATTGCCTATTCCGGGAGAACAGTGTAAACTGTTTCCTTCTAGGGCGAACTTTTTCGAGCGCGAAAAAGATGCAAAGGCATATTCAAAATGACTAGTATACTTTTATTTCATTTGTAAGTTCTTTTTGAAAATGTAAACGTTATGTAGAGTATTAGGTAATAAAACACTAATTTCATGTGTGTTAGGGGAACAGTCAAAACAATTGCCCTCGTTATCAGGAATTACACTTCGAACAGTTGCCCGCCTGATACCCCTTTTTAATAGTTTTGACTGTTCCCAAAGCCAAAATGCAATAACTGTATAGTGTATAAGCGCAATATGTTCGCTTGAGAGCCAGTAACAACAGCAGCAACAACAACAGTGCCTGTTTTTATATAAGACTCGTAATTCTTCATGAGAGTCATTCATATAAACTCAATCATTCGAACTCGCATTAGTTCGAACATTTCAATTATATTTCAAAGTTAAACCATGGCTTAGCCTTATGGGTGACTTAGGTACGTTTGAATTTTAAAAAACGGGTATGTTCTATTTCAACGAGTTCAACTACATGTAATTGAAATTCAACTTATCGAATACTGGAACGACCGATGCAAGTGAGTATAAAGACTGCAAATGAACTTGTTTATGTTATTCAATAGTGTAAGACAACAGTTACAGCAGAGGTGTAACAGTATAATAAAAACGCGACTAAAAGACACATGTTTTTAAAACTACAGTAAAACCTCGCTATTACGACCACTAAAACGAAGGCTAATTGAGTGTATAATAGACAGGTGACAGCTTAAAGCAAGGTTACAGTGAAACAGAAAGCTCCTATAGGAGCTTTCTGTTTCACTGTCACCTTGCTTTAAGCGGTCACCTATCGTAAACACCCTAATAATTAACATAATTTAGTGGTCGTAATAGCGAGGTTTTACTGTACTACAGTGGAAATTCGATACTTCGAACTTGCTTAAAAATCGATCTTACCAGTAGTTCATAAGTATAAGTAAGATAACTCGATCTCACTTAAGTCGAACATACCCGTAATAAAAGTTAAAAGGTGGCTCAGCCACGTTTTAACTTTGAAATATGGGTATTTTCGAACTAACACAAGTTCGAACTTTTGAGTTTCGACTGTACTTTAATGCTGTACTATTTGGCAAATACACATACTAGCACATTACATAAACCCTTTCAATGGGCAAAAAGAGAGATACAAGAACGAATGGACTCACACGCGCATGTTTCAATTAATATACACCTCCAGAAACAGGGCGGGGAGTCACGTGATTAGAAATGATAGAGACCACGAAAACAAATGGCGGCTGCCGTCGCTTGAAGGTGGTTTAAAGCGAAGAGTATCCTTTCATACAACGATTTCGTGCTCGAAATACAGCGCAAAGTACCCGCTTTACGAACCGATTTTCTCCGCCGCTTGGTGTAATGGTGTCAGATAAACGGATTCTTCAAACACTCGACCACAGTGTTCGGACCCAGCCGATCGCAGTTGGATAGCTTCCACGAACAGTTGAAGATTTTAGCTCTAAACCCCTTCAATTCGCTTTAAATCGCTCGATTCGACCAAAAACGGTTGCAGAAATAGAATACAATCGCAGATAAACACTTTCACAACGTTTTGCACGACACTTGCAAATTTTTGTTCAATAGTTGGCAACACTTACGAAATGGATAGGGACCAGGTACAGGGAAAACTTGGATAGGGCGCAGGAGCAATTTTAGGAACGGGCTGTGCACAATTCATTTTGCAGCAATAAAAAGCGAACGCTCACACTCTCGCGGAAATATACAGCCATGTAAGTATTAGTAGGTATAAGACAATAGACAAGGAAGCTCAGGTGGTTATTTCTCGACTAACTTGAGCGTACATGGTAATTCCTGTATGCTTGATAGAGTCCTTCTACATTTACATTTGCTCCATTCGTAAAAAGCATTAATTACTTAATGAGGCTTTTCATATTTTCTTTTGGGATATTTTTCCCGCTGCATGTTGGTTGTTTTGAAGGTTAAGTTGCGTATCACTTAACAAATTGGATAATTACCATTTTACAATAACAATAAACACATTGTAGTCTGGAATGTAAATGTATTTCACGGAGCTGCACAGTTTTAGCGTTGGTATATAAAGATTTACTCATTCAGCCCTGAAAAATTCAAGAAAAATTTGACATCTCAAACAATTGCCAAAAAACATGAGGATGTATACTTAAATATTGATTGAACATGAATTTCAAACATATATATGATATCATATATTTATGCTCAGAGCCAACAAATGCAAACTCTAAAAAAGTAGATGACGATCAAGAAAAGGCGGAAATTTTAGGCAGTTACTTTGCCACAGTTTTCACGAATGAACCGGATGAGGAAATACCAGAAATCAAGCCCATAGAAAATATAGATAAAGTGAAAGCTTTAAAAGTAATGGATGAGAGAATAGTGGATGCACTTGCAAATCTACAACCAAACAGATCCCCAGGTATGGATGGATGCCATCCAAAATTTCTCAAAGAAATAAAAGAGGAACTGACAAAACCACTTGGTATCATTTTTAAACGATCACTGAGAGATATGAAAGTCCCACATGAGTGGAAAGAAGCTAGAATTAGCGCTATTTATATATAAAAAAAAAAGATTACAAAGGGTTAGCTAGTAATTATCGCCCAGTTAGTCTAACATCAGTAAATTAGGTAACATTATCTCATTGAACATTTCAAAGAAAATAATTTATTCACCAATAAATAGTTCGGTTTCATATCAGGCAGGTCAACACCGTTGTAGTTAATCAAAATCATCGACGAATGGACTGAGGCCCTAGACAGAGGGGAGGGGGTGGATTGTATTTATATGGACTATCAAAAAGCATTTGACACAGTCCCACATAAAAGACTGATACAGAAGTTGAAGTCATATGATGTTGATCCTACTACCGTAGAATGGATTGGAAATTCCTACCACCGTAGAATGGATTTCCTAAGTGACCGCAAACAACACGTAAGCGTCAACGGGGCCAACTCTCGATGGCACAATGTTACCCCTGGGATATCCCAAGGGTCAATTATTGGACCAGTCCTTTTTGTCATTTTCATAAAGGACCTACCAGACCTAGTTTATTCGACAGTGTATCTCTTCGCTGACAACACCAAAATCTACAGGAGGGTCAAGGATGAAAATGACAGACTAGCGCTACAGAACGACCTTGAAAAATGAACCGAATGGAGTGAAACTTGGCTCTTAAAATTCCATCCGAAGAAGGGCAAGTTTATGCATATTGGTAAAAACGAACCACCAGACAACTTCAATTATAAGCTAGTTGGGCAATAACTTGACCGCATAAACTACGAGATGATATAGGAGTCATAATTGATGATAAGCTGAGTTTTGAAAAACATATCTGCAAAAAAGTGAAGAAAGCAAGCTCAATGTCGGCAATCATAAGAAGATCATTTCAACATTTGGACCAGAAAACTTTCACCCCCCCTTTATAAAGCACTCGTAAGATTTTGACTATGCCAATTCAGTCAGGAGTCCATATATATAAGGAGACATTCAATGAGTTAATAGAACGAGTGCAAGAAAGAGCTACCAAACAACTTCCTCGGTTTAACGAATTACCATACCATGAAAGGCTACAGAAATTAAAGCTACCAACCTTAAAGTAGCAACCTGTATGTAAACAAGAGCCGCATGCGGCCCTAAATCGCTCACCTGGTATCCATGATTACGGTCATGTAAATCGACCAGTTATGATTAAGTTTTCACTTATTCACCTCCACCCACTGGTGGCCATGTTGTTTGAGCTAGGAAGATTATTTGAAGAAAACTGGCAAAGGGTAACCCATGAATCATTATTTGTGTAAAATAATTCTTAAATCAGACCAATAGTTTCAGAGAATTTTTTTTGAAAGTTTTTCTATACAGAAATATAAGGAAAACTTGTCCCACCCACTGGCGGCCATGTTTTTTAGATAACAAAATGATTTTAAGATATCTGGTAGAGGGTCATCAATTAACCATTTGTGTAAAATTATTTTGAATTTGAATCAGTAGTTTCAGAGAAGAAGATTTTTAAAGTTTTTACTATACAGTAACATGCCCCACCCACTGGCGGCCATGTTTTTTAAGATAACAAAATGATTTTAAGAAATCTGGTAGAGGATCATCAATTGACCATTTCTGCAAAATTATTTTTAATTTGGACCAGTAGTTTCAGAGAAGAAGATTTTGAAAGTTTTTACTATACAGTAACATAAGGAAAACTTGCCCCACCCACTGGCGGCCATGTTTTTTTAGATAACAAAATGATTTTAAGAAATCTGGTAGAAGATCATCAATTGACCATTTGTATTAAATTATTTTTAATTTGAACCAGTAGTTTCAGAGAAGAAGATTTTTAAAGTTTTTACTGTACAGTAACATAAGGAAAATCTGCCCCACCCACTGGCGGCCATGTTTTTCAAGATAGGAAAATTATTTTAAGAAATCTGATAGAGGGTCACCAATGGCGCATTTGGGTAAAATTATTTTCAATTCGGACCAGTAGTTTTTGACAAGAAGATTTTTAAAGTTTTTTCAATTGGTTGCCATGGCAACCACAATTTCAATTGGATTACCTATATTTGAAGAAATCTGAGAGAGTACCCTACAAGGAACAATCCTATGAAGTTTTGATGAAATTGGCCCAGTGGTTTCCAAGAAGAAGATCTTTGAACAAAAAGTTTGACGACGGACGACGGACGACTGACGACGGACGACGGACACAGGGCGATCACAATAGCTCACCTTGGCACTTCGTGTCAGGTGAGCTAAAAACAACTGCGTACACATTGTCCTAAAAAAAGTCGATGGGGGTAGGGGGTTAGAGATTAATGGCCGGAAGACATACTGTCAAAAAACCATTATCCTAGATTAAACAATTCATGTTATATTGACTCAAATTTTTACATAGATTCATATTGGTATTTTACCTGTTTTGAATGCTGGAAACGCCTTCAGAGACAACCAAGAAATAAAAATTTCTCGGGGCAGCATGCCCCCGGACCCACCTAGTAAAAGTGCTTACACTGATGGGAGGGGCCGATGTAGGGGTAGGGATTACAGATTAAAGGCTGAAAGACAAGCTGTCAGTAAAAATATTTATCCTAGAACTAATATTTTTTTAGTTTGAGTCAATTTTGACATAGATTTATGTTAGCATATTTCCTGTTTTGAAAGTGGGAAACGCCCTCAACACGCGCCAGAGACCATCTATGAACAATATTTTCCCGGAAGAGCACCCCCCCCCCCCGGACACCACCCCTAGTAAGAATTGCGTTCACCTAATGGTCTAGCTTTGCCCTTGACTTTTAGATTTGCCACTGACATGTGTTCCCCAATCGCATTTTTTTCCTACGGACCTGCTTTATCATGTTCTCAAAAGGATCGTAAATGCAAATGGTTCTGATGCAGATCTAAATATCTATATAATCTTTATATGTCACCGACTGTCGGTTTGAAATTAACATCCATGTGTTAGTCGTTGATGTTTGTTTTTTTTAAATCATTTTTTGTTTAGAATTATGTTATTTTTGTCACAAGTTTCGAAGGCGGGAAACGTCCTCAGAACGCACCAGAGACCATCTATAGGAATAATTTTTTCCCGCTGGAGCATGCCCCCGGACCCCCCTAGTCAAAAGTGCGTACACTTGCTAATTGGTCTAGCTACGTCCCTGACAGAAGATGCAGGGGCGATATGATCGAGACCTACAAAATTACAACCGAGAAATATGACCAAGAGGTTGCAGGATTCTTAAAAATGAGTAAAAACAAGGCTACTAGGACTACAGAGGAACCTCATGCATGCTTTGGCACAAAGAACTAGACTAGATATTTAAAAATACAATTTCACTGTGAGAATCATTGAAATGTGGAACAGTTTACCAGACCACGTTATAAAAGCAAAAACAGTCAATTCTTTCAAAAATCGTCTTGATAATCACTGGAGAAACCAGGAAATCCTTTACACGTATAAGAGCAACTTTATATATAACAACCAAACCGGAAGTAAAGTCAATACAAGTGAAATCTCAGAGTCTGACGAAGAGGACCCTTAGAGGACCTGTGTTGGAAAACAACAATATAAATAACAATAAGTAAGTGTCAATTTCATATTGAATGAAATATAGTCCAGAGTTTAACAGTAGATATGGCCGTGCGCAAGTACGATATGTACCACTGCCACGTAATTTAAATCTCGTTTCTTTGACCATTAATGATCGCCTCATTTAAAAATAGTTTATAAATAGTTTAAACATATTTTATTTTCATATATACTTAGCAAAAATAGAAACTTTACATTCTTCAAAGCCGGTTTTAGTGATGTTTTAATGACGTTTCGTGAAATATACGCACATTTCATAATTGAGAAATCGATAAAGACCATACAGAGCCACACTCTCGTTCAGTTGTACCCCGCACGACGTAGCACGCTTTCCACTTCCGGTATTTAGCACTGACGTCGAGTTGACCTATTCAGCGTTGATTTCAAGTTCATCTAATGCAACAGACACATGCAGGCTTTAGCCAAACACCGAAAAAACAAAATTGTAAACTTCTGCGTCCGAAAAAAGAGATGCCACAGCTTTCTGAAAATCACAGAAATCAGACCATTTGGCATGCTTACGGCGGACGCGTCAGTAACTGATGTTACGCGTCATTTTGGACGCATATTGTAGACAATTTATATGCTTACTACTCGTTACAGAGGTACGGAGTAAGTCCAGGATCGTCCGAGATCGTTGACGTCACGTAGAGACGTCCGCACTCTTACGTTAACGTACCGACGCAACCGGTTCATTCCAACAACGATTACTTCTCGGCGGTTTGGGTCACTGCTGAGACAATAAGGAATCGTCTGAAGCAACGACACGGTCCGACCCGTACCCGTAGACCGTATACTTGGCAGATCTTAACTGCACGCACAAGGCCCAGAATAACGTCAACGTCATGACATGGGCTGCGGTGTCACCTGATCTAAACCCCATAGAGCATGTATGGGTTAAACTTGGTGACGGATGCGGAATTATTACCAGATTGACACGACCAACGACCTCAGACATGCTCGATTACGAAAATTGCTTGTCATCTCATATGACGTCATTAGACGGTACATCAGAGACGGAGTGTTGCTTGCATTAGGCGTGACTTTAGGCATACACGCTACTTAAGTGATTTTATGCAAAAAGTCACTTAAATAAAACCGGAAAATGAATTTAAACACATATTGCGCACACGTTCACATCGCTGAGAATTTTGAAATCGACCCCTATGCATTTTAACGTCAAATTACGACGTGACGTTTGGACTTTTTTCATCACCATTGTCGAGAACATGCAGACATTGATCCAAAGTTTTCAATGACAATAAGTTTTCTGCAAAATTGTATTATACGCATCAGAATCCCATGTAAAGTTTCTATTTTTGCTGAGTGGGTCACAAGTTCTCACAACATTAGATTCGACCCTTCCCCTAAGTTTATAAATGACAAACACATTTTCATGAGTGGCGTATTTAAATTGTTAAGTATATCAGGTTTAGTTTGCAACCGATGGGAGTTTACTAAGAGTAGTTTCTACATCGGATATGCACCATACCTGACATGAGGCAGAACCTACTCAATCAAGCATCTAGGAATCACTCTGTACGCTCAAGTCAAACGGGAAATAACCACTTGAGCTTCCTTGTCGACTGTCTTACAATAATATATACTTACACGGTTGAATATGTCTGCGAGAGTGTGCGCGTTCGCTTTTATTGCTGCAAAATGACTTGTGAAACAGTGCTCCTGCGCCCTATCCAAGTTTTCCCTCTACCTGGTCCCTATCCATTTCGTAATTGTTGCCAACTATTGAACAAAAATTCGCAAGTGTTGTGCAAAATATTGTGAAAGCGTTTATCTTCGATTGTATATTCTTTCTGCAACCGGTTTTGGTCTAATAGAGCGATTTAAAGCGAATTGAAGAGGTTTAGAGCTAAAATCTTCTACTGTTCGTGGAAGCTATCCAACTGCGATCGGCTGGGTCCGAACACTGTGGTCGAGTGTTTGAAGAATCCGTTTATCTGACACCATTACACCAAGCGGCGGAGAAAATCGGTTCGTAAAGCGGGTACTTTGCGCTATATTTCGAGCACGAAATCGTTGTATGAAAGGATACTCACCGCTTTAAACCACCTTCAAGCGACGGCAGCCGCCATTTTTTTTCGTGGTCTTTATCATTTCTAATCACGTGATTCCCCGCCCTAAGAAATATGCTTGAAAGGAATTACTCTCAGTCCTCTACTGTTCTCAATAGGCGTGAAAGAAACTTCAAAAGCAGGTAGCATATGGCATAACAATCTGATTCATTCTAGTCAGGCCCTGACATACTCTTGAAGGTTTTGTTTTCTCAAAAGATCAGGATCTGCACTTTCGGTCATTTTACACTCTTTTTTTATTATTTGGAAATCGAAATAGTCCATTAGAAGTTACAGTAGTGTATGAGTTTTTATAAGATTTTTTCGGAACATACTGCTGCTGGTATATTACTTACTTTTGACGTAACCAACTGCGTGGCCCGTCTTCGGCAAAGCCTCCTTTGGAACCCTTAAGTTCAGGCGAATGGTCATCGTACCTTTGACACTAGCAACTGAAGAAAACATTAAACAGTCATATTACATATTGAAATACAAGGCATACTTTAACATCTTTAACCCTAGCAACAAGTATACTCAGCATTAACAAAAACTCTACCGAAAAAAGTCATAAAGCAATCATCTGGGGCCCGTTTTACTAAACAACTTACGCAAAACTTTTGCGTAAGTCAAAATCGTTTAGCTCTTATTTTTCGATCATAAACGTTTGCAAACAGCAAAAAGCCAGATCAGAGGACGTGCTAAAAGCGCGTCCTCTAATCTGGCTATTTGCTGTTTGTAGCAAGTGATAAGAAAAAAATATAAATTAAAATTGAAAATTTTGACTTACGCAAAAGTTTTGCGTAAGTACAATGTAGTTTAGTAAAACGGGGCCCTGATCAGAGACTACACTGTTTTGACAGTATGCAATGTATATACGTATGTTTTTCAGATCAATCCTAAATTGTCAAAAATGGACTAGAATTAATTTGAACTTGTAAGCGTCCATTTAACGTTTCAGGGGTGAGAGAGTTACATTTTGTGTTCACTGTTTGAAACATTTATGAGTCCATCTTCTCCAATATCAAAATATCTTTCCCAATTTACTGGGTTTATTTAGCCTCCAGTAGGTAGTATCTTGGTAGCTTTGTATATCAATGGAGCCAAATGTATGCTATTAGGTTCTATTTAAAGACGATCGCGACAGTTTCGATGTAATCTTACGAGTCATCGACTATCAAATTTTAAACATTAACAAAATCGTATAAATGGAAACTACAGTCTAAAATATATCATTCCGGGTCAGCGAAGTTGGAAGTTATGTTGAATAGCGATGGAAACACATGTACAGTAAAAGTTCCAGGGCTGCCATTTCTCCGGATTTTTCCTAAATCTCCGGATTTTTCCCCAGTACATGGTAGCTTAAAGGAGGCTGAAAGTAAAGCAGAATGCGCCCTAAGGCGCATTCTGCTTTTCTTACAGCCTGCTTTAAGAAGTCGCATGTCAACAAAACAAAAAAAAAGGCTATGGGGTAAAGGTACGATTCGTACAATCGCACTTGAAAAGTGCAAATTTGGAAATCTTAGGATTTTTCAGGTTAACTTATGGCAGCCCTGGTAAAACCTCTCTATAACGACCACTAAGATAAATGCTAATTAGATATATAAAAGACAGGTGACAGCCTAAAGCAAGGTGATAGTGAAACAGAAAGCTTCTAAAAGTATGGAATTCCATATACGACAGCCAACTACTAGCTGCTTACTGCCAACTATTCAAAATGCATGTATAGGGATTGAAAATTGAGGATCTCCTGGTAAAATAGTTTTAATTATACTGCCCGCTGCGGCAACAAAACTTCATATTGGACCAAATAAGTAAAACATGGAGTATCGTACAGGTATGAAATGTACAGTAAGTAGTTGGCAGTAAGCAGTTGGCAGTAAGCAGTAAAGCGTAAGCAGTTGGCAGTTGACAGTAAGAAGTTGGATGTTGTACATGGAACTCAATAGCGAGGAAAACAAAATATCACATGCATTAATTGTGTTGTCAAATGTTTGGATAGGAGTAAAACAATGACGCTCCTGAATGTTTTAGGCGCCGCATTTCGAACTACGAGTGCATCTGTATCAATACGTCGTGGAATCGTTTCGGATTTCCATCAATTATTGATATATAGCACTTATAAATTTGGAAATTAGAAGAAAAAAATAACCTAGGAAACGACAAGCTTATTTCAGTAACAGTTCATAGGGGTCACGGTTCCTGGTTCGGAGCTTCGGTTTTATACCCATAAAGTATGCATACAGTAAGCATTTGGCGGTGAGCAGTTGGTACAGTGGAGAATCTGTTATTTTTTCCCGTTTAAACGCAAACGTACGCAAACGCAAAGCACTAAAACGTAGAAAAGAACAACTTTTGGACAATTCTGATAATTCTTGTTTATCTTGGTAGCAAACAGTTTGGAGCCTGATCAGACGCCGGGTTACCCGGCGTCTGATCTGGCTCCAAACTGTTTGCACTGCAAATAATAGTTTTAGCGTAAACGCGTTTATTGGGAAAGAATAACAGATTCTCCACTGTAGTAAGCAGTTGGCAATAAGTAGTTGACAGTAAGCAGTTGGCAGTAAGCAGTAAAGAGTAGACAGTTGAAGTAAGAAGTTGGCTGTCGTATATGGAATTCCATATAAAAGAGAGGTTTTACTGTACTATACAGTAAAACCTCGCTATTACGACCACTAAATTATGTTAATTATTAGGGTGTTTACGATAGGTGACCGCTTAAAGCAAGGTGACAGTGAAACAGAAAGCTCCTATAGGAGCTTTCTGTTTCACTGTAACCTTGCTTTAAGCTGTCACCTGTCTATTATACACTCAATTAGCCTTCGTTTTAGTGGTCGTAATAGCGAGGTTTTACTGTACTATACTCTTTGCCGACATTTGCATTTTCAGAAAAACCTAATTCGGGTACCTATGTTTGTTTTTATGTCTGATCTTAGTAAAAGCATACTTCAACAATATATTTGAACATTATTGTAAAATTTTGAACGTTAGAACTGTGAGGAAAATATACGTTGAAAACTAACTATTTGATGTGTTCCCTTTATTGGTGATTATTATGTTGTTTATATGAATCGGTGATACTTAAGAAATAATATGAATTGTGTAACCCTACAAATTAGGTAAATTACAAAGCTGATGAGGGCTACTCTTAGATGCTATTATAAAAAGCATGAGTCTCTGGATAACTAAAATAACACCCAAAGTCAACCATTTCAGAAAATATCCAGTACGGGGACCCCCTATTCTTATTCTGCGGACTCGTTTTTTAACAAGATAACAACCCATTCTCGTGATATATTTTTCATATCAAACCACAGAAATTGATTATCCTCTATATAATTTACCTCCGTAAACTTCTTCGCTATTTTCGCAATCCTTCATCTCATCAACAGGGTCTAAACAGACATTAATTGTCTTCGAAACTGGCTTTCCTTCATTCTATAACATTAAATAGAGGATATGTCATGGGTCGATGTTTAAGACAGGATGATCTCAAACGAGTCTAGAATCGAAATATTATAAAGTGAGCCTTGGCGAGCTTAATAACTTTTCTATTCTAGAAGAGTTTGAGATCAACTTGTTTTAAACATCGACGAGTGACATATTCTTTTCCTCACATAACCAACGATTTAAGTTATTTTTCAAAGCAATAGACATTTTTTGGTACCCCGGTGACGTCAAAACACCGTTATAAATAGTGACGTTATAGTTACGTCATCAAATTAATCTCACAAATGTTGGAGATAAGGATATTCGTCATCGTTGTTCGCTATAGAAAACAAGGGTAGTTATGTGAAAAACATATATCTCAGATAGATAGCACAAAATCTATTGAGAAATCAAAAAATCTATATATAAACACATTAAAGGCTAATGTCTAAACATACATTAATTGTCTTCGAAACTGGCTTTTATTCATCCCATAAGAAAGAGACATAACACATTAAAGCCTAGTGTCTAAACATACATTAATTATCTTTGAAACTGGCTTTCCCTAATTCTATAAGATAAAACATATAACACATTGAAGCACAGTGTCTAAACATACATTCATTGTCTTTGAAACTGGCTTTCCTTAATTCTATAAGATAAAACATATAACACATTAAAGCATAGTGTCTAAACATACATTCATTGTCTTTGAAACTGGCTTTCCCTAATTCTATAAGATAAAACATATAACACATTGAAGCACAGTGTCTAAACATACATTAATTGTCTTTGGAACTGGATTTTCTTCATCCTTAATACATTATAAACATTTTGACACTCTTTTCAATATATCTTCAGTCAAAATGGCGAAAATTACAATTTAAGAAATAAAAGCAGACGACAATTGTTTTAACTTGATGACGTCACGGCAGTGAAGGGGGTTAAAGCATAGTGACGTTGCCAAAAAGTTTGAATTGTTTGATATATCATTTGAGTGGACAAATACTATAGGGCCTTTAGATCGCCATTGTTCCAACAACCCCAAAATGAGAGTTCATTGCAATATGAGGTCATTAATTAGTTAAAATAAAGTGCTCCTTCTCTACAACGTCAATCAATAGGAGACACGAAGAGTGTGTATTTTTCGGAGGGAGTCGTAATAGAGAGGGATCATTAAGACGTGGCTTACATTTACAAACAGATTGAATCCAGATCAGACGCCGCTTGACGCAGCGTCTGATCTGGATTCAAGCTGTTTGTCACTCGTTATTGTGTTTATTTTGTCAAAATGTCCAATATGTGACTTTGAGAAAAACAGCAGACGACAATTCTAATCAGCCGATATTGCAGCAGTATAGCGTTAGCCATAATTGTCTTGTTTGGGGGAACAGCGGCAGGCGTTGTTGTAATGAGGGAGTCGTTGTTTGGAGGGCGGTTGTTAGGAGAAAACACTGTACACGATAAACATAAATTGTTACATCATTTGTAGCGATAGAATGCTAAAGCGGTAACAAGTGTTGCACTGTACGTCCGTAATGTCTGAAGAATGTAACATATTTTATCACATTATTTGATGTCTCGGAGTTGCATAAAGCGATTGTATAAATATCTTAATCCACTAGTTGAATATCGTTTCTTGGGTTCCGGCCCAACTTGTTCGTCCACAAGCGCTGCATGTAGCGGGATGCTAAATGAAGTTATTGACGATGACGTTTACGTAAACAACGTAACGTTTTGGCGGAAAATCTATATAGCGGAGGGTCTACAAACTATGGCTTCAATCAATTTAATAGGTGCTTAAACTTATGTGATAGATCAGTTGTTACTTTGGGCATCTGTTCTTGCCAAGGCTCGCGTCATATTATTTTAGTCCACTCGTTTACTAAAAATGATTAATAATGAGCACTCATAAAAGATCCTCTATTTCATGTTTTCATCAGTGCTACATATTCTTTGCAGTAAACATTACGCTAACCCCTAGTGACGAGCCATCTGCGTCGTAGTCAAACAGTGTAGGCCAAGAACAGATGCCCCATGTAACAACTGATCTATTTCAACACTTCTTGTCATTTTGTAAAACATAATATAAATCAACCCTCTATAGTAAAAAATAGACTACATTTAACCCTTTCACCTATTCCGAGAAACTTAATTATTTTCGAACAGTTTTGATTCTGATCAAACGCCGTATACTCCGTTCAGGAGTCAAACTGTTTGACACTCATTTCAATATTACCTTAAATTAAATAATAAAAAAGCAAACGATAATTGTTTAAAATTTATGACGCGGTTAATATGATGAATGACGTAATACACGTTTAATATAAAACGTTATTATGTCTGCTGTGACACCAAACTTACAGGTCAGAAAGGAAAGTATCACACATCACAGATCACACAACAACCATATGATCGACTTGGACGCTCCAAAGCACAGGGACCAGTATCGTCCAACAAATGTTTTTCCCTATTTACTATACATCTACAAGGTATATTTCCTACTTACACAACCATTTTTAAAAGGTGTTGAAATCAACAACTGCCCTAAAAAAGTCTATGAAATTATAAGTTTTATGAAATGGAATGATTCAATAACAAGTTCCCCAAATCCAGGGCTGCCATAAGTTGACAAGAAAAATCCTAATATTTTCCAAATTTGCATTTTTCAAGTGCGATTTACGATTCGTACCTTTACCCAATAGCCTTTTTCTTGTGTTGTTTACATGCGACTACTTAAAGCAGGCTGTAAGTAAAGCAGAATGTTCCTTAGGGCGCATTCTGCTTTACTTTCAGTCTGCTTTAAGATATCATGAACTGGGAAAAAATCCGGAGATTTAGGAAAAATCCGGAGAAATGGCAGCCCTGCAAATCTCATTGAATTTGGTCCGTTTATTTACTAGCCATGTAACAAAACATAATGAGTTTGAAGTGCATGGTATTGCAGCACTGAAAGTAGTGGACATAAATATCTTGTATGGGAAATAGTGATAAGCATTGTTGTAAAGAAGGATTCGGTGTTCGGAGAGCCGTTGTATAGTTGTTGTTTAAAAAGGGTTTAAAGTCACTTTAACAGTATTTCAGTCAAATTGCGACTCGAGGAGACCATTTACCACATCAACACCTCATTTTATCAATCAAATATATGAGGTATTGAATAAAACTACAGTGCTCCCTCTCTACAACGGCCCTCCCAACAACGACTCCCTCCTTACAACGACCATAGCTTCAGTTCCCTAAATAGAACAATAAGGTCTAACGTATCTACTGCTGCAATATCGTGTGCTTCAAGTTGTCGTCTGCCGTTTTACATAATGGTCATTTTGACGGAAAAAACATGACAAACAGCTTGAATCCAGATCAGACGCCGCGTTACGCGGCGTCTGATCTTGATTTCAAACTGTTTGCAAATGTACGCCAATTTCCCTCCCTATATCGACTCCCTCTGAACAACGCACATAATTGTGGTCTCCCTTTGGATGTCACTCTAGAGAGGGAGCGCTGTATTGATCTATAAAATGGAACCCTGACCAGAATACCAGAGTGACGAATATTCTGGAATATAACCTTTCCCGTTTTTGGACTGACGTACAAAGTTGATCCATAAATGTGTACCCTGACCAGAATACCAGAGTGACGAATATTCTGGAATACAACCTTTCCCGTTGTTGGACTGACGTACAATGTTGATCTATAAATGTGTACCCTGACCAGAATACCAGAGTGACGAATATTCTGGAATATAACCTTTCCCGTTGTTGGACTGACGTACAATGTTGATCTATAAGTTTGAACCCTGACCAGAATACCAGAGTGACGAATATTCTGGAATATAACCTTTCCAGTTTTTGGACTGACGTACAAAGTTGATCTATAAATGTGTACCCTGACCAGAATACCAGACGTACGAATATTCTGGAATATCATTTACCGTCTTTGGACTGACGTACAAAGTTGATCTATAAATTTGTACCCTGACCAGAATACCAGAGTGACACATATTCTGGAATACAACCTTTCCCGTTTTTGGACTTACGTATAATGTTGATCTATAAATTTGAACCCTGACCAGAATACCAGAGTGACGAATATTCTGGAATACAACCTTTCCCGTTTTTGGACTGACGTACAATGTTGATCTATAAATTTGAACCCTGACCAGAATACCAGAGTGACGAATATTCTGGAATACAACCTTTCCCGTTTTTGGACTGACGTACAATGTTGATCTATAAATTTGAACCCTGACCAGAATACCAGAGTGACGAATATTCTGGAGTATAACCTTTCAAGTTTTTGGACTGACGTACAATGTTGATCTATAAATTTGAGCCCTGGCCAGAATATCATAGTGACAAATATTCTAGATTTTAACCTTTCCAGAGTTTGGACTGACGTACAAATACATCATTTTAAAATAGATTTATCCAACAATCCAAATCACTCAAAAGGTTACACCTTTTGGCGGCTAACTACTGTATCATGACATGCTATGGATTTTTATTCCAACAGATGGAAGCTTTAAACAGGCTGAAAGTAAAGCAGAATGCGCCTTCTTAAAGGGGCATTCTGCTTTACTTTTAACCTGATTTAAGCATCACGTGTCTTAAAAACTAGAAACAGACTATGGATTAAAGGTATATAATCAGGAAAATCGGGCTTGAAATATTAAAAAAAATTGAAATCTTAGGATATTTTTTATCAACTTATGGCAAGCCAGGGGCCCGTTTCATAAAACTTCTTACGACAAATGTTGTCGTAAGTCAGATTATAAAAGTATCAATTATTATTTATTTCTCCAACTAATCCTGTCGTGTGACATCTTTTTGGAATCGTCTTGAAAAGACGATTCCAAAAAGATGTCACAAGACAGGATTTGATAGAGAAATCACAATTTAAATGTATTTTAAAGTTTTGACTTACGACAACATTTGTCGTAAGAAGTGTTATGAAACGGGCCCCAGATTCTTCCAATTTATAACTTCGACCATGCATACCTCTACCAATAGCGTTTTCTGCACTGCGTCTGTTTGGGTAGCTCCTGTGTTTGACGGCTTACCGAATGCCGTTACCACAATATCATGTTTGTCTGCCACCATCGGTAGAACCAGGAAGTCAAAGCTGGTAGCATTGTTTGCCAAAACTGTTGCCGTTTGCTGCGGTGAATGTTCTCCAAGTCTGGCCATTGAACATACGTCCTTTTGACCCTCAATGTACGCATGAACCTTCAATCAAAATACTTGTTACAAATCACAACGTAGTGAAACCTTGCGCGTTCAATAAACGCTTATGCCCCCGGTGGCATCCTTGACAATTTATTCTTTTCTAAGTCCAAATTAGGTCAAGGTCAAACTGAGCTTGGGTATTATTGGTGAGTTGGTAATGGTCCAAGGCAATAACTATATAAGTATCAAAACATTGTAGTAGGCAGTGTTGATGCTAGACGAAACGGTAAAATCTAGTTAACCAAGAAACAGCCCATTCAAAATATTCTAAGTCCAAATTAGGTCAAAAGTTTGGTGATACTGGTGGATAGGGAATGGTCCAAGACAACAACTGTATAAATATCCAAGCATTTGGGTAAGCAGTGTTGATGCTAGACGAAACGGTAAAGTCTACTTAACCTGTTACGGATGCACGGACGGACGGACGGACGGACAGGACGATTACTATATGCCTCCGCATCTGTCGATGCCGGGGGCATAAAAACGACATGATGTTCTTTAACGTGTACAGACGTCGACCGAATGTGTCAGTTGGATTCAAATGAATTTTCGCCCGACATGATCCACATTCGAACTTGACCCCGATATCTTCAAGACAAACATTTTATCAAGTTTCGTGAAGATTGAATGGAATTTGAGCCGCTAGAGTGTAAACAAACCAATTGTGGAAAATGGACGGCGTACATCCAATGATTCGAATTGCTCACCAATAGCGCGTTCAATTACCACTGTTTGCTGTATAGATTAGCAGTTTGTATCCCGTGTGCAGCGTGCAGAGTACAGTAGAGTATGGAATTCCATATACGACAGCCAACTTCTTACTGACAACTGACAATTGTCTACTCTTTACTGCTAACTGCCAACTGCTTACTGCCAACTACTTATTGCCAACTGCTTACTAACAACTGCTCACCGCCAAATGCATACTGTATGCATACTTGATGACGGGTATAAAACCGAAGCCCCGAACCAGGAACTGTGGCCCCTATAAATAAGCTTGTCGTTTCCTATGTTATTTTATCTTCTATTTTCCAAATTTATAAGTGCTATATATCAATAATTGATGGAAATCCGCCACGATTCCTCGACGTATTGATATACAGATGCACTCATAGTTCGAAATGCGGCGCCTAAAACATTCAGGAGCGTCATTGTTATACTCCTATACAAACATTTGACAACAAATGCACACTATTTTGGTTTCCTCGATATGGAGTTCCAGGTACAACAGCCAACTTCTTACTGACAACTGCCAAATGCTTACTGTCTACTCTTTACTGCTTACTTCCAACTGCCTACTGCCAACTACTTACTGTACGTTTCATACCTGTACGATACTCCATGTTTTACTTCCAATACGGCAGCTATTTGGTCCAATGTGAAGTTTTTTTGCCGCAGCGGGCAGTATTTTACCAGAAGATCCTCCGTTTTTAATCCCTATACATGAATTTTGTATAATTGACAGGAAGCAGTTGGCAGTAAGCAGCTAGCAGTTGGCTGTCGTATATGGAATTCCATAGTAGAGAAAACCTTTTTTGTGCAAATAACCGCGTTTACGCTTAAACTATTATTGTTATTGAAAACAGTTTGGAACCAGATCAGCCACCGGGTAACCCGGCGGCGTCTGATCAAGCTCCACAGCGTTTGTCACTCAGAAAAACTGGTAGTAAGAATTGTCAAAAAGTTATCATTTTCTATATTTTAATACAATACATTTGCGTTTGAACGGAAGAATAATGTTTTTTCTACTGTATTTCAGACCGGTAGCCAACTCGCAATCGATAGCCATCGACGGTCATCAATTTCCTTACTGAACTGACAGGTGAGCTAAAAAGGTGGCAAACAATGACGACCCTTAGCAGACTGCTTCGAATACTTAGTCTCATTATGGTACCTAGCAAAGAGAGAGGAAGAGGAAAGGCTAGCCTTTGAAAAAGATGTACAGTAAAATCCCTCTAAACCGGAACCTCTAAATACAGGATTTCTCTCTAAACCGGACAAAACCGTTGGTCCCGTTTCCAACCCATTACACTATAAATAGTTGTTTTTATGCATTGATTTATTTCTTCACTGAAGAGAATACAGTCATGAATATGTATCATCTGAAATATTTTCTATATTCTACAAGACGATAGCTTAAAGCATGTTGAAAGTAAAGGTGAATACGCCGCAATGCGCATTCTGCTTTACTTTCAACCTGCTTTAAGTGATCAGCTATCTCCCATTCTAGAAACAAGCTATAGGTTAAAACCTCTCTAAACCGGAAACCCCTCTAAACCGGAAATTTATGTTGTTCCCACTCATGTCCGATTTAGAGGGATTTCACTGTTACCCTATCGTTGCCTTTAAGTATTAACTTATTTTAACAGATTGGATTTAGATAAGACGCGTAATCTTGTTTTTTCGACCGGAAGCGGAAACGCACTTTGAATTTAACCAAAATTACTTCAATGATATGTTGACATAAACATTGTCCCGCCAGATTTTGAAGGCATTTGGATTAAAAATATTTGAGATATACGCCTGTAAAACTTAAGGGAAATGCATTTTTGTGTGTCACGCCAATTTTTGGTGAAAATTACATTTTAACATAATTTTTCAAAATAATTATAATTAGATAACTGTTGTAATGTTATTGTTTACTTTCTGCTGATTAGTTTGATGTAAAGAGCAAATATATCGAGCTAAAATTGACTTTTTTTATTGATTTTTATACTGATACAGTAAACGTCATTTTAAAAAGTGTCTTTGTCATTTATATACAAGCTTTTAAGTCAAATTGCCGAACTTTCTAAACTTTGTTAAATATAAGCAGACGATATATTTCGGAACAAACCTCTAATGGTCCATTATGGTAGTTGAACACCGACATTTTCACATTAACATTCTCCAAACGGACAGCACTGTAGGGTAAGTCAAGTTGGATAAAAAACTTTCTGAATGATACAATATCAAGTGGCTCAGAAATACATACGCCTCCAGTTTCTGAGTAACCTGCAAAGAAAGTAAACATCATACAATTCAAGTATTGTCCGATTTTTCTGACCTATCAGAGTTATTTTTAGAACAGAATGGTTCGTAATGGTAAATAGATAACAGGGTAACATCAGATCTATATAGTCGTACACTTTCCAACTTGAGATAAGCATGGTCCTCTTGCAGCACGAGACAGCTGCGCTAATTTTACTGATATGTTATTCATTCTCGATAAACGTGTTAATGCTAATAACTATTATGTCCATTGCAAACAGGTTGAAGCCAGAGCAGACGCCGGGTAACCCGGCGTCTGATCAGGCTCCAACCTGTTTGCCACCCAGATTAAAAAGGTAAAATTCATTTTTTACAGTTTAGTGTATTATGTTTGCGTTTATTTAGGAAATAATAATGTCTTCTCTACCGCACATTACACACAATAAATACAGCTTTCGTATCCCTGGCTGACCATACGGTAAAAAATCGAGTACGGTGATAATCCCTTTTAAAATTTTAGAATGTTCCAATCTAAAAATAACTCTGACAGGTCAGAAGAAAACACTTATAAACACTTAATAGATTTAATCAAACAGTACGGACCTCGTCGAGCGTACTGTATCTGGGTTCCGTTTCGTATAACTTCGTACGACAAATGTGGTCGGGCCTCAGAAATAATAAAGTCTCAATTCTTATTTATTTCTCCATCTAATCCTGTCTTGTGACGTCTCTGGAATCGTCTTAAAAAGAAACTAAATATATTTTAAAATTTTGATGTACGACCGTTTTTGTCGTACGAAGTTTTATGAAACAGGTGTAACTTGGTGAAAAAGTTGTGACTCAACTGGGGCTCGAACCCAGGACCTCTGGCTTACCATGCCAACGCTCTAACCACTGCGCCACCGAGTCACCCAGAAAAGCTATTCAACCATTTCACCATATTCTCTACCCGGCTACACACACCCCCTCTACACAAGAATTCGTCCCGAATTTCTAACTCAAAGAACACTCCACGAGTTTTTTATTTTTACCTATATTTCATTTAAACTACCCGAAGGGTTATTTTCGTTGGGCGCCAAATGTAACTTGGTGAAAAAGTTGTGACTCAACTGGGACTCAAACCCAGGACCTCTTGCTTACCATGCCAACGCTCTAACCACTGAGCCACCGAGTCACACAGAAAAGCCATTCAACCATTTCACCATATTCTCTACCCGGCTACACAGGCACCAGATATTTTAACCTCATATCGTACCTACCTATTCCTTGAATATGCCAAGTAGTAATTGAGTCGGGTATTAACATTGTCTTTGTCGCCGCCCCTTTTCTAAAGAAAAGTAAAATAAATACACATTACCAGTTGACAGTGCGATACAGAGTGATGTAATTAGCTCGAGACGTTTTTGGCGAAAATAGCTGATCCGACGAGCGCCTTGGCGCGAGTCTGATCGGTTGTTTCCGCCTAAAACGTCGAGAGCTAAATGCTACACCCTGTAGCGCACTGCCAACTGGTGATGTGTTTATTATATGCCTTGAATACACACCAGAAACAACTAAATAGTTGTTTAAATCATTTTATATCCAAAATTCATTAGTTATTTGAAGCAGAACAAGAATTTTTGTTTGCCACAATGAATAACGCGGCACTTGCACATGTACGTAAATGACGTCACGTTAAACTGAAAGCGACGTCAGGGTAAAATACAAAGTGGCTGATACAAGGTAGCTGATACAGATTCTTGTATTTTACTGTGCAAATACACGCGGAAACGCTCGATATCATACGAAGGCATATAATAAAGAGAAATACACCAGTTAGGTCAAACCCTGTTATATAATTACTATTTCACTTTTATTTACATATGTTTTTTTGTTCCCAAGCCAGGGGTATTGATAGATAAAAATAGACCCCCACACAATAACAAACTTGTAGCTAGTCTAGCCTTTTTGCAGCCGATGTTACGCTTACGCGTTTGTTCGTTTTTATGTGGGTGTCATTGTTCCTCAGTGGGATTTGAACAATATATAGCGATCCCTCTCTACAACGACAACCAATGGGGGACACTGATTTGTGTGCGTTGTTCAGAGAAAGCGATTATAGGGAGGAAAATTTGTTTGCAAACAGATTGGTTTGCAAACAGCTTGAAACCAGATCTGATGCCGCGTAACGCGTGAAGCTGTTTGTCAGTCATCATTTAGGCTTGTTCTGTTAAAATGTCCAATATGTAATTTTAAAACAGCAGACGACAACTTTAAGCAAACGATACTACAGCATAAAAGCGTTAGACATACTGTTCCTGTTCAGGAACTGTTGAAATGGTCGTTTCAAGGAGGTGATCGGTGTTGGGAGGGCCGTTGTTAGAGAGGGAGCGCTATAGAATACAGCGCTCCCTCTCTACAACGACACTCAATGGGAGACAACAAATATGTGCGTTGTTCGGAGGGAGTCGTTTTAGGGAGGGAACTTGGTTGACATTTGCAAACAGCTCGAATCCAGATCAGACGCCGCGTAACGCGGCGTCTGATCTGGATTCAAGCTGTTTGTCATTTGTCATAATGTTTTTTCTGTCAAAATTTCATTTATGTAAGAAAAACAGCAGACAACAATTTTAGCTAGATGATAATACATCAGTGCAAGCATAAAACATAATTTTTCGTGGGAACAGCGGTGAATGTCGTTGTAAGGAGGGAGTCGTTGTTGGGAGGGCCGTTGTTAGAGAGGGAGCGCTATAGAATACATCCAATGTCCGAACCGGCACAATGAACGGACTCCACAGGGCTCCAGGTAAGGGGGGTATTTCAAAACCTAAAATGTTTATTTCTGCTTTGAACCCTATGGTGTCACTACTCAATAGAATCGTCTCGAAGAGACGATTCTAATGAGTAGTAACACCATAGGATTTGATGCTAAAATAAGTGAGAAAATGTTGGATTTGTGCAGCTTACCCCCCTCTTTTCTGGAGCCCTGACTCCATCAAAATGTCAATCATGCGTTCAATACAAACATACACATCGGCGCTGTATGACCAATATTGTGTTGCAGTGCCGTAAAACCAAACTAAATTGTATATTAAAAGCATAATAAGCATCATTCTTCAGATATAAAATGGAGTTATACTTATGTGAATCAATACGGTTTAAATACAAACTCGAATGGCAAACACGAGGGATCACAATCGAACTACGCCGCTATCTTGGAATGCACTGTTTACAGCTATCTTTTTAGCTCAGCTGAGCCATCTCCTCACAAACCTCTAAACCCAAGTTCGACTTAACGATTTCAGAAACATCAGTGACGAGGGGGGATGAAATCTTGTTCAAAATGTTTGGCTAAAATTATTCCCCTTACTTGGGGACCAGATTTTCTAACATGACCGTTTAGACAACTTTTAATGCATAAGAAAATCTTTAAAAAATCTTCTTCTCAGAAACCAAAAGGCCCAGACCTTTGATATTTGGTAAGTTTCATTACCTAATGATCTTCTACCAAGAATTTTCAAATTTTAACCCTGGGGCTTATCAGTTTTCCTAAGGAAAACCTTTGAGAATCTTCTTCTCTGAAACTGTATAGCCTAGATCATTAATATTTGACATGTACCTTTGCCGTATGGTCTTCAACCTAGATTGCTCAAATTATGAGCCGGGTTAAATTTGACCCCTCCCCGGGGCTTAAAAGTTTTACATAGACTTATATAGGAAAACCTTTAAAATTCTTCTTCTCTGAAACTGTAAGGTCCAGATCTTTAAAATTGCCTTGTAATCTTCTACCAAGATTGTTAAAAGTATGGCACCCGGACCAAAAATGGCTCTGAGCTCGGGCTTATTAAGATGTCATTGGAAAACCTTTAAAAATCTTCTTCTCTGAACTTGTAACGCCGAGATCATTTATATTTGAAATGTAGCTTTGCCTTATAGACCTCTACCAAAATTGTTCAATGTATGACTCCAGGTCAAAATTGGCCCCGCCCCGGTGCTTATCAGTTTTACATAGACTTTTATAGGAAAACCTTTAAAAGCTTCTTCTCTGAAACTGTAAGGCCCAGTTCTGTAATATTTCTCACATAGCTTTGCCTTGTGATCCTCTACCAAGATTGTTAAAAGTATGGCCCCGTGCCAAAGCTCTGAGCTCGGGCTTATTAAGTTTTCATAGGAAAACCTTTAAAATCTTCTTCTCTGAATCTGTAAGGCCCATATCATTTATATTTGACCTGTTGCTTTGCCTTATTGTTCTCTACCATGATTGTTCAAATTATGACCCTTTGATCACATCTGGCTCTGCCCCAGGGCTTATCAGTTTTATATAGACTTATATAGGAAACACTTAAACTCTTTTTATAGCTGTATATATCACAATATTGTCTTGCCCAGTCAGCTTTGGTACACTGTTCTCAGGTGAGCCTTTTTGTTGGCCATGTCCTCTTGTTTATGATATCTTAATAATTTATATAGGTTTCGCGTACATTGTAATTTCTTGACACCTTTTAATCTAGTCGCCATACATTTGTTTGTTTATTACATATTTACGTTTATAGTATTATGAAATGCTTAATGGATATTATGAAAGAAACTTGAAGTGATTTGTATTTACGGTGCTAAAAGTTGGATCGCTATCGGACATGTGCGATAACAACTGATTTCTTGCTTACTTTCTTAATGACCTTTCTCAATATCATGGGAGTGTTCTTCAGCCAATTAAAGGCGTTAAGCCCCTAAAAGTAATGTTGTTCAATTTCGGGTCAGTCAAAGTAATTTTGTGAATAAAAATGCTATTCATCAAACATTTTCCTAAGACAATCGAAAATCATGAGCGGTCAACATACTGGAGTGTTCACCTAGACATCAACCGTAAATAAAAATTATAATTGTGAATAACATGTTTTCACTTATTAAGTAACTTTTATTGTCACAAACGGCCTTAATTATTTGTTTTAAACATACACCGAACGGGTATAAATGACGTCACACAGAAAGACAATATGGTGGCCATTAATAAATTTCGTTATACCATCTTAAAAGAGCTATAAATGAATTATTTTGAAAATATGGGAGGAACACTTTAATTTTTGTTCGCTTTGAATACAATAACTTCAATTTAAAATCAAGTTGTAATCAGCTGTCCATTTACCTTTAAAGTTTTGTCTGAATAGATATATTGACGCAAGTGGCATTGAGTTTGGACCCTGATCAGATCTGGATTCAAACTCTTTGCAACGTTGTCTTCAGTCGGCAATAGTGATGAAATGGTTATATGTACAACAACCTTAACCCTTTGATCCCTATCCCTCATATTGGCGTCATTTGCAAACAGTGTACATGTGAATATTACATTTGTCCTATGCAAACAGTGAATACCCAGATCAGAGGGCTCTTAGGAGCCCTCTGATCAGGGTCTTCACTGTTTGTCATAATACCAAACATTGACAAAAACAACCCTCAAAAGTCAGAAATGGAATAGACTTAAATGGAAACTAGAATCGTTCATTTAAAGTTTCAGAGAGGAAAGAGTTAAACCGAACAAACCACCACCTCTTTTTCCTAACCCATTATTATAATTAATTACAGCGCTCCATTCTCTACAACGGCACCTAATGAGAGATAAAAAGTGTGTGAGTTGTTCGGAGGGAGTCGTTATTAGGGAGGGAATTTGGCTAATATTTGCAAACAGCTTGAACCCAGATCAGAAACCGCGTAACGCAACTTCTGATCTGAATTCAAGCTGTTTATTACTCGACATTAACTTTTGTAACCTTGTGAAAAACAACAGACGACAATTTTAAGCAGACGATATTGCAACAGTGAAAGTGTTAATCATAATTGACCTGTTAAGGGAACTTCGGCAAGGGTCGCTGTAAGGAGAGTGTCGTTGTTGGGAGGGCCGTTGTAGGGAGTGAGCATTGTGTATAATAGAGATAAAGATTGATTGATTTTTTATTTATTAAATTCTTTTTTAAATCTGGGTAAAGTTCTGTTTCTTGTAGGACCTTTTAAATTATCTCAACACGGCATATATTGTGCAATAACTTCCATTTATGGTCATTTAATTTATTGAGTGTAATACATATAATTATTCTTATATCAGTAACATCATAACTAGTTTGTGATAAGAAGTCTACATATGTCTTTCAAGTATAATTCATAATTTTACTAATGCAATATGTGATATTTTCATAAACTATGTGATATTGAAAACTTGCTAAATATTTTCATATCATTAAATTATAATTTTGTTTATGTAATCAATGCATGGCTTTCATGGATCTGCCACTAGTATCGGGGACCACAATGGAAATAAGGGAAAATACATTTTCCCTTTTTTGTGCAATCCTTGGTATTAGTGAGCATATCATGTGCATTTTCATGTATATGCATTATTTGTTATAATTTTCATTATATGTGTATGCATTTGTATTGCCATGTTATGCCGATATTGCCAAACAAAAATCAATCATTCAAATCAATCAATCAAAGAGGTCATTACTTTGATAATTGCACATCCTCGAAAAGCCATGACTCTTTAAAATTACTCCTGACTTTACTAATGCCCTTCCCGTCGTTCCATTTCCTTATATCTCTCTCGTAGTCACTTTCATCATCGTCACTTCTACCACTTACATCGGTGTCTTTTTCTGAAGAACAAACAAAATACCGTCGAGCCTGCTTAACCGATTACCCCCTCCCAAAAAACAACAACAACAAAAAAAACCACAAAAACAACGGCTGTTTACACCTTCAATTCATTCTCCCACTACAGAAAATACCTCAACTTTAAACAGTAATAAATATACACAATAAAAATATAGTTCTTATATTCAAGCAAATAAAAGTTAAGCAGGCTGTTTGCGCCTTAACCCATTACCCCACAAATACGCCTTTTTATGCCTCTAACATTTTTCTCCACTTTAGAATATACTTCCATTTTAATCAGTTATTAATGTGCAATATAAGAAACATTTCCTATATAAAAGCAGGTTGTAGCTTAAAACAGGCTGAAAGTAAAAGAGAATGGGCATTAAGGTACATTCTCCTTTACTTTTAACCTGCTTTAAGTGGTCACCTGTCTATAAAACTAGAAACAGGCTATTGGGTAATGGGTTAGTTGACGTCACAACTAGAACTAGGCCATGGGGTAATTGGTTTTGCCAACTTACCCATTACTTTTCAGTTACGTGGCTAAACTATAAACTTGGGGCGCTACACGGGATAAATTATGTACTTTCGCTTTCAATTTTCAAACAATTTGGTTTAAAAAAGGTTTAAAGGCATAAATATATAGAATAACTGTATTTTTTCAGTGTTATATTGAGTTAATCCATTTCGTGAACATCGGACTGTTATATTTTCGCTCGTGGCTTCGCCACTCGTAAAAATATAACGTCTATCAATGGAATAAATTTCGATCTTACACTGAAAAAAACCAGTTATCCTCTATATCTTTGATGCATTATATGAGAATTGCTTACCTTGATCTTCGTAGAGCAGCTCCAAGCAGCTTTTGAGATAAGCATTTATGCACAAGGCAGTGTAATTATCATTTTTCAGTAATTCTGTTTTTCTTGCATAGCACTTAGAAATAATATCAACACGCAAGTCTGGTTTGACTTTTTCGAGCATTTTCTTCTCGCTAATAAGGGTCTGGGCATAGCTGGCGCCTTGATCACAACACGTTTCATTTACATTGTAGGTGATACACACAGAAGCTGAAATACATTTGCAAATGCTGAATGTCTATACACGTCTGGGCCCGTTTTACTAAACAACTTACGCAAAAATTTGCGTAAGTCAAAATCGTTTAACTCTTAATTTTCGATCATAAACGTTTGCAAACAGCAAATAGCCAGATCAGAGGACGCGCTAAAAGCGCGTCCTCTGATCTGACTATTTGCTGTTTGTAGCAAGTGATAATAACAAATATAAATTAAAATTTAAAATTTTGACTTACGCAAATATTTTGCGTAAGTAGTTTAGTAAAACGGGCCCCTGGTGCCCGTTTCATAAAAATTCGTACGACAACAACGGTCGTAAGTCAAAACTTTAGAATATATTTAATTTTTGATTCCTCTAATTAATCCTGTCTTGTGACATCTCTTTAGAGTTGTCTTTTCAAAACGATTCCAAAGAGATGTCACAATACAGAACTAAATGGAGAAATTAATCATAATTTAGACTTTTATAAACTGACTTACGACAACATTGGTCGTACGAAGTTTTATGAAACGGGCACCTAAATATTTGCTGACTTATTCACTCCTGAATCTTCTAATGGAAAAATGTAATTTCCAATCAAATCTAGTCCATTGTAATTATTATTGGTGAACTTAAACAATATATTTAAAAAATGACATGCAGTGCAGGATTAGATCAGAGGGCTCTGGCATAAGCTCTCTGAGTAGGGTCTACAATGTTTGCTTAGGACAAGTGAATTCATCATACATAGCATCTACACTGTTTGTAAATAACGAGTATACTCGTCGCTAGGGTTGCATGTATTAACCCATTAACTCATAAGCGATAAACAATTAGCAATGCTTATCTCGATACAAGCTAGTGGATTAAAGTGTGTCAAAATGATTCAGTATGAGGATATTGAACAATGAGTCAATATGAGGCAATATGGCTTATTGGGTTAAAATTGCATGCGATGACAGCTTGTTCTTCAAAATATTACGATGCACACTAACTTGCCATTGATTAGTCTAACTCATTATCCCCTGAAACATCCAATGGACAATAAAGGCTGGTCCATTCTAGACTATTTAGTATTAAGGGTTGTTTTTTATAATATCTATTATAAACAATACCAGTTGACAGTGCGATACAGAGTGATGTATTCGACTCGAGACGTTTTTGCCGGAAGTAGCCGATCAAGGCGCGAGCTGAATGCAACACACTGTAGCGCACTGTCAACTGGTGCTGTGTTTATCATATGCCTTGAATACAAATCAAAAACAACAAAATAGTTGTTAAACAATTTTATATATAAAATTTATTAGCTATTTGAAGCAGAATAAGATTTTTTATATGCCACAAAGAATAACACGGCACTTGTACATGTACGTAAATGACGTCACGCTAAATCGAAAGCGACGTCAGAGAAAAATACAAATGGCTGATACAAGGTAGCTGATACAGATAACAACCCATTCGAGTGATAATCTTTTTCATATCCATCCAAAGGAATTGTTTATACTATTTATTCTATACATTTTATGAAGTTTTTGCAGAGAAAACAAACAAAATCAATAGTTTACGCCCGACGTCACAACTGTGACATATCAACTGTGAAATTTTGCGAACTGAGAAATCTCCATAAATTATCGATTGGGGGTAGATCTTTATAATGAAACAAATATATATTCTGCTAAAAGTAAGCTGAGAACGGAGTTACGAAGACAATATTGTCAAATTTGTCTGACCTGTCAAAGTTATTTGTAGAACAGAATAGTTCATTATGGTAAATAGACAACAGGGTTTCATCGGATCTATATAGTCGTACACTTTCAAACTTGAGATAAGCATGATCCTCGTGCAGCACGAGACAGCTGCGCTAATTTTACTGATATGTTATTCATTCTCAATAAACGTGTTTATGCTAAAAACTATTATGTCCATTGCAAACGGATTGGAGCCAGATCAGACGCCTGGTAACCCGGTATCTGATCAGACTTCAACCTGTTTGCCACCCCGATTAAAAATATAAAATTAATTTTCTACAGTTCAGTGCATTGTGTTTGCGTGTATTCGGGAAATAATAATGTCTTCTCTACCGTACATTACACACAATAAAAACAGCTTTCTGTATCCTTCTCTGACCGTACGGAAATCAACGAGTACGGTGATCATCCCTTTTTTAAAATTTTAGAATGTTCCAATCTAAAAATAACTCTGACAGGTCAGAAGAAAACACTTATACCTACCTGCTGATCGTTTCCTCCGAGATTTGCCGTCACAACTCATCGAGGCTCTCTTGACATTATTGACATTGGCATTGGTTAAAACAGTGACACCAGCCCGCTGAAAGACAAGAAACCGCGATAATATCACAGTTGGATGACATCGCCAATGTTCGCAACTCAAACGATTGTGGGACAATGTTCATGTTCCTCGTGGTACAGGGCTGCCATATTAAGTTGGTCATAAAAATCCTAAGATTTTGAGACGCAATTTTACTAATCGTACCTTTACCCCATAGGCTTTTTCTTGTTTGGAAGACACATAACTGCTTAAAACAGGTTAAGGTAAAGCAGAAAGCGACTACAGGAGCATTCTGCTTTACTTTCAGCCTGTTTTAAGCTTCCATCTGCTAGGATAAAAATCCGAAGACTTAGGAAAAATCCGGAGAATTGGCAGCCCTGGTGGTACTGCACTGTTAAATTGTTACTTCTGTAGCGCGTTCAAGTACCGTATCGATGCAATCGATTGCAACAGAAAACGGTAACCATTTACCTTTAACGACCGTTAGGCTGTTACCGATTGCGAACGACACGAACGGCCTCAGAGGTAGTTCGCCTTCGCCAACAAGGAAAACAAAATGGCTACCAAATGAATTTTATAAAACCAGCGAACAGTCCAGACTTAATTTCTCATCAATAAACCAACATTTTCCGATACTTAATGTATCAAACAAAGCAGCTTACATCTGAGCAGATAAATCTTATTTTTATATGCGGTAAAATTGATGCATTTCAGTTGATTAGTGCACTTTTGCTTGTGTTATATAGATTCGTACACAAATCGTTCGTACCCTTGAAAAGTTAATAAACATGGGGGCGCAATGAGTTATTATTGAAGAGTATTGGTGAACGTTAGATGTCGTACTATATGGGTTGTTTGCATCGGTTAACGTTACTGTTCGCTGATACGGTACTTGAACGCCCTACTGATACTTTCAACATGGAGAAACACATGTTCATGCAGCCATACCCACGTGCAAACAGTATGTACGTACAGTGATCCTTCTCTACAACAAAACCCAATGGGAGACGTATTTGCGTGTGTTGTTCGGAGGAAGTTATTATAGGGAAGTAAACCCAAGACTTTGTTTACATTTGCAAAAAAACTTGAACCCGGCGTCTGATCTGGATTCAAGCTGTTTGTCACTTGTCATTATATTACTTCTGTCAAAGTGTTCACTATTACGTGACGTTGAGAAAAAACCGGCAGACAGGAACGGAACATTTCGATAATAAATAAATGTGCTATGTAGCGGCATGATTTGAAAAAATTCGATGAGGACTGTAGCGGCATGATTTGTAAAACGAATTTCAAATTCGAAATATTTCAAATCATGCCGCTACAGTGCTACGATCCTCATCGAAGAAAGTCGGATTATACCTTGAAAACTTCTTCGCTATTGGAACCGCCACCAGGCCCACATCCGAGGTCATGCTTGTCCAACAATCTGAACATCTAGAATATATAAAATAAACATTTTTTATATACAGTGAAATCCCTCTAAACCGGAACCTCTTAATACCGGAATTCTCTCTAAACCGGACAAAAACTTTGGTCCCGTTTCAAATCCTTCTTCTTTTTTAACCCTTTACACCATAAATATGCATTTTCTACATTTTTGTTTTTTTCCTACACTGAAGAAAATAGTGAATACATTATAACAGACGATATCTTAAGGCAGATTGAAAGTAAAGCAGAATGCGCCTTAAGGCGCATTCTGCTTTACTTTCAACCTGCTTAAAGTGATCAGATATCTTCCATACTAGAAACAAGCTCTTTGGTAATGGTTAAAACCCCTCTAAACTGGAAACCCTTCTAAACCGGACATTTACATTGTCCCCATACATGTCCGGTTTAGAGGGATTTCACTGTACATATTGATCTACCTTACGATGATTAATAGAGATTTCTCAGTTAGATAAAGTTCATATGCGTCACAGTTGATATCAACACTACTGATGACACCACTCTTGCAGTGACGATATCATTTTTGTAACGTCACGTAACAATATATTTTGTAACGTCGCGCGTAATCAATTAATTTTGTGTGTTTTCTCTGTCATTAAAAAGGGTATATAATAAATAGAATAATCAATTTCTTTGAATTGATATGAAAAATATATCACTCGAATGGGTTGGTATCTGGTTAAAAAACGAGTCCTGCGGACTCGTTTTTTAACCAGATAACAACCCATTCGAGTGATATATTTTTCATATCTATTCAAAGGAATTGATTATTCTATTTATTATATATATTTAAAATAAAGGACGTTTTTACAGAAAAAAACTCAAAATTGATTACCGCGACGTCATTAAACTAACTATGACGTGACGTCACCAAAAGTGATATCATCACTACATGTAGTGATGATATCAACAGTGACGATATCAAATTTATCTAACTGAGAAATTTCTATAAATCATCGATATGTATATAATAAAAAGAATAATCAATTCCTTTGCACACTCATTTCAATATGTCGTAAGTCAAAGTTCATATGCGTCACAGTTGATATCAACACTACTGATGACACCACTCTTGCAGTGACGATATAATTTTTGTAACGTCACGTAACAATATATTTTGTAACGTCACGCGTAATCAATTAATTTTGTGTGTTTTCTCTGTCATTAAAAAGGGTATATAATAAAAAGAATAATCAATTCCTTTGCACACTCATTTCAATATGTCGTAAGTCAAAATACCTAAAATTTAAATTTGAGAAATAAAAGCAGCCGAATTTGTTTTAGCCCTTTCACTCTCAAATACGCCAAGAAGCGCATTTGCAAACAGTTTTGATCCTGATCAGGATCACAACTGTTTGCCACTTGTTTGAAATTACGTCAGTTATACTTCCTTAAATCTAACTTTGAAACGATATTACAGACAACAATATTGAAGCAGACGACAATATGGTGGTGAAGGGGTAGACTATTCACGATCAATTTGATTATGAAAGGGTTAAAATTAAAGACGTCATTGCCGTGAAGGGGTTAACATACACTGACGTCTGAGTTACATTGTACAGTGCTCCCTCTCTACAACGGCCCTCCCAACAACGATTCCCTCCTTACAACGACACTTGTCGCTGTTTCCCAAACATTACAAATATGTTTAACGTTTTTGCTGCTGCAATATCGTCTGCTTAAAATTGCCGTCTGCTGATTTTCTCAAAGTTACATAATGGACATTATTACAGAAAAAAAACTTAATGACAAGTGACAAACAGCTTGAATCCAGATCAGACGCCGCGTTACGCGGAGTCTGATCTGAATTCAAGCTGTTTGCAAATGATAGCTAATTTCCCTCTCTATAACGACTCCCTCCGAACAACGAACACTATTGTTTTCTCCCATTGAGTGTCGTTGTAGAGAGGGAGCGCTGTATACCGTGTTTGTCTTTATGATGTTGTCAGTGTTTAGTAGAAGTAGGGCACTGTCCATGGCGTTAAGACCAACGTGCATCAATGGTTCTCCATCAATGAATAGGTCCGATATTGATCCTGGTTCAATTCGTGCGCCTTTCTTCCCTCTAAGGCTTAGCTGTAAATAAAATATATATACAGTAAGGTCCTTCAACCCTTTCAATTATGGCCTTTACCTAAGCATCCTTTCGCCTAGGGTTCTCAATATTCCAATTAAATCTAGTTTATTTTTCACTTGAAGGTTTAACCCCAGTGGTTGTTAATGGTTAATTTATAATCAATCATTGATTGCTACTGACCGTACCAAGGCGGGCTCCTATATTCACTTTTGCTTTATGTTTGTCTTTTGTGTTGTTTTCTATTTAGTGTGTAGATGAAGGAATGGTATTGCGTGTGTGTGTTTGTTATGGTATGACTGTGTGTGTGTGTTCTGCTTGAGAGGTGGGTGTATTGTTTGTGGTGCGTTTCCTGCTTGAGTCTTTCGTATTTATTTGATATTTTCTTTAGCGATACAGTGTAAATTTACAAACAATGCAGACTATAACACGAGGGCTGTGCATAGGATTACACAAATTGTAGGGCATGAGTATTTGTTACATATACATGTACACTATGTTTGAAGAACGCTAATAAGCGTATTTAGGGGTCAATTGGTTGACCCATTTATTCCCAGTGGATTCTTCGACGTTTATATATAGGATTAGTCCTTTTTTACCAAAGGGATGCCTGGTCACATTTTCATTTTCATTTCGTTTTGTATTAAAATCATATCAGCAAACAGTGTAGACTCTGATCAGAAGCCGCATAATGCGGCGCCTGATCAGAGTCTACACTGATTGCTTATGTCCCATATATGGGACCGAGGGCACAATTTGGTTAAACAAATGTTATCAATCAACACACACTATACAAACTCCTCTGACATCAAATGAAAGCATTCGATTTCAAACTAAGTTTTGTCCATTTTCACATATTTTGGGTTGATTTTTAGAAATATATTGCAAAGTGCCAAACACGGCAGATTCTGATCAGAGGGAACCCCTTGATCTAGGTATAAACTGTTTGTATAGAACAAGTGTACTTTCAACAGATTCAATATTTGTAAATGACCAGTACATTTGGGTTGAATGATTAAGACTTACCCCTTTCCCTCGGCATTTCGGAGGAATGTCTAGTCGAATACTACTTGCAACAATTTCACCGGTAGATGTAATCACGTAGTATGCCACTGCACGAGCTGATGGTGCTATTAGACTCAGAAGCTTATCATCAATAGTCTCTGTCATGGAACGTCTGAGCTCTTTCTGCTTAAACCATTCAATATTTCCGCGGACTATTATCTGTAAACAATATTGTTAAATTCCTTACATTTCAGTAGTTAACCCATTATCCCATAACCTGTTTCTAGTATTGAAGATAGTTGATTACTTAAATCAGGTTGAAAATAAAGCAGCATGCTCCTTCAAGCCATTTTTGACCCAGGGGTCATAATTTGAACAATCTTGGAAGAAGAATATTAGGTTATGGTACATATCAAACATAAAAAGTGTGGGATTTTTAGTTTCAAAGAAGATGATTTTTAAAGAATGTCTTAGGCATTAAAAGTTGTCTACACGGTCATGTTAGAAAAACCTGGCCAAACAGCAAGGAAAATCACTGTAGCCAGAAACTTTGAACAACATTTCATTCCCCATTGCTACTGATACTTCTGACAAAGTATGGTTGAAAGTGAGTCAGTGGTTTCAGAGTAGATATTGTTTGAAAAATTGAACGGACGCCGTGCACCGGACGACGGACAGAGAGCGGTCACAATAGCTCAGCCAGAGCCCTCGGCTCAGGTGAGCTAAACACAAAAAAGCACTGCAATACATTACAGAAAATGTCCATTGTTTAACTGTCTATTTTTCTGTTTTATCCGAGTACCAGGCAGTTTCGAACCTGATCAGACATTGTGTTACCTAGCAATTAATCTGGCTAAAACTGTTTACATTGGCCACAACTGTTTTAGTTGAAACACGTTTATTGGAAGACAATAACATCTTCACCGCTGTATTAGCAATGACGATGTACATGTACATTGAAACCCCTCTAAACCGGAACCTCTAAATACCGGAATTCTCTCTAAACCGGATAAACTGTTGGTCCCGTTTCCAACCCTACATTATTTTAACCCATTCCACCATAATTATGCATTTTTACTCCTATTGTCTATATTTTATAACAGATGACAGTTTAAATCAGGTTGGAAGTAAGCAGAATGCGCCTTAAGGCGCATTCTGCTTTACTTTCAACCTGTTTTAATTGATCAGCTATCTTCCGTTAAGGGTTAGAACCCCTCCAAACCGGAAAACCCTCTAAACCGGACATTATGCTGTCCTAAATATGTCCGGTTTAGAGGGGTTTCACTGTATTGTCAAAGAATAGAAATGCCAAAACATCCTGTTCATTCTCTTACCATCACTGTAAGCTTCGAGTACTGATTGGTTTCTCCAACATTGCTATTGATGCGCAGCTCAATATCCTTTTTCTGTAGAATAAAAAACGAAACACTTTTAAATGGACTCGCAACCGGATGGTGTACTTGTCAAAATAAAATAAAAACTCAAACAAAAGCAACTTTGTGGCCTTATTTGGCTTCTGACATTAAAAAAATATGATCAGCCCAAAAAAAGTCTCAAGAATTGTCACCGAATCTTAGTTTTTTTAAACCCTAAAGCCCTCTGTAGAGATTACTGATTACATATGCAAACAGTGTAGACCCTGATCAGAGGGCTCCTATAGGAGCCCTCTGACCAGGGTCTGTACTGTTTGATATATGTATTGGTTTTTGTTGTCATACCAAAAATGTAACAGTAGACTGGTTCAAAATATTTATTCTAGAAGAGTCCAACAGGATTATAAATACCAACAATATAATTTAGGGTTGAAAGGGTTAAAAAGAGAAAGGACGATTTCTGAGGTTTATACGATAACAAAACTATTTCCTTTGCTAGCTAAGTTTCGCAAACTCTCGAAGGGGGTTAAGTACGTTATACTTGCATAAACTGCAGAATACGTCATTTCGTGCTAAAATTTATATTTTTTATTATTTGTTGTCAATAACAATGTGTAATGTGACTAGATAAGTATTTATGCAAAGAAACATACACTCAGTGCAAAAAGAAACGCACATTTTTCATTACACTATTTGTATTTAGAAGGAACGTATTTGTGAATTAATCTTTTCAATAAGGCCAGTAGTTCTGTCTTGGGGTATCAATATTGAAAAACACAACCTGCACAAATTGGTGCAAAACAGACTGTAGTTCTCTTTCGCTGTCAAATAATCGTGAGATTTTTACCCTTTCACCGGTTCATTTTCGTCTGCTTCAAATTTGTTGTTTGTAAGATTGTTTCAAAGTAAGATCCAATGTAGTATTAATTAAAACATATTGATACGAGTGACAAACAGTTTGGATCCTGATCAGACGCCGCGTTACGCGGCGTCTGATCAGGATTCAAATTGTTTGCAAATGCGATTTTTGGCGTCATTAAGAGTGAAAGGGTTAAAAAACAGCACACTGGTTTTGAGATTTTTGTTTCTGAACTTGTTACAGAATTAAATCAATCTTGAGATATGGTATTAGTATTCTAATATTTCTTCAATAAAGATTCTAAATCTGAGCATGAGCACGATGTGCGTTTCTTTTTGCACTGAGTGTATCATAATTATATAGTGCTCCCTCTCTACAAAGACACCAAATGGGTGACAAAAATTATATGTGTTGTTTGGAGGGAGTAGGTATAGGGAAGGACATTGGCTTACTTTTGCAATAAAGCTTCAATTCAGATCTGACGCCACGTAGCTGTTTGTCACTCGTCATTTGTCAGTCAAAATGACCAATGCGTGACTGAGAAAAAAAAGCAAATAACTATTTTAAGCAGACACTATTGCAGCCATGACAAGGTTTGACAAAATTGTCTTATTTTGGGCAACAGTGACAAGTGTTGTTGTAAGGAGAGAACCGTTGTTTAGAGGGTCGTAGCAAGGAGGGAGCACTCTACCAGTCAAATATGCTTCATAGATTTAATTAACCCTTTCCCCCATAGAAGCGACTTTTAGCGTATTTTATTCATTCCTCCGCTGAAGAAAATAGTTCCAGTTTATATCCTCATGAACAATTACCATAACACATATTTTATATAGCCTAGCAGATGGTAATCTAAAGCAGGCTGAAAGTAAAGTAGAATTTGCCTTAAGGCACATTCTGCTTTACTTTCAACCTGCTTTAAGGGATTGCCTGTCTTTCATGTTATAAACAGTTTTATTGGATAAAGGGTAAATAGCCATTACAGTCTCTATATATGGAATTAAGGTTGCCCCAAACAAATGTATTGTAATTACATTACAAGTTCCGGATTTTACCACTTAAAATTCTTAGATGCAGTTTATAAAAGCCTTATAAGATAGTTGAAATAAACAATGCAACCTGAATAATTATTTCATCCAAGCATATGCATATGCCTTTTTATACCATTTTCTGATTAATCACAGTTTAAATAATTTATTGTGTGAAGTTTGCACAATTTCTAATGGATATATTTTGATTGATTGGGTGTTTTCATTGAATTTTAGCTTAAAACATGTAAAGGAAAAATACATATATTTCAGACAAACAAACTATACACTTTGCATCATACGTTTAGTAAACATCCTTTTTTAACTGTTTTAATATTTGGTTGTGCAATTATAACTTGACATTATTTCAGAAAGCCGATATAATGCACGCCGACTCGTTGCCGAAAATGGCTACACTATACATTTCAAATGCCCATAGACAAAAAAGGACATTATAACCTATGTTGTACTAAGATATGTTTGTAGAACCTATGTAGACATTTTCAAAGAGCTCCTGTGGGAATATCATGTGGGCGCGTATGTCCTTAAGATCCAGAGAGCCATGATACAGATAAGGTTATGCTTTCCTACGCTAAAATGTTTTTTTCCATTGCAAACAGTTTGGAGCCAGACTAGACGCCGGGTTCCCTGGCGTGATGCAACTCAGACTAAAATGATTTGATAGAAATGCAAAATGTCATCATTTTCTACATTTTAGTACGTAAGGCTTGCATTTGCTTGCGGTTAACCAATTTGTGCCCTAGATCGAATATATGGGACAAAGGAAAACAGTGTAGACTCTGATAAGACGCCGCATCATGCGGCGTCTGATCAGAGTCTACACTGTTTGCTGATAGGAATTTCAATTTAAAAAAAAAAATGAAAATGAAAGTTTTGACCAGGTATCCCTTTGATAAAAAATGGACTAATCTAATATATAAACATGGAATAATTCACTGGGTATAAATGGGTTAAAATGGTTTATATAATTTCAGGTTGGTTATTTCGGTTTTGTTTGAGTGTTTTGAAAGTGGTGACTGTTCGGGCGTGCAAGATTGTAACGCGGTTCTGTATACTGGAGCCATACGTCATTAACCGGAAATGGATATTACTCACAACTTCTATCAGTTCCATGCGTAGTTTGTTAGATCCTGAGTAGGGCTTGACCGTGAAGACCTGACTTGTCACACCCTTAAAGGTTGCCTATAAATAACATAGATGACATATATAGTAGGGTTTGACTGTGAAGACTTGACTTGTCACATCCTTAAAGGTTGCCTATAAATAACATAGATGACATATATAGTAGGGTTTGACTGTGAAGACTTGACTTGTCACATCCTTAAAGGTTGCCTATAAATAACATTGATAACATATATAGTAGGGTTTGACTGTGAAGACTTGACTTGTCACACCCTTAAATGTTGCCTGAAAATTACATAGATGACATATATAGTAGGGTTTGACTTGTCACACCCTTAAAGGTTGCCTATAAATAACATAGATGACAGATAAATGAACAACAGTTTACAATATTCGGATCAAGTGATTAACACTTTCCTCCATAGAAGCACATTTTAGCATATTTAATGTATTCCGCCACGGAAGAAAATATTTTAAAACCTCTCTATTACGAACACTAAAAAAGGCTTATTGAGTGTATAAAAGACAGGTGAAAGCTTAAAACAAGGTGACAGTAAAACAGAAAGCTCCTACAGGAGCTTTCTGTTTTACTGCCACCTTGCTTTAAGCGGTCACCTGTCAGAAACACCTAATAGTTAACACAATTTATTGGTCGTAATAGAGAGGTTTTACTGTAGTTACAATTATATTTATACAGTCATGAACACGAACCATAAGAAACATTTGCTAAATCCCTATAAATGAATGATATTTTGCAATAGTCGAGTCATGTGATTAACAGGGCGATCTCATACATGGATTGTTATCTCGAGTGTTTAGAGAAAGCCAACTTGTCAATCGTAGGGACCCGTGCATGATTCACTAGAAACCATAAATAACTCGAATAAAGTTATCTAGGATACTTACAGAACAGAGTGTCCTTATTTTAGAATCGTGCTGTTTTTATGACATCTACATTTGAAACTAAAGATATTGCAATCTGTGACTTTACCATATTTTATTATATACCAAAAGATGATTTATAGAGATTTCTCAGTTAGATAAATTTGATATCGTCACTGTTGATATCGTCACTAGTGATGATATCACTTTTTGTGACGTCACGTCATAATAATTTTTGTGACGTCGCGGGTAAATGGTTCATTTTGTGGGTTTTTTTTCTGTAAAAACGTCATTAAAATATATATAATATTAAATAGAATAATCAATTTCTTTGGATTGATATGAAAAATATATCACGAGAATGGGTTGTTATCTGGTTAAAGAACGAGTCCTGGACTCGTTTTTTAACCAGATAACAACCCATTCTCGTGATATATTTTTCATATCAATCGAAAGAAATTGATTATCCTCTATATAATATCGCAGAATAAAACAAAGTGCAACGCCAAACATTAAATATTGAGAACATTGCTCGATGTCAAAGTATAACGGATCGGCATTAATTGTCATTTCAAAATATATTGCTAAGATCAACCCTAAAACGCACAAAATGGACTAGGATAAATTTGAAATATGAATTTAACGGTGTACACCAAATTAACGTCATATTTTTCAATGGATTTGAATAGGGCGAATGTAAATATTTCTTCTCCACTACATGACTTTCTAAGCTATACAATACCGTGAATTCCAGATCGCTTCTGACGTCACGCGTTTCAAACACTTTAGATGCTCTCCCTTTTGAAATAACTACAGTATTGGTTTTCTTAATGCCAAGAGTCTTATCTTCCATTGTAAGATCTACGTCTCCGTTTGTCACCAACTCTCCGTTTGCATACATCACTTCAACCTGGAAAATACAGTCAAACCTCAATAATACGAACTCGCTTAAATCGATCTTAACAGTATACCATAAGTTGATTTTTGATAAGTCCATCTCGTTAAGGTCGAACAAACCCGTATTGCAAAGTTAAAACGTGGCTAAGCCACGTTTTAACTTTTAAATATTGGTATGTTCGAACTAACGCGAGTTCGTAGAATCGAGTTTTTACTGTATGTAACGTCAGTCCTGTCACAGGGTTCATGGAACAAGAAGTATTTTGGACAATGCAAACGATGCAAAATTAAATTTATTAACTTTAAGAGCGCGTCAATGGCAGATAACTCAGGATATTATGAGAACGTACAATTATACACAATCTGAGCAAGTTATTATAAAATGATTGGAATAGAAATTGACCCCTAGAATGTAAAACAGTGTATTTTCAACATGATTTTCAAGGGAAGATAACTCTTAACCTATTTGGTCCGATTTTAACCATATTAAAAATCATCCGAGGCCTCATAGTCATATACAATGTGAGTACGGTTGAGGGAGATTGGATTAAATATGTGGCCTCTAAATTGTAAACACTGTTAGAAACGCAATTTTCAAAAGATCAAAGTCAGATAACTCTTGACCTATTTGTCTGCTTTCAACTAAAACCTAACTCACTGAGATCTTATGGTTATGTACACTCTGAGCAAATTTGAGAAGATTTAATAAGAAAGTGTGACCTCTAGAGTGTAAAAACTTTAAATCTTTGTGACGAATGACGAACGACGCAGGAAAACCTCGGACATTGAAGTGTCACAACAGTTCACCGAGCTGTTCCCGGTGAGCTAAAATGTGATTTCTCTACATTTTGTTTCGATGCGTTGGTATTTATTTACATGTGAAATAGTAATTTCTTCTCCATTGTAACTGGTATGTACCTGCAGCTTATAGAGAAAATCCGGGCTATAGGAATCTATAGATTTCTTGAAGCTAAATTTATACGGATCCTTGATAAATATGACGTCATCAGAACCTTCTTCCTCATAGGATGTGACGTATTCAAATACGGTAGCCCTGACCTCCAGGGAGTAGCCAAGTGGTGGAATAGCCCCAATCTCCACATCTATAGGCAAAACGTCGGCAGGTAGCAGTTTCAGAAAATCTTTAGTAACCAACGTAAAAGCCCGCTTGCCTGTATTGAGCTAGAATAAAGTAAAATTTATTAAATAGCGTTTGATTTTATATTGTATGATATGTCATCCCTAACAGGTATATTTCAAATAAAACTCGGACATTATTTAGCATTCTGTACAAGTTGTAATTGGAAAATGTATGTACAGATGCCGCGTAACACGCATGAATAGGATATGTACTTTAGCCACAAACGAAAACAGTACAAGAGATATCTTCCCCCTATTCCCTAATACTGCAACTAGCAGCAAAACTTGTTTTCTAACTACATGTAATTGTAGCAATAAAATATGTTACACCAGTTCTTATTAATCGTGATATTTTAGCTCTTCAACATTTCTTGGCCGTCTGCTTTAAAATTGTTGTCTGCAATATCGTTTTAAAGTGAAATTTAAGGTAGTATGTTTCAAACGCGCTTTTTGGCGTCATTGAGAGTGAAAGGGATACATATAGTGAGAATATTACATGGAGCTCATTATTAACCATTTTCAACAAACGAGTTGATTAAAATAATGTAAAGCGGCCTCGTGAACGAGTTTATCAAATAAAATGAATAATTGCCACAAATACGGATATTTGTTCTGTAAAGTTAAATATCATATTTATTTGAAAGGGAATAGGAATGGAGATATTACCACGAAGCTTTAGCCGAGTGGAAATATAAAAAAGTATTATCTTCCTACACCCTTAAAATGAATATTATGGATATTTCACTATAACGATCAACTATTCTATTTAGTCTATGACAAAGGATGGAAAGAAGCGTATAGTCTATAGCATCTATGAGCAACACATAAATATATTAGAAAATTGTTCTTCAAAACGGAACTATTTCTTTCAATTATGTTAGGCGGTGACATTGGCCGTTTTTCAGTTTCAGATCATAACTCGGAACTACAAACGGTTTTCATGGAATCAAAGCCATTTTCTATTGGAATAGTTATTACAACGACTATTTCTTTCTCTATACAGTTGAACCTCCAAAGCGGAACCTCAAATGACCGGAACTCTCTAAACCGGACCAAAACAGTGGTCCCGTTTCTAATCCTTCTTTATTTTAACCCATTACACCAAATATACGCACTTTTACGCCTTCAACTTATTCCTTCAATGAAGAAAATACATTCATGAAATACGTATCATCAGAAATAATTTCTATATTCTAGTACATGATAGCTTAAAGCCGTTTGAGGGTAAAGCAGAATGCGCCTTAATGCGCATTCTGTTTTACTTTCAACCTGCTTTAAAGCCGCATTGTGTTTTTGAGAAACCTGCATAAAACGGTTGTTTGGGGTCCCATTTGAACTACGTGGGACGTGATTCTTTCACAAAAACCGGTTTTATCTAAGAAATTCACTTTTTAAATTTTATTTATAATATTTTAGTGCTGCACAAATTAAAGAGCCTCCCTTGTGAATGGAAAGAAGGACAACTCTGTAAATACAGGGCTCAAGATAACGGAAGTATTTCGAAAACTAAAATCTTTATTTCTGCTTTTAAACCCAATGGTGTCATACTCATTAAAATTGCCTCGAAGAGACGGTTTAATCAGTAGTAACACCATAGCATTCGGTGCTGAAATGAGTGAGAAAATGTTAGATTAGTTCAGATTACTCTCGCTTACATCTATAGCTGGAGCACTGGAAATGACCCTGTTAACCCTTATTCTGCTGCACAGACGTCTGCTTTGACATTGTCGTCTGCAAACTGTGTTCAGTTTAGATTTATGCATTGTTTTAATTAAACAAACCTTAAGACGAGTGTCAAACAGTTTGGATCCAGATGAGACGCCGCGATACGCGGCGTCTTTTTAGATTCAAATAGTTTGCAAACTCCTAAAAGTTACGACCAGTAGGCACAGGGTTAAACACTATGCGATCCAATAACAACATGTACATTATTATTCACTAGGGGTAAACGATAAAACAAACTACGGTGAATCTATACCTTGAGCTTGCTGAAAATGACTGTTTCAGCCTTGTCCGCTCTCTAACTCAAACACTTCTTTTTGGATCTTCACCAAACTTGCTACAAATGTTTATTAGTATAGAATCTAGGTCAGGTTCAATAACTAGCAAAATCGCATAAGGCATGTCTGAGTTATTGCCCTTGAATAATTAAAAAATGAATTTTTTAGTCATTCAAGGGCAATAACTCCAACATGCCTTGTGCGATTTTGGTAGTTAAGATGACTGACCTAGATTTTATATTAATAAACATTTTCAACAAGTTTGGTGAATATCTGATATAAACTGTATGTGTTAGAAAGCAAAAAATGCTGAAACATACATTTTTAATACTTAAAGTGCCAAAACTCAAACATGCCACATGCGATTTTTGTAATAATCCAACTAGACCTAAATCTTATATAATTAAATATCTTCAGCAAGTTTAGTGAATATCCGATAAAAACTGTGTGTGTTAGGGTGCAAAAATGACTGAAACAGTCATTTTTTATTAATAAAAAGGCAATAACTCAAATATACCTTATGCGATTTTAGTAGTAATCAAACTAAACCTTGATTTTATATCAATGAACATTTTCAGCAAGTTTGGTGAAGATCCAATAAAACGTATTTGTGTTAGAGAGCAAAACTTGCTGAAAACAGTCATTTTTTAATACATAAAGGGCAAAAACTCAGATATGCCACATGCGATTTTAGTAATAATCAAACTATACCTAAATTTTATATGAATAAATATTTTCAGCATGTTTGGTGGATATCCGATAAAAGCTTTTTGTTTTAGAGTGCAAAAATGACTGAAAAAGTCATTTTTTATTAATTAACAGGCAATAACTCAAAAATACCTTATGCGATTTTAGTAGTAATCGAACTAAACCTTAATTTTATATCAATGAACATTTTCAGCAAGTTTGTGAAAGATCGGATAAAAATTAGTTGAGTTAGAGAGCGGACGAAAAAGTGTGATAGTCCAACTGACTGATGGATAGACGGGCGGAGATAGATTCGGTTGCCCCCAGTGAAGTTGTATTCGGCTGTATCACGTGATACTAAGCCGTGTGGAAATGTTTATGTCAGACGTTCTATTTTCGGTTTGTTATGATATTAAATCGCCTTTTTTGGTGATTTAGTTCCGTCTTCATCATTTCATAGATCAGTTTGGCCCATAAGAATGTTCAAACATTATTATTAACCGTTATCGTATTTCAGGCATTGAGAAAAGGTCTGAAAACACAATGGGACTTTAAGTGGTCAGTTATCTCCAATACTTGAAACAAGCTAAGGGGTAATGGATTAACCCCCTCTAAACTGGGAACCCCTCTAAACCGGAAATTTATATTGTCCCCATACATGTCCGGTTAAGAGGAGTTTCACTGTTTACGTTATTCATTCAAATCATAACAACAACGGAATTCTTCACGTCAAGTAAGTGCAACACAGAATAAAATATAGAGAAATATTTCACTAATTTAAACATGTAGTTCATCCGTTTTCATACAAAAAAACCCTGTTACACTCACTAATTTATGATCTGTGTCTGTTATATATTCTCTGTACCCATCGGCGTCATTGCGTAGATATAACTGCAAACCAACCTTGCCATCCACCGGTTTTCCGTAAACATAGCTGAAATATTTACATTCGCTCCATTCAATTCCAATAGAAAAATGACGTTAAATTCGTACAGACGCAATGTCTCTATAAGGCGGGATTTGTGAATACGTTTTGCAGAGGAGGCGGGCTTATGAATCTTTTGTTGCGTTGCTTCAGTAACGCTGTTATGGCTGTTCCTTTCAGGGTACACATTTATCGTATTAACAGCCTCTAATACGGATTAAACATACATGCATTGTTATAAAGTGAGCTTTCAGTATTAGAATTTACAGCAAATATAATGTAAATGTATAGAGGATAATCAATTCCTTTGGATTGATATAAAACATATATCACGAAAAATGGGATGTTATTTGGTTAAAAAACAAATCCGCATAACGATTTTTTACCAGATAAAAACCTATGCGAGTAATAAATGTTTCATATCCATCCAAAGATATTGATTATTCTGTTTATTATACATTTTCTTGACGTGTCTACAGAGAAAACACGCGTACAATAAATTGTTTACGCGCGACGTCACATAAATATATTGCGAAGTGACGTCACAAAAATGATATTGTCACTGAAAAGTTGACATCATAACTGGTGATGATATAAACTGTGACGCAAATGATATTTATATAATTGAGAAATCTCCATGAAGCATCGATAGGTATATAATAAAAGAAACGAACTAATTTGTTCCGGCGTTTTAAGCGAAATAAACGACAGAAAATATTCGGCAAATTTATCATGAACCGCAAACAATTCAGGGAACGCTCAAACGCCGAAAAATCCAGTTCGCTTCTCAAATAAATAACTATAGCCAGATACAGTAAAACCAGTCACTACAAGAAACTCTGTAAACCGACACTAACAAAATGACATACATGTATTTCGTTTCTAAACATGTTGGTAAAGGATGCCAGTTTAACCCATTTGTGTCTAGCATCCTATAAAAGGGACATCGGCAAACAATGTACACTCAGATCAAACGCCGAATAATGCGGCTTCTATCCAGAATCTACACTGTTTGCTGATAGGAATTTCAGTCTAAAACAAATCGAGAATGAAACTTTAGACAAGGCACCCCTTAGATCAGAAATTGATCGAGACAGTAAAGAAAAATCCGCTTGGCATAAATGTTAATAGGATAAAACGTAATACAGAAAGTTCCTGCGTGACTTTCTTATCCTGAGGCGTCAAACTTTTTTTTATTCTTTTAGGTGTGCTATTGAATATAATTCGGACTACTATTTGCGAATCGAACAAAAACTCTCTACATTTAACCCGCGTCTGACCAGGATCAAAACTGTTTGCCACTTGTTTTGAAATTGAAACGATATTGCAGACAGCAATATTGAAGCAGACGACAATATGGCGGTGAAGGGGTAAAAGCCTCACGATAATGTGATCATGAGAGGTTAAACGAATTATTCGGCTCGTTATCAGGGGCCCGTTTTACTAAACTACTTACGCAAATGTTTTGCGTAAGTCAAAATTTAAATTTTAATTTATAGTTTTTATTATCACTTGCTACAAACAGCAAATAGCCATATCAGAGGACGCGCTTTAGGCGCGTCCTCTGATCTGGCTATTTGCTGTTTGCAAACGTTTATGATCGAAAAATTAGAGTAAAATGATTTTGACTTACGCAAAATGTTTGCGTAAGTAGTTTAGTAAAACGGGCCCCTGGTCCTGTGACCAGAACTATAAATTTTCTTCTAGAACTCAAAATGAAGTAATAATATATGCTAAACTTGCATTTGACCGGCCTTCTGATTTAAACCATGGTCCAATATTATAACGCGTTTGAGACGAGTCTGAGTTCGTTCTTTATCTTTTGATAGGTCAGATTTGAGCAGAAGCTCAGAGCTGCACCAATCAAAAGCTTGAGAACGATACCAGACTCATCTCACAAGCTTTCTATTCATTGCTCAGACCTGTTTTTTAATTATGATTTTAAACTAGGGAGACCCCGTATGACAGAATTTTTGTAGGGGGGGGCTAGACTCGCACACCAATTAGACTTTACGATTCGATAGGCCTTGGGGATAGATATCCCCAAAGCCAAAAAGCAGCTTACCTTGCCTCAACATCGACGGTAAAATTGTGAGTGTCTGGAGAAATGAATCTGTCGCTGATCTTAACCTGTACGCCAAATGTAGGCAGCACTAGAAAAATACAGGATATGATATATGTTTAAACCTTTGTCACGTATTATCTTTACAGATACTCCAAATGTAGGCGACACTTGAATGAAACAGGGTATGTGAAATGTTTTAACCTTTATCACGTATAATATTTACTGCTACGTCAATATAATGTAGGCGGCACTGGAATGGAACAGGGTAGGTAATATGTTTAAACCTTTATTGCATATAATCTTGACTGTTACGCCAAATGTAGGCGGCACTGGAATGAAACAGGTTATATGACATGTTTAAACCTTTGTCACATATAATCTGTACTACTACGTAAAATGTAGAAAATACTTGAATGAAACAGGGCATGAGGCATTTTTTAACCTTAATCAAGTATAATCTGTACTGCTACGCCAAATGTAGGCGGCACTGGAATGAAACAGGGCATGAGGCATATTTTAACCTTTATCACGTATAATCTTTACTGCTACGCCAAATGTAGGCAGCACTAGAATGAAACAGGGTATGTGACATATTTTAACATTTGTCACGTATAATCTTTACTGCTACGCTAAATGTACACGAAACACTGGAATGAAACAGGGCATGATACATGTTTGAACCTTTACCACGTAAATTCGTTACTGCTACGCCAAATGTACACAAAACACAGGAATGAAACAGGGCATGAGGCATGTTTGAACCTTTATCACGTATAATCGGCGATTGTCAATGTCTCAAACACTTTTGGACTCATTTTAGTGTTTATATATTATTGAACCCTTCTAATACGACCACTAAATATGTTTAAGGCACGTGACTGTAGTTGATTGCTTAAAGCAATGTGAACTTATAACAGAAAATTCATTAAGAAGCTTTCTGTTTTACGTTCACCTTGCTTTAAGTGGTCACCTGTCTTTTATGCAGCCACTTAGTCCTGTTTTAGTAGTCGAGATTTTACTGTATTTATCTGAAGTGCATAAATAATAACATTCCTAAGATTATAAGGAAATAGAATGGTTAAACTTTAAGATATTGATAATATTGACAAAGTTCTGCAAAATGTTCGACACTAGCAGTTTCCATATATATATATATACAGTCGAACTTCGATACCTCGAACTCGGTTAAGTCGAACATACCCGAATTTCAAAGTTAAAACGCGGCTAAGCCGCGTTGTAACTTTGAACCACGGATATGTTCACCTAAACCAAGCTTGAAATAAGGCAAATTCGTGTTTCGAAATATCGGTTAATTCGAGTTAAGCTAGTTCGAGATATCGAAGTTCGACTGTAATTACAGTGCACTGTAAGAAGAAAATGTAAATAGTTCTACCTACCATACTTTTCAACGCTGAATGTGACTCGTGCCTCAGTACTGTACTGTTAAAACAAATAACACAATTACACTTACAGTCAAGTATTTTAATACTCAGTTAACTATTTCAGCACTAAGTAACTCTTGCGTTTAATAAAGTTCCCTTGTGGGTCATTTTAGTTACCCAAACATGAACCAGTCTACTTGGAAACACAATACCCTCATTGACGAATGGAATTGAATAACCTATGCTAGTTCACTGATATATATTACATAATGTAAGTTAGGTTGAAAACCTTGCAAAATAATTAGAAACAGTCAAAATCATGGTTTTTGCTGTCATCATTTCTAAATTAACCCTTTACCTGATAGCCTATTTATAATATTGAAAATAGGTGACTACTTAAAGCAGGTTGAAAGTAAAGCAGAATGCGCCTTCAGGCGCATTCTGCTTCACTTTCAGCCTGCTTTAAGCTATCATGTTCTAGAATGTAGAAACTATTATCTATAATATATATTTATGACTGATTAAATTGGAACTATTTTCTTCAGCGGAGGAATACATCATATTCGCTAAAAGGCGCTTCTATGAGGGAAAGGGTTAAGCATTGCTCATCTCTAAATTTAGCATGTGGTTAACCAGTGGAGAAATATCGACACAATTCACGTACTGTGGCGTTATTTGACGGAATTTGATGAAAAAAAAAGTAGATATTGATAAATTAATCATTTCTCGAGGGTACCACAAGAGAATATCGGCGATCGAGTCTATATTAGCATCAGTTTAAGTCGATAGTTAAGACTAGGTGTTGAATTGCGCTGTATACCTTGTATCTATAATAGAAGTATAGTAAAAAAAAAAAAAATTTTTTTTTTTGGTAATAGATCTAGATGTACTAGATGTATGTGTCAAGTACCTATGGTTTAACCCATTACCCAATAAATATGCCTTTTTACACCTCTACATTATTCCTCCAATGAACAAAATAGTTCAAATTTATACAGTCATGAATATGTCCCATTTGAAAGAAAATATGTTTCTTGGAGACTGTATCTTAAATTAGAAACCGATTATGGGATAATTGTTTAACGGGAAAGAACAACTAAACGCCTTCTCCACTGTATCTTATCTTACATTGCCTAAGTAGAACGCCCTCAAAGTCCACAGACCCAGGTCAGCGTATTCCGGTATGGTATACCCGTATTTGTATATCACCCCGTCTTTCTGTTCTGGTTTTGTTCGTCGCACTGTTCTATTTGACGCATCCTGTTAAACAAATTTCAACAAAACTAAATTATACAGAAACATGACACCGTTGTGTCACTGGGTTTAACCCTTAGACTCTCAATGACGCCTTAAAACGCGTTTGCAAATAGTTTTGTTCCTGATCAGACGCCGCTTTACGCGGCGTCTGATCAGGACCCAAACTGTTTGATACTTTTGTCGATATTAATTCAGTCATACAACCTGAAATTTAACTTTAATTCTAATTATGATGCAGAAGACAATAAAGCGATGAAGGGGTAAAAATATCCCGAATAATTTGATCATGAAAAGGTAAACCCTTTATGAATATTATGAATATTTATGAATATAATGAATATTTATGAATATTATGAATATTTATGAATATTTATGAATATTATGAATATTTATGAATATTATGAATATTTTCAAATTCCAAATTAAGTCAAGGTCAATGTCAAATACAAGGCTAGGTTATTATGTTATATAGAGAATGGTCCAAGGCAATCTCTGTGTGGGCTTTCAAATTCGACTGTATATACATGTATATTGTAGATATACAGTTTTAGATATTAGAATATCTTCTTTAACTTCTTTAACCATTTCAACCCTAAATATCTCTTGTAGGTATTTATTATCCTTTTGGACTCTTCTAGTACAGGCATTTTGAATCAGTCTACTGTTGCATTTTTGGTATGACAACAAAAACGAATGAAAATATCAAACAGTGCAGACCCTGATCAGAGGGCTCCTATAGGAGCCCTCTGGTCAGGGTCTACACTGTTTGCATATATATATTCAGTAATCTCTACAGAGGGCTGTAGGGTTGAAAGGGTTAAAGATATCTCCTGACGACCTTTGGATCATAACGCCTTGCCAGACAATTTCCTTGCAAAAAGCATGGGTCTTATGGACATGTCGGTAGCAAAGAATCATTGAAGCTTCTCATATGAAACCCGACCTTTATATTTGATAGTTTGGTTAGAAATAACCATTGAAAATCACTTGAGCATGAGTATATTTTCTGCGCCTCACCAGGTAAATTGAGATTGGTATAGCATGTGCTGCATGCTTCGACAGTTAAATTCACACCTATCGAGACAATGGGGGGTTGTCCGTCAATGGACTGAGGAAAAGTCTTTAACCGGCACACTGCTTATCCGACACCATCAGTTGGTACCAAAACGTGTCGGATAAGTCAGGTTATACTGTACAAAGATTGACCTACTATAATATCAATGGCTAGCTGAGCGTCTTTGTTCCGTCTGAGATTTTCGTCCAAAGCCAGGATACGATAATTTACTGAAAAACATCATACATAGATCTTAATTATAATTATAATTACAGTTATAATAAGATAATGAAAATTAAAAATAACAATAACAATACTATTGATTGATTGAGTTGGGTTTTACAGCACATGGCGCCGAAGATGATTACATGTACATATATATCCTTACCAGTCTGACTAATTTTGTACACATAAAACAGACACTACCACACTAATTTGGGGCTCATTTTCTAAATAAACACTACACTCTGACGTGTCAAAACGAAACCGAAAGTGACAATCTATTTTTAAAAGCACTATATTTAAATCGCGTTCGCGTTCGCGTTCTGTTCGCTAAATTTAAACAACAAATTTGAGCTCAGTTTGAGCTTTTTGAGCTTTGTGTTGACAGTCAGTGTTACTGAATTCCAGAATGAGGGCTATTATAACGGTTTTGACAAAAAGATCGCGTACATTTTAAACCGAAAGTAGAAAGATGGACCGTTTCGACGCCTCTGGCATTCGCATATTTTCAATCTTGCAAAGTTCTATCTGGATTCATTTTCAATGCAGCCTGAAAGTGTCACATTTTTCAGGAGATCATTGATATTCAAGAAGTAGGAAGTGCCCAACCTGACCTTTCAGAAAAAGTCTTCTAACGCGATGTGCGTATGATAACTTTTCATTCTACTGAAACCAAAATGTGCCATATATGCGTTATTGGTGTGGAAAGGATACATGTATTTGCAAACATGAATGAACATACACATATATTACATGTAAATACAGCGATCCCTCTCTACAACGACACCCAACGGTAGACAAAGAGGTGTGTGTGTTTTGTTTGGAGGGAGTCGTTTTATTGAGAGAAATTTGCAAACAGCTTGATTCCAGATCAGACGCCGCGTAACACCGCATCTGATCTGGACTAAAACTTTTTATCCCTCGTCATTAATTTATTTTCTATCAAAATGTACAGTCACTTCGAGAAAAACAGCAGACGACAATTTTAATCAGATGATATTGCAGCTATAAAAAGGGCTAGTATTAATTGTTATGTTTAGGGAACAGCGACAAGGGTCGTTGTTTGGAAGGCCGTTGTAGGGAGGAAACGCTGAATACTAGTGTGTGCATACCTTTTTGCCCGGGTGAGTAAAGCGGTTTGTCCAACTGGGCGATCAAATAGCCTGATTTATAGCTGACCAATACTTCGCATTCCCTCAGTATACCCATACAGGACGCCACAAGCTTCACGTATTTTGGCTTGTCACCCATTTTGGTGTCGTAAAAAATGTCCTTCTCCGTAACCTTCAGTGTTACTTTCTCGGGGTGCACTGAAAAAGGACAGCATAGTAATACAGTCGAACTTCAATATCTCGAACTCGCTTAACTCGACCTATCCGATATTTCGACACATGAACTGCATTATTTCATGCTCGGTTAAGTAGAGCCTACCTATATTTCAAAGTTAAAACGTGTCTAAGCCACGTTTTAACTTTGAAATACGGGTATGTTCGATTTAACCGAGTTTGAGATATCGAAGTTGGACTGTAGTAACAATCAGAACAGTGATTGTAGAGGGCGCAACAGTCGAACATACTTTGAATATTAAAATCCCATATACGCTTGTGGGTAAAATCAACTAGCCACAAAATTATCTTTCTCCTTTCCTCCAGATCAGCAAGAGTCAACATTAGAAGTCAAACATGTTCCCGTTTGCGTCTACAAGTGGAACCCCTCCGAATCGGAACCTCTAAATATCGGAATCCTCTTTTAACCTGATATAAGCTTTGGACCTATTTCCAACCCTCCTTTAATTTTACCCAATACACCATAAATACGATTTTGACGTCTTTGGTATATTCCTTCACTAAAGACAAAAACTCTTTGGAATTTTCTCCAACAGATGATTCTAATCAATGGTCATACAATATAGGGTTAATTGCAGATAAGAGGGTTTTTAGCTTTTGACAAACCCGGCTCCAATCTGTTTGCCACTCAGATTAAATAAATAAATAGAAATGTCAAAAAGATGTAATTCCCTACAGTTTAGTGCATTGCATTTGCGTTTAAAAGGGAAAGAATTACGCCTCTTCTACTGTACATAACGCATCATAAATACAGCTATCCGTGTCTCTAGCGAGCTGTAAGGATATCATCGAGAGACATGATCATCCCATTTTCAGTTTAACCCTTTCCCTTATAGAAGCGACTTTTAGCACATGTATTTTATTCATCCGCTGAAGAAAATAGTTCCAATATAGACCGTAATGAATATGTGTCATATTTAATACTTTCCATATTCTAGCTGGTAAAAGCTTAAAGCAGGCTGAAAGTAAAGCCGAATGCGCCATATGGCGCATTCGGCTTTACTTTCAACCTGCTTTAAGTAGTCACCTATTTTCAAAAATATAAACAGGCTATGGGGTAATGGGTTAAGAATGTTCAAATCTAAATTTAACTCGGCCAAGTCAGAATAAAACATTCATACTTACTGTCTCGTACAGTCACATTCCTCTCGGAAAATGTATGTGTGCCATTATGAAGCCATACCTGTAATGAATAGCTATTCAAGAATAAGATCAAACTACAAACTATGTACAGCGACACCAAATGGGAAACCAAAATCGTGTGCGTTGTTCGAAGGGAGTCGTTAAAGGGAGGGACATTGGCTTACATTTGCAAACAGCTTGAATCCAGTTCAGACGCCGTGTAACGCGGCGTCTGATCTCGATTCAAGCTGTTTGTCACTCATCAATAAGTTTTTTTCTGTAAAAATGTCGAATATGTAACTTTATGAAAAACAGCAGAAGACAAGTTTTAGCAGATAGGTGACAATGCAGCCGCAAAAAGGTTGTACATAATTGTCCTGTTTCGGGAACTGCGATAAGGGTCGTTGTAAGGAGGGAGTCGTTGTTAGGAGGGCCGTTGTAGGGAGAGGACACAGTATGTAGACACATATACTGGACACAGTGACCAAAACGTTACTCTTTCTCGTTTAAACGATTCTGAAGCACAAAGACATTGCGATTAAAGAAAAAATGTAATTCGTTTGAAAATTAGATTCATTTTAATCATATTGACAAATAGTTTTGATCCTGATCAGACGCCGATTTACCATTTGCTGATCATTTCCTGTCGTTTATTTCGCATACAGTGGGATTTTATATGTTTTTTTATCGTGCACGTTTAAAGCATGAACATACTTCGGGAACATATTAATGCACCGAAAGGCCCTTCTATGGGGACAAGCGTTAACCCATTTCCCTATAGCCTGTTTCTAGTATATAACGTAGGTGACTACTTAAAGCAGGTTGAAAGTAAAGCAGAATGCGCCATATGGCGCATTCTGCTTTACTTTCAGCCTGCTTTAAGCCATTACCTGCTAGAATAAGGAAAGTATTAAATATGACACATATTCATTACGGTATATATTGGAACTATTTTCTTCAGCGGATGAATAAAATGAATGTGCTAAAAGTCGCCTATATGGGGACAAGCGTTAAAGACAATTTAACCCACTCGCGCCAAGCGGATTCTTCTAGTACAATGTATACTTCAATATTGGATAAGCCTAGTTTTTACGTATCCGTTTATTTGTCTTAATTTTGGGTTTGCTTTATATAGAAATTCAGCAAACAGTGTAGATTCTGATCACACGCAGCAACTTACAATATATTGCTACATGCGACTGATTGAACGTGCAGCCAAAGAACATACCTAGGCCAGTAAGGTAGTACATGTATTTTTCTAAGTTTGTCAATTTGACGCCTGACTTTATGTCTATTTAACCCTTTACCCCACATCATATTTCTAGTTTTGAAGACAGGTATAACTCAAAGCAGATTCAAAGACAAACACAATGTTCCTAAAGAAGCATTCGGGTTTACTTAATTATTTCAGCAGCTACATGGACAGTAATTTAACACATAACCTCGTAAATACCCTTTTTATCCCTTTAAATTTATTCATCCACTATAAAAATGGTTCCAATTTGTACAGTTGTGAAAATATATATTTAAAACTATTTTCGATATTCTAGCAGATTCTAGATTAAAGCAGGCTGGAAGTAAAGCAAAATGTGCCTTCAGGCACATTTTGCTTTACTTTCAGGCTGCTTTAAGTTGTAACCTACCTAAGCGTTAACAGTCGTATCTATAGAGTAATGGGTTGTTAGATTTTTCTTCTGACATGTCAGAGTTATTTTTAGATTTGAACATTCTACAAGTTTAAAAGGGATGATCACCGTACGCTTTGATTTCCGTACAGTCAGCCTGGGATACGGGAAAGCTGTATTCATTGTGTGTAATGTACAGTAGCGAAGACATTATTATTTCCCTAATAAACGCAAACACAATGCACTAAACTGTAGAAAATTAATTTTATCTTTTTAATCTTGGTGGCAAACCGGTTGGAGCCTGATCAGACGCCGGGTTTTCCGGTGTCTTATCTGCCTCCAACCTGTTTTTAATGGACATAAAAGTTTCTTGCATAAACACGTTTATTGAGAATGAATAACATATCAGTAAAATTAGCGCAGCTGTCTCGTGCTACACGAGGATCATGCTTATCTCAAGTTGGAAAGTGTACGACTATATAGATCCGATGTTACCCTGTTATCTATTTACCATTATGAACTATTCTGTTCTAAAAATAACGCTGACAGGTCAGAAAAATCGGACAGTAATAATCAAGTTCAAGTAATTAACTTACCGAACAGTGTTGGTTAGCTGCCTCATACATACTGACTAGAACAGTGGACTCATGGTTGAGGCGAAAAACGTTCGGTCCAACCACAGAAAAATACGGGCTGTAAACAAATATCATACTACAGTGCTCCCTCTCTACAACGGCAATCTGAACAACGATTTCCTCCTCACAACAACGCTTGCCGAGTTTCCCCAAAACATGACAATTATGTCCAATCTTTTCACGTCTGCAATATCGTCTGCTTAAAGTTGTCGACTGAAGATTTTCTCATGATTGACGCTTTGACAGAAAAAAACAACAACTTAATGACGAGTGACAAACAGCTTGAATCCAGTTCAGACGCCGCGTCACGCGGCGTCTGATCTGGATATAAGCTGTTTTCAAATGTAAGCCAAGTCATTATTGTCCTTCCCTATAACAACTACCTCCGAACAACACATACAATCCTTGTGTCCCATTTGGTGTCGTTGTAGAGAGGGAACACTGTAGTTTTAACACATACACGGTGGAGAAGAAGTTATTCTTTTCCGTTTATCGGTAACTCTTTCACCTCCAAAGGCGCAACGAATAAATACGAAAGACTCAAGCAGGAAACGTAACACAAACAATACACCCACCTCTCAAGCAGGGGCCGTATTCTGAAACATTCTAAGTATTTTAATTAGAAATTTCTAAACTCTAACATTTTTAACTAAGATTATTTTTCGCTAACTTTTACTCTAAGAAAATACTAAATTATTTTCTTAGCGAAAAAAAAACTAAGAGTAAATTATGGCCGTTGTCAGGGACTTTCCCGACTAAAATGACGTCACTCTTCTCGCATACTAACATGTGTGACTGTTTATTTGCGCTGTAGTTTTCGGGTTTGTTTTCTTCTCCCGTTTATAAAGCAACAATCATTGTCCCAGAATAAGTAGAATAGATAATTAATTGAATAAAAAGTGTTTATACATAAGCGAAAATACATAATTAGGTTCACAATTATAATTAACTAACAAGCCAAATTTCAACGAAGTCGCCGTAGCTCAATCGATAGCGACTCTGCCTGGCATGACGGGGGTAGTCGGTTCGAGCCACACAGGGTACGATCTTTTTTTTCTTAACAACCCCCTTCTTTTTTTTTTAATTATCATCACTAGTTCCATAGATTCATTTCTTTAAATACAAATAACTGCTTTATCCTTCCACTGCCAAACTTTTGTGATAGTTTACTCCTTTAAATGTTCTTGTCGTCTGCTTCAATTTTGTTGCCTGCAATATCGTTTCAAAGCCTTAAATGTAAGGAAGTATAACTGAAAAGAATTCAATACGAGTGTCAAACAGTTTGGATTCTGATCAGACGCCGCGTTTCGCGAAACGCGACGTCTGATCAAGGTGCAAAATGTGTGCAAACGTTCCTTTAGGCGAGAGTGAGTCTAATTCTCACAGTTTCATTGTCGTCTGCTTCAATTGTGTTGTCTGCAGTATCTTTTTAAAGTTAATTGTATGACTGAAAAGAATTCAATACGAGTGCCAATTAGTTTGGATCCTGATAATAGATCCAATCTGTTTGCAAACTCGCATTTAGGCGCCAGAGTGAAAGGGTTAAAGCATGCTAGAATTGATGTAAAAGCCTCCAATTAAAGGTTTCCTTCTTATTTGCAGCCTGCTTTAAAAGAAACCCTCTTATTATGCTAAGCGCGACTTGGATAAAATGTGTTAACAGTTTCTATACAGTAAAGATCCAGATCAGACGCCGCGTAATGCGGCGTCTGATATGATCCAAACGTGTTTGCCAGTTAGTCATATTTTACTGTTTTTAAGTTTTGAAAGTATCAAATTGATTATGTTGTTTTCTGCAGATGATGTGTTTGCAGCAGATGACAATTCTGCATGACAATGGTTAAACATCAATCTGCAGGACACTTTTCTTAATGCTTTTCAAATATCAAGAAATAGTAGAAACATGAAAGTCATTTCTAGAACAAGCAGGCTGACAATAAGAAGGAAAATTTCTAATTGGAGACTTTTACTTCAATTTTAGCATGCTTTAACCCTTTCACTCTCAATGGCGCCTAAACGCGTAACGCCGTAACGCGGCGTCTGATGAGGATCCAAACTATTTGGCACTCGTATTGAATTCTTTTCAGTCATACTGCCTTACAATTTACTTTGAAACGATATTGCAGACAACAAAATTGAAGCAGACGACAATGAAACGGTGAAGAAGTAAACTATTACGAAAGTTTGGCATTGAAAGAATTAAGCAGTTATTTGTAACTAAATAAACGAATCTATAGAAATAATGATGATTTTTAAAAAAAAAAAAAAGAAAGAAAAAAAAAGAAGGGGGTTGTTAAGAAAAAAAAAGATCGTACCCTGTGTGGCTCGAACCGGCGACCCCCGACATGCAAGTAAGACTCGCTATCGATTGAGCTACGGCGACTTCGTTGAAATATGGCTTGTTAGTTAATTATAATTGTGAACCTAATTATGTATTTACACTAGTTTTGGTACATACAGTGGTCATTTATTACTAAAAATATAGACTTTGAATAGATATCGATCTTTTCCACGTTTTCGCGATGAAGACCGTATGTAATAATGTCTTAAACAGTAATCCAAGTCATTTGTAATGACGTTACCCCACCCAGACTTTGACCCAATTTCACGAAGCCACTCAAACACAAACGTCGGCTCAAAAACATCCGCTAAACGTATCTATAGGTCTATAAACGATTTTTATTCAATAAATTATCTATTCTACCTGTTATTACTGGTTAATGAACGTTCGTGTTCTAATCCTAGAAAATTCTAAAAAGTTAAGAGAGGGTCACAGTTTTCTAAAGTTTTGAGAAAATTCTATAGTAAATTTGGCGAGTTGAGAATTTTCTTAGTTTTTTTCATCTTTCTAAGAGGGAATCCCCAAATACTTAGTTGAAATGGCCGAAAACTAAGACTATATTGATTTTCTAAGAGTATATCGTTATACTTAGTGAAATCTGTCGAGTTTAGAATTATCTTAGTTTTTTTCACTTTCTAAGAGTATATCATCAAATACTTAGACTAAATTGCCGAAAACTAAGAGAATATTGATTTACTTAGAGTAAAAGTTATCTAAGAGTGTTTCAGAATACGGGCCCAGAACACACACACACAGTCATACCACAACAAACACACACACACACACACGCAATACAACTCCTACATCTACACACTAAATAGAAAACAACACGCAAGACAAACATAAAGCAAAGTGAATATAGGAGCCCGCCTTGGTACGGTCAGTAGCAATCAATAATTAACGAGTTTGGGTCCTGATCAGACTCCGCTAACATATTTTGCATTGCGTTTTGGGTTTCGTTTGCGTTTAAACGGGAGAGAAACACGTCTTCTCCGCTGTATATTTGTAATTCAGTTTGATAAGAGTTGCTGTAATTTAGTTGAGACTGGTCAGACGCCGAGTAACTTAGCGTTTTATCAGGCTCTAACTGTTTGTATGGAAAAAGAATTGTTTTTATACAATCGCGTTTACTTGAAACTAAATATAACAGAATAGAACATGTGTTTTATTGACTTTACCGTCATGGTACATCATCATGTAATTATACAACATATACATACATGTATATGACATATACAATACACATTTCATCATACAACTTACAGTGGAGAATATGTTATTCTTTCGCAAACGCAAACGTACGCAAACGCAAAACACTAAAACGTAGAAAAGAACAAATTTTGGACAATTCTGATATTTCATGTTTATCTTGGTGGCAAACAGTTTGGAGCCTGATCAGACGCTGGGTTACCGGGGTCTGATCTGGCTCCAAACTGTTTGTATTGGAAATAATAGTTTTAGCGTGAACGCGTTTATTGGGAAAGAATAACAGATTCTCCACTGTATATCTACAGTGCTCCCTCCCTACATCGGCCCTCAAAACAACGACTCCCTCCTTACAACGACCCTTGCCGCAGTTCCCAAACAGAACAATATTCAAGCTGTTTGCAAATGAAGCCAAATCTTAATGTTTCCTTCCTATAATGACTCCTTCCGAACAACACGTACACAATCTTGGTCTTCCATTATTGTCATTGTAGAGAGGGAGCATATATATATTCATATTTTATGTAAATCTACATTTTAACCAATCAAACTGCCCTTTGCACCCCATTTACTATGGCACTTTATCATTTAGAAGTGTGGTTTTTTTTCGACGTCGCATGGTGTCTGCACGCGGTATAGATAACTCTGCCCGGTATTGTCGATGATGTTTGAACTGGCACCCTATGCATATTCCTCCCTTTTCCGTAAGCTATTTTTATCTTACGGAAAAATATTGGAGAATTCGCCACTGAACAATTATTCTTGTACATCATAATCTTTTACAAGGAACGATAGCTCAGTGGTTTAATCGACCCACTAGAATCTACCGATTTCTGGGTCGTGAGTTCGATCCCTCCCTAGGTAGTTTTACATACATGCACTTTTGTGATGTTTTTTTTTTTGGGGGGGGGGGGGGGGTTCTTTTGTCGGAATTGCTTAATAAAATGAAATTTAAAAGTGAATAAAAGAATTAAAAAAGGAAGAAGAAAATAAATATTAAAATAAAAGATAGTACAAAATTAACACAGACATACTTTATATGAAGAGAGAATAAATTCACGATAAAAATATATCCATTTTATTTTATTTTTTTAAAAGAACTGAAAGATCTACGTTATTTAAAATAGATCTTACCTAGTTTCGAACCTACAGCCTCTGTCTTTAGAGTCAGCGACACATGTCACTATGCTATTGCGTCCGTAATGAACTGTAACGCGTGCGTAGTATATGTTTCTAAGTATATTGACTTTTACCTATACAGTTAACGGAAAGTCCCGACTTCGTCGACGAAAGTTGACGGAAACTTATGAGTGCCAGTTCAAAAATCATCGACAATAGCAACTAGTTGTAAACATTGCCATATTTGGCGATCTCACAACCAGAATAAGTGAGGTTTGCTCACAACCAGAATAAGTGAGGCGTGGGCGTGGGCCAATCAAAATATATGACTTCCATTGATTTTTGTTAAATATTTCTGACACCACTGACCGATGTAAATAATAATGTAGTTATGCTTGTACATGTTGTAAATGAAAGGCATATTTGCCTATTTTCCTGAATAAATATATATCTATCTATCTATTGTTCTAAGTTAGTTAAAATATATTAAGTGAAATCTTAATGGCTAAGAAGGGAGCCGCTCGCTGCAGCTCGCCCCGCTCTTCTTTACCATTAGGATTTCACATAAAATGTTCTAACTATAACATATAGCCATTGAAACGTATATATCCCCCTGTATCGTACCGTTAACCCATTTGTGCCCATGATCCCATATTATGGGACATAAGCAAACAGTATAGACTCTGATCAGACGCCGCATTATGCGGCGTCTGATCAGCGTCTACACTGTTTGCTGATAGGAATTTCAATAAAAAACAAAATGAAATTTTTTGACCAGACATCCTTTTGATAAAAAATGGACTAATCCAATATATAAACATGGACGAATCCACTGGGTAGGAATGGGGTTATCATAAATAAAGTATAAAAGAGTTTACAAACCCCATTGCTGCAGCTGAGTACACAAATGCAAACACAAGAACGAGCCGTAATTCCACCATGCTCGATCGCTTGTCAAACAGTGATTTTTTTTTGTTGGGGATATAAACACTCTACTCAATTCATGGAATAAGCACTTGGCCCTTTATTCTGCTTAAACCGCATTTTCATTTACAACTGTCCTCTTTAACATGTTTCGGTATCTTTTCGTCGGTGTCTGTACTATAAAACGGTGGAAAAACGTGACAACTAGTCTCGATCCTGACGAGATGCCGAGTTACTTGGATTCTAATCTGAATCCAAACTGTTTAAAGAATATTAGACATAGACTAGTACCATACTGAGTCTTTTTACTGACAAATCCTCAATACAGTGAAGATAAACGCGTTTACGCTAAAACTATTATTTCCATTGTAAACTGTTTGGAGCAAGATCAGACTCCGGGTAACCCGGCGTCTGATCAGGCTCCAAACTGTTTGCCACTCAGATAAAAAAGTAAAGAAAAAAGACAATTTTCTTCATTTTAGCGATTTGCGTTTGCGTTTCGTTTGCGTTTAAACGGGAAAGAATAACGTTTTCTCCACCGTATTACAAAAATTAACCAAGCTGCAGCATCGCCGACATTTTGTCAATGGGTTGGAACCAGATTCCGTGTTAGCTTACATCTATGTCTGACCAGAATCTAAAATAGCTCCTGCTCGAACTCAGCAAATACAAATATCACTAAATTTATAACCATGTCTATATGAATTCTGAAGCAACTCTTAACTCTTTCCTCCCTGAAACTTAAAATGGAAAATCCCAGTTTCCATTTGAGTCTAGTGCATTTCTGACTTTTAAGGGTTGTTTTTGTCAATGTTTTGCGTTATAACAAACATTGAAGGCTCCGTATGGAGCCCTCTGATCTGGGTATTCACTGTTTGCATAGGACAAGTGCACTTTTCACATGTATACTGTTTGAAAAGGACGCCTATATGCGGGACTAGGGTTCAAAGGGTTAAGCAAACGTACACTCTGTATTTCAAGGGTTTCTCTCTTTCGCTGCCAAGTTGTATCGTCTGCTTTAACCCTCTCACCGCCAAAATATCGTCTGCATTGGTAGTGTCGTCTGCAATATTTTTAAAGTCAGACTGAGGGCTGTTTTGACTGGAAAAATGTCGATACGAGTGTCAAACAGTTTGGATCCTAATCAGACGCCGCGTGACGCGGCGTCTGATCAGGATCCAAACTGTTTGCAAAGTAACATTTTGGCGCCGTTGGCAGTAAAAGAGTTAAAGCAAAAGTGTTTTTCCCTCTAAACCGGATCTGCTAATTTGGTACTTTCACTGATTGGATGTATCGTGTGATCTGGTACAGAGAAACTTACGACATTCGGTTCCTGGTGCGTTTAAAAGCGAACGAAACGCAACCGAAAACGCAATGTAATTAAATGTCGCAAATACCAATGCTTTGATATTTCTTACGAATTCTAAATCGGAGCGGCAAACAGTTTAAAGCCTTATCAGACGCCGGGTTACCTGGCGCCTTCAAGGACTAACTCTAGTCGGTTTATATTTAGCAAATCCAAATTTCCACCACGCAACCAGATACTTGATTTCAATGGTGGAGACATATGATTGCTTAAAGAATGTAGAAAGCATAAAAGCTGAAAACTCCTGTCTTAGCTGACTGTCTTACTTTTATACTGCTTTAAGCAGTGTTAACCCAATACCCCCAGCCTGTTTCTATTATTGAAGACAGGTGACCACTTAAAGCAGGTTGAAAGTAAAGCAGAATGTACCTTAAGGCACATTCTGCTTTACTTTCAACCTGCTTTAAGCCATTATCTGCTAGAATTTAGAAAATATTTCTTATGATACATATAAATGATTGTAAAAAATTGGATCTATTTTCTTTAGCGGACGAATAAATGAAAGGTGTAAAAAGGCGTATTTATGGGGTAATGGGTTAAGAATAATGACATCAGAGCAAACGGACCATGTGAGATTTGTCTGCGTTACATGTACATGTACCATGCTTTAGGCAGCCATACGTGTGATATCTACTTTAGCTTTACTTTTCTTTTAGCGGGCATATACGTTTTGCATCTTCACTTAAAATTTCAGTTAATGACGTCATAAAGCGCATTTGCAAACATTTTACCATTTACTGACGTTATTTCAAAAATTAGATGTGAGGTACTGGAAGTATGACTTAAGAAATATCGATACGAGTTTCAAACAATTTCGATCCTGGATCCATACTGCAATGTCAACTTATATGATTCACAACAACAGATGTTAAGTGCTTGTGTGGCGGCTGTAAAAAGTCGCCCCATACTTCATTCTCAGTGTTGTTATACTTTCTGGTCCTTTGGAATCATTGATTTCAGCACATTTACAGTTGAAAGTTGAATTCCGCTTAAGCTGGTGCTAGGGGGCGTGAACACTGTTGCATATTTCAGTATTGATCATGAACAGACTCAATTAAACCGAGTCTGCAATTTTCAGTATTTGCTTTGTTTTCTGTGCTTTCAAAGGATCTCCCCTTATTCAGAACTTAAAGCGACTTTGGCGGGGAAAGTGTTAACACTAAAAAGACGGTTACTCGTATTACCGGATGATACCGAATGATAGGTTTTTATATGGTTTTAAATATTACTCTGCCAAATGGTGACTTTACAAACAGTTTTGATCCTGTTCAGACGCCGCGTAACGCGGCGTCTGATCAGGATCAAAACTGTTTGATACTGGAATTGACATTTTCTTCAGTCAGGCTGACTTTTAAAGTATTGTAAGAATGACATGTATGTTACCTTTGTTTAAATTCCAAATATTTCGAACTATGAAGCACCTTAGGAATGAGCTAGGAGCGTACGCATTTTGGATTGAAAATGCTTTAAAAAGTATCATTTAAGATTTTAAATCAATAGAATTGGTAAAAAAAAAACTGGCTTGTATGAAATGAAAAATTCATCAAACACCCTATTATTTGGTACTATCCGGTATTATCCGGTAATATGTGTAACCACTAAAAAGACTTTGTATGAAACAGTCATATCTCCTACTCTAGATATAAGTGTCAGTTTCCGGATTCACAGTAATTTCTCACTCCTTCTTAAAGAGGCTGAAAAATGAAAAGTGAATATGCAGACATAAAAAATACTTAAAGAACAGTAAATGTGCAGCATACCAGAATCGTGCAAACAGTGGAGAACACGTTAGTCTTTCACGTTTCAACGCAAACGAAACGCAACTCGATGAAATGTTGGAAATTACCATTTTTGAACATTTCTGTATAATGTTTTTTTAATCTGAGTGGCAAACAGTTTGGATACTGATCAGACGTCGGGTTAACCGGCGTCTGATCTGAATCCAAACTGTTTGCAATGGAAATAATAGTTTTAGCGTAAACGCGTTTATTTGGAAAGAATAACGGTTTCTCCCCAGTAGGCAATAACGTGGCGTCTGATCAGGACCCAAGCTGTTTGCAAAACGCGTTTTATGGCGACATTGAGAGTGAAAGGGTTAAGTTCCGCTACACACAATTCAAGTAGGATAAAACAGACCGTTATTAAAGGAATAAACAACATCTTTTTGCCGTTCATGACGGTATGAACACATTAGCTTCGCAGGGGGCATGTTTCGTTAACGCCCGAAGGGCGTTTACGATAAACTTACCTTGCGAAGCTTATGTGTTCATACCGCGTGAACGACAAAAAGATGTTGTTTATTCCTTATATTTATATTTATATTTCTGTCTTGTCCATTTAATGTGTTTTTTACCAGATTTGTTTTCATGTATATAAATATATCATATACCGGACAAATAGGTTTGATAGATGTAGTCCTGGATGTAACAGTCATTCGATCTCTATAATATGCGGTTTGAAAAGTAGTCCAATATACATGTTCGGAGTTGATTACGAAGTCAATTCTTTACCCAGTAAACTGTCGCTGTGTGTTTAACGAACACTTATAAGACATTAAAAATAAACAATGCAACTTAAATATCTATTATTAAAGCATATTTTAAAAAAGTAGGTCGCGCATGTTTATTACAGCCTAATTACACGCCATAGCAACCACTAGCTGGTAGCTAGGTCGGTATCTGCCCTGGCGAAGATTCCGCTCTCTTTCTAACTGGCTGGAACCAGTTTCGATTTGTAGGTTCACCGGCAAATGGACTGCATCTTTTTAATAGGATTACATAAAGACTTAACAGGGTTAATGTGAATATATCAGAATGCCTCCGAATGAATAAGAGCGTACGTCCTTTACTGTGACATAAGGGTACACATATCTTGCTTCGCCTTCTCTGCGGTCGTAGTATATTTTTATTTTAACCCTTTCATGAATGATCCAGGAGCGTTTTACCCCTTCACCGCTTTATTGTCGTCTGCGTCAGTATTGGTGTGTTCAAGACACGTTTCAAAGTTGTATCTAAGGTTGTATGACTTAATGAATATCGAAAAGAGTGTCAAACAGTTTGGGTAAGTATTATAAAAATAATGCTACATATGTCGTCTAACTACATGTACGCCACTGCGCCACTGACTGGGTCAAAAGGTCAAATCTGACCAATCAAATGCTTGGGAACGATTTCAGACTCAGCTCAAACTCTTTAAATAGATTATGTATCAATTTTGATAAACTCGTTGACTAAACATAAAACTAACGCTCGCCAAGGCCATCGACATAATACTCGTTTATTAAAATGATAACTGACGATCACTCATGTAAGATCCTCTATTAAGCAAACAATATGCACATAAATATTAAAGTAAAGAGTGCAATGTAAGCAGTGAAGATCCAAATCAGGAGGTACCTACTACTTATCGTATTGCAATATGTTGTCAAAACGACCCTAAATACAGTAGAACTATAAAGGCCACAACATTGTGTTAACTACAAGATGTTTACAACAGGTGGCTGCTTAAACCAAGGTGGTAGTTTAACAGAAAGCTCCTTTTTGTTTAATAGGCATCTTGGTTTAAGCTGTCACCGGTCTTAAATCCATAATTTAGCCTTCGATTTAGTGGTCAAAGTAGCTCTATGTTTTACTGTTGCCAAATGCAGACTAGACTAAATTGGAAACTCGAATGTCCATTTGATATTTAGGGAACATAAATATGTACATATAAAATTCGCATCATTTTAGGGGGAAGAAAGAGTTTAAGGCCGTATTCACTGTATATGTATGTCCATCTCTTCTTCTATTCACAACGCTGATGTGGTGCTCCAAAATGATTAGTTATCTGCTGTTCAAAAACAGTATACTTCACATCATTTTCATCTTGGTACCAGCGTGCAGCATTTTGTTTAGTCAACATCACACACCAGTATTTGGTAAGCGACTTGAAGTCCACGTCTTCAAGTATTACAAGTATTAAGAAATGCTTCCTCAACTCAACCTGTTTGTCCAAAGCCACGTCCATCTGAAACTCGACCCAGCTATCCTGAATGGAGTTATTTGAGATAACAGCGATGGTGTGCTCACTAGCATGTATTCCGTCAACCATTCCTTCTAACTTAGCCCCGCTTCCTGGTGCATTCCTTTCCCATATGTGTAACTTATAGCCATGTTTCTCTTCCATGAACAACCTCAGATCATGATGTACAAAATGGCTATCTTCTGTGTGGTATATAACGTAGCCGTCATAACTTTGACTGTCGGGTCCTAGTAGTGACCTGGTTTCCGGGTTCGTACGGCGGATCTTTAGTTTGTAGAACCAGTACCTTATATACCATCTATATCTAAATAACAAGACAGACACAACAGCGGCCATGACCAAAACAACACCCAGGGAAATGATAGCAATCTCTAATAAGTTCGCACATGATGACTTCGTTGGTTTGAAATCAACGAGTAGTGTATACCTTTTCTCTGACGGAGTTATACACTGATATCCAAATGGCCAATATACCAATGACATGTTGCCAAATTTCCCTTCACCATCTTTAATCATTGACCTAAACCACAGCATTGCGCATGTGCAATCGAAAGGATTGTGAGAGAGATTTATACTTTCTAAGGAACTCGTGAAAATATCGGATAAATCTTGCTCCTTTATACCATTGATAGAATTGCTCTGTAGTATCAGACTTCTTAACTTATAACCAGTACGGAAATATTCTAGCGTATGTATAGTATTATCTGTCAAATCAAGCTTGGTCAGATTTCGAAAACATGATAAGAACTTGACCGAAAATGCATGAATACGACACCCCTCCGCGATAAGGGTCTCTAATCTTTTTAAAGGACAAAGCATTTCCAAGATCTGATCTGGAGAGAGTTTTATCAAGTTGTTATTAGAAATGTCAAGAACTCGAATATTAGTACTGTACTGAAAAATTGTTAAGGCTAAACTTGGTTTAAAAGGGATGTAATTGTCCCGGAAAGTTAAATGTTCAATATTCGAATTGTTGAAAGCACACTTAGATATTTCCCGTAGGCTTTGACGCATGTACGAGAAGTCAATTTCCCCTAGGCTATATAAGTTTGCAAATGTGTTTTCATCAACGGTCTCTATAACATTTTTGTTAAAGCCCACCCGATTCAATTGCCCAAGACACTTAAACGAACCATTCGTTAACTTTGTTATAAAATTCCAATCGAAATCAATTGCATAAAGACTAGGAAATACCGATATATGATATCCTTCAGATGAGCAAAACCAACTCGGTAACATTTCATCAACTAGTTGGTTATGTTTCAAGCTTATATATCTGACACTCTTCTGTATGGCATCATTTGCAATAGATCGGATTTTGTTATTGCTCAATAAAATGTGTTGTAAGTGTGTAAGACTCTGGAAAGGTTTTGCGGAAAACTCTGTTAGTTTGTTTCCATCCAAATGAATGTGCTGTACTCTATCAAAGTCGGAGAAAGTGTCCCCAGATATGTTCCGAATGCTATTGTTTGTGAGAAACAAAATACGTATGTGGGATGTTGAGATATTGGTAAAGCTCTTCTTATTGAGAAACTGTAAAAAATTTCCCTCAAATCTGAATTTCGATATATGTTGTTGCAAATTAGGTATGTATGTCAAATTATGACCGAAATCCCTGCAATTAACAATCGTACGTTTGCAGCAGCATTTACCGCCTCCGCAAGGAGTAGATCCCTTATATACAACCGATGTGCAATTGTCAGTTCGCTGTCCATTAACTGCAGCAGCCATAAAAATGCAGGCGAGCGTCGTAAGTACAGTTCTGGATGACATGCTGTTTCAAATGAGCTTGCCCGTTAGTGAATCATCTGAAAATAGTCAACAGAGACCTGGGGCACGTCTTACGACACGTCGTAAGTCAAAGCTTTAAAAAACGTACATATTTTCTGATTTTTGCATCTAATGCTATCTTGTGATATCTCTTTGGAATCGTAGTTTCAAGACATTTCCAAACAGATGTCACAAGAATTTATTAGATTGAGAAATATATAAAGAATGAGAATCGTTAGAATTTGACTTACGACAATATTTGTCGTACTACGTTTCGTATGATGGGCATCTGAAGAATAACTTTTAACTAATTCAAGAGCAAAGCAGGATGTAAACTCTCTGTACTGCGTTTTTGTGTCTTTCACAAACAGTGTACATGTGACAAGCTCATTCGTTCTACGCAAACAATGTATACGCTGATCAAAAGACTCCTGCATGAGCCCTCTGATCAGGGGCTGCACCGTTTGTCATTTTGCAATATATTGAAAAAAGAACAATCCAAAGAGTAAATTATGGACTAGACTAGACTTGATTGGAAAGTGGGCTTGTTCATTTGAAGTATCAAGGATTTCAAAGGAGTTCGATACATTAGTGCGAACTAACATTGGTTTATTGACTAAGCACATATTTGTGTTATACAATGATCGCTCTCTACAACGACACCCATTGGGAGACACATAGTGTGTGTGTAATTTGGAGGGATTCGGTATAGAGAGGGAAAATTCAGACTTTGTCTTACATTTGCAAACAGCTTGTATCCAGATCAGACGCCGCGAAATCGGGGTCTGATCTGTATTCAAACTGTTTGTCACTCGTCATCATTGTGATCTAAATAAGGGGAGATCCTTTGAAAGCACAGAAAACAAAGCAAATACTGAAAATTGCAGACTCGGTTTAATTGAGTCTGTTCATGAGCAATACTTAAATATGCAACAGTGCTCACGCCCCCTAGCACCAGCTTAAGCGGAATTCAACTTTCAACTTTAAATGCGCTGAAATCAATGATTCCAAAGGACCAGAAAGTATAACAACACTGAGAATGAAGTACGGGGCGACTTTTTACAGCCGCCACACAAGCACTTAACATCTGCTATTGTAAATTATATAATCTAAATAAGGGGAGATCCTTGATTTTGGGAGAAACGGTAGACAACAATTTTAAAAAGACGATATTGCAGCCGTGAAAAGGTAAGACATAATTGTGAAACAGCGACAAGGGTCGTTTTAAGGAGGGAATCGTTGTTCAGTTGGCTTTTGTGGGGAGGGATCACTATTATTCTTCCTAGGGAGTAAACTAAGGAACTGACAGAAAACCTCTTTATAATTAAATGCAGCATAATATATAGATCCAAGAAGAGATCAATGTTATGAGAAGGAAACGTTTCCCAAAGTACGATCCCAAATCAGCCTTACTGGAAATGTGTCGGTATACGGACTGTTTCTATTACGGCGATTGGCAATACTTTCTTTTATTTATTGTTCATAATAATACATGTTTCCAACGAACAACAGAATATTTAGTACTCATATTTTACAAAGATACAGGGCTGCCATAAATTAATCATGAAAAATCCTAAGATTTCTAAATGTTCTGTTTTTCAGCAGGTTGAAAGGAAAGCTAAATGCGACTTAATGATTTAAGCAACCATCTGCTAGGATAAAAATCTAAAATTTCCGGAAAATGCGGAGAAATGGCAGCCCTGAAAATTGGTCAATCACGACTCACCTGTTTTGACGTATGCAGTTGTGAGTGTGTTAATTTTGATAGTCGAAGAAAATAATCCCGATCAATATTTTACTGCAAGAGTAGCGTTTGCTCCAATCTATAGTAATTTTGAGTCACACCGTTCAAACACTTAATGTATTAACAGGGAGACAGGGAAATTAACGCTTCTTATTGTGTTTGAAGGACACATTGTTTATAAGACCTCATTGACACAACCTCTTTTGATCAATCACATATTCCCACGAGATAGAACCACGTCTACAAAATTCATGTCGGTTGCATATAACTCTTAGTAAACATGTTCATAGACTGTCCAATCAAATTATTTTCACAGGGTATATATATACTCTTAAAAATACATGCTAGTTTGTGTGTTTGAAAGTGTTTGGTGTTCGAGAGAACCCCTTGAATGTACTAAACTAGTCCAAAATCGGATGTCGCCAGGCAGTGTGTTATTAAAAAAACGTCATCTTGCAATCACAAAATACATTTTTCATGTGATCTTTTTGGGCTGGTATGTTGCCCAATGTCAACAATTTCAAATTAACAAACGGTTTCTAGTGTTGAACTATTTTTTATTTACACACCTCAGCGTTGCAGTGTCGCCAAAACTGTTGTAATCTACGAGACCATTAAAGTGCATACAACTACGATGCCTAAACACAGGGTCATTCTGATAAAAAAAGAATGGGTAAACGTTCTTGAAAACACTTTGAAATAAATATAGAAACCGAAAAAAGACCTAAATGCAATGATATTCTCTGAACAAACCGATTAAACCACAGTAATAGATAGTATGGTTAACGATGTAAACTACGTTACACAGATATTACAGCTCACTGTATATATAACCAAATAACTACATTGGCGTAGTATTGTAGTGCAAAAGTGATGTTAAATACACAGCATTTGATATGTTCAAGCACGATTTTGACAAGATAGACCGTTAAACAACTGCTGTATGTAATCTACAAGATGTAAGCTACGATACCATAGTTTTACAAAAGTACCGAATTCTGCTTGTTGTATAGATAAAAATAATGGAAAATGCATGGGTTTTAGTTCAAAACACGAGGAGTTCTACATATAACCTTCGTAATTAAGTGTTTTCCCTTTGAGGGTTTTCGAATTACGATTTGAAGACGTCGTCTACATGTTTATTTGTGTACAAAGTATCATGACAGAATGCATATTAAATTGGAGCAGAAGTAGTGTGTCAGAAATAATCTTTGTGTAGTTATGAAGCCTCTTGATCATATGTGTATATTGCCAGTTGATTTATATAGAGACAGTGCGAAGATAACGCACATTGTACGTTTTTGTTCTTTGCCTAATGTAATTGTCTACGCTTTGTGCTGACTGTATACCAAAAGCTGAATTTTGTGTATTATCTCTCAAATAAGCTTTAAAGTCATTATTTTTCTGTACTGGACATTTTAAACATAATCAAAGTTTATAACTTGCTGGTGTAAAAGTAAAAGTTTGCATTTTCTTAATTATTAGGAATACTCAACTATTTAGACTAATTTATGCATATTGAAAGAACTGTTCAATGTTAGACGGTCGGTGAATATAACCTGTAGAGATATTGAACACAGAGAGATTGCTAATTCGTTCACACGACAACTCTCTCCACAAGCTATTAACGGGATAGCTTACTTTTGATGATAGCTCGTTAGTACGTTGCTTTCAGATCATTGAGATTTGTCTGGGACCGAAAACAGTTATTATTAAAGAGTGAAGGTTTGCTTCAGATCGACGATACGCCATAGAGGTTCCATGACAAGCTGGAACATTGGCGTTATAGAACTGTAGTGGAACAAGGTTTGATAGTTCAGCAGGGACAACGCTGAGCAATTTGTTCGAGACTATATCTCATCACAGGTTCAACAACGCCGAGCAGTCTTCTTGAGACTAGCGCTGGTGACACGGTTTATCATCAGCTACACCAACGCTGAGCAATATCGCTCAGCATCAGTTCATCATATTGTAGCTCAGCAGAAATAACGCTGAGCATACATCAGTTAAACAGCACAGCCTGTACCGTGCTCAAACAGTCAGTGAGTTCGGGAATATTATGTAGGCAAAGTAGCTCATCCACTTTTAGTTAGTTTCATCCATTTTATATAGTTTTATGTAGTTTCATGCTCAATCATCAGGCAAGATAGCCCAAGGAAAATTCTTATATATTTCATATTGTCTGTATATTTTGTTCATGCCTTAACTAGTGTCCGGCTAAAGACACTGTCGCCTCATAGAACGCCCGATAAAACACATATCAAGCTTAGGGCTCTAGCATTAGGGTTAGAGTAACCGAACGTCTTGACATAGTGCTAGGTAAGTATAATAGATAATATTTAATTTTTATGACTTCAAGAACATTTTGGATGCATAAAAGCCAAAACAAAGACCTGGTATTGAAGTCGCATTGCTGAATTTGTCGCACAAATGGATAAAAAACCCAAGATACATCTACATTATCAACCTCAGAAACTTTGTAATTCGCATTGGGACGTTTGAAAATGTTTCGTTAAATACTTCTCTTTACATAGTTTTCAATATGTTATCATTGATATTTATAAATTTATGTGATCATATATTATTAACAACCATTTTATAAATGGCCACGTAGCTTACCGCTCCACAAGGGTTGAATGGTATACCTCATTGGTACTAATGTAATTACAGGTGTCTGCTGTTAAGAATGCATACTGTTTAGTGTATAACATACACATTCACAAAATTGCTATTCTTTTTCAAAATCAGATAATTGTTTTATGTTTAAAAGTGCCTCTTACTGGTGTAACATTGATTACTCAAATAGTAACGTAAATTACATTTTTTCACAGAGGCAATATGGGAACAGTAGATCCGAGATACAGCAGGCTTACAGCCAGAGAAATAAAGAAAAGAAAGAGGGTGTTTCTTGGTACGCGAATGGGAGTTGATCAAGAGATAGAACTGGATATATGTGCCAATTGACGCTATGTCAAAGAACATTACAAACATCGATGGGGGGGATAATCAATGTGTGAAAGGACATCACAAGAGACAGAAGCTAGAGAAGAGTCTGAATGACAGTGATCTAATGCGGCTTGAAAATTATATAGATGCAAGTTGTAAATAGGGTGAAGTTGAAGGTGAAACTAATCCAAAACTGATTGTAAAATTTTCAGCGTTTGATCTACATCAGAATACCAGAATGAGAGTGAGTTGTGCTGTATCAAAACAAAATCGGCAGTCAGAAAAAAGAAAAAAATCTACAAAGAACGTCAAAACATCTTCAAAACAGACTTTAGATAAACAAAAAACAAAACTGAAAAATAGCAGTTCTCCGGTTAGCAAATGTAAAATGAATCTAAGTTCTGTGCCAAGAAAAAGAGTTTCAGAATACCTGAAATATGCAGGCGTATCACGAATAAAAAATCAAAAGTTCATAGATGAAAGTTAATTTGCCTTGATTCATTCAACTGAATGGCGAAATCCGTCCAATTTATGAAAAAACGAAAAAGCTATACATTATTATGATGATACGTTATAGAAATTTAATTTGCTTGATTCATTTGGCTTGTTTAACATGACCGAGAAGAGGGGCTATTGATTTGATAGGACAACATTTTCAAAAAAAAATGTAATCTACGTTACATACAATCGTAGAATTTATTCAGTTCGCACTAAACGTTGCATTCAATGAATTCTTTAGAAAGCTTTGACTCTGCTACAGCAGCAGAAATTGTGGAGATTGTGAAGGCATCCCCATGTAAGTCCTGTGAACTCGACCCAATACCTACATGGCTTTTAAAGTTATGCCTTGACGAGCTCCTACCGTCGTTAACAAAAATTGTGAACTCTTCGCTGGAATCTGCGTATGTTCCAAAATAATTCAAAAAGTCGCATGTAAGACCTCTTTTGAAAAAACCTGATCTCGATACAAATGATCTTAAGAACTACAGGCCTGTATCAAATTTGCCATTTCTCTCAAAAGTATTAGAAAAGGTAGTAGACAAACGCATTGAGTCCCATTTGACCACAAAAAATCTGCATGAACAACATCAGTCAGCATATCGTAAGCATCACTCTACAGAAACTGCTCTTCTAAAAGTTCAAAATGACATCTTGCAATATCTTGATAAGAATGAAATCACAATTCTGGTGATGCTTGACCTATCTGCCGCATTCGACACAATTGATCATGAAACATTACTCAATCGCCTTGAAAAAGACTTCAACATTATTGGAAACCCACTAAAGTGGATGACCTCATACCTGACTGACCGTTACCAAACAGTCGCTGTAGATGGAGAATTATCTGCCCCAGTTCAAATGAAATATAGTGTGCCACAGGGGTCAGTCCTTGGGCCGAAGAACTACATCTTGTACACAAAACCTGTCGGCTCAATTTGCAGAAATCATCAGCTGGATCATCACTTCTATGCAGATGATTCACAGTTATACTTGTCATTTAAGCCTAAAGACACATCTTGTCAACAAGAAGCCCTTTCAAAAGTCGAAGGGTGTCTAAAAGACATAGTATCATGGATGCACCAGAACATGTTGAAGCTGAACACTGACAAAACTGAGGTCATACTGTTTCATTCAAAAAAGTTTAACGTTCCTGGAGATTTTCACGTACAAGTGGGAAACTCTAAAATCAAACCATCAGTATGTGTGAAGAATCTTGGTGCTAGATTAGATTCCCAAATGGATATGACACAGCACATTAACGCTGTGTGCAGGTCTGGCTACTCACTTGAAGGATCTTCACTGGCTTCCAGTTCAACACAGAATTGAATTCAAAATTCTGACACTCACATACAAAACCATGTGCAATGATTCTCCAAGGTACATTGTCAATATGCTTGACGTGTATAAACCTCGAAGAGAGCTGCGGTCTGCAACTAAATCAGTATCGCTGGTTGTACCGAGGAGTCGTTTGGTGAGGTTTGGAGATAGAAGTTTCATGCATGCAGCCCCAAAGCTCTGGAACAGTCTACCATCAGACATTAGAGATGCAAGCTCAGTTGCAGTTTTCAAAATGCATCTGAAAACACATTACTTTAATATTTGTTATTAGAACACTGCTACCTATGCGATATGTTCTTGCTGTAGATGTTGTGGGTCCAAATGGGAGTTTCTGAAGTATTATCTGGTTTTCGGTCTCTTATAGAAATTTTAGTTATTGTCGCATGCTATTTTTCCTAGTTATGTTACATTGGGCGGCCTGCATTGGGCGTTCTGCTATTATTTCTATCAGTCGGCATAACGAAGCAATTTGCTTCGTTGCTCTCGATTGTTGAGGTAGTGCAATCGCCGTTTTGGGGGCTGTCTTCTGTATGTTTAGTGGCCTTCATTGGGCGCTCTACTGTTATTTCTATCAGTCCGCATAAAGAAGCCATTTGCTTCGTTGCTCTTGATTGGTTGGGTAACGTGATCGCCATTTTTGGGGGCTGTCTTTTGTACGTTTATTATGTTTATTTTATATCTAATTGTAGTTATTTGTCTTTTCCTGGCGGCCTGCATTTGGGCGCTCTACTATTGTTTCTATCGGTCGACAATCAGAAGCCGGTTGCTTCATTGCTGATTGATGGGAGTAATGTGATCGCCATTTTGGTGGCTGTCTTTTTATATGTTTATTCATGTTTATTTTAGATCATATTGTAGTTATTTTGTCTTTTCTTGTTTGTAGGTACATTTGTGTAACTTCATGTGAAGCGCTTTTGAACGCACAACCCCTGTGTGAAAAGAGCGCTATATAAATCTGGTATAATAATAATAATAATAATAATAATAATAATTCCATATCAAATGAAAATCAATATGTAGTGCTCAAAACGCTTTTGGGTTGCGTAATAGCGCTTATAAAGTGTCATTAAGTGACTGGAAAATGCATAAAGACAGTTTGAGTTATTTTTGTCACCTCATTGGTAGAAGCTTTGAAACTTCTATAATTAATAATTATTACTAGAAGTATTCTAGAAAGATTGTAATGCCATATATTGGTTATTTCACCAGAGTAATCAATAAATAAAAGATCTAAACTGTATAGTTAAACTTCACCAGGGTATCTGGCCTCATGATAGTGGTTCAGTGTTGTGTTAGTATTTTTTTGTAATCAACGTTACTTCCACAACTAATAGTTTCACAGCCTACAGGTTCACGAGAATAAATTTGTAATCTGTATTTTGTTTGTTGTTATTTTCTAAAACACACGGTTTGTATCTTTTAATAAGTAAAATTCATTATCTGTAACACTGAATGTCTGTATTGTTAATTATAAAGAAACATTTATTGGGGGACTATGAGACTCTGTGTAACCTAGTAAGTTTTATACCATATTAAAGCTAAAAGCAGGAAGCAATGTAACTGTTTCATGCATTATTTAAAACTTGGTTCTACAACAGTTCAATATTTAGTGCTACAAAGCGAGGCAATTTCACCCATTTGAAAATTTATAGAAATTAACAAACATAGGAATGGTAACGTAACTTACTTATGCATTCAGCACGTGTTGTGTGAAAATAGCTGTGCAGGAAAATGTAGATTCAGTTGAGTGATGAAACATAAGAAAATATTTGTTGTGTAGAAAACAAATTAAGCGCTTACTTTCAGAGACTTTTATTTTTTCACAAATGCTGTAGCATAGTTGGTCCTATCTCGTTAGAATGTGTGATTTTTTATCTTATGTATGTATATTATTATGATGCGTTTGCTGTTCATGTAATTTGTGAACCAAAGCCGAAATTAATTTGAGATGAGTTGAATTTATGTTGTCCATGTGCAGACCCATATTTTAGCATGATAGTTTATTTGGTAACTTATACGCCTTGTATCTCGTTACATCAGCATATATAAATGAATTTGTTTAACAGGTCAAATCATATCACGTGACATGCAAAATTATATATATTAGCCGTGTCATGACAAAACCTGCCTTATTGCATCGCAAACAGTGTAGATCAAGGCCAGCCGTCACGTCAAAGACGCGGCGGCTAGCCTTGATCTACACTGTTTGAAACCAAAATGAGTCTAAAGTATAGTATATAACAGTATATAAATATTAGATGGCAGTTTGCGTGACATTCAAATTGTCAACCCGAGAAACAGCATGTCACCCCGAGGCGTAGCCGAGGGTGACATTCTTGTTTTCGAGGGTTGACAATTTGAATGTCACGCAAACTGACATCTAATATTTATTTTATTACACCGAGCTTATCAACCCTGGCTTTGGAATCGTTTTATTCGTCTTTTATAAAATGTGTTGTGAATACCAATTTAGCACGGACATGTACATAACGCGGGAAATGACGCCGCCGTCTTACGACGTCACATTGTTTATAATTATATTACAAGAAACAAAGAAGAACGTTATGATAAGTTAATTGAAGAAACAGCGTCTTTACATTGTCTATGGCAAATATCCTCTTCCGAAAGGGTGGCAAGTCGTTAAGGAATGGACAAAAGGAAGCAACTTGTACAGAAAATGCCAAAAGTTGCTCAGAAGTTACCACTCTTTTAAAATGTTCCAATGTATCCAATAGCGAAAGTCATGTCAATGCTGACAGTACGTTTTCGGACGGAGTAAAAAAGTAATGTCCTTTAGAGTGACGTCACAAAAAGAATATCATCAAGAGTGACAGTATATTTTGAATAGATGTAAAAGACATGCAAAATGTTAACTGTAGGTCTATGGGAATTTAACATTGTAACTCAAAGCGAGGTGTAATAATATCATATGTGGTATTTAGCAGTGTACACCATATTCAGATACAGATAAATAAGAAAGATTCAAGCAGGAAACGCAACACAAACAATACACCCACCTCTCAAGCAGAACACACACACAGTCATACCATAACAACCCCCCCCCCCCCCACACACACACACACACACACACGCGCACAATCCCATTCCTTCATCTACACACTAAATAGAAAACAACACGCAAGACAAACATAAAGCAAAGTGAACATAGGAGCCCGCCTTGGTACGGTCAGCAGCAATCAACAATTAATTATTTATAAATTAATCATTAACTACCACTGGGGGGTTAAACCTGGGTTTAGGGGCGCCCAACCTCACACTTATCTCCTATATTCACCTATAAAGACGAACAGTGTACATAAAAAATATAAACCCTGTTCCACAACCTCACAATAAAAAAACCCGCCAGCACAGTAAGTAAATACATGTAAAATATTTAACAAAAAATCTATGACAAGAGCATTAGTAACATGGGAAAGAATTAAACATTCAAGCCCGTGTTAAAAATAACCCACTATGGCAACGGTCAAATTGTACTCAAGCGACTAGTCTGGAGTAACGAGTAACTGTAAGACATGGAAGGGTCCAGGGTACGACAGAGAGGGAGAGAAAAAACAAAGCACGAAATTCCGACATAACTCTCCCGGTTAAGGACGGCTTTAGAGATACATCATCATGTAGTGCTAAGCCCTGTCTGTCGTCGCACAACCAAAGAGGAAAGCATAGTTATCAATTGTAGATTGATCGATAACCAAACGTGAAGTGCGCAGCAATATAGTTGGATCATAATCTTTTTTTAGGAAAAATCTAATACGTTTCACAAACAGGGTTTGAAAATGTATATGTCCAATAATCTTACGAAGTCTGTAAATCACATCACCATAAAACTCCGGATGTGAAATACCTTGCCGCAGAAAAGACTTTAAGTTACATTTATACTTGTTAATGAGAGGAAGATTTCTATAAAGAATTTAGAAAATGTTTTACGAAGTTTATGAAATCTGTACCCCTGTTAAGAAGCTTTTCAGTAATAGTTTATTACGAATGTGGAAGTCCTCAACAGAGGTACAGGCCCTAGCAAAGCGAATAAGTTGTGAAATATAAACCCCGTAAGATGTGGAACGGGGAACATCGCCATCTAGATGAGGATAATTTACAATACTAAAATCAAAATCATCTCGTGTATCGTAAATCTTAGAAGAAACAATTCCGTTATTTATAAAAAGATCCAAATCTAAAAATGGTGCCGACAAATGTGACTCGTTTGTTTTATTAAGGCGTAGTTCTTTTGGGTAAATAAAAGGAAACAACGTATCAAAAAATGGGTTGTCTATATTACAAATATCATCTAGATAGCGCGATGTATTGTTAAAGGCTTCGATCATATCTGCCTGTGTATCAGGTTTTAGACTAAGCATAAAGTCCCTCTCATAACAGTACAAAAATAGGTCTGCGACAAGGGGCGCACAGTTTGTACCCATAGGAATACCAATCACTTGGCGGTATATGGTACTCCCAAAACGTACATAAATATTATCCAGAAGAAATGATAGTGATTCACAGACATCGGTGCAAGTCCACATAGTGTTATGCTTAACCGTGTCATTTGTAAAAAATGCCCGATCAGTATTACACGCCAGAAATAGCTTCCTTTCTCTGGCAAAAGTATTTTCAATAAGTTGTATAAGTTTAGCTTTTATTAGATTATGAGGTAAGGTAGTATATAGTGTTGAAAAGTCATACGTACTTATATTGCAAGCTTGGTATTTTCTATATTCAAGCTTCGCCAAAATTTCATTCGAGTTTTTGATGGACCAAAACAGATTAAGTCCAGAATTTTCGTAAGTCTTGTCACAATACCTTTGAACATGTTCTTTGATTTTAATTAAAGACGATGTCAAAAGTTTGGAAAGCTTAGTAGTAGTACATGCACTTGAATTAGCAATAAAACGAGACTTATAAGGTGTTTTGTGGAGTTTTGGTATCCAGTACATTGTAGGAAGTTTGTGACATGTAATGTTGACATCAGCTTTTAATTGTTTACATGTATCAAGATGATCAGATACTACATTACGCTCCGTTAAATTGGTAGATATATAGGAATTGGTATTCACAAGTTCCTGGTTTAAAGTATCAACATAATGCAATCGTCATACAATTATGTGCAGGTCTAGCTACGCACAGCTGCGGCAAATAGGTCATATTAGACAGTACCTTTCTCCAGAAGCTACAAAGACTTTGGTCAATTCTCTGGTCACATCAAAAATTGACTACTGCAACTCACTGCTATATGGGATTCCCCAAAACTCACTACAAAAACTACAGCGTCTGCAAAATACAGCTGCCCGCATCATTACCAGGACTCCTCGGTACAATCACATCACTCCTGTCTTGAAGGAGCTTCACTGGCTTCCAGTTCAACACAGAGTTGAATTCAAAATTCTGACACTCACATACAAAGCCATGTGCAATGATTCTCCAAGGTACATTGTTAGTATGCTGGACGTGTATAGACCTCGAAGAGAGTTGCGGTCTGCGAGTAAATCAGCATCGCTGGTTGTGCCGAGAAGTCGTTTGGTGAAGTTTGGAGATAGAAGTGTCATGCATGCAGCCCCAAAGCTCTGGAACACTCTACCATCAGACATCAGAGATGCTTGCTCAATTGCAGCCTTCAAAAAACGTTTGAAAACTCACTTCATTAATATCTGTTATTAGAAGAAAGTAGGTAATCAATGACTGCTACCTCTGGGCTGTGTTCTTGCTGTGGATGCTGTGGGTCTGAATGGCAGTTCTGGAGTTTTACCATTGACCTTGTGCCTTTCTGGTAGATCTTGCTGGTAGGGATTGCCCAATCGCTTTGAAACCATTTGGCTAGGGTCTATGGTGTAATTCTTGGTGGCTTTATGTTTATGAACCAAGGGTGTACCACGGCCATGGATTATACAATACTCAACCAAACAACACGGAGAGTATTGTTTTAAACATTCGTTTTACGACTTGTGAACTGCTCTCCGGCTCTACACTGAAACAAACAAACAAACAAACAAATTCAACCAAACAACATTGAGAGTATTGTTTTAAACATTCGTTTTACGATTTGTGAACTACTCTCCGGCTCTACACTGAAACAAACAAACAAACAAACCAAAAACAAAAAAACAAAAACAAAAACCACTCTGTTTTTAATCATTATATCGATCTTTTAATTATTTGACTCATTTTAAAAATGATTTTACAAATTTACTATAACAATTTTATAATCTTGGTAATAATATTGGAAGAATTTCCATGTTTCCATGCATCTCAATATTGTATCATTTTTATTGTGAATGTAGTTATTTGTCTTTCTCGCTTTGTAGGTACATTTATATAATTTCATGTGAAGCGCTTTTGAACGCACAACTCCTGTGTGAAAAGAGCGCTATATAAATCTGGTATGATAATAATAATAATAATCACATTATTGGATGCTTTGTCGGCAGGAACGAGTACATACTTGGAATGAAAGTCTTGTATGCCCTTCTTTAAGTGACGAATGTTAAGTTTAGGTTTAGGTGGTAAAAGATGGTTATTGGATAAATAGAACGAAATCCGGGTATCGATAATATCAAAAATTAATTCTTTCCATTTGGAAAGAGCGTCATTTTCAGCATGTTCTCTTCGGCACCAGTTGGTACTATAATTATTCAAAGCTTCAGAAATATGATTGCGGCAAGTATCGAAATCAATTAAGGCAGGTAATCTAAATTTAGGTCCCTTACTCAAAAGCGCTCTGATGCGTTTATCTTTAATTATATCAAAATTGCCTGTTATTATATGACCCACTGGAGCGTAACAGAATTTAGAAGAGGTACAGTCTCATGCAGCTGGTGTATTTTCGAGAATTTTAAGATCAGAAACAATTTTATTGTAGTAAAAAATTAACCCTCTTACAGATTTATTATACTTATAGCAAATAATAGGTGGTTCAAGATTTTTGAAATAATTTGGAACAGCATTCATCACATTTTTGTTTCGGAGAATACTTTGTAAATCTATAAAATCAATACCTTTATTTATAAAAGGGACCTTAATGAAATGGTCCTGAGGGTGAACCTTTTAGACGAAAGCATACTTTAACTATATTCAATTTTGTTTGAGACAGGGGATTCATGCACAATGAAGGATAAGATGCCCACCTGTTTTCAGTACCACCCCTGAAACTTTGTTATGGGTCAAAATGAATCTAAGAGCATTCTCACAAACAATGTAATAGCAATGTACAGTGTATAAGTTAATTTATTTCTTTTGAATTTCACACACTTTCCTGTTTTACTTTCGGTTCCACACTGACAACAGTCCCAAAGCACTTGTAACCAATGAAAGTCTGCGGTTTTTACGTGATACCGTAATTGATGAACTTCAGTAGACTACCTGCATAGAAAGTACAGCGCTCCCTCTTTACAACTACACCCCATGGGAGACAAAGAGTGTGTGTGTGTTGTTCGGAGGGAGTCGTTATAGAGAGGGAAAATTCAGACCATTTGCAAACAGCTTGAATCCAGATCAGACGCCGCGTAACGTGGCGTCTGATCTGGATTCAAGTTGTTTGTCGCTCGTCATTATATTTATCTATCAAAATATCCACTTATATGCAAGTTTGAAACAAAACAGCAGACGATAATTTTAAGCAGACGATATTTGCAGCAGTAAAAGCGTTAGACATAATTGGCATGTAAAGGGAACTGCGACAAGGGTCGTTTTAAGGAGGGAGTCGTTGTTGAGAGGGCCGTTGTAGGGAGGGAACTCTATCGTCCTATGACGAGAGGGGCGTCCAGTCTGGTGAGTAATTTGTTAACCTTTATCAATATCATTTAGTGCAGAAAACAGTGGAGAGGACATTATTCATTCCCGTTTTTAAAAAAGCAACTAAACGCAAACGCAACCCAATAAAATATAGAAAATTACATTTTGATTTTTAGAATTCTTACCATTTATTCTACTTAACCTTTCCACACTTATTTATGTTTTTCTAAGTGGCAAACAGTTTGGGGCCTGATCAGACGCAAGGTTACCTGACGTCTGATCTGGCTCCAATTATTTTGCAATGGCCATAAGGAGCTTAGCTAAAAAACGCGTTTATGGGGAAATAGTACCGTATTCTCCAATGCACGTTATTCTAAAATACTATAGTTCTAAACGCGTATTTTAGACCTTTCTTCGACGATTTCGCATAAAGAAGACTTTGCAAACAGTTTGTATCCTGATCAGACGCCGAGATCTATATTCAGTACGCTTGTAGATATACACTTTCTGAAATAAAGTAACGTATCGTTTTTATATGTAGCGTTATCCTTAGAGAGAACTCTGTCGATAATTATATATATCATGCCCGGGTTGTCTGTGTTTGCTCCCCTTTCTCTCGGGCGTCCAATATTATACCGTCTGCTCTATTCTTGTGAGACGCCGCGTTTCATTTGGATCCAAACAGACATCTGGTTCGAAACTGTTTATATTTGTACCACCAGAGCGCAATAGTTAAACTGTGTTACAATAAGTTTTACGTGTCAAATAGTTTATTTCAATTCGGTAATATTGATAATTGCATAAGGTGCTGCAGACATATAGGCCTATTTACAGTCAGATATCAGTACAAATAATCGGTTGTTAACCCTTTCACTCACAATGACGCCACTTTAGCGCGTTTGCAAACAGTTTGGATCCTGATCAGACATCGCGTAACGCGGCATCTGATCAGGATCAAAACTGTTTGACATTCTTTTTGAAATTTCTTCAGGTATACTGCCTTAAGTTTAACTTTGAAACGAAATTGCAGACAACAAAATTGAAGCAGACGATAATGAAACGGTGAAGGGGTAAAATTAATCAGTGCTGTTTATATGGAGATATCTGTGTTTCTAAAATCAAGGGAGTGACATTATAAACGTGTTATGCATCAGATACTTAGCCGACATCTAAAGGCTATATAACTCGATCTACATTGGTTGTTTCAAATAACGTGATTCTCCGTGTGTGCAATATTTAAGTTATTACATACTGTGGGTTTTAAGAAGGGTCTGGCCAATCAGGTAAAATAGACAATTTTCAATATCTGAATTTATTGTCATAAAATGCCGTTGGCATTTAGTAAAACAAAAAGTGCATACATAGAAACCCCTCTAAACCGGACATGAGTGTGGATAACATACATTTCCGGTTTAGAAGGGATTCCGGTTAAGAAGGGTTTTAAACCATTATCCCATTGTTTCTAGTATTGAAGATAGCTGATCGCTTAAAGCAGGTTGAAAGTAAAGCATGCTGCTTTACTTTCAACGCATTTTAAGCTATAATCTGTTAATTTATAGAAAGTATATCTGATGCTACACATTCAATAATGTATTTTCTTCTGTGAAGGAATAAATCAAAGGTGTAAAAGGGCAAATTTACGGTGTAATGGGTTAAAATAAAGAAGGTTTGGAAACGGGACCAACATTTTTTTCCGGTTTAGAGAGAATTCCTGTATTTAGAGGTTCCGGTTTAAAGGGGTTTCACGGTATTGTACATGTTGTCAAACTACCACTGTAGAAGAAAAAGAGGTATTTAAAGACATGGGTTATTACAAATATTGGAATATGTACAGACACGTTGTTACCTAAGTCAGGTGATTACCTTGTAGACGGCAATAATAGACAATGGCAATTATTTGAATTTAATTTGTTATAACAATATAGTTGCCAAATACATGAACAGAGAGATATACGGTATAGCGGCTGGCCATTTGAGAAGGAAATGAATGATTAATATCGTTTCGTGGGGTTCATTAAAGACACTTTCAATAAACACGAAATTACGTTATACTGTCAAAAAACGCAAAACTCGCCTACATTGAGTTTTTTGTACGTTAATAACCTGCATTAATGCATATGTGTCTTCCAGCAAGACAAATAGACCTGTAACCGTTTTACGAAACGTCGTACGACAAAAATGGGCGTAAGTCAGATTCTAAAATTATCAACTAATTATTTCTCCATTTAAAAAAGACAATTCCAAAGAGATGTCACACGACAGGGTGAGATGGCGAATTCAGAAATTAGATGTATTTTAAGGTTTGGACTTACGATCGTTTTTGTCGTACGACGTTTCATAAAACGGGCCCACATATCTTGAGTGTCGCCAAGAAGACATTTCATTGTGTGTGATGTAGCTCTACATTATTACAGTGGAGAATGTGTTATTCTTTCCCAATAAACGCGTTTACGCTAAAACTATTATTTCTATTGCAAACAGTTTGGAGCCAGATCAGACGCCGGGTAACCCGGCGTCTGATCAGGCTCCAAACTGTTTGCCACCAATATAAACATGAAATATCAGAATTGTCCAAAAGTTGTTCTTTTCTACGTTTTAGCGCTTTGCGTTTGCGTACGTTTGCGTTTAAACGGGAAAGAATAACAGATTCTCCACTGTATGTGTTTAAAACTTTTGTCGCAATACAGACATGTTTCGACAAAAAGCTTTTATGTCTGCGTTTTGAAAGGTATATACTGATGTGCGAGGGACATTTTACGAACTCTAGTGAAAATTAAATTAGCCTTGTAGACACTCTAATTAGCATGGCGCGAGGAGGGAGATATAAGATGGCAGAACTGTCTACCCGCTCGTTGGGATCTGATGTTGTATTGAACTGTGACGTTTGTGAGGATGATGGTAAAATGGTGGAAGCGGAAGGGTTATGTGTTAATTGTGGCGAGTATCTGTGTGGAGTTTGTTATACCAGTCACCAGAGGACACGACAAACACGGCATCACCAGCTACTTGATAAGGACAACTTATACAAAGACACGCAAATGTCGTCAGACAGAATCAACGAAGTTATTACTACAAAATGCAAAATGCATTCTGACAAGCTTGTTCAATACTACTGTAAGACGCACAATATTCTGACATGCAGCACGTGTTTTGTGAAAGAACATATGAGATGTGAGTTTCGATTAATTATTGAGGAATCCGCGAATATCTTAGATGGCCAGGAATACACAGACTTTATTACGACCCTGAAATCTATTGACAGGAAATCACGCGATATTATGGAAAAGGCGAGTGCCAACATAACACAAACAACGAATTGTCATTCGGAGGTGATCAACTCAATAAAACTTCTCAGAAAGAAAGTGAACAATTTCTCTGATGAACTTGAGCAAGAAATTGTTACAGTAGCCAATACCGTAGTGTCTGAAGAGGAAAAGAAAATGGCAAATATTTCAAATATGTGCAGCTCGGTAGCAGAATCAACAGGTGTTATGCTGGAAGATTTTAAAAACCTCCAGTCGTCCCGACGAGTCTGTCAAGTTTATATATCAATGAAAGAATCAAGTGAACGCATTAAGACTCTGCTAGATAAACTTCGAAAAGCGGAAGAAACTCTTGCCTTGATTCCTTCGAGGATATTTAAGCTAGAAGTAAAGACAAACCGAGCATGTCAAGACACCAGAAATAATCCGTCTACACTTAGGAAGAATTCAAGAGAAGTTCATGGGATCACAGAAGGACAGTGCACTGAGAACAGTAAGCCCATCCCCGAAAGGGGTCCGCGTAGACTTTGGAATTATTCACGCGTAGTTCTTAGGATTACAGAAAATCCTCAGACTGAGGCAAATAAGCCCGTCCTCGGGGAAATAGAGCATGTGAAAGACATTTCACTTTCTGACGTTGAGATGTCCGGTTTTGCTGTGCTATCCAGCACCAGACTACTGGCTATTGCAAATGTATATAGCAAAACTATACACGGCGAGGTTAGGGTTATACTTGTAGACACTCAAACTAATAGGAAAGTAAGCCTGCTGTTGTTATCTGGATTGCCTTTGGATGTCTCAGTTATAAGCAAGACCAAAGCGGCAGTTACTCTCACTGATAAACAGAAAATTATTTTACTGAATGTATCAGATTTACTGGAGATAGACCGGGAGATAACTGTTAGTGGTGCGTGTTGTGGTGTGGCCTACGGCAATAACAACCTGGTTGTCTCATATAAAGATCCTCCAAAGCTTGAGATAATGGATCTATCTGGTGAATTGAGGAAGAGGATAGTTAAGGATAGTGAAGTTAATCAGTTTGATCACTATTCGCAATCTGTGTGTGTCAGCAAAGATGGCGACACCATATACGCATCAATATGTGCTAGTAATAAAGTTATCAGCCTTTCGTTTGACGGGGTAGTTAAGTCTGTATATTCTGACAGTGAACTTAGAGATCCCTTTAAAGTGTGTGTTGATCATCATGGCAACGTGTATGTCGGTGGTAATAAAAGCAGTAACGTACACATGCTAACTGCCGACCTCGCAAAGATCAAGATCATCCTGACAAAGGATAACGGACTAAACGTTACTTTCCGTTTACTATCTTATTGTCAGGAGACAAATAGACTGTATGTGGGAATGCGTGGGAAAATAGTGAAAGTGTTTCAGTTGTCATAGATATACATGTACATGTATAATTGTATATATCAGATAAACCGAAACTCAACAGGGAGATAACTGTTAATGGTATGGGTAAGTGTTATGGTGTAACTTACAGCAGGAATAGACGGGTTGTCTTATATCAAGTTATCCGATTTTTCGAAATCCGGAATATTTGTGTGTCAGTAAGGATGGCGCGACTGATATAGGCATCTGACCGTGAAAGTAATAAATAACCAGCCTTACATGTGTAGGTGGAGTCAACTAACTGTGAACATAAACGTGTGTGTTGAGCATCATGGTAACGTGTATACTGGTTATGTTGGAATTAGTAACGTTTGATCTATATTTGTGGTGACTTCAATAGCCGCTGTGGAAATTTAGATGACTATATTGCTGGTGTCGATGATATACCATGTCGTAATGTTATAGACTTTACTAGTAATTTCTATGGTGAAATGTTCATAGACTTTCTGATGAATGCTAATTTATGTATACTTAACGGTAGAAATGACTTTTCAAATGAATTTACTTCTGTGTCAGTTAAAGGGACAGCAGTGGTAGATTACTGCATAGTTGCTCATGACAACTTATCTAAGTTCACGGACTTTTCAGTTACATTAACGTCTGATATTATTAATGATAGCTGTGATATAAGAACTTTATCGCCAACTTGTGTTCCAGACCACTCATTGTTATCTTGAAAATTGTTTGCGATTTTGTATCTTTACCTGATGAAATTACCTGTGAAAACACTACTTATCATAAATTTGATTTAAAACGGATTCCGGATGACTTCTTAGGTGGTCCTGACACTATAAGGCAAGTTAATAGTGTTATTATAGGACATCTGGAACAAGGTTTTCAGTCTCAAGGTGATATTGACGCTTTGTATACCGATTGGTGTGATATTATTAAACATAACATGTATAAAGATGTGCCATATAAGACTATATCTGGTGTAGCGGTTAATAAGAGACATTAATCTAGTAAACCGTGGTGGACATCGGCTTTAACCAATCTTTGGAATGTAATGTGTGTTGCTGAACGTAAGTGGTTAAAATGCCTCTGTAGAAATGAAAAGTTGAAGCTTAAAGCTAACTTTGTACAAGCCCAGAGGCATTTTGACCGCGAAGTGCAAAAGGCCAAACGTTTGTATTGGTTTTCATTGCAGAATGAACTTCTATCTGACTGTAATGTTGACCAGTCGAAGTATTGGCAATCAATTGGTAAGATTGGTATTGGCCATAGTAAAAGTGCAAGTATACCTATGCAAGTAGTATACGAGGATGGACCCACTTCTTCTTCTGTAGCCGATTTTCTTGGCAAATGGAAACAAGATTTTAGTTCTTTATTTACTAACAGTGTTGCCAATGTTCAGGATACAGATGTTGATTTTATCACTGAGCATGATGTTGCACAACAGTCATTTAATGACAATATATCTATTCTTGAAGTTAAGAAGGCAATAGACAACGGCTACTGGTATTGACAAAATTCCTTCTGAGGTGTTGAAAAATGACACAACCGTCATATTTTTACATACTCTGTTTAATATATGTTTTGAAAAAGGTATTGTACCTTCAATTTGGAATTAAGGCATCATCAACCCTATACCGAAATCATCAACTGCTGATGCTAGGGATCCTCTTTCATACAGAGGAATATCTTTGACATGTTCCATGTACAAACATTATTGTAGTATTTTAAATGATAGGCTTAGTACTTGGTCTGAAGCTAATGGACTCATTGTAGATGAACAAAATGGATTCAGAAAGAAAAGGAGCACAACTGATCAAATCTCAGCGCTTGTTAATATTATTAATACAAGAAAGAAATTAAAGAAAAGTACTTTCACAGCGTTTATCGACTTCCGTAAAGCTTATGATTTAATAAATCGATCTAAGTTGTGGACAAGATTACAGTACATTGGTGTTTGTGGTAAAATGTTGAGAGCTGTAAAATCTTTGTACTCATCTGTAGCGTCATGTATTAGAATTAATTCATTTACTACAGACTGGTTTGATGTACACTGTGGATTACGTCAGAGCTGTGGGCTATCACCGATATTTTTTAATTTTTATATCAACGACCTTGCGTTGTATTTAAAGTCACTTAATGTCGGTGTTAACATTGATAATGAACTAGCATGCATATTGTTATATGCCGGTGATATTGTGTTACTGACTGAAAGTGAACGTGACTTACAAATCTTGTTGACAGGTCTACATGACTGGTGTGTTACGAATGATATGTCGATAAATACTAGCAATAGTAATATTGTGCATTTTCGCCCAGAATCTCAGACACGATCAGACCATGTCTTTAGATGTGGACAAGACACGCTAAGCTATGTTGATAGATATAAGTATTTAGGTATTGAACTGCATGAGCATCTAGCCTTTAATGTTACAGCTAGGATGGTGGCACAGAGCGCCAGTCGAGCGTTAGGTTTATTGATAGCAAAGTGCAAGTTAGCTGGTGGGGTACCTCATAACGTCTTTACAAAATTGTATGACTCAGTTGCAGTTGTCTGGCCAGTAATTGCCTATGGGTCTTCTGTTTGGGGTTATAAGTCATTTTCTTGCATAAATGCAGTCCACAACCGTGCCATGAGATTCTTCCTTGGGGTTGGCAAGTATACGCCCAATGCAGCGATTTCTGGAGACATGGGTTGGGTCCCACCTGTGGTCCGGCAATGGAAATCTGTGGCATTATATTGGGTTCGTTTATCTCATACAAATACGTCACGTCTTAATAAGCGTATTGCGTTATGGTCCTTGGAGAAAGCAACCCACTGTAGGAACTGGTTTTATTATGTCCAATAGTAGAGGGCATTTAGCGTCAAAAACACAAATAAAGGAACTAATTTGTACAGAAATGATTTTTGTGCCCTCATATACTACGACATGAACCGAATAACAGAAAAAAAGTCCCAAGAAATATCACGATGCGAAATATGATTTTTGGGGTAAAATGGCTGAAATAATATGTAAAAGCACGATTTTTTGGGATTTCCAAACTGCGATCGTAGAAATCAATATAAAAGCTCGAAATTTACAGGCTAGACAAATATTCATGTAAACTATGGAATGGTTCTCGTTAAGATATGTAAAATTTTCAAAAAACTAATTTTTGGGGTGAAATTGTCAAAATATTAAACCAAAATCACAAATTTTGAAGAATTCAAACAGACCGTGACATCTTAAATCAAATAAAGGATATGGTGCACAGAGTTGATTTATATGTTATAATTTGCTTAAATATGTTCCAAATAACAGACAAAAAGTCTAGGAAAATCTAATAATAAATACTATGATTTTTTGGTAAAATGGTTGAAATAATAACTGAAATCGCTAATTTTGGGGATTTCCCTGCTGTGATCGAGGATATCGATATAAAAGCTCCAAATCTACAGGCTAGACAAACGTTTATGTCAACTGTGGAATAGTACTTGTTAAGATAAATAAAAATTTCAAAAAACTGATTTTTGGGGTGAAATTGTCAAAATATTAAACCAAATTCACAAATTTTGAGAATTTCAAACAGACCCTGACATCAAAAAGGAAATAAAGGAAATGGTACACAGAGTTGATTTATATGTTATTATTTGCTTACATATGTTCCAAATGATAGACAAAAAAGTCTAGGAAAATCAAACAATGCAAACTATATGTTCCAAATGATAGACAAAAAGTCTAGGAAAATCAAACAATGCAAACTATGTTTTTTGGGTAAAATGGTTGAAATAATAACTGAAATCGCTAATTTTGGGGATTTCCCTGCTGTGATCGAGAATATTGATATAAAAGCTCGAAATCTACAGGCTAAACAAATGTTCATGTCAGCTTTGGAATGGTTCTTGTAAAGATAAATAAAATTTTCAAAAAACTGATTTTTGGGGTGAAATTGTCAAAATATTAAACCAAAATCACAAATGTTGAGGATTTCAAACAGACCCTAACATCAAAAAGGAAATAAAGGAAATGGTGCACAGAGTTGATTTATATGTTATTATTTGCTTAAATATGTACCAAATAACCAAAAATCAAACTATGCAAAATATGATTTTGGGTAAAATGGTTGAAATAATAACTTAAATCGCTAATTTTTGAGATTTCCCTTCTGTGATCGAGGATATCAATATAAAAGGTCCAAATCTACAGTATACTCACATATTCATGTCTACCATGGAATGGCTCTAGGTAGGATGAACACAACTTAAAACAAAAGATTATTGGGGTAAAATGGTAAAATTATTAAACCAAAATTTCATATTTTTGGGATTGTTGACAGATTTTGACATTGAAATCAAAATAAAGGAAAATATGCACAGAATAGATTTATCAGTAATTATATGTTTCAATGTGTACCAAATAACAGACAAATAATGTAGGGAAATCAAAGAATCCGAAATATGATTTTGGATAAAATGGTTGAAATAATAACTGAAAAAGCTATTTTTTGGAATTTCCCTTCTGTGACCATGGATATCAATATAAAAACTCCAAATATCCAGGCTTGACAAATATTCATGTCTACTTCAGATTGGTCCTTGTTAGGATAAATGAAGGTTTCAAAAAACTGTTTTTCGGGGTAAAATTGTCAAAATATTAAACCAAAATCATCAATTCTTGTTTGTAAAATAATCTAGGAAAATCCAACAAAGCCAAATATAAATTTTGGGGTAAACTGATTAAAACAATTAATGTAAATGCGAGTTTTTGGAAATTCCACACTATGGACTTAGACGAGAATATAGAAGCTACAAATTTACAGGTAAGGTACATATTACTAGCCTTGTACTTATTAGGATGAACTAAGGTTTAAAAAATCTGATTGGGGGTGGGGGGGGGGTAAAAAATTTAAATAGTTAAATGAAAACCCATATCTTTTCACTTCACTATACTGTGACCTTAGACATCAAACTATACGTTCAAGGTCTATAACTTACACACATACACCATTTTAATGTAGCTTAGTTCAAGTGAAGATAAATCAAAGAGTTTAATTGATTAAAAGTTTTAAGTAAAATGGTAAACTTAAATAGGGCACATTAATAATATATATATTATGACCTTTAATATGATTAGAAAAGCTCCAAATCCATTTGAAAGTACATTGAGTACATTGTTACAGCAATATAACATGAATATAAAACTTAAAAATATAGTTAAAACAAATATATGAATGGAGACTTTTATAAGTAAGGATAACTACTACTTTGAATTTGTTTTGAAATTCATTACTAAGGTCAAACAACCAGGTCTGATATGTCACAGGGTGGCCGAGTCCATTTATAAGGGAGATCAGCTTTTCAGATATCCTCGTGTTTTAAAGTTTTAAAGGAAAAGGTTCGGTTATAGGTACAAACAATAAGCGAATTAGTTATTGGAAACATAACGTAGGCTTAACACAGTCCTTTCAAATGAGATCTGCAACTAGTTTATCCAAAATTACACATAACAAGCTCAAAACTATATTATAGTGATTTGGAAAAATACACCCCTCCACCAATAAAAGAAATCAAAACATAAACGAACAATTTTCTGCATTGTTGGATTTTCTGCACGATACTGGTTGGTTCTGGTGTTGGTTGGAAACAAATAGACACGAGCTATCCTGTACTTTGAGCTGTAATAACGGAATCTGACAACTGTGTGAAATATCAGCAAATCATAGTATACGCACATTGGGCATACATCGTAATTAATGTAATTAATTGATCTAACAGTGCTTACTATATATACATGTATATGAAATAACTTATAGTATATATATCACCAGGTCAATAACAGTCAATAAAAGGTGTGTGCAACTTTTATTTCAAACTTGAGCATTTTTTTTCATAGTTAAGGACACAGTATCGAAATTCCAAAAATGTGTGTTTTTTAACTTATTTTTTACAATTTTACCCCAAAAAATCCAGTTTTTTTAATTTTTCTTAAACTGGTGTGGTACTAGCCTGGAGTGTAATGCAATATGTGCCTAATCTGAAAAGTTGGAGCTTTTTTGTTCAAAACCATGGTCATAGTGGGGAAATTCCAAAAATTCGCATTTTCGTTTATTGTTTTAGTCATTTTACCCCAAAAATCATATTTCGCATCGTGTGATTTCTTGGGACTTTTTTCTGTTATTCGGTTCATGTCATAGCATATGAAAACACAAAAATCATTTCTGTGCAAATTAGTTCCCCAAAATCTGTAAATACCCTCTACTACAAATGCAATTGAATAACTTGGGCCTTGGTCAGTTTAGCAATCTGTCTGTGCCTATAGCCAAACTGTCATTTGTTCTTCAAATTGAAACCCTTACCATGGAGAAATATTTGGCTGAGTGGTCGCGTTTGATTAATAGCACAGTCGGGGCGTCAGGCAGGGGTCGAAACAAATTGAGGACTTATAAGACTTTTAAGCAGGACCATTCTACGGAAGATTACTGCAAGATGATTCTACCCCCTAGACATAGGTCAGCGTTCTGTAAGTTTAGGTGTGGGGTAGCCCCAATTCGCATTGAAACAGGTAGATACGAAAACTTGAGACTAGATGAACGCCACTGTCCTTTCTGTCACGTGATTGAGGATGAAATGCATGTCATTTTAGACTGTCCGATGTATGGTGACATTAGATCAGATTTATGCTCAAAAGCTGTTTCCTATCACATGCCCTAAAAATATAGGGACGGACGGTCGGAAAATCTGTTTTTGTTTTTTGTTTTGTTTTGTTTAAATGATTAAATAAATAACTAGCATATCATATCTTCAAGGAAACTACTTTATGACAGATTTGGAGCAAATTTCACATCGATGTTTGCTAAATATTATTTAAAAGTCAATATTTAAAACACTTAAACGTCTATAAATTAGCTTTCTAAACAATTAAATGGAGAATATTTTCTATTACACATTCCTCAAAAAACGATTGTAGCAAAAAATGTCCGAGATTTGCCAATACATTTTTCGACAAGTGGAAAAAAAAGTTTAGGGTCGGGGGAAAAAACTAGGGTCGGTCGGGTTACCGGAAACACGGTTACTTTTTTATTTGTCTAACCATGCTTCTTTAGGGGTAAATCAGAAACGTATGTTCGTTCTTTTACCCGTCGCAGACGGGTCTGGTTTCTCTTTAGACCTCAAATCCCTGAAAAAATTTAACCAATCAGGAACAGAAATCCCGGTCAATGCCCACTTGCTTGAAATGCAGTACTCTCATTGGCCAATAGGCCGAAATGGCCTAGACTGGTGCTCAGTTGTTTTACACTGTACATTTATCTTGGAGTTTAAACCTTGCAAAACATTAAAAAAAATGATACACAGTCTAAAATACAGCAGAGCCAGCCTTAGTGACCTCTGTTTTAACCCTTTCATGATCAAATTATTCGGGAGATTTTACCACTTCAACGCTTTATTGTCGTCTGCTTCAGTAGTGTTGTCTGCAAGACACGTTTCAAATTTAGATTTAAGGTAATCTGACTTAATGAATATCGATAAGATTGTCAAACAGTTTGGGTCGTGATCAGACGCCGCGTAACGCGGCGTCTGATCACGACCCAAACTCTTTGCTGACGTGCTTTAAGGCGTCCTTGAGAGTGAAAGTGTTAAGAGACTACCTGTCATATTTGACTTTACTGGCCCCAAGGTTATAAAGAGTTTGAGCTGAGTCTGTGATTGTTCTCATGCGTTTGATTGGTCAGATTTGAGCCTAGGCTCAAATCAGATGCTTGAGAATGACTTCAGACTCAGCTCAAAGGCTTTATAACCTTGAAGCCTGGAGTCCTCTCAACAGTTTCTTCTATATATTGAACCTGAATTAACCCTTTCATGCTCAAATTATTTGGGAGATTTTACCCATTCACCGCTTTATTGTCGTCTGCTTCAGTATTTGGTGTCTGCGCAACACGTTTCAAAGTTAGATTTAAGGTTGTCTGACTTAATAAATATCGATAAGAGTGTCAAACAGTTTGGGTCCTGATCAGACGCTGCGTTACGCGGCATCTGATCAGGACCAACACTGTTTGCAAACGCGCTTTAAGGCGCGATTGAGAGTGAAAGGGTTAAGATACTACATGTCTTATGTGACCGTGAAGTTTGGCTCCCTCTGGCAAAAATCACCCTGTATTTAAAGACTATAAGATAGTGTAAAGAAAGACTTTAAGATAGTGTTTTAGCACATGGTCAAACATTTATGGTTTGACAATTAGTTGTTTGAGGTGTGACATTAACATACATGTATTTGATTGTTTAAGTGCCATTGTAGGAAATAAATCGAAATGGGTTTATGTAATAGATCTCTCATGATCTTGTTAAATGTGTGTACATTGTAAAAACATGTATGTATTTAAGCCTAACCGATTATTAGATTATTAGCCCTCGGCATAAGTCGAAAAATACTTCACTTCATGATGCAAGCAAACCACTTTGCAGGTTTACTAACATGATCATTGTCTACCGAAAAAAGTCGTTAGCCACTTAAATATCCCTGGCAGATTCAAGATGGCGGCAATTTTCAAAATGGCCGCCATTTCCATCTTGTATTAGTTATGTCGTAATGGTTATTTCAATGGCAGTTCAAAAATTCACATAAAAATAACAAGTATGAGATGTATAATGTAAATCATCAATTGTGGATTATTATATACTGCTAATTATTCAAAATGGCCGCCAAAATTTCAAAATGGCGGCCATTTTCACTATTTTCAATTGTACTTTAACTACATGTAAATTTGAAAGATTATAAAACAATTTTCCGCGGCCGTGTGTAAACTTTTCTGTTCTTATGCTACTATTTAAAGTTATCAAAGTCTATACATTTGTTTTATGCATTATTTCCAAAACGATTTCCACGTTCAAACTACCTAATAACACGAATATACTTACAAAATTCCTTCGCATGATTTCATTTTCATTTTTATCTAAATAAGTCTTGTCGGACTTTTGGGAAATTGTATTTTTTTAGAAAAGTTGACAGACCACCCTTTTGCCATAATTAAGGTGTGCTGAGTCTATTTCTGTTGTCTGGTGCCTTCTCCCATGCAGTTGAAAGCCAAATTATGGTAAACAAAAACAATAAACTTGCCTCCAAAACACTTATTTTCGTTAGTTTATCAGATCTTTCGGGGATCAAACACACTTATTACATCTGCTTCTCCGAAACCACATGACTGATTACAACGAAACTTAAAATGAATATTCTTTGGACCAATCTCTTTCAACATATTGATTCTTTAATAAAGAACTCTGATTGCCATGGCGACAACAGAAAAAAACTGTACAACTTAAGAAAATACACACAATGCCCAGAACGTAGATTTCTGAAGTATAGTAATACCTAGCAGACGTCAGTCACGTTTGTTTAAAACATATTCCTTCATTTAAATTGCTGTGGTGTAAAATACACTGAAAACCATATTGCAATAAATTGCAATACGGAGAAACTGTATTGCAATATAAGTAGATTGACCCTGCGCGGGGATTAATTGCGCGGGGATTAATAGCCTTACTCCGACGTATCGTATATAGGAAAAATATTTTAAAAAGTCACAAAGCCCAAATTTAGATATTTGATGTGAAGTATAACGTTGTAGACCTCAACCCAGTTGTTAAAAGCATTATAGCCCTGAAATAATAAATCACCCGCCCATGGGTCACTAGCTTTAGATATATCTAAATCGGAAACTTTATAAAAATCTTATCAAAAGCCTGATAGCCTCGGTTTTTAGTGTAGAGTATCGCATTGACGACCTCTCTCAACTTTGTTAAAATCATAGCCCTTGTTTTAGAATTTGGTATCTATAGTTTTATGGTTTCACATATACTTGTATTTGAATACCTAAAAGTAATTCATGTCAAGGCCATACAGCTTTGATGTCTCCCTACATAGTCCCCTTTTACAACGATTCCTTCCTTACAACAATGATTACAACTGTTGCCCATAAAAATTCGGTCTAACACACAACTTATTTGTCTCCCGCTGAGTATTGTTGTAGAGAGTCAGCGGTGTAGATTTCTTTCTAGTATGTTTTAATAGTAGCTGTCATGTCAACATATTACTGATGTAAAAGCTTCTTTTAAAAAAAGAAAGAAGAAGAGTCCTTACCATAATGTGACACATCCTATAAGTATATTTTGTCCAGATTGAAGTAGAATACCTCTATCAGGTTAGTTAAAATCAAAGCCCTAGTACATGTATTAGAATTGTCACCGTCCAGAGGCTCTTGTGTAAAAATTCATGACACTTGTGAGCGATATAAGGGGTTTACGGTCCTCTTGATTAAGCAGTTTGATCGTACAAACCATTCTAAAAACGGATATATATAAGGATATATATAAAAAGGACTATATGTGAATGAAATTCACCAGCTATCAACGGAAGTGTTTGATGAATGTTGCAACTGGAAACGTTGTAGCGATGATACCTAAGCATTGATTCAACCAGGTTGATCCAGTCAAGAGCCAAGGATTGCTAAATAAACAGAAGAATAGGGAGGTGGAATTATTGGTAACACTAAGACCACAACATCCTTAATGAGACAATTCTTAACCTTAGCAATAGACCAAACCTACAAACAGGCGAATGCAATTATCAAAGGTAACGGGTGCAATTTGCATCACATAGGACCTTCAGCTCTAAGACGCTGAATTATGGCAGGACCATAGGTCAGTCGATTATGTACAGAATACGATGAAGAATCTATCGTCAAACACGTCTATGGTAGCGCGAGTCACCATGATCAAGCAAAGAGTGCGCTTAAATCACTGCTTTAGAATGTGAAAAGGTTGACATCAACCATCAATGAGATCGGCAGACCTTTCCAAGAAGACTTAGATCTCAGTGCTATTATTTTAACAAAGTTAATAGAGGTCTTCTAGTGAAACTTCTACACTAAAAATTGAAGCCATTGGCTATAAGGTTTAGATAATAATTTTTTAAAAGTTTCCTTTTTTAAATCTATGTGAAGTGACCTATTGGTGGGATCATTTAATACCCCCGGACTACAATGCTTTTAACAAAACGTGTAGAGGTCTACTTTGCGTTGCTTCACATCAAATATTTGAGCTTCGGGTTTTGCGATTTTTGTGAAGCATGTTTTCCTATATGCGATGAGTCTATGTAAAGCTGTCGACCCCAAAGCAGTGCCAATTTACTTACGAGGGTCATTCGAAAATTATTTTACTTGGGCTTTGTCTTAGAACATACATGTATAATTATCATGTGCGATATATCGTTGAAAAGAACATTGTCTTGCGGATACAGCGATGCATTATTCATCGACAACAACACTTCTCTTCGTTGTGGGAAAAAGGCATCAATGTTTGACAGTCATAGGCACACGAAGTATTTGCTACAGAATTTAATCATAATTTTATATCATGCGATTTAGAAAAAGTGGCATACCGCTTTTAAATTTCGCACTAGCTTATTCGAATTTTACTTATGTTTTAGGCCAACAACACTTAATATTGAATAAAGTGAATAAAATTGAGATTTGTTTCACCTACTTTTATTGTAAGATTAAAGCACACATTAAAAAGTACAATAGTTATAATACCGTATTATAACTTGCTTTATTAATGTAAAATTCAAAACAAACTAAAATATTTTACATTTCGCTATAACTAAGTTGTTAATTTAACAACTATATACTGTATATATGAATATAGTTTTCATCGACAAACCACACTAAATTTAATAACTCTGTTACGAAACTTTCGCATCATATCAGACCAACACGAATATTGACACATTAAAGTATAAAACTATATTTGTCCCTTCAATGCATCACAATAGTAATTACAAGTTCTATGGAATGTTTGTAGTGATAAATTGTCATATCCGCAAGAAATTGACCTTTACAATGATGTATTATAGACAAAATTCGTAAATGTAGATTTCAACAAAATTCCAATGTAACACAAAATTTGAAGGACCCTCGTTTATTGCTATATATTGCAATACAGTTTCTCCATGTTGCAATATATTGCAATATGGCTTTCAGCGTATTGTTACTCCATTAACAATTCAGATGCAGGAATATGATACGAATAAACTTGAGATCTGCTAGGTAATACAATATTTCAAATATCTAACGTCCGTGTCTTGTGTTTTTACAACAACATATTTCAAAGATTTCCCCAGTCTTTCACCTTGGTTGCCATGGCAATCAGAGGTTTTTTTATTGAATCGATTATTTGAAAGAAATTACCCAATAGAATATTCCTATAAAGTATGGTTGTAATCAGCAATGTGGTTTACGAAAAGTAATTACTATATGTAGTTGATCCCGGAAAGATCAGAAATAATAACAAAAATAAGTGTTATGGTGGCCATTTTGGTTTTTACCATTTTTGAGCGCCTCATGGTCCAAGAGAGTGAAAGACAATAGAAATGGATTAAGCACACATACATTATGGCAAAAGGAGGTATGTCAACTTTCCCCCAAAATTCCTATAGGAATGTTATTTCCCCAAAAGCCGACAAGTCTATTCTAGATTAAAAAGCAATGATACAAATGAAGAATCTTCAGTGTTATTAGGTATTTTGAACGTTGAAATGATATCGGAAATAATACATAAAACAAATGTATAGACTTTAATATCTTTACATAGTATTAGAACAGAAAAGTAAACACATAATCCGTGCAAATGAAGTTTGATAATCCTTCAGACATACATGTGCTCTTTTTACAATGAAAAAAAAGTGAATTTGGCCGCCATTTTGAATTATTGGCGGCCATCTTGAATAGTTAGCAATGTTCCGCAATCAACAATTGATTATTCATATTTGACATCACATTAGTGTTAGTTTTGCGTGACTTTTATGATTTACATTAGACTTGCAATAACGACATAATTTATACAAAATGGAAATGGCAGCCATTTTGAAAATGGTCGCCATTTTGAATCTGCCAGGGAAATTGAAGTGGCTAACGGGGTTTTTTGGATTAGATATGTCTAAACACTAATTGTGGAAAGTCCCTTGCTTGCATCATAATTTGAAGTATTTTGGCAAAATATGGACCTTATGCCTGGCTATATACAATTCTTATATAATTAACAAAACTGCGCATTCAATAAACGCTTATACCTCCGGTGGCATCCATGACAATATATTCTAAATCTTTTTTAAGTCCAAATTAGGTCAAGGTCAAACTGAGCTTGGGTATTATTGGTGAGTTGGTAATGGTCCAAAGCAACATTTTATAAGTATTGAAGCATTGTAGTAAACAGTGTTGATGCTAGACGAAACGGTAAAATCTACTTAACCTTGTTACGGATGCACGGACGGATGGACGGGAGGACATGACGATTACTATATATGGATGCCGGTGGCATAAAAATGTACTTCTTACTGTAATATTTTATACTATAAAAGTGACGTGCTACTATTATTACTTTACTAAAATATCGTCCGATTAATTATTGTATAGGTATCAAAGTATGCATTACCCATACTGGTCACATATGCTGCTAGCTTACAATTAGGTACAAAATGTTTGTTGAAAACGAGTTTCATTAACAACATCACATATGCAAATTTACATAAAACATTTTGCACTGCAACAATTTGCTTTGTTTCGCGAAAGTAATTAGTGTCCCTGGTTTAAGAGACAACCTGTTATAATGAATGATTATTGGCAAAATCGCATGAAAGGTCTCTTAATACAGGTTTGACGGTGTGGCTGTTACAATGGCATAATTTCTAAAAAGTGCGAGGACAATCTCTAAATGTAGCATGTGGGAAATTCTGTTAATAAGATGAAACAAAATGGACATAGTAAGTTTGTATAATGAATACTGTACCCCAAAAGAACTGCGACGGAATATCTTTTTGAAAGATAATTCTTGTAATTGTTGTAGTATCATTTGCGGAAAATAACCCTTAATCATTTACACATCCAATTAATGACAGGGTACTAAATACCCTTTTCCCTGAAACTTATATTGTATATGTATATATACAGATATTCTAATGCTTTCATTTTAATAGAATAAAGCATTCTTCACCTTAAGCAATCACATGCATTAAACAGTAAGATTTCTGCTGAGGGGTCGTAATGGCTGGTTTACTGTACAGTGCTCCCTCCCTACAACGGTCCCCCGAACAGCGATTCCCTCCTTATAAAGATGATTGCCGCTGTTCCCCAAACAAGACAATACTGTCTAACATTTTACTGATGCAATGTCGTCTGCTTAAACTTGTCGTCTGCTATTATTTCTCAATGTTACATATTTGACATTTTGAAAGAAGGAAACATAATGACAAGTGAGTTTGAATTAACCCATTTGTGCCCATGATCCCATATATGGGACATAGGCTAACAGTGTAGGATCTGATCAGACGCCGCATTATGCGACGTCTGATCAGTCTACACTGTTTGCTGATAGGAATTTCAATATAAAACAAAATGAAAATGAGAATTTTGACCAGGCATCCCTTTGATAACAAGATGCCAAGAGGGCCACATTTCGCTCACCCGAGACATTGTACCATAGAAGCTGACTGGGCAAGACAACATTTTAATATAGCTGATATAACTGATAAGCCCCGGGGCGGGGCCAAATTTGATCCAGGGGTCATAATTTGAACAATCTTGGTAGAGGACCATAGTGCAAAGCTTTACTTTCAGGCTGCTTTAAAGTAGTCACGTCTCAACAAAACTAGAAACAGGCTATGGGGTAAAGGTACGATTCGTAAAATCGCACTTGAAAAATGCAAATTTGGAAATCTTAGGATTTTTATGTCAACTTATGGCAGCCCTGTAATGTACATCTTACATGGAGTCTTTATAAAGTACAAGTCAGCATTCATCTTTTGAATATATTTTATTAACATGTTTTGTATACAAACAGCTCTGTCAACTTTATTTCAGTATTTGCTGTTCCCCTACAACCTATATAAAAATAATCAACATTCACTGTATCCATGGCAACTGATAAAGTAGTACACAACTGATTTAAGATAACAAAATACCCTTTTATATGATATGCTTTCATAGACTCAATTGAGTCCATTGCTTGTAAAACTGATACTAAAACAATAAAACTGTTTACAATTGGGGAGGAGTTTATTCTTGTTTATTCTTAATCAAAATCTGAATGTCACAAAATTTTGAGCCTGATTGCACACCGAGTTACTCGACGTCGGACCTGGTTCAAAACTGTCTGTAACAGCAACAGGAATTTAAACCATTACCTCATAAATATGCATTTGTTTGCTCTTAATTTATCCCTAAGCTGAAGAAAATATTTCCACATGATACATTCATAAGTATCAGGAATGTATATTAAAGATTATAATCTACGTCCCTGTAAGTATGTACCATACAAAATACATGTAGTTGCTTGTTCTTAGCATATGGTAGCTTAAAGCAGGCTGAAAGTAAAGCAGAATGTGCCTTAAGGCACATTCTGCATTACTTTCAACCTGCTTTAAGTGCTTAACTATGTTTAAAACTAGACACAGGCTATGGGGTGATGGTTTAAAAATTAGATAAATAACTGGCGAATTTCTGTTTGTAATTTTTGGTTGAAATATTAATCTAGTCTAACCAGACAAGATTATAACCAACGATGAAACAAAACACAATGTACCAGTATGTATATGATTATTTTGATCATCAATAGTGAAAACTTTACAGTACACTAAAAAGAAGGCTAATTGACTGCAAAAAAAGACAGGTGACATGTCTTGTAACGCCACCACATAGTATTCTTCAGAAATGTCAAAATAGATCTAGTAGGGTTTACGATTATACTATTACCTCCAGTTGTGAGCAAAAGGATGCTTAAAAGGCAAAATGTGATTTTGAGCTTAACTTAGATTCTTTGAGAGACAGAGCAAGAACATTAATGCACTTGCACAATATTTCAATTTCTGAAGACCTACTTTACAACAATAAAGCAAAGAAATAGAGAGGATACATTGGTCTTTCCAAAAAAAACACCTTTTATGCTCTAACAATTCTGTTTTGTTGCAAACAGTTTGAAGCTTGATTAGGCGCCGGGTAACACACGCTCTGATCCGATTCCAAACGGGTTGTCTCTCAATTATTAATAATTTGTCAATATTTCAATATTTTTTTTAAAAAAAAGTTATTGCTTGCAATTAATTTAATTTAGATCTGTATATACTGTCCCTAGTTTTATAGATGAATATTCAGCAAGAGATAAGTTAAAATAAGCATATGTAAAATATGGAATGTGTCGTAATATCATGTGGAAGATTTGCCTACTCATATACATAAGGGGCCCGTCTTACGAAACGTCTTAAGACAAATACTGTCATAAATCAGATTCTAAAATTTTCAATTATTATATATTTCTCCATTAAATCCTGTTTTGTGACGTCTCTTTGGAATTGTCTTGAAAAGACAATTCCAAAGAGATGTCACAAGACAGGATAAGATGGAGAAATCAGAAATTTTATGTATTTTAAAGTTTTGATTTATGATTATTTTCGTCGAACAACGTTTTGTAAGATTGATTGGCTCCTGGGTTTTTACAGTCATGGTGCTAGAGAAAATACACAAATGATCTCCCTTTGTATGGCTTGCAAGAATATGCATGAAACACAAATGATCTCCCTTTGTATGGCTTGCAAGAATAAGCATGACACACAAATTATCTCCCTTTGTATGGCTTGCAAGAATAAGCATGAAAAACAAATTATCTCCCTTTGTATGGCTTGCAAGAATATGCATGAAACACATTTGTATGGCTTGCAACAATATGCATGAAACTAGAGTGGGGATTGGTTTCACAACCTAGATTTTCTTAAACCTTTCAAGTGTTTCCAAGTGACATTCATGGAAAAGTTTATGGATAACTTTAAATATAAAACAAGTTTAGAAGAAACAGTTAGGGAGAGATGAAAGACTATTTATACCTGTTGAATTCAATTGTAGCCAAATGAAAGGGAAATAACAAGTGATTTTACTGCACCATAACTATGTTGTAGGGAAAAGTCTTTATCTAACAATAGCCCAACGTCAAACCTACACCTAGGTTTCTACTATATATATATTATATACAAATATTTACAGGTTCTCTTCTGTGCTAAAATCATTTATATTCTTTGCTAGGAAAACGATATGATTAAATACAATCGATGCTTTAGACATTACATAACAGGTGCTCCTAAACAAGAATATGCAATTAAAAAGTTTATAGCAAAATATAATGGCATATAAATTAACATGTACAGTTAATATAACTGGTGTCATTTTCTACTAATTTATATTTGTATATCTACAGTTGACCATAATTATGGTAAACAGTCATTTTCTGAAAATGGAGAAAAATGTGTAAACCTAACGTCAAATCAATGTTTCATGATAAGGGCGGATTGGAAATGGTTAGAGGCAAAGCCTTGAGTGCTTAGAACAGGATGTAAGTGAAGCAGAAAACTCCTAAAGGAATTTTCTACTTTATTTCCCTTTTGCTTTATGCACCTACTATAATGTTTGAAGTCTGCAGTTTTCATACTATAATATATTGACGGTTTTTATTCCTCCTAAAATACAGTATAAAATAGTGTACGGTCTGAAAGTTGTGATAATGCAAAGGTAAAAAGCAAAATTTATCTAATGAGGTACAGTCGAAACTCGATACTTCGAACTTGCTTAAATCGATTGTAGCAGTATTTCATAATTAAATTTTGATAAGTCGATCTTGCTAAAGTCCAACATACCCATATTTCAATGTTAAAACGTGGCTTAACCACGTTTTAACATTGAAATATGGGTATGTTCGAACTAATGCAATTTCCAAGTATCAAGTTTTGGTTGTATCTTTTATAACCAAAGTAGACCTATTCACAGTAACGGAATGTTACATATATATTAATAATAAAAATTACACAGAACATCACAGTCCAAACACACATCTTCCAAAATATACAAATAAACACATTAAACCCATTACCCCCAGAGCCTGTTTCTAGTGTTGAAGACAGATGGTCACTTAGAGCAGGTTGAAAGTAAATCCGAATGCACCTTCAGTGCATTCTGCTATACATTCAGCCTGCTTGATGCTACATTATGCCAGGATAAAGAAACTACATTCGTTTATTTCTTATAGTACATATTGGTAAGTGTATAAATTGGAACTATTTTCTTCAGTTGGGGTATAAATCGAAGTGAAAAAAGGCGTATGTATGAGGTAATGGGTTAAGATAAACCACTGCCATTGAAGGAACGGAATGTCAAAGTCTTTTGAGAACAAAACTTGCTGTTTATGCAACACAAAAAGTTGATATGTTAAATATACATATATTTCTGTATCAAAATAATATAATTTATGTATAGTTACTCATTAAAAACAGAGATAAATCGGGTTTCAAGGCATGACAATTCCTTAACTGCCAACAATATGTATATTGAATATGCTCTCGATATGCTAATATCACAACTAGTTCTTCACACAAACCCCTTTCTTTGTATACAATGACAGTCAAACATGTGGCGAGCAATCATTCTAAAGATACATTTCAGCAGACAGATAGCTACTTCATGCAGGATTAAAGCTACCCTGACAGCTCTTTAACCCATTAACCCACAGCCTGTTTCAAGTACTGAAGACGGGAGACCACTTAATTCAGGTTGAAAGTAAAGCAGAATGTGCCTTCTGCTTTACTTTCAGCCTGCTTTAAGCTGCATGTACCATATTCTAGGATATGGAAAATATTTCTTCTGGTTGATATTCATAACTATATAAATTAGAACTATTTTCTTTGGTAGAGAGATATATTAAAGGCGTACAAAAGCGTATTTAATTGGTAATGGGTTAAGACACTCTTGATGCAGGACAAATGTTATGCAGAAAATGTGTAATGCAAAAAGCTCATAAAGACATATTTGTCTGCTTAATGCAGGATACAAGTAATGCACAAAGTTCCTAAATGGAGCTTTTTGCATTACTCTTATTCAACATTAAGTTGTCATGTCTTAACGGCCATCTTCTCTAGAATGGTTGCTTAATACACGTTTAACTATTCTTATTGGAACGTTTTGTAACCATGCAAGGTAACCAAAATCTGTATAAATAGATGTAAGACTTTCAGTAAACCTTATGTAAATACATATGAGACAATGACAAAAGGTTGCAGCAAATATCAAAACCTTTACCATAAACTAAGTGGAATGTAAATATATATTTTTATTGGGAAAATCATTTATTGTCAACAAAATCATTTATTGTCAACAAAATCATTTATTGTCAACAAAATCTTTTATTGTCAATAAAGTCAATTATTGGTCAACAAAATTGTTTCATTTATTGTTAACAAAATCATTTATTGTCAACAAAATCATTTATTGCCAACAAAATCATTGATTGTCAACAAAATCATTTCATTTATTGTCAACAAAATCATTTATTGCCAACAAAATCATTTATTGTCAACACTTGTTTTGGAATATCATGATGTAGACATTCAAGACTTCAAAAAATGTTTTTATTGGCATTAACAGTACCAGGGGCCCGTTTCATAAAACTTTGTACGACAAATGTTGTCGTAAGTCAGATTTATAAAAGTATTAATTATTATTTATTTCTCCATCTAATCCAGTCTTGTGACATCTTTTTGGAATCGTCTTGAAAAGACGATTCCAAAGAGATGTCACAAGACAGGATTAGATAGAGAAATCATAAATTAAATTTATTTTAATTTTTTGATTTACGACATTTTTTTGTCATAAGAAGCTTTATGAAACTTTATGAAAGTTTGATACTTGATACTGTCTTATAACTGTCTTTAACCCAATTTTCTCTTATAACATGTTGCATGTTTTATACCAATGTATCCCTACTATGTCATTTGGGGCTAAAACAGATATCACACAATAAAAGATCATAAAATGCATAGATGACTGAAACATTTATACCTAAAATCAAGGACCATAAAACCCGAGCTGTGTTGAATGAAGACAGCTATTTGTTCAGTGGCTCTTTACACTTTCGCTCCATAAAAATTGTCATCTGCTTTTATTGCTTGAGCGTATCCACGCTATGTAATTGAAGTATGCATAAATTGTAATCTTCAACAGTTCTCAGAATTGATTCACCTATATTTCCTTTTATACGTTTGTCATTAGATTGTTAAACAGTTTGGATTCTGCTGAGACATCGAGTTCAAAACTATTTGGAACAGTAATAATAAAATCGCCTGCAGCATGCTAATCGCAAAACCATGATTACATGTGCAAACGTTTTAGATCCAAATAAGACACAAAGTAACTCAGCATCTCATCTTTAAATCCACACTGCTTGACACCTCGACTTGAAAAGAGATACATGTATAGAAAATTCTAATTTTTGAACACTAGCAGAAAACAAGAGTTGCAGAACGCAGTACATGTATTACCAAGCGCTCGGAGAGAAAAGCAAAGATAAATAGTTTAAGGATAATGACATGTCAATGACAAAATCTGTTCACTTAAATAGTTTTGCACAAATAACTATCAGTGACAGTCTAATGCAGGTCAAAAGTAAAGGAGCTTTCAGCGTTTTACTTTCGCCCTGAACTAACACTTACAATGTATCTATCTTTTACAAACAATGTAGATCCAGATCAGAGGGCTCCTGAAGGAGCCCTCTGATCTGGTTCTGCATTGTTTGTGATACCTTAATAGTTTTGCAGGACAAATCACTTGAGATTTAATGTAAACCAAACATTTACCGGAACATGGATGGGTCCATTAGATAAATCAGCATGAAAAATTTTAAGCAAGCATGTGCATGAACTATTGATATCAGGGCTCCAGATAAGAGGGAGTAAATTTAACAAATCCAACATTTTCTTACTTATTTCAGCACCAAATTCTATAGTGTCACTACTCATTAGAATCGTCTCGAAGAGACGATTCTAATGAGTAGTGACAATATAGGGTTTAATGCGGAAATAAAGATTTTAGTTTTTGAAATAATCCCCTTATCTGGAGCCCTGTGATATAATGTCAACTTTTAAGTGACTGCATACCATAATTTTGACTGTATTCCTCTAACAACAAGATTTCTTTTGACAAACTGCAGATCTATGATAAAAATAAGACACAATGCTGTACTGGCCAACTAGGTTCTAGGTTGTTTTGGTGTTGTAGGGAGACGTCTTGGTCCATTTGCCATTGTGGGGGTAGTGCGACCAGACATTGTCGGTGTTGTTCTCCCAGTAGGCGTCGCCCTACCAGACCGACTTGGCGTTGATGTTTTCGGGGTGCGAGCTGTTGATGGTCGTGGAGGGGTGGGCGTCGTTGATCGTCCAAATGCTGTGCTGGGTTGTGGAGTTGTAGAGCGCCCATATGGCTGTCTTGGGCTCATGTAGCGTGGTGTACCCGTAGATGAACTAGTAGATGGGGTGCGTGGTTTGGTTGGTGTGGTGATGTTGGTTGATGAACTACTGAGACGCTTGGAACGTGTCAAGCTTCCAGATGAACCTGATTGAATATTATATAAGAAATAACCTGATTAGATGTTATATTAGACACAAGCTTCCAGACGAACCTGATCAAATATTATATAAGAAATAACCTGTGAAGATGTTATATATGATACTCAAGTCCTGATAATATTCAACATACCCGTAGTTTACGGTTAATATGCCATGATGTCAGAGTTCTAGCTTTTTTTTACCAAATGACAAAAGATTACAATGCAAGAGTGGCATATGAGAAGAGACCAACCAAAGAACCTGGTTCAATATTAAGTGATTATCAGCAAATAGTTCCAATTTATAGTGATAAACATGTACAGGGCTCCATATAAGGGGAGTATTCCAAAAAATAAAATCTTTATTTGTGCATTAAACCCTATGGTGTCACTACTCATTAGAATCGTCTCGAAGAGACGATTCTAATGAGTAGTAACACCATAGGATTTGGTGCTAAAATAAGAGGGAAAGTGTTTGATTTGTTTGGTTAACTCCCTCTTATCTGGAGCCCTGATGTACCATATGAAATATTTCTCTATCCTAGCAGGTTGAAAATTAAAGCAGGCTGAAAGTAAAGCAGAATGCGTCTTAAGGCGCATTCTGCTTTACTTTTAACCTGCTTTAAGTGGTTACCTGTGTTCAAATCTAGAAACAGGAAATGGAGTAATGGGTTAAATCCTGCCACCTGTTTATAGACAGCCCAAAATCAATTTGAAATTCTTAATTCACGTAACACTGAACCAAAAGAAACCAGTGCTCTTTATAACTGGTTACAGTCTTATAATAACTCTAATAATGATGCCATGCCTTGCATATATAATTATATATATAAATATATGATTAATCTATTCTAATGTATTCAATCTCATAGCCACACAGTTTGGCGCACTACAGAAATAACTCATAACTAATCAAAGCCGTTATAGTGGAGAAGACGCCAAGCTTGCCCCTTTAAAGGAAAGTAACACTATATCATTTTGAAAATTACAGATTTTCGGAAATATAAACCACTAGGGGCCTACGAAGTATCACGACTACCTGTTTCCCACAGAAGCCCCGTATACAAATTCAATGACGACTTCAGTTGGTATCATATACATATACAATGTACTTCGTTTGATAACGTATACATATTCTGTATACTCTGTATATGGGACTTCTGTGCGAAACGATCCTCATGATACTCTGTTGGCCCCCAGCGTAAACATTTTTTAAATCTATGTGGCAAACTTTCTGAAGCCTGTTCAGATGCCAGGTTACCTGGCAGCTGATCCGGTTCCAAATACTTTGCAAAGGAAATAATCATTTTTAGCAAAAACATTTTGTTGGATAAAAATAATGACATCTCCAAAGTATAAATCACTGTTTTGGTGAGTGTCCTGTAAATATACAGTTTTTTTATTTAACCCATTACCCCATAAATACACCTTTTTACGCATTAATTTATTCCTCCATTGAAGAAAAAAAATCAAATTTATACATTCAAGAATAGCTTAAAGCAGGCTGAAAGTAAAGCAGAATGCGCCTTAGGCCTTACTTTCAACCTGCTTTAAGTTGTTGCCTGTCTTCAATACTAGAAACAGGCTATGGGGTAATGGGTTAAGCACAAATGAGTCTGATTGGTAACAACACAAACTGTTTAAGTTATTATGACTGGTTACTTTAAACATGAGAAACTGGTTATATAGGGGAGCTAACTCTTGAAAGGGTTAAGCAACACATTTGTGTTAAAAAGGGAGGTAATTTCAAACAGCTCACAAATTAACTACAGAAAAGAACTCATGCTGTTATATTTCAAAACACACATTGATACAAATACTATACAGGCTGTTTAATAGTATACAAGTTATATATCAACTTTCTAGTAAAAGTCTATACAACAACTGATTATAATTATGTAAAAGTATTCTCATTAATTCAACTAATACTAATGTCAAATGTCAACATTTGATTATGACTATGGGGTAGTACAAATCAACAGACAAGAGTTGTTTTTCAAAAACATATACTTAACTCCTTGAATCTCTGCCAAACCCAATGTGGTGACTACTCATTGGATGAATGTTGAGTCGTAACAACATGGTGTTTGATTAAGCAATAGACATTTAACCCATTACCCCCAAAATATGCTTTTTTACACCTTAAATTTATTCATTCGGTGAAGAAAAAAAGTTCTACTTGATACAGTTATGAATATGTACCACACAAAATATTTTCCATATCCCAGCACAATATACATGTAGCTTAAAGCAGACTGAAAGTAAAGCAGAATGCGCCTTAATGCGCATTCTGCTTTACTTTCAACCTGCTTTAAGTGGTCACATATTTGCAATACTTGAAACAGGCTATTGGGTAATGGGTTAAATGTGATATTGACATGCCTACAGAATAGAAGATAATTTCTAACACAAAAAACTACTCATTAGAATTGTCTCGAAAGAGTCAATTCTAATAAATAGTAATAACAGAATTTTGTTAAGCAAATAAAGACAATATTGAAAAATGTCCCCCTCTTGTCTGAAGTAAATGTATTATAATAGTGAGAGCAGTTTATATAACAGTTTATGGTAACAGAAGGTATAGAAAGATGAGGATGTGAAAGAGATGAGGTCAATTCATCACACGGTGATATGATTGGCTGTACAGGGTATTTCAACCTTGCTACCGCTTTCCAGTGCTAACTACCACTTTCTTAATGTCTAAGTGCTTAAATACCAATGTTTAATACATGTACAGTAAAACCACTTTTAACTCTTTCAACACTAAGTAGCTCTTGTGGGTAATCAGATTCCCTTGTGGATCTTTGAAGATACCAAACATGAACCAGTCTACTTGGAATTCTGAATGGTTTAATAAATACTGGTCTAAATTAACAAACAGTGTAGACCTTGATCAGATGGCTCCTACAGGAGCCTTTCTGATCAGTGTCTACACTGTTTTATAATTTAGACCAGTATTTACACTGTTTTCTTATTAAAACCAGTATTTATTAAACTATCCAGAATTCAAAGTAGACCGATTCATGTTTTGGTAATAAAAAGACCCACAAGGGAACCTAATAACCCACAAGAGTTACTTAAGTGTTGAAAGAGTTAAATATGCCATGCAACCTACCTCAATTGCTGTATACTCCGGACTATTTTTGTAACTTTCTAACACACTGACCATTTTCTTCATAGTTACGCCTTTTAACCCATTTTATGCATGATACACATTTAGGTGTACCTCTAAGCAAACAGTTTTGATCTCAGATCAGGCCCCACATTGTGGGGCCTGATCTGAGATCAAAACTGTTTGCAGCTAAGTCAATATTCTATCAGAAACTGCTAAAATCTTTTGCAAATATCTGAGTTATACCCGCTGCAGACGACATTTTAAAATGGCCGCCAAATATTACCCAGCATACAATGGGCTAAACACTTTACCTATTCCTCACAAAAATACCTTTCCTTGAATCTACCATGACCTGATAAAGAGCTATAAGCATGGCTCTAGATAAGGGGAGTATAGCGCTCCCTCTCTATAACGACACCCAATAGGGAGGGAAGTTGACTAATTTGCAAACAGCTTGATTCCAGATCAATCGGTCTGATCTGTATTCAAGCTGTTTGTCACTCATCATTAAGTAATTTACTGTCAAAATGTCCATTATGTAACTTTTAGAATAACAGCAGACGACAACTTTGAGCAGACAATATTGCAGCAGTAAAAGCGTTATACATAATGGTTCTGTTTAGGGAACTGCGGCAAGGGTCATTGTACGGAGGGAGTCGTTATTGGGAGGGTCGTTGTAGGGAGGGAACACTGTATAAGCCTGGCTCTAGATAAGGGGAGTACTTCAATACTAAAATCGTTAATCCTCAATCCATATACTATGACTACTTATAAGAATCATCTATAAAGAGACGATTCTAATTTCTAGGCATTGCAAAGGATTTGGAGAAAATTTTTGAAACTTTGAGTTTGTCCCTTCTGAACATACGAAATGTGACTATATCCCTGAAAGATGGCAGTTTGAATCAGGCAAGAAATTAGACTACAAAACAAGACTTACCTTAATCCTATGACACATGTAAATGTTTGGAGATCAACTTTCCAACTGCTAAAACTATATGTATACTATTTATTGCCTATCTTCCGAAAGAATCCATTGTTTGGATTCAATGGACTGTGGTCTGGGGAGTTTTAAAGTGAACCTACCAAAGTCTGGATGCTTGCGTAACGAGTTCACAAAGCTACCGCTGGCCCCTCCAGATAGATTTACCATAGAAGATGTCATCTGTTTACTGCGACGTAATGAGGAGTCTCCTGAGCTTCCTGCTATAAGAGAATAGTGGGGTGATACTGGTGCATACAGAAGAAGTCTTGTTATAGACGTGACACGAGTGACTCACCAGTCAAAACTGTTTACATATATATATATATATTGTGTGTGTTGTGTTTCCCACACCCATTGCATTGATTGCCTTACAATATCATAACATATACTTAACCAATTTTAAAGAAACTGACAGCTAGGTTTGACAAAATTTTGAACGGGTGTCCAGCTCTTATAATTATAAACATAGCAAGTCATCAACACTACAAGAGAGTAATGTAGAAAGCTCCGTTTAGACAGGGCTCCAGATAAGAAGGAGTTAACTAAACAAATCTTTTTTTTTTTACTCATTTCAGCACCAAATCTTGTGGTGTTACCACTTATTAGAATTGTCTCGAAGAGACAATTCTAATGAGTAGTGACACCATAGGTTATAATAGTGCAGAAATAAAGATTTCAGTTTTTTAAAAACTCCCCTTTTCTGGAGCCCTCTTTAGAGCTTTCTGTACTACTTTAACTTTACATTTAGCAGTTGTTACTTTAACCCATTACCCCATAGCCTGTTTCTAGTTTTGAAGATAGGTGACTACTTAAAGCAGGCTGAAAGTAAAGCAGAATGCGCCATAAGGCGCATTCTGCTTTACTTTCAGCCCACTTTAAGCTATTATCTGCTAGAATATAGAAAATATTTCTTATGATTCTTATTTGTGACGGTATAAATTGGAACTATTTTCTTATGTAGAGGAATAAATTAAAGTCGTAAAAAGGGGTATTTATGGGGTAATGGGTTAATAAGAGATATTTCATAACTGTAAGGCAGTGTGTCAGTGTCAAACAGGTGTATATGTATCAATAAATGCCAATGAAATGTATGGCAAGTTGGCAACCATGGTTTATACACAAGATCTGAACCATGCCAAGAAAAAAGAGGCACCTGCAATCTTATCAGAGAGCGTTTCAAGTCTGATACACGTAATGCTGGGATTTGACTAAAGCCTCTGACCTGAGTCTACACTGTATGTAGTTACAAGTGATATTACTATGTAAAGAGGGTGTTGGTCTGGGACTACATCGTATGTTGTGTGCCTAGTTTGCTTGTCCAATATGGCTAATTTCATACATTAACCCTTAGCCCGCCAAATAAATTGTCGTCTGCTATATTTCTCGTCTGCTTCAAGTTTCAAAGTGCTTCAAAGTTGCTCAAAATTGCTGAAAATGTTGTCCGAGTGTCAAACAGCTTGGATCCGGATGAGACGCCGAGTTACTCGGCGTCTCATCCGGATCCAAGCTGTTTGCATATGGAGCTATAGTCGTGAGTGGCAGGCTAAAGGTTAAATGTCATGCTGATAGGTTACATACTGATATGTAATTTAAACGAGTACAAAACGGGGCCCTTTTAAAATGCTCAATAAACTCTTACTGTGCAGGAAAATTATAAGTATCGTTATCATTTGAAAATGATGCAGTTTCAAGAAGCTCCTTCAAGAGCTCTCTGATTCGTCTTTACTTTCTGTTTTCTTTCTTATTTATAGTCTACTCATTAATTTACACAATAACCAATAAATACACCTTTGGTTTATTCCTTCAATTTCTTTTTTTTGGAAGAACATGATTATATGTTCCATTTTGTACAGTAGAAAATATTTCTAACACCATAGCAGAAGCAGGATGAAGTCTAACAAAATGCTCCTTAAACTGCATTCTGCTTTACTTTCAGCCTGCTTTAGGCAACTATCTGTCTGCAATACAGCTATGTGTGAATGGCTTTTAACCCTTTCCCTCATAGAAGCGCCTTTTAGCACATTTAATTTATTCCTCCACTGAAGAAAATACATGTAGTTCCAAATTATACAGTCTTGAAAAGGAACCATAAGAAAAAATTATAAATCAAAACAGATGATAGCTTAAAGCAGGCTGAGAGAAAAGCAGAATGTGCCTTAAGGCACATTCTGCTTTACTTTCAACCTGCTTTAAGTGGTCACATGTCTTCAAAACTAGAAACAGGCTATGTGGTAAAGGGTTAAAATGTGTATTTTAAAATCAACATTATCTGGTAAATAGTTCAAAAGAGAAGTTGTCAATTCGAAAAATAAGCACAGAAAGAGTTAAAGGAAATAAGCATCAGATAAACTTTCGAACATATCTATTGATGTGAATGTTGAGTCTATGTAGTAATGAAACATATTACATGATTGGACATACACAAATGCCTTGGATAAAACAGTCTTTATGATTGGATAATTCAAATAGCCTAGCAAAACTACAGGTTTAAACAGCACAAATTCTATAAGCTATCTAAAAGCACTTCACAAAATCGACAACTTAGCATGAAATCATTGTTTCATTAATCTACACATATTTCTTTAAAAAATAATAATAATCCCAAAGCAAAACTAATAAAAGCACTTTTTAAAAAATTATTTTGTTTTCCTTTACATTTTGAAATTGTCGTACAAGCAACACATTATGCAAATAAGTTGTGTTTGAAACACTACATCCCCTAATCTGACATGACCAGAATTGTACAAAGCTCAAGAGCTTCTTGATTTGAATGCACATGCCAAATACATCGTAGTTAGTCTCTATCACATGACAATTCCAAGGTCATGGCCAATATTACAGGGCTGCCATAAGTAGACATGAAAAATCCTTAGATTTCCAAATTTGCATTTTTCAAGTGCGATTTTACGTATTGTACCTTTACCACATAGCCTGTTTCTAGCTTTGTTGACATATGACATCTTAAAGCAGGCTGGAAGTAAAGCAGGATGCGCCTTAAGACACATTCTGCTTTACTTTCAGCCTGATTTAAGCTACCATGTACCAGAAAAAAAATCCAAAGATTTAGGAAAAATCCGGAGAAATGGCAGCCCTGATATTAAATTTAGATTATTTGACCTCTAATGTGTCAAATACGACCCAATTTATATTGTGCTCGAGGGCCTCTTAAGTTGAGAATGCATGGCAAGTAATTAGTCTCTATTACATGTATTCTAAAGTTATGGCCAATGTCAAAGTTGTGTACAAATGGACAAACAAACAGACAGGGCAAAATCATAATATGCGCCGGACTAAGCCGTGCGTCAGGAAATACCATACATGATCAATTTTAACCAAATCAACAAAAAATACATTCTTAAAAATCTGGTATAAGCTGTTGAAAACAAAATGAATTGATTCAAAAGAACTTGAATATGATGAGCAGGGGTCCAGATAAAAGGGAGTTAACTGAACAAATCCAACATTTTCTAACCCATTTTAGCACCAAATTCTATGGTGTTACTACTCATTAGAATCGTCTCGAAGAGACGATTCTAATGAGTAGTGACACCATAGGGTGAAATGCAGAAATATAAATTTTAGTTTTTGAAATACTCCCCCTATCTGGAGCTCTGATGAGTACTGAAAACTGAAGTGAATTTCCCAATGTATACACCAATATAGACAATCATTCCGACAACATCTGATAACTACCCAGGTTCCAGATATCAAAGCTTGAATAACTGTTATTAATCCAAGACTGAAGAATTGTCCTCACTGGAAGGGGAGAAAGATGGGTAGAAAAATAATTTCATTAACTCTACTGTTGCATGCGAAAAAATACCATCTGCTTAAGTTCTGTTGCTAAAAATTTGACCAGGGCTCCAGATCAGGGAAGTATTTCAAGAACTAAAATCTTTATTTCTGCATAAAACCCTATGGTGTCACTACTCAATAGAATCGTCTTGAAGGGATGATTCTAATGAGGAGTAACACCATAGGGTTTGGTGCTGAAATAAGTGAGAAAATGCTAGATTTGTTCAGTTTACTCCCCCTCATATGGAACCCTGTTTAATGATTTATAGAGGCTGGGACTCCTGGCAGACATACAGATAGACAGACAGACAGAAAGACTCGACAGATAGAAAGACAAAAGGATTGACAGATAGACAGACAAAAAGTTCACTAAGTCATCCTGAATTCTCTCAAACACATGATTCAATGAATAAATGAAAAATAATGTTAGACATGAAAGGCAAATTAATTTTTGTTAATATCGAAGTTTACACAAATATGTCAAAACAAAAGGACAATACACAATACATGAATTCCCGTTACCATAGAAACAGAAAACACCCACAAAACCAAGCAAAGCCAACAGTTATAACAGACTTGTTAGTGATTTTAATTGTTGAAAATTTCAATTATAACTTTTATACAAAAACATAGAAATTTTATAAGGAAAGACATTATAATTTCCTGTTTAACCAAACTAAATGCAAGTACAAATGTTCAAAGAGTCTGTAATGAACATCTACTTTTAATCAATTACCCCATAACTACGCCTTTTTATGCCTTAAATTTATTCTTCTACTGAAGAAAATAGTTCCACTGTATACAGTCATGAATATGCACCATACAAATTGTTCTTTTATCCTAGCAGATAGTAGCTTAAAGTAGATAGAAAGTGAAGCAGAATGAGCCATAATATACATTCTGCTTTACTTTCAACCTGCTTTAACTCTTTTCTCCCTGAAACTTTAAATGGACAATCCCAGTTTCCATTTTAGTTTAGTTCATTTCTGACTTTTAAGGGTTGTTTTTGTCAATATTTGGCATTATGACAAACAGTGAAGACCCTGATCAGAGGGCTCCTAGGAGCCCTCTGATCTGGGTCTTCACTATTTGCATAGGACAAGTGTACTATTCACATGTACACGTTTTGCAAAGGACGCCAATAGGCGGGACTAGGGTTCAAAGGGTTGAAGTAGATAGAAAGTGAAGCAGAATGAGCCATAATGTACATTCTGCTTTACTTTCAACCTGTTTTAAGTGATCACTTATCTTCAAAACAAGAAACAGACTACAGGGTAAACTGTTAACAACTTAAAAGCCTTGACAAATAAATATTTGCTCCAATTACCTAAACTAAATGTATTATTTACCAGATTTTAAAAAGCTTTCTTCATTATTACAATAATGAAATCTCTCGATAGTTTAAATTACAGTAAAACCATTTATTTAGTTAAGGTGGTAACTTAAACAAGAATGAATGCCCAGCAGAAAGTTCCAGATGGAGCTTTCTGTATAAGCTTCATTTTATTTTAAGCACATAACTACTTAACATACAAAGACCAAATTCTTTTTTGAAATGTAGCAGACCTTACTAAACTGTTATTATTTTGTAAAAACTTCCTACATGATCAATAATTTTTGTTACAATATTTCAAGCTGTTGCCATGGTAACCATGACGTTACAAAACACAAACCTGAGGAGACAGAGGAGGCATAGCCCGTGTCATTTTGACGAGATTTATATCCGTAGGTGCCGCTTCCGCTGCGAGACCTAAATGTGGTATTACCGTTCGGTGAAGTTGGAGTCTCCGCCCCTCCAAGGGCCTTCCTGAGATCATAGTTTGTGCGTCCCTTAGCTGGTGACAAGTGAGGGAGAAAACAAGAAACAAAATGCTCTGGTTAGTAATATACCTTCCCATAGCTAGTCTGGTAAGTACTGCAAAATGTTTTATTGTAAGAGTTGTCCTTCCTTGCCTTGTAATGAACCTTCCCAGAGCTCAAGATAAGGGGAGTACATTGTATTTCAAAAACTAAAATCTTAACTTCTGCATTAAACCATATGGTGTCATTACTCGTTAGAATTGTCTCTTCAAAAAAAATATTACAATATAACAAGGGTATTTTGAAAAATCTAAAATCTTTATTTCTGCTTTAAACCCTTTGGTGTCACTACTCATTAGAATCGTCTCTTTGAGACGATTCTAATGAGTAGTAACACCATAGGATTTGGTGATAAAATAAGTGAGAAAATGTTGGATTTGTTTGGTTCACTTCCTCTTATCTGGAGCTCTGCCTTCCCACAGCCAGTCTGGTAGTACTGCAAACTGTTTTATTGTAAGAGTTGTCCTTCTTGCCTTGTGAGTTTAGTAAAATTGTGATGATTATTTTATAAGAGTTATCTACCCTGATTAAAAAGTTTGGTAAGTACATGTACTGCAAACGTTTTATTTTAAAGAGTTGTCCTTCTTTCCTTATAAGTTTAGTAGTATTGTGATTTGATTATTTTATAAGAGTTATCTACCCTGATTAAAAAGTTCTTGTTTGGTAAATTAAAAAGTTCTTGTTTGGTAAAAGAAAAATAGTTCCATAGTTCAGGGCTCCAGATAAGGGGGGTTATTTCAAAAACTAAAATCTTTATTTCTGCTTAAAACCCTATGGCGTCACTACTCATTAGAATCGTCTCGAAGTAGTAGTAACACCATAGGATTAAATGCCAAATTAAGTGAGAAAATGTTGGATTTCTGCAGTTTACTCCCTCTTATCTGAAGCCCTGATAGTTTGTTTAAGATGAAAAAATTGATTTAAAAAATTCCTTTACCACAAAACATGTAGATGTATCTTGGATTGATTTGTGAAAATTGTTCTAGTGGGCAAAGGCAGCTTAAAAATTTATTACCCCAAATTTCCAATCAATATCAATGTTATGGATAATGTTACTACAAATCAACATCAGGGAGGTCTAGGAAATGAATATTATTCTGGGTAAAATCAAATAATGAAACAAGAAAATAGGATTGAAAAGGGCTGTAATCAAACACAAATATTATTTAGAGGATAATGGTAACAAATTACTTTCTCAAAATAATCTTTGTTAGTTCATTTCTCCAAAATAAGTCTCAACCTATTTAACCGTAGTGACCATTGTACTCATAAAATACATGTAGTTTACCTGTGAAAAGTATACTTGTTCTTTGCAAATAGTGTAGATCTAGATAAGATTGCTCCTAAAGAAGTTCTCTGATCATGGTCTGCAATGTTTGTCATTTTGCAATAAATTGTAAAAAACAACTTAAAGTACTCAAAAATAAACTAGAATTTATGAAGCCAGTACTTCACTTTTACCAAATGTATTTTAGTTGTTAGTTCCCAATAGGTGAGCTTTCCTTCACTCTAACACTTCAAATAAAACCCCACCAATAACTATTGCAGGGTCCATGCTTATAAAGAGCTTGAGTTGAGTCTGAAATCATTCTCAAGCATTTGATTGGCCTAGGCTCAAATCTGACCAATCAAATGCTTGAGAAAGCACTCAGGCTCAAATCTGACCAATCAAATGCTTGAGAAAGCACTCAGGCTCAAATCTGACCAATCAAATGCTCGAGAAAGCACTCAGGCTCAAATCTGACCAATCAAATGCTTGAGAAAGCACTCAGGCTCAATTCTGACCAATCAAATACTTGAGAACGCACTCAGGCTCAACTCAAACACTTTATAAGCACTGGGCCTGTATATCTAAAGAAACATAAATACTTGGAACACAATCAATTACAGTGGGTTTTCCCAAATTCCCAAATTACAGTGGGTTTTCCCAAAATTCTCAAAAAACCAAAAGTCACAATCAAAGAGGGGTGGGTGAATCGATGCCCAAATACTTACTGTACTGATCATAGTTATTAAATGCTTTCAAATTTGAAATCTTTCGTTCTAAACCTGTAAATGGGGAGATGAGTGTTTTAATTAAGATATCTGTGCATATTGGACGTAATCAAACATCCCATGAAAGTGATGCTTTAACAGCTCCAGATAACAAGTAAACGAAATAATTTTAAACAAAGCCAATGTCGTCACAACAAAAGGTATAGCCCTACTTAACCACTTATTAGAATCTTCTCTTCAGACAATAACTCCCCCATACCCTATACTGCCACTTGACTCATTAGCATCATCTCAAAGAGATTATTGTAATAATAGTCACATTTTAGGGTTTGGGAAGCAAAATAAAAAAAATTAATTTTGCAATAATCCTTGTATCTGGAGCCATGGCCCTACTTAACGCAAGCTGTGCAATACTACCACCACACTGTTCACACACAATGGGGAATCTCTTGTTTATACTAGCGGGATTTAACATGTGAGCCGTCGTCATAGAAATAAGGGATCAAGACATTGAAATCTGTTGTATTATTCTAGACATATCAAAAACTTAACCCATTACTCAACAGGTATGCAATTTTATGCCTTAAATTTATTCTGAACTGAAGAAAATATTCTAGCAGAATTTAGCTTAACCCTTTCCTCCCTGAAACCTCAAATGGACAACTAGTTTTCAATTTAGTCTAGACCATTTTGACCCTTTAGAGTTGATTTTTACAATATATGTCAAAATGAGAAACAGTGTAGACCCTGATCAGAGGGCTCCTTAAGGAGCCCTCTGATCAGGGTCAACACTGTTTGCATCGGACAAGTGTACTCCTTAAAGGCACACTATTTGCGAATGACGCATATATGCGTGACTAGGGTTCAAAGAGTTAAAGCAGGTTGAATGTAAAGCAGAATGTATCTTAAAGTGCATTCTGCTTTACTTTCAACCTGCTTTAAGTGATCACCTGACTTTAAAACTGGAAACAGGCTACAGCCCGGGGGTAAAGGGTAAACAAGTCTGTTTCCAGAAGAGACACTGAGGTATCTCAGCATCTTGTCTAGTTCCGAAATGCACGGCTCCAGATAATGAGAGCATTTCGAAAACTAAAATCTTTATTTATGCCTTCCATGTTTTATGTCCAGGACTTCCTAGTGTGGGGGCCACTTTTCTAAGTGTATGAAAAATTAGATGCAGAAAAAAAGACATTTTTGAGTATTGGGTTAATTAATAAAATTCACTGACGGCTCCAGGTAAGGAGAGCATTTCGAAAACTAAAATCTTTATTTATGCCTTCCATGTTTTATGTCCAGGACTTCCTAGTGTGGGGGCCACTTTTCTAAGTGTATGAAAAATTAGATGCAGAAAAAAAGGCATTTTTGAGTATTGGGTTAATTAATAAAATACACTGACGGCAATGTCCTTAAGCCCACTTTTCTTTTCGACAAGGCACACAAAATCTAGGATTCAATCCTCTTGTCCATATAACATGGATCATAAAACTTCTTTATCTAAGATAAATACCTTATCAGGGCTCCAGATAAGAGGGAGTCAACTGAACAAAACCAACATTTTCTCACTATTTCAGCACCAAATCCTATAGTGTACTACTCATTAGAATCGTCTGTTCGAGACGATTCTAATGAGTAGTGACACCATAGGGTTTAAAGCAGAAATAAAGATTTCAATTTTTGAAATACTCCCCTTATCTGGAGCCCTGCTTATAATCAAAAGGCGCAATCATATAACTTATGGATTCAAACTATTTATCAAAACTGGATGCTCAACTCTTATCATGTAAAGAGCAACTTGGTTAAATTTTGCAAACACTTTGAATTCAGATCAAAGACAGCATATTGCAATGTCTGCACTGGATTCAATTTGAAAAGCATAAAAACTGATTTTGATACTTTTTTTCACAATGAAATTTGATGCTGACAAAAATTCAGCATGATATCAGTTAACCCATTACCTCTTAGCCTATTTCTTGCTTCGAAAACAGGTGACCACTTAAAGCAGGTTGAAAGTAAAGCAGAATGTGCCTTAAGGCCCATTCTGCTTTACTTTCAGCCTGCTTTAAGCTACCATCTTCTAGGATATGGAAAATATTTCTTTTGGTACATATTCTTTGCTGTATAAACTGGAACTTTTTTCTTCAGTGGAGGAATATGTAAGAGGCGTAAAAAGGCGTTTTTAAGGGGTAATGGGTTAATAAGGTTACAAATAAACATTAGTTACGTATTCTTTTATCTGTTGCTATGTCTGCACTTTGTAATAACGTTATAAGCCAGTGGATTTGCTGCATAATGCCACATAAAAGTTCAACAATAATACTAACCCTATACTCTTTTGACTCTAAGTAACTCTTGTGTGTTATTATGTTCCCTTGTGGATCTTTTAAGTTACCAAAACACAAACCAGCCCCTTCTTGGAATTCTGTATAGTTACATAAATACTGGCTCTAAATTGCCAACAGGGTCATCTGATCTTGGTCTACGCTGTTTGCAAATTGTTTGATCAAGTGGCATCTAAAAGAAGAAATGCCAAAGCCTAGCTTGAATAAGCAAATTCTTGAAACAGACAACTCAGCAGTTGTTTGCTCGTTTAGTCTCATCCCCGGATTTTGTACCTACCTCTACAGGGGTCGTTTGTTTCTAAAAATTCATCGAGAGTTATCCAACCTCCTCCTACCCGGACCATCACACAACTGTTGAGGAAGCGTACCAATCTAATGGCACTCTTCTCCCCAAACTGTAAAACAGAAACCATATACAGTAAAACTCCTCTATTACTGCTGGTAAATTGTGTTAGTTATTAGGCGTTTACGACAGGCGACTGCTTAAAGCAAGGTGACAGTTAAACAGAAAGCTCCTTAACTCTTTGAACCCTAATCCCGCATATAGGCGTTCTTTTCAATCAATGTACATGTGACAAGTACATATGTCCTATGCAAACAGTGAAGACCCAGATCTGAGGGCTCCGAAAGGAGCCCTCAGATCAGGGTCTTCACTGTTTGTCACAATGCCAAACATTGACAAAAACAATCCTTAAAAGTCAGAAATGGACTAGACTAAAATGGAAACTAGAATTGTCCATTTAAAGTTTCTGGGAGGAAAGAGTTAAGGAGCTAGCTTTCTGTTTTACTGTCATCTTGCTTTAAGCTGTCACCTGACTTTTATACAAGCAATTTGCCTTCTGTTTCGTGGTAGTAATAGAGAGGTGTTACTATACCTTTACTATAGCCTATGGCATTACAATATTAAGTGACCACTGAATTAAGATTTCAAGACGATTCCAAACAGATGTCATAAGACAGGATTGGATGTAGAAATAAATAATTTTTTAAGATTTTTATAATCTGACTTACAACAATATTTGTCGTACAAAGTTTTATGAAAGAGTCCCTGATGCCTAACATTGCTTACCCATGAAAAGATGATGACAAAGAGATGTCACAAGACAGAATTTGATTGAGAAATCAGAAATTTTATATATTTTTTAACTTTTGACTTACAACCGTTTTTGTCGTACGAGGTTTCATAAGAAATGCCTAACGTCACTTACCCTATATTTGCCCTGGTCGACCATCTCTACCCTCAGGGGACTTCTACATGAACACAGTGATACCTCCCGGTCTATCTCATCATGAATCAGCTCTGTGTCGCTCATACTGGCATTACCACCTTTTAATCTTCCTTTTTGCTACAAACAAAAGTGTTCAATCATACAACCAGGCTCCAAGGTTATAAAGCATTTGAGTTGAATCTGTGATCGTTCTCAAGCATTTGACTGGTCAGATTTGAGCCTAGGCTCAAATCTGACCAATCCAATGCTTCAGAACGATCTCTGACTCAACTCTTCGACCCTGGTTTCAAATAAAACAGAGGTCGAATAGAATAGTCATTAAAATATTTTGTATGTACCACATATGTGTATACAAACATTTGTATGAAGCCGATACATACAGTGTTTTAAATGAGGTAATGTCACGCGATCACAACCAAAATTGTAAAAATTTCCAATGATAGTTAAACTTTGTTCATTGCAGTTTGATGAGTATTAACCCTTAGCCCGCCAAATAAATTGTCGTCTGCTATATTTCTCGTCTGCTTCAAGTTTCAAAATGCTTCAAAGTTGCTCAAAATTGCTGAAAATGTTGTCCGAGTGTCAAACAGCTTGGATCCGGATGAGACGCCGAGTTACTCGGCGTCTCATCCGGATCCAAGCTGTTTGCATATGGAGCTATAGTCGTGAGTGGCAGGCTAAGGGTTAACTAAGATGTAAATAGTAAACCCAAACGTAGCTCCAGCCTTACCTGTGAGTCAACAAGCCAAAATAAATTGTACAAACAGAACAGTGTTTACCATTTTTTTTAAATATTTTGGGGACAAACTCCATGAGTCATTATAGACTGGTTATTAGATTTTAGAACTAAGAATCCATTTAACTCTTTCCTCCCTGAAACCTTAAATGGACAATTCCAGTTTCCATTTTAGTCTTGTCCATTTCTGACTTTAAAGGGTCGTTTTTGTCAATGTTTGGCATTATGACAAACAGTGAAGACCCTGATCAGAGGGCTCCTTTCGGAGCCCTCTGATCTGGGTCTTCACTGTTTGCATAGGACAAGTGTTCTATTTACATGTACACTGTTTGAAAAGGACGCCTATATGCGGGACTAGGGTTCAAAGGGTTAAAGTACAGTATTGTAATAGGTGACTTACATGTCTTTTTGGTTTCATGGCTTCTATAAATTCTTGATACTCTATATAATCCTGATTTCCTCTTTGGAATAATTAGATGTAAGAATCTATTTAAAATACAGCATTGTAATAGGTCAACTTACATGTCTTTTTGGTTTCATGGCTTCTATAAACTCTGCGTATTCTATATAATCCTGATTTCCTCTTTGGAATAAGTCAAACACAGCAGTAAGTTCTGTTTTGTTCGTTTTAAAACCTGAAATGAAAATGTCTATAATAAAACACCCACCTCTACATGTTGACAATAATCAATTTCTACAGTTGATTTTTTACCAGTGACTGCTTTTACCCACTTACTTTGAACACTACAAAAAGTTTTGATAAACTTGATGACTTCAGATTTTGATTTACAAACAAACGAATGAAACATCTCTATAACTACAAGGACAGGTCTGTTTAATTCTGACAACCAGTTTTAGCATTCTGCTTTTCTTTCAACCGGCTTTAATGTACAACCAATCACTGTGAAAACATGACTGCTTAACCAATTATCTTATAAATACACCTTTTTATGCACTTAATTTATTCCTCCACTGACAAAAAATAGTTTAAATTTATAGTCATGAATAAAAAGAGTAAGAAATAGTTTCTATATCATTGTAGATGGTAGCTAAAGCAGGCTGAAAGTAAAGCAGAATGCACCTTAAGGTGCATTCTGCTTTACTTTCAACCTGCTTTAATGTACAACCAATCACTGTGACAAAAACAAATATTAAAATACACCACAAGAAATAGTTTTCATATCCTTGTAGATGGTAGTTAAAGCAGGCTGAATGTAAAGCAGAATGGAATGCACCTTAAGGTGCATTCTGCTTTACTTTCAGCCTGCTTTAGGTGATAACCTATTTTCAAAACTAGAAACAGGATAATGGTTCACCAGAGATCCAGATAAGTGGAGTATTTCAAAAACTAAAATCTTCATTCTACATTAAACCCTATGGTGTCATTACTCATTAGAATCGTCTCTTCGAGACAATTCAAAAGAGTAATGACACCATAGAATTTGGTGCTAAAATATGTGAGAAAATGTTGCATTTGTTAAGTTTACTCCCTCTTATCTGGAACATTGGGTTAAAAAACTGACACAGAATCCCTACCTGACTGTAACATTCCATTTATGAATTCATCTATTGACAGGAAACCATCGCCATCCTTATCCTGCCGCCGGAAGAAATCGGTAATCCTCATTTTCTTTGCTTGCATCCACTTTAAGTAGCGTGCTTTCCACACTTCAAAGTCAAAGTTTTTAATACTCTCCATTTCCATAAGAGTGTCTAAAGCGTCTTCTAGAGCTTTCTTCCTATCAACTGACATACGCCACACTGCTCGCCACCTATTTTGTAACGCTATCACACGTGGATTGTGTCCATCTATTTCATTAAGCCGTGCATTGCTGTATTGGAGGTAAATATAAAATAATAAGTATAATTATTATTATCAAGGTTTATATACAGTAAAACCTCTCTATAGCGACCACTAAAGTTGATCATTCATTAGGCGTTTTCAACAAGTGACTGCTTAACCCTTTACCTGATAGCCTATTTCTAGTACTTAGGATAGGTGACTATATACTTAAAGCAGGTTGAAAGTAAAGCAGAATGCGCCTTAGGGCGCATTCTGCTTTACTTTCAGCCTGCTTTAAGCTATCATGTGCTATAATATAGAAAATATTCCCTATAATACATATTCATTACTGATTAAATTGGAACTATTTTCTTCAGCGGATGAATAAACTAAATACGCTAAAAGTCGCTTCTATGGGGGAAAGGGTTAAAGCATGGTGACAGTAAAACAGAAAGCTCCTTTAGGAGCTTTCTGTTTTACTGCCACATTGCTTTAAGCTGTCACCTGTCATTTATAAAATTAATAAGCCCTTGTTTTAGAGGCCGTTATAGAGGTTTTACTGTAATATTCTTTTCACACAGGGGTTGTGCGTTCAAAAGCGCTTCACATGAAATATCATACAAGGGCTGTAATATACAAACTTGAGTTAAAAATGAGAGAGGTCTCTTTAACCCATAACTCCAGAGCTAGTTTTAAATTTTGAAAACAGGTGACCACTTAAAGCAGGTTGAAAGTAAAGCATAATGTGCCTTAAGGCGCATTCTGCTTTTCTTTCAGCCTGCTTTAAGCTTAGCTACCATCTGCTAAAAAAATATTTCTTACGATACATTTTTATGACTGTATAAATTGGAACTATTTTCTTCTGTGCAGTAATAAATCAAAGGTGTAAAAAAGTGCATTTATAGGGTGATGGGTTTACATACCTGCCAAACTGTCTAGGTCCCCCTGGGGATTTTGCTTCTTGTGTGACAATTTTTGTTAACCGTTCCACGTCGGCATTTTTGCTGTTGATGTCATCGTGGAATTCCTGGTGTTCTTTGACCAGGGTCTCCACAACGCCAAGGTCGTCTGGAATAGGGTCCTTCTCTTTGGTGGATAATAGCACCTGTAACAAGAAATAATAAATTCATACCAGTGTTCTATCGTGCAATAAAACACGGGGTAGGAGTTGAGATGTGTAGTAATTAAATCACCAGACCAAAGGCCGAGTGATTTAACTAACAGCATCTCAACGACTACCCATGTTTTATTGCATGATAAAACACTGGTATTCATTTATTATTTAGATTCTAACACATAATCTAACCAAAGTTAATCCCTATGGTGTCACTACTCATTAGAATCGTCTCTTCGAGACAATTCTAATGAGTAGTGGTACTGTATGATTTGGTGCTGAAATAAGTGAGAAAATTATGTATTTGTACAGTTTACCACATGTACCTCTTATCCTGAGCCCTGTTGTTTTATTTAATGAATTGCATGGTAAGATTAAAATACAGGTAAAGTAACCACCCAGTGAATATATCCTCAATTAAAAATTAAAACAGTGCTCTGCAACATTACTTTAATTTTCCTAAACTTGGATTGAGATTCGAGTGTAAATGTTACCTGAGCATCTGTAAGCCATGACAGAAGCTCTTCCACCAAGGCAGCATTGCCCTGTATCGCCCGGAGGGCCTCCTGTAGTCGCTGTTCTCTTGACTTGCCTCGCTGAATCAACTGTAAACATACAATAAAACAAATATACAAAATGGGTTCCTTGAATTGGCTGATAAATAAGAGAAGTATCTGTTTATGAATCTGCTTAGAGCAGGCTGAAAGTAAAGTAGAAAGGTCCTGCGGGCACTTTCTGTTTGACTTTCAACCTGCTTTACTACATGCCTTCTTATGATATAAAGCGCTTCCCCATGTATCTGCACAGTAAACTACGAGAGTCTGTATCAGCCACCTTGTATCCTCCACTGTGTGTTTTACTTCAACCTCGTTTATAACCTACATGTACAACTTCCGCTTTATTCTTTGTGGCATACATTCATTCTTGTTGTTTTCTACTTTATAACAAGTATTTTGACCTTAAGGAATAATTTGATCTCATTCAAAATTTATTTTTTAGCCAGTATCTCATACCTGATCCCATCTTGTCTGTGTGATTGTGAGATAGTATTTCACAAATCTTATTGCATTAGGATGACAGTTCAGTAATATTTCCTCCGCCAACATTTTGATTTTGTCTACACAATCCTGGTGATTCCTCAACTCCTCCTGGAATTTCTGAAAGAAGAAACCAACAAAATAGTCAAGTTAACTTTCTGCATGTTACAAGCATATATTTACAATCGCCCCATTCTATTCCATTGACAAAAAGTGTGTTCATTTCAAATAAACACCAATTTTCGAGAGGGCGGGACTAGTGGAAAAGTTTCGAAGGGGAGGCGGGGCATTATGCAGTTTTCATTCGCGAATTAATCTTTGGAACTTGGGGCAGCAAACATTTGGCGGATTTTTTCAAAATTTGTTCTTAACCGATCTATGCCTTCCTACTAGTGGAAACCATGATTCCCGACTAATATTCTTCTTTATAAATGAGATAAATTGCAAGAAAATTGACATAAGAATCTACCTTATAAACAGCGGCCTATATCTGCGTTTCTTTATGACAATAAAACCCCGATATATTTATCCTACTTTATGTCACTTCTAATGACGTCATAAATCAGCATTTTTCGCGCCAAACTGTCAAGTTGTTGATAATGGAACTTATTTTTTCTGCTTTCGAATGTACACAGATTCAGTAAATCGGTCATGGCTGTTCCTTATAGGTTACACATTATTCGTGTTATCGACCTCTAATATGGATTAAACATACATGCGTACTGACAAAATGTTTATTTAATGTTAGAAATTACAGCAAATATATTGTAAATACAAGAGCTGTCGGAGAACAGCAAAGCTCGCCTAATTAAACCTTTCTTAAATAGGTAACTATCAAAAGAAAAGTGTATCAGTACATTGATATTCAAGCCACAGGGAACCTCCATTCAAAATATCAACTTCCTAATGCAAGTATGTCATGTAGACGATGTAGTATAAGTGCATTCCAACACTTACTCCATAACTAACTTTGAAATTTCAGTCCCAAAACTCTAAGTCCACAAAAGGTGAAATTTTGACTAAATTTCAACTTTTTTTAAAACTTTAACTACGCAACATCAATGTTCAACCCACAGGGCACCTCCAGTCCAAATATCAGCTTCCTAATACAAATATTTCATGTAGTATTAGTGCATAACAGCACTTACCCCAAAACTTTAACCATGAGAAATCAGCCGAAAAACCAGCCGAAAAACCTAAGTCCACAAAAGGTGAAATTTTGACTAAATATAAACTCTTTTTTTTAATTTTAACTACGCAACATCAATGTTCAACCCACAGGGCACCACCAATCCAAATATCAGCTTCCTAATACAAATATTTCATGTAGTATTAGTGCATAACAACACTTACCCCAAAACTTTAACCATGAGAAATCAGCCGAAAAACCTAAGTCCACAAAAGGTAAAATTTTGACTAAATTTAAACTTTTTTTTATATTTTAACTACACAACATCAATGTTCAACCCACAGGGCACCTCCAATCTAAATATCAGCTTCCTAATGTAAATATTTCATGATGTATTAGTGCATTACAACACTTACCTCAAAACTTTAACCATGAAAAACCAACGCCCACGTGATTCCATAATCCCCCCCATTCTCCGAATAGGCGAGCTAATAAGAAATGAACTGATTTTTTCCGGCGTTCAAGCGAAATGAAGAGACAGAAAATTATTGGCAAATTCCATGAATTGCTAGTGCGATTCATGGAATTTGCCAATAATTTTCTGTCGTTCATTTCGCTTGAACGCAGAAAAAAATCAGTTCATTTCTTAAATTTTTGATAGCTATTGCAAATTATTTGTACAGTGCTACCTCTCCACAACAATACCTACTGGGAGACAAAGATTATGTGTGTTGTTCGGAGGGAGTTGTTATAGGGAGGGAAATTGGTTTACATTGCAAAGAGCTTGAATCCAGATCTGATCTGGATTGAAACTGTTTGTCTCTCTTCATTATGTTTTATTCTGTCAAAAATGTCCAATATGTGACTTTGAGAAAAACAGCAGACGACAATTTTAGGCAGATGATATTGCAGACTTGAAATAGTTGGACATAATTACTTGTTTGGAAAACATCAGCAAGGATGTTTGGATGTATAGGGGCTACATGATCTATTCAGTGTTGCAGTGCCGCAAAACCCAACTCACTCACTTGAAAAGAATAATGTTACAGTCATATATATGTATAATGTTTTTTTTACCTCATGTTTTTCTATCAACTGTATAATGGCCACTTCATCCTCTGGGAAGCTTCTGAACTTAAGTTCTGCCTCAGCCGTGGGTAGAAACTCCCGCATAACCTGGACCACTGATTGGAATTCTTCAGCCTAGTCAGAAACAAAACAATATCAAAATATAACAGAGTATTTCTAAAAATCTGAACTCTTTATTTCTGCTTTAAACCCTATGTTGTCACTACTCATTAGAATTGTCTCGAAGAGACGATTCTTATGAGTAGTGACACCATAGGATTTGGTGCTCAGAGTGAGAAAATTTTGGATTTGTACAGGTTACTCCCACTCATCTGGAGCCCTGATATAATTTAAGTTCTGCCTCAGCCGTGGGTAGAAACTCCCGCATAACCTGTACCACTGATTGGAGTTCTTCAGCCTACACAAACAAAGCAATATTAAAATTGAATCAGCTTGATTAACCCTTTCCCCAATAGAAGCAACTTTTAGCGAATATGATTTATTCCACCGCTGAAGAAAATAGTTCAAGTTTAATCAGTCATGAAAACATATTATAGGGAATATTTTCTATATTCTAGCACATGATAGCTTTAAGCAGGCTGAAAGTAAAGCATTTTGCTTTACTTTTAACCTGCTTTAAGTAGTCACCTGTCTTCAATACTAGAAATAGGGTATCAGGTTAAGCTAACAGATCAATCCTCTCATTTCCTCTCCTTTGGCGTAGTGACCTACTTTATGATCCCAAATTAACCATATTCAAAATTGACCTAGATTTTGTCAAGATGGTCATGATAAAGATTGGGCTAAAACTAGTGACCTACTTTTTGAACCCTTGTGAGCACATAACGACTTGTCAAGATGGTCATTCTGGTAAATTTTGATAAAGATTTTTGTACCTATCAATGATTTATAGAGATTTCTCAGTTAGATAAATTTCATATCGTCACTGTTGATATCGTCACTTAGTCTAGTGATGATATCACTTTTTGTGACGTCACGTCATAATAGTTTTTGTGACGTCGCCGCATGTAAATAATTAATTTTGTGTTTTTTCTGTAAAAATGTCATAAAAATATATATAATAAATGGAATAATCAATTCCTTTGAATAGATATGAAAAATATATCACGAGAATGGGTTGTTATCTGGTTACAAAAAAAAGTTCGCAGGACGAGTTTTTTAACCAGTCCTGCGGACTCGTTTTTGTAACCAGATAACAACCAATTCTCGTGATATATTTTTCATATCAATCAAAAGAAATTGATTATCCTCTATGTCTACAATGTTTAACTTTGAATGATGAGTTGTGTAAGAAGGCATACCAGCTGTAGAGATTCCTTTAGTTTTCTCTCCCTGACCTCGCTCAGCATGTTCACCGTCTCCCACAGCGCTGTCAGCTCCTCCAACTGACCTGGTGGCAGGTTCCCAGCCCCCTTCATGGCCGCCACTGTCTGCTGCCGGGCACTGAGCTCCTGTTGTAGGGACTGCAAGAGACAAAACACATTATTATACTGCAAAGTAAATTTCTTACTTTTCATTGGTCACCGAGCCTTAAACATGATCCCAAGTACCCTGCGAGCTGACAGGGTACTTGGAAATGCAGCTGTTTTCATTGGCTGACAGATCCCTGAATCTTGCTTTGGAGAAAATAAGATGGCCGATTGCTCGACAGGATTGAGTGCATTCAATCGTGCATCCTTCGTTTTAAGTCCATTTCGGCTAAGAACCAATCGGTGTTTGGATCTTTCAACAGTCGCATTATTTCTGAGAAAGTTTGACGTCGAAATATATGAGTATATCCATTTTTCTTATGAATAACAACGTCAGAAACATGACGTCACTTACGCTCTACGTTATCTGCTTTGGCGTGATTTTGTTATAGTTTATTATGAGCGCTGTACACAACAAATTCCGAAATATTTCGCTTGAACAGTGAAAACTTTGCAGTATAATAAATTCGTTATACAGTTTGTTCACAGTGTACATGAAGATTTCTTCCCGGCTGGTAAAATCATGTAACCCTCGCTAACGGCTCTGGCAACATGATTTACCTCAGCCGGGAAGAAGTCCTCATGTACACTGTGAAGAAACTGTATAACTAATAAAGGCATTGGAGAACAGCAAAGTTTGCCTTTTGCAAATATTTTGAAACAAGTTTTTATCAGTAGATATTATGTAGACCTCCAGTGATAATTTTAGAAATCAGATGAATGAGTACCAGAGATGCACATTCTTTAAAACAATGAGTCCTTGAGATAAACATTGAGTCCTTGACGTGAAAACCCAACCAAATCTCATATCTGATTTCTAGTTTTGAAGACAGGTGACCACTTAATGCAGGTTGAAAGTACAGCAGAATGTGCCTTAAGGCACATTCTGCTTTACTTCAACCTGCTTTAATCTACTTTTTGCTTATGAGTAATAGGTCAATAAAGACCAGAAAAGCTATGGGTCCATTGGACTCGCAACTTTTTAAATAATGAGTCCCTGGCAAATTTAATGAGTATAGGACTCGGGATGCACAGGTAAAATTATCACTGGACCTCATACAAACATTAGTGAATGTCAACTCAACACTTGCCTCAAAAACTTTACCAACATTGAAACTGGAGTGACTTTAAATTCCCTTTTTTTGCGCAAATGAAGATACTGGATACATTACATGTATTGACATTTGTAAACAGTTTAGATAAAAAAATTGTTTATCTGTGCTTAAGACATAATGGAATATTAATATATTATGAGAAAAATTCTTTCTAATTTTTTTTTAGGCATTATGTTTCTTCTTGATACTTCTCTCCATCAAAAATATTGATTATAAATCAAATGGAAACAAAAATCAATCTCCATGCAGCATGTTCTTAATCTTTAACCCATTACTCCCATAGATATGCACCTTTTAACGCATTTAATTTATTCCTTCCTTGAAGAAAATGGTTCCACTCCGCTTTATACTGTTGTGAATAATTATGCATTGTAAGAAATATTTTCTATACTCTAGCAGAGAATAGTTTAAAGCAGGCTGAATGTAAAGCAGAATGTGTCTTAAGGTGAAGTCTGCTTTACTTTAATCAACCTGTTTAGTGATTACCTGTCTTCAAAATTAAAAAGAGCATATGTAGTAAAAGTTTAATTGAATACTTTGCGAAACAAGTCTTATGGATACTTTGAGATATTATGCGTAGACCCTGATCAGATGGGCTGCCTAAGTAGTTCTCTGATCAGATTATGCACTGCTTTATCTTAACCCGATACCCCATAAATACACCTTTTTACGCCTTTCATTTATTTCTCTTCTGAGCAAAATATTTCCAATTTATACAGTTATGAATATGTATGATGAGAACTATTTTCTATATTTTAGCAGATGGTAGCTTAAAGCAGGCTGAAAGTAAAGCAGAATGCGCCCTAAGGCGCATTCTGCTTTACATTCAACCTGCTATAAGTGTTCACCTATTTTCAAAACTAGACAGAGGCTATGGGGTAATGGGTTAAATATTGTCTGAAAACAGCCCTCAAATTGAATATTAACTGGTCATTTTCCAGAAGCGGAACAGAGTCAGACCATTTGTAACTTTTAGTATGTAAAGGTTCCGATATTAAATTGTAAAGCTTAAATCAATACTAATTAGTATGACTACTCAATGCATGTAATCAACTGTCATGTGGATCAAGTTGAGCAAATTACAAATTACAAACCCCAGTGTTGACATTTCAACAACACTGACTATTTTGTAATGAAGGTTTTGCTGTATAGTGTAAGGCAGCTGTTAGAGCTTTATGCAATATGAAAGTAAAGCAGAAAGCTTGTTAGGGAGCTTTATATGCTTTAACTTTCATATTGCATTATAATTAAGTTGCAATATGTCTTTCATCCCCATCAATGTTATTGCTGACAATTTTTACATATCATGACAGACAGTTTTAAATGAAATTTGATGACCTATTCAGGGCTCCAGATAAGAGCGAGTAAACTGCACATAACAAACTTTTTCTCACTTATTTTAGTACCAAATCCTAAGATGTTACTACTCATTAGAATCGTCTCTTCGAGACGATTCTAACAAGTAGTGACACCATAGGGTTTAAAGCAGATATAAAGATTTTAGTTTTTGAAATACCCCCTCTTATCTGGAGCCCTGCCTATTGCTGTGTGATTCTGTCCATACTCAAACAATAAAATATCAATCTCAATCAAAAAGCCAACAACAATTCAAACTCAAACCAAACTTTTTTTGTATGGTCAGCAAAGAAAATGTCAAGACAACTCAACAGCAGGGCTCCAGATAAGAGGAGTATTTTCAAAAACATTTTTTTATTTCTGCTTTAAATCCTATGGTGTCACTACTCTTTAGAATCATCTCGAAGAGACGATTCTAAAGAGGAGTAACACATAGGATTTGGTACTGACATGAATGAGAAAATATTGAATTTGTTGCGTCTGGAGCCCTCAACAGTTAAGTTAATTCAAGCTGTATCTCACCAACATATTTCTCTTGCCCTCATTCAGTCTGATTGATACTTCCTAATGACAGAATTAGTCATGTATTTACATCGTATGCAGAGGGCTCTAGATTAGGGGGAGTAATCTGAACAAATCCACCATTTTCTCACTCATAGAGCACCAAATCCTATGGTGTTACTACTCATAAGAATCGTCTCTTTGAGACGATTCTAATGAGTGGTGACACCATAGGGTTTAAAGCAGAAATAAAGATTTTAGTTTTTGAAATACTTCCCCTATCTGGAGCCCTGTATGCAATTTTATTCAACTCTAATGAACTGATTACACACATAATGCACCATGAATGCCTAAAATATGTATTGTTGTCAAAGTATAACTAAACTTGTTTCAACTGTTCTACATTACCGAATATATTTTGGTAATGTTCTAACATGGAGTACCATATTTAAAATTGGACCATAACAATTATTTATGTTGATAATGACAAGATTACCATGCTCAACAGTGCTCAAAAACAACATCCAATGGGAGACAACAAATATGTGTGTTGTTCTGAGGGAGCTGTTATAGGGAGGGAAATTGGCTTACATTAATTTTGCAAACAGCTTGAATAAAGATCAGATGCCAAGTAACACGACGTCTGATCTGCATTCAAGATGTTTGCCACTCTTTTTTTTGTTGTTTTTTCTGTCAAAATGGCCAATATGTGACTTTGAGAAAAACAGCAGGTGACAATTTTACGGAGACAATAAATGCAGCAGTGAATGCATTAGACATAATTGTCTACGTTGGGGAAGGACAAGCATTTTTTGAACGGAGGGAATCATTTTTCAGAGGGCTGTTGTAGGGAGGGAGCACTGTACATAGATCACAATTATATGATTACGTTAATTGTGACACCCTCCCCTTTTAAGTGACCAGTAAAGGTGCAACACATGTTTATCAATATTGTTGCAGTCTGATTTATGCCCTACCATGAAGACATGCTAATTACCAATTTGTTTCAAGTACTACTCTAAATATTTATGCAGTTGTCTTGTAGTCTTGAAATAACCTTTCTCTCATGGCCAACTTATTGCATACATTCAAATGATGTAATTATGTGCAATGTGTTTAATGTAGGTGGTTACCTTTCTCCCATTTTCGCCCATGTGGGATAGAGCTATTCCCCATGTGGAATCACTCTATCCTCCATACCATGTGACGTCTTTTATTGTTTTCCCAGCTTTACCAAAAACGCTGCATGACGTGGGTAACTAAACGACGTCATTTATTATGACGTTACTATAAACAACGCTGTATTTTGGCGGAAAAAAGTACACAGAAACTGCAATTATTTCATTATTTCTATCACGATTGATTGATTTACAGTACAGGCCACATGGATTTTTCAAAATCCTCTCGACTCCGCGATTTTGTCTTGCGCGGAATGCCTAAAATCGTCCGCCGCATCGAGAGTCTAAACTCCCGACGCAGCGTCACGAGAGTTTTTTCCGCGGCGAAATTTACACCTCAATTTCGCCGCGTATCCGCGGCGTTCGTAACTTCGAACGCAGCGTTTGTCCTCTCGTTCGAGAGTTTAATTACCTGGCCCACGGCGGAGATTTTGACGGATATTTTACATTATGTTGCTACTTTTTCAGCTTTGTCCCTATTAAATTATTTTCAAATGCATCAACATCAGGGAAAACACCAGCCGAAAAAGTTTTACGCGAGCATAATTAAATCTTCCTTTTATACAAAATAGCCTACTGGCCACCGACAACGTTACGGACAAAATAATAAAACTGAAATGAAATACCTACTATTTCTTATTTATGTTGTCCATAATCTATTAGATCTGGTCCGTTATTCAAAACATATATAGATCTACCAACATCCACAGCTAAATGAAAACAAGGTATTCCGAAAACGAGGATAATCCATTTTCTGAAAATCTTACAACTAGGTCAACCTATTAAATTTATATCAGTCCACCGTATACAAAGAAGCTTTTTTGTATACTCAGTAAGTATCCATGCTTTCACGTAAAAAAAAATCCTCACGAAAAAGGTTGGGTTTTTGTTGTAATTATATTTAAATCTTATATGATACATCAGGAACTTAGTCTATAATCTACGTTCCTGGATACATGTATATTTTTAAATGGCTATGAGTATAAGGACCCGTACTCACAAACTCACAGGTACATGTAAATATGTCTTAAGCGGTAATAAAATAATGTCATTGTGCATCCGATTCGAATGAGGTGCAAAATCCATCTTTTTTTTTTTATGTTATTCAGGCCGATTTAGCACCTCATTCGAATTAGATGCACCAGTGACATTATTTTATTAACATTTTTGACACATTTACATGTACCTGTGCCTAAACTGTGAGGCTAGGAGCACAGGTACTTGACACATACTTTATTATTTATTTTTTTTAAAAGGGGGGGGGGGGGGGGTCATAGATAATAAAGTATGTGTCAAGTACCTGTGGCTAGGAGTACGGATTCGTCTTCGTAGCCTGATGGGTGATACGGCACTTTTTTTTTTTTTTACCAAATTACAATTCATGTATGTATTAACGCTGTTTTTGCGATTACCAGGTCAATTTTTTGCTATTAGTTGTTGTTTGGTGGAATTTGTCGAAGGGTTTTTATGTAAGAAATAAAAGACCTGATGTGTATCGTTGTCGGTCACTATTTAAGCTATCTATCAACATGTCTGTCTGTCTATGTGTTTCATTGTTCCGTCAAGTTTCACGCTTACACAATATTTTTTTATTATAATTATGTTTTGAACTATATAGAACAGTTAAACCGCGGAATTGAACACACATGTGTATTTATAATTCCGTTGCTAAACTGATTTGTATCGTTGAATCGTTATCGGAACTTTCAAAAGTACAGCTAATTAATGGTATTTTGTTGTCTTTCAGGTAAGACTCTTTTCATCTCATCAAAATGCTAAGATATTGTTCCTGACAGTCTCCATCAAATGTCGAAGGAAGACTAGGGTGATACTGAAGATTGATGTGTCTTACCTTGCTGTGTGTCATTCTCGGCCAAATGGCTGCAGAGATACAGAGACATACAAAGACAGACAGACAGACAGACTGCGGTGATACTGAGGAAATATGTGTCTTACCTTGCTGTGTGTCAAACTCGGCTAAATGTCTGCACAGAGATACAGAGACATACAAAGACAGACGGACAGACACACACACACACACACACACACACACACACACACACAGAGATTGTTTCAACAATTCCTTTATTACTCTGAGAGCACATATACATGTAATGACATGAGGAATATTCGCATAAACTAGTATATTTATGGGTAGCACACACGAAGTCAGTTAAAAAAAATGAGGTCGTCTTGTGATGAAAACTGACTGGAAAATGCTAATGGTTAAGAACACAGACTACAGGGATGACTTTGTCTGTAAGACAAATATAATGCCTTCGCCGGCAAAAAAATTGAGTATTTTCAACTTACTGTAATTTTTGTGAAAAATGAAAGCAGATCAAAATTCTGTTCACATGCACGTCTATGGTACATGTGCAAAATCTCTGCCAAGTAATAAGGTTGTAGCTTGAAAACTGAAGGAGGAGTTATCCAGACAAAGTATGTACTGTATTCGGGACGGAGGGTAGGACGGACGAACAGACGGACGGACTGACTGACCCGTTTGACAATCTAACAACAATTTTCACTCGATGCTGACCTATGTCCAGCAGCATACATCCTGATCAGATCAGACTGTATACTGTTTGAAAGATCAGCATTAAGTTTGGCTTTGTCAAATTGCTGAATTATCCGTTTCCTCCATGAATATTTGAGAAACTCCATCCGCTATGAATAGATATAAATAAAGACACTTTCTTAAAAGCTTACATAACATTAAACAATTTAAGAGAAGTCCAGAGAACAAAATCATACATGTATCTATACAACATACTAACAAACAAGAGAAGATCGATCCTGGTCTGGGTCTACTGTTTGCAAAGGTGATAAAATGCGTATCTATATATGGAGGAAAGGGTTAACTAGTTTCAATTAGCTTTGTTCAGAGCTCGTGAATTTCCTGCACGAGTGTTTTGTCATTTCAAATGTATGTTTCGTAGATATTATGTGTCGGGGCCTTCGTGGTAGAGAGAATATATAGTCACTGTGAGTAGCCATCACTCAGCCCCTCGCCTATGGGAGTTCGATCACAGTCTGGGTTCGAACTTTTCAAGTGGAAAAGACTAAACAGAGTCAGGTAGACTGATTGCTAAAGAGAATTATTAAACAATCACAAACAATACAGAAATTGCCGAGTTTGAGCTATGCCTCACAATTCTATGTTTTTCTACTATTTTTATGACGTGGATTGCATCTATATGTAATCGCTGTGTAATCATTTTTTGTATGTGTTGATTTTTAACCAGTGTGTGTTATAGGTCTATGTGTATATCATGCTAAATGAGATAAAAAACAAATCAGTTACGCCGAGTTACGTTATTTTTTATCTAGTTTTGTTTGTTAATCCATAATTATGATGCTCAATCTTACATAAACTGCATGAGAACGATCTAAGACTCGACTCAAAACCGTAATAAGCTTGAAACAAGGTGCATACAGAATGGGAACTGGTAAAAAATGTAGACCCAGAACAGGTGTTCCTTTTGAAGTTCTGTTATCTATTTTTGTTCTTCTTTGTAGAATGTTTACTCTGAAAAAAGAGAGAGATACGGGAATTATTTATAAATATATATAAAAAAAATGAATTCTTTGTCCTAGGTCAACACAGTAATTCAATACTAGTTCTACGCATTGTTTGAAAGTACGCGTCAGGGCTGCCATTTCTCCGGATATTTCCTAAATCTTCGGATTTTATTTCTGGTACATGGTAGCTTAAAGCAGACTGAAAGTAAAACAGAATGCGCCTTAAGGCGCATTCTGCTTTACTTACAGCCTGCTTTAAGAAGTCGCATGTCAACAAAACAAAAAGGCTATGGGGTAAAGGTACGATTCGTAAATCGCACTTGAAATGCAAATTTGGAAATCTTAGGATTTTTCATGTCAACTTATGGTAGTCCTGACGCGTGTATAGCCTCGATCATAGAAAAGATAGACTGTATAGCTTTAAATTGATAATTACATTATAATTATGTTGAATAAATATTTTAATGGAATGCAAAATTGGCAATTTACTACATAATTGGAAGCATGCGTAACGTCAACGTCATTCGGCAGTGTCCATATTTTTCCGTAGTGCAAAAAACATCTGGTTTAATACGGACAGTTTTCTTTAATTTCGGAGCAGTTTAATTCGTTTTGTTAATTTTCTGTTCATAAACATATTCTTGAATATCTATTTAAATCGTTCTATATACATGTATTCAATTTACGAAGATATAAAATCCATTCGCCCCGCGTGTGTAAATGAACTTTAGTATGCAAGACTCCACTGCTTTTATATCATGTATATATGCTGTGTCGAAACGGAACAGTGAGTGCTTGTTGTGTAAAGAGTAAACACATATTATTACATCAGAAAATGTGCACTGTAAATGATGACGAAAATCGACTTCTACACATCAAAGGGAAACTCGCTTGCAGACTGCAGGTTGAGGTAAACAAAATCTGAAATATGCCATTTATAGTAATTTTGCGACTCAGATTGATCGTACATGTCAATTCCGACAAACTGCTTCCATCTGAATTGCCTGGTTTGGATACATTTATATAATATCTGCATTTATTTTTGTTTATTTTACGAGTCCGTTGTTTACACACTTCAACACATACAATGTAGATCTCGACCAAACGATTACAATATTAATGAACAATTTCTTGTTTCACAGGAGTTTTGTACCTGGACTCTCCGTTGCGAGATCGTCCGCGGAGATTAATGTTATCGATTTTCCCACGTAGCGTGACACAGCGCGAAATCGCCGCGGATCCGCGGCGGATTAAGGTACTAAAAACGCGGCGGAAAAAACGCGCTGTCCTAGGCAGTCGGGACAGGAAAAACGCAGAGATTGTCCTCGCAAACTGATTTCTGTCCGCAGAGGACGAGAGGAATAAGCAAAATCCATGTGGCCTGTACTGTAAATGGGAGAAAAAAAATCCACCATTCGTTTTGTTGATGTAGGATAGAAATTTTCTCCCCCTTGGGTCAGAAAATTCACGAAGGGACTCTGCAAGCCTCATCCCTGCATGAATTTTCTGACCCTCGGGGGAGAAAATTTCTATCCTACATCAACACTCATGGTGGATTCTTATAACCCCATTACCCCATAAATACGCCTTTAATTTATTTCACAAATGAGGAAAATAGTTCCAATTTATAATACAGTTATGAATATGTGTGATAAGAACTTTTTTTTCCTATATACTAGCAGATAGTAGCATAAATCAGGCTGAAAGTAAAGCAGAATGCGCATTAAGGCACATTCTGCTTTACTTTAAACCTGTTTTAAGTAGTCACCTATTTTCAAAACTATAGAATCAGGTAATGGGTTAAAGCTAGATAAAATATAAGTTAATACTTCATCTGGCTAAATAACCATGAATAATATATCTTTTTACACCTTTAATTTATTATTCCATTAGAGGAATTAGTTTCATTTTATTTTCATATATAGTCACGAATCCAGTGGGGAAAAGTTTATTATTTCCCAATAAACCTGTTTACACTAAAACATTTATTTCCATTGCAAACAGTTTGGAGTCAGATCAGAAGCCGGGTACCCCAACGTCTGATCAGGCTCCAAACTGATTGCCACTCAGACTAATATAATTAGTTAGAATTGTCAAAATGTCATCATTTTCTACATTTTAGTGTGTTGCGATTCGTTTGGGTTCAAATGGGAAAGAATAACGTTTTCTCCACTGTTTGTGCCATAAGCAGGGCTCCAGATAAGGAGAGTATTTCAAAAACTAAAATCTTTATTTCTGCTTTAAAGCCTGTGGTGTCACTACTCGTTAGAATCGTCTCTTTGAGACGAGTCTAATGAGTTCTAATGAGTAGTAACACCATAGGATTTGGTACTGTATAATTGAGAAAATGTTGGATTTGTTCAGAAAACTTTCCCTTATCTGGAGCCCTGAAAATATTTCATATAGCAGCAAAGGGGGATAACTGTGTTTACCTTGTGTTGCTCAATAAGCATGCTGACAGTGTCAAGGTCACCGAGAATGGGCTGGTCTTCAGCTAGGCTTGCCTGTACCTTGCCCAGCCATTCCAGCATAGAGCTGAGGGCATCGGCCACACGCCCCGACGTCAACAACGCCTCGTCCAGCTTGTTCTGACTGAAAATATATAACAAACAACAGCATTAAACAATTGTTATCCAATAATCAGGGCTGCCATTTCTCCGGATTTTTCCTAAATCTTTGGATTTTTTTCTGGTACATGGTAGCTTAAAGTATGGCGCATTCTGCTTTACTTCCAGCCTGCTTTAAGTTGTCACGTGCCAACAAAGCTAGAAACAGGCTACGTGGTAAAGGTACGATACATAAAATTGCACTTAAAAATGCACATTTGGAATTCTTAGGATTTTTCATGTCAACTTATGGCAGCCCTGAATAACTAGTTATAACCCTAGGTGTTATTTAGTAGGAAGTGGAGTAAAAAGATGCTACTGCAATTATTCAAAATGAAGGCTTGTTTTCAAGGGTAAAGAAGGGGTCTGTTTATGGTGCATATAACATACAGAAAACTAGGTATGAGATTAATACAAGATGAATGTTTGAAGTAACTAAGAATTTAGTTTCTGCAGGACACTGAGTTTCTCAATATTACTTTACCGTAGTCTTTTGCATGCTGAACAAGTTTTCATTTCAAAAATATGTTTCACTTTAAATAAGTTGTAAAATAAATGGTATATGCACTCTGCAATCTGAAAGTGGCCAGTCCTTCCAATTGACTTTAAAGGTACTCTTTGTTTATGTATGTTTCAATCTAGCAATATGCATGTAAATTTTGATTTCTGAACTTAATCTGTGAACTTTATCTCAAATCAATACACGTTTGAACCAGATAAATATCTATGCCCTAGCTGTAAGTATTTTCCAAATTGACCCAAAACCAATAAATAATTTGAATATACATTGTATTAAACTTTACTGTTTGTTTATCTTATCCACTACGTTTTCTGAATCGGGTTCAAAAAGCCATATATAGAAATTTTATGACCAACTTACCCTAAATACGATTATTATCCATATCCATTACTGATATGAGGGAATATATTTCAAATTTAACTAACCATATATTCCGCCTGAATGCCTTATTTGTTTACTAACAGTTTCACTATAAGCACAAACTAGCCCTACCTATCTTAACCCTTGACCTGTTAAGAAACAACCTGACAATTCTTTACAAACAGAAAGGCTCCAGATTAGAGGGAGTAATCTGAACAAATCCAACATTTTCTCACTTATTTCAGCACCAAATCCTATGATGTTACTACTCATTAGAATCGTCTCGAAGAGACGATTCTAATGAGTAGTGACACCATAGGGTTTATTGCAGAAAATAAAGATTTTAGTTTTTGAAATACTCCCCTTTATAATCTGGAGCCCTGAAACAGTCTGGGTCCTGATTAGATGCCGAGTTAGTCCGCTTCTGATTAGGATGTAAACTATTTGAAAAACAGTCTTTAATTCAATTTGTTTTGATTTAAAATAAAGTCATATAAAATTTGCCAAAAAATGCAGACGGCAATTCTGCAGTAGACAATATTTTGGCGGGAAAAGGGTTGATATATATAGGACTCTCACGGCCCTATGTTTGACATGGGCAGTAGGACATATTTATCGCCCGAAGTTTGTCCATTAGTTGACTAGGGGAAATAACACGACGCTATGAATAAATAAATGAATACCACAATTGCTTCAACTGTGCTGAACGCATATCAAAGTCAATATTTACTAACCTACATTTAAATACCATCAAAACTAGTTACGCCATCAATTTTGTGAGTCTGTAAGTCAATATTTAAAGACAGGTGACAGCTTAATGCAGGGCAAAAGTAAAGCAGAATGCTCCTAAAGGAGCTTTCTGCTTTACTTTTGTCCTGCATTAAGCTGGCACCTATATTAGACTGGTTATAGATTGTGTTTGGAAAGGTAACTTAATAATTGTTAGACTGTATACACGCTTTCACCTTCACTTTAAATTTTGTATGAACGAACGTCACATTTAAAATCCTATCTACACTCTATTATAACCCCTTTCACCAACAAAGGTGACTTAAAAGTTGATTTTTCAAATAGCATAACTGGGCGTCTGATCAACTGGATCCATGTGAAAAACATTTTGGAACAGTGATCATTTGGATACATTCAGAGGATAAAAGGGTTAAAACCATTGTTGTTGTTGTTTCTGCTATGGTTTAATGTCCAGCGAAGGTGCTGAAGATGCACCATTTCGTTGACACCCGAAGTTATCAGCCGTTAGCATCTAGATTTAAACCATTGAATCGAAAACCGATCAACTTATTGACCTCAGTGCAATTTTAGCCAATCAGGTCAACCGGCCAGGTGATGACCTAAAATCTAGTATAAATCTTTTCTTTTCACTCCACCCACTTTAAGTGGTTACCTGTGCATGTTCTCAAACTAGAAACAAGCTATAGAGTAAAGGGTTAATGTACAACTTTGAGAAAAAGCTACCGCGGTAAAAATGTCTCTACAATGGCTCCAGATAAAACGGAGTACACCAAACAAATCAAACATTTTCTCCTTTATCCCTTTCCCCAATAGAAGCGCCTTTTAACGCATTGAGTTTATTCCTCCGCTGAAGAAAATAGTTCCATTTTATACTGTCATGAATATGTACCATAAGAAATATTTTCTATATCCTAGCAGATAGTAACTTAAAGCAGGCTGCAAGTAAAGCAGAATGTGCCCTAGGGCGCATTCTGCTTTACTTGCAACCTGCTTTAATAGGTCACATATCTTAACTACTAGAAACAGGCTATGAGGAAAAGGGTTATACAGCACCAAATCATAAGGTGTAACTACTCATTAGAATCGTCTCGAAGAGAGACGATTCTAATGAGTAGTGACACGATAGGGTTTAATGCAGATATAAACATTTTTTTTTTTTAATACTTTATTCACCCCGTCCAATCAGTATGCAGAGGGTCGGGGTGGCCCATCCCTCAACATACTTTACAACATTTGAAAGAAGAACATGTTATCCATTACAGTAAAATCTCTCAATTACGACCATTTAAAAAAAAACAATTATTTCTGTAAAAAGACAGCCTTTAGTAAGGAGAAAGCAAAACAGAAAGCTCCTACAGGGCTCTCTGTTTTACTGTCATCCTACTCCAAGCAGTCACTTGTCGCATACACCTAGTAATTAGCCAAGTTTTGTGGTCGCTTACAGAGAGGCTTCACTGTATAATACAAATAGACATATAATTGAACATTTTAAAGAAACTTTAAACTTTTTCAATTAATACGATTATATTTCTACTCTATTCATTCTTCTCTCAATCTCTCTCTCTCTATTAATATGGGGTATGGAATATTTTTAAGTATAAAAATATTTTTTCTTAGTGATTTTACTCTCGGGACTTCTCTCCCCGCCAACACCATGTCAAACTATTTGAGTTATTGTAGCTTTTACAATTTTAAACAAAATATAATATTTTTAGGTATACTGTCAGCTAGGGTTTTTCTTATGAGTAATCCTTATCACACATATTTGGTGCTATTGTGTTTTTTGTCTATTTAATCACTGTCCAGAAGATGCATAATATATTTGTCCCAATATTTGATTAAATTTTCTATTCTATTATTCTTTTGGGCTAAGTATATTATTGGTTGATAGTGTGTTTTGTTTGTTCATAAAAGCAATGACAGATAGTGGTTTATTGTGGAATTTGGATAGAAAAATATAGTGTTTTAGCTGAATGAAGAAGGAAAGATCTGAATAATTCTCATTAATGTTAAAGATAAAATGTTATAAACATTTTAGTTTTTGAAATACTCCCCTTATCTGGAGCCCTGTCTCTATATGATTCAGAGCAGAAAATTGAAAGGTTAAAAAAAATTGAATCGAAACACATCAACTTATTGACCTCAGTGCAAATTTATTCAATCAGGTCATCCGACCAGGTGATGACCTAAAATCTAGTTTAAATCTCTTCTTTTCGATCCTCTCACTCAGACAATCAAATTATTGTATATACTCTCCAAGCTTTGTTTACAAAAGGGTTTAGCACCTATCTCACTGCATTGCCAATACTTTGAAGCCCCGGGCTCTACCCAAACTTTGAAGCCCCGGGCTTTATTCATCTTAGCATTGTGTTTTGAATAGTGATTACCTTTGCAAACAGTTTAGATCCAGATCAGGCCCCACATATGTGGGGCCTGATTTGAATCCAAACTGTTTGACACATCAATTCTAAATGTAAGTCATTTTGCAATGGTTTTTCTTTGCCAACCAAAGCAGTATGTATTTGTACTTAGTATCTAGAATAGCAAAGGGGATAGCCCAATATTGAAACCCACAATCTAAATCCAGCTCAGTCAACAGCTATTTCTGGCTATTGGCCATCTCAAAGGGGCAAAAAACACATAACTTATTTTACATACAGCAAAATATTATGATTTTATGACATTCACAAAACAAGTTGTTTTCCATGGAAAGTTTGTGCCAGGGCACTCACAATCCCAAAACTGCACAATAAACATTGACCATGATATAGAAGGCTCCTAAATGGCGTTGAATAATTGTGGCAACTTAAGGCAAGATGAATGTCAAACAGAAAGCTTCTGAAGGTTGTTAATAAACCCATTACCCCATAGCCTGTTTCTAGTTTTAAAGACAACTTGTGTGACCACTTAAAGCAGGTTGAAAGTAAAGCAGAATGCACCTTAAGGCATATTCTGCTTTACTTTCAGCTTGCTTTAAGCTACCCTCCACTAGAATATATAAGATATAATATTCTTTCTTATGATACATGTTCATGACTGTGCAAAAAAGAACTATTTCAATCAGAAAGAGTGCAATTATTTTCTCAGGGCTCCAGATAAGAGGGAGTAATCAGAACAAATCCAACATTTTCTCACTTGTTACAGCACCAAATCATATGGTGTTACTACTCATTAGAATTGTCTCGAAGAGACAATTCTAATGAGTAGTGACACCATAGGGTTTAATGCAGAAATAAAGATTTTAGTTTTTGAAAAACTCCCTTATCTGGAGCCCTGTTTTCTTTAGTGAAGGAATAAACTAAAGATGTATTTATGGGTAAATTGGGTTAAAAACCAAAACTGAGCTTGACTTTTTGAGTACATGTACATGTAGTACAGGTTATTTACGTTTGCAGATGAACTTTCAACCCTGAAAATTACCAGATATGGCACTATTGAAAAGGTGATATATAGCTCTCAGCTTGTTCCAATGTCAAGATTATAGTTTTATGAATATTATGAATATTAATATATATTAGACTGTATAGATCTCATTTCTTAACCCCCTTGCTACCCAAAGGTCATTAACCCTTTCCCCCATAGAAGCGCCTTTTAGCGAATATGATTTATTCCTTCGCTGAAGGAAATAGTTAAAATTTAATCAGTCATGAATATATATTATTATGGAATATTTTCCATATTCTAACACATGATAGCTTAAAGCAGGCTGAAACAGAGCACCAGAGAAGGGTAGTTTTTCAAAAACTAAAATCTTTATTTCTGAATTAAACCCTATGGTGTCACTACTCATTAGAATCGTCTCTTCGAGACGATTCTAATGAGTAGTAACACCATAGGATTTGGTGCTAAAAAGAGTGAGAAAATGTTGGATTTGTTGAAAAAACTACCTCTTATCTGGAGCCCTGTGAAAGTAAAGCAGAAAGCACATTTTGCTTTACTTTCAACCTGCTTTAAGAAGTCACCCATCTTCAATTCTAAAATAGGGTATCAGGTAAAGGGTTAACACATATCCCTCAGGTTCAACTAACCCTATAATTTTTAACGACCAACATTTTCATTGTTTAGTTTCTCCACAAGTAGTTACTCGATAAATGCTAATATAAAGAGAAGTCATAATTATCTAATGTCCAAAATGTTGATGACCTATAGGGCAAACAAAGAGACAAAACCAATCATGAGCTTTCTTTGTTTACCTTTAATGGATTCAATTTAACACTATAATGCTGAAATAAAGGTACTTTGTGTATAATGTTTATGTCATAAGCCAGTGTAAGGCGCATTCTGCTTTACTTTCAACCTGCTTTAAAGCGACTCGCAACCGGATGGTGTACTTGTCAAAATAAAATAAAATACTCAAATAAAAGCAAATTTGTGGCATTATTTGGCTTCTGACATTAAAAAAATATGATCAGTCCAAAAAAAGTCTCAAGAATCGTCACCGAATCTTAGATTTTTAGATATTTTCCATCGTTTTTCTATACCGACTAGTAGACGGTATAGTTGTTGCTGTTGCTTCTCTACACGGGCTCAGACATAAACACGAGCCGAATTACGAAGTTGTATGCACTTTCGACCGCAACACATTGAAATACATTAAATCGATCCGAGATAAACGGATAGTTCCGTGGTCCATTGGTCTAAGCGGTTTCCCCTATTTTGCCTTCTGTCCGCCAATGCCGGGCCCTGGGTTCGAATCCCACCAGAGACCAATATTTTTTTTATTGAAATTCATTTTTTTTAAACAGAATTTCTTATCCTAAACTAATTCTTTACCATTTATATAAGCGTTTGACACATATTTACAAATTACTATTTTTAATGCACCATCTGGTTGCGAGTCGCTTTAAGCTATTATCTGCTAGAATATAGACAACATTTTTATATAATATATTCCTGACTATTTAAAGTGGGACTTTTATCTTCAGTGAAGATAAATTAAAGGCGTAAAAAGGTGTATTTATAGGGTAACAGGTTAAAACTACCTGCTTGGGTTTCTCCGACTTTTATATTTCAAAGTATGACTCTAAATTTCTATTACAATGTTTACATGAGGGGGTGGTGTGACATGGTTGTGTTAATTAAACATTTAAGCCAGCTTGTTACTTTCAGTAAAGGTAATGTCAATGTTTGTCTTACAATTTCTTAACATACAAATGACCCTCTCCCTTAATCTTTTACATCAAACATTACCTTACTCTAGTTTAACAAATAGCTCTAAATTTAGAAACTCGTATGACATACAGTTATAAATCTTCTTAACTTGACGGCTTCAGTTGATTTTTTTCTTATATTTCTACAATTGTAATAAAATAACTTATCTATGATTTGGTCAAACATTTCTTTAGTTTAAATAACTCATTACTCCATAAATACATTTTTACAGAGCAACATTTTCAAAAACTAAAATCTTTATTTCTGAATTAAACCCTATGGTGTCACTACTCATTAGAATCGTCTCGAAGAGACGATTCTAATGAGTAGTAACACCATAGAATTTGGTGCTAAAATGAGTGAGAAAAAGTTTGATTTGTTGAAATAACTACCTCTTATTCTGGAGCCCTGTTTTTACGTCTCTTAATAACTATTTCAACACTAAGGAACTTGGTTTTCACCTAATTTAGGAAGCCCTGAACATAAGAAACAAAAGGCATTTCCTAAATACTTATAGATAGTAGTTTACAGAAGGCTGAAAGTAAAGCAGAATGCACCTTAAGGTGCATTCTGCTTTACTCTCAACCTGCTTTATTTATAAAAGATCACCTGTCTTCAAAACTATATACAATTATGTACATGCTAAAGGGTAAAAGGTTCAAGTAAATTTATATCTGAGTTACATATAATTTAAAATACATGTACACGGTGACTGGTATGTTCAACTTCAATGATCACGAGCTATCTGAGCATGACTATAATTGATTTCTTTAATACTGTAAACTTAGGTAATTTAAGGCAAATAGTTTTCGTATGAAAGTTAAATATTTATTTAAACATTGCCAGCTATGTACCTCTTTATAGACCTCTTCAATCCAACAGTCAAGCATGCGTTGAGCAACCTGGCTTTCCTCCCTTAACCCACTACCCAATAGCCTGTTTTATTTTGAAGATATGTGACCGCTTAAATCAGGTTGAAAGTAAAGCAGAATTCGCATTCTGCTTTACTTTCAGCCCACTTTCAGCTACAATCTGCTAGAATATAGAAACTATTTCTTATGATACAAATTCATGACTGTATAAATTGAACTTTTTATGGAAGAATGGGTTAAAGGTGTAAAAAAGTGTATTTATGGGGTAATGGGTTAAATATTGTCAGATATGTACCTATTTATAGGCCACTTCAAATTATCAGCCAAGCATGTAAGGAGCCAATAAAGGAAACGTTAACTCTTTACTCCCTTTATTTTAAATGGACAACACAAGTTTCCAATTTTATTATAGACACTTTGCACTCTAAAACAAGTATGTGTAAAAACTTTGGCCATAATTCAGGGTACTCTAACATAAGGATAATTGTTAAATTATAAACCCTACTTAATAAAGTCAAATATATAATGTTTAATTATGCTGGCAATTTACTATAATGTGGTATAAATCTATGTTAATATGTTGCTACACTTAAAACATTCTACCTCACATATGTATAATCCTGTTTCTATATCTAAGTATTGGTGACCACTTAAACCAGGTTGAAAGTAAAGCAGAATGGTCCTTAATACTTTAAACACTTTCATCTACATCTCTACATGTTACCGGTATATCGTCTCAATCACACTTGACTTTTTTTTTTTTACGCGATATTTCAGTTTGCTATAACCTAACTACATATTTATGATTGTATAAAATGGAACTTTTTTGTACCCTGAGTAAATTAATGGTGTGTATACAGTGGAGAATCTGTTATTCTTTCCCAATAAACGCGTTTACGCTAAAACTATTATTTGCAGTGCAAAAAGTTTGGAGCCAGATCAGACGCCGGGTAACCCGGCGTCTGATCAGGCTCCAAACTGTTAATGCCACCAAGATAAACATGAAATATCAGAATTGTCCAAAAGTTGTACTTTTCTACGTTTAAGTGTTTTGCGTTTGCGTACGTTTGCGTTTAAACGGGAAAGAATAACAGATTCTCCACTGTATATGGGTTAATGGGTTAAATTGGTTGCAAAGAGATTATTCTGATGAGAAGTCACAACATAGGATTTCAGTCACACTTAAAGAAAATATCGGTTCTCCCTGTTATCCCATTACCCCGTAAATATGCCTTTTTACCCCTTGAATTTATTTCTCCACCAAAGAAAATAGTTCCCTTTTATACAGTCATAAATATGTACCATAAGAAATATTTTCTATATCCTAGCAGATGATTATCTTAAAGCAGACTGATAGAAAAGTCTGCATTACTTTCAAACTGCTTAAAGAATAGTGGTCACCTAGCTGTCTTCAAAACTAGAAACAGGCTATGGGGTAATGGGTTATCTGAAGCCCTGGTCACTTAACAATTTATAGTGTGTAAGAATACATCATTCTGTCTGGTCATCCTACATAAACCTACCTATAACTACCCTAGGGCAGTAAGTATAGACATTGTCTGTTTATCTAGCAATATAACTTTGCCATCCCATATCTTAACTCATCAATTACCGATATTGGTCTTATCGTTTGATCGGTACAAAATATCAAATCCAAGTTCCTACGCTTAACTCTTTGCATGCTGGGTAATTTTTATGTCCGCAACAACTGTCGTCCGCTACTGTTCTAAAAACAGATTTCTTCAAAAAAAATTCTAAACAGGGTCAGCATGTCAAACAGTTTGGATCCTGATATATAAAGACGCCGCATTATGCGGCGTCTCATCTGGATCCCAAACTGTTTGCAAAGGTAATCACTGTGGGACATATCCCTCGTCTAAGCACATGGTAAGAATTAAAGGAGCTCAAGTGTCCGTTTATTGATGATGTATGGTCCCACGGTTGAGAGATGACATTTAAAATCACTACCTCGCCTGTAAATAATAACCTGGCTCACTATTATGACCCGTCACAGACCATCGGTCATATTATTAAAATCTGAACAATTACGGTTATTCTTCATTTTTCATGACCAGGCATATTTCTGATCACCTATCAAACATCTATGGAAACAAAAAACGAATATCTACGAACTACATAGATCAGCGACCTGACAAAGAGTCAAACCCCATGTTCAAAGTACAGTAAAATCCCTCTATTAACAGGGCTCCAGATAAACGGGAGTAAAATGAACAAATCCAGCATTTTATCACTCATTTTAGCACCAAATCCTATGGTGTTACTACTCATTAAAATCGTCTCTTCGAGATGATTCTAATGAGTAGTGACACCATAGGGTTAAAAGCAGAATTAAAGATTTTAATTTTTGAAATACTACCCTTACCTGGAGCCATGTATCAAATTAAACCACTAAATTGTGTTATTTATTAGGCTTTTATGGCAGGTGACTGCTAAAAGCAAGGTGATAGTTAAAACGTAAGGCTCCTGTATGTGTTATGCGGCGTCTGATCTGGATTCAAGCTGTTTGCAAATGTTAAACCAAGTAATATTAGCTCTCTAAGGGTTTTGATTTTCCCTCCCTATAACAACTCCCTCAGAAAAACACTCTTTGATATTCATCTCCCATTGTGTGTATTTGTAGAGAGGAATTTTGTGTTAATTTTATCACCTGTGACAGTTTAACCCATTACCCCATTAATAGGCCTTCCCTTTATTCCTCTACTGAAGAAAATAGCTCCAATTTGTACAGTAATGACTATATATGTATTACAAGAAATATTTTCTCTTGTAGCAGATGGTACTAGCGTCAAGCAGGCTGAAAGTAAAGCAGAATGCGCCCTCAAGCGCATTCTGCTTTACTTTCAACCTGCTTTAAGTTGTCACCCATTTTCAAAACTAAAATTAGGCTATTGGGTAAACTCTTATATACATTTCTAAAAGTCACTAATTAACAAAAGAGCCTAAGAAAGATTTTTTTTGCATGTCTGGGTCTATAAATGGATTACAAATCTCAATTTGTTTAAGTAATACATTATACTATAATAACTATTAGCTTCAACGACTGAAACTAACCGTGTACTAATCATTAATGTGGTAAATGAAATGAAGAAAGTTACCAGCAATTTAACTCTTTGCATGCTGGGTATTTTATTACGTCTGCAATAACTGTCGTCTGCTGACGTTCTAAAAATAGAATTTTCAAATGTTCTTCTCAAAACAGGGTCAGAGTGTCAAACAGTTTTGATCCTGATGAGATGCCGCGTTACGGGGCGTCTCATCTGGATCCAAATTGTTTGCAAAGGTAATCACTGTGGCAGATATAACTGCCACTAGCATGCAAAGAGTTAAACCGACTCTTCCATATGTGTCAAAATACTGCTAGTACCAAGTACAGCTGCAATGCAAATCTTGTTGATTTTATAAGATCTTAATCTTTTAATCGGAGTAATCTTTTGTTTATAAATACCTTAAACCGGTGGTGACTTTTTGTCCAAGATAGGTGACCTACATTTGAAGTATATATTATCCTTCTGAATGCAAGGAAACTGACTTTCACTTCAACCTTCTTTAACCCATTGTATGCTGGGTAATATTTGGTGGCCATTTTAAAATGTCGTCTGCAGAGGGTATAACTCAAATATTTTAGCATTTTCTGAAAGAGTATTGACTTGGCTGCAAACTGTTTTGCTCTCAGATCAGGCCCCACAATGTGAGATCAAAACTGTTTGCCTAAAGGTACACCTGAAAGTGTATCAGTGTTAACTTCATAAGTACACCTTTTTATGCTTCTAATTTATTCCTCCCTTGAAGAAAATTGTTCCAATTTATAAATTTTTGAATATGCATCATAAGAAATATTTTCTTTATCCTAGCGCTGACGCAATGGCGCTACATTTCTTGGGGTTTGCATTTTCGAAGCCATATTATGTCACGTCAAGCCGGTACAGCATGCATGTTTTATTGAGAATTTAAACACAGATATGTTCTTTCTTTGTCTATGTGCGCGAGGTGTTTTAGAATGTGGCTTAAAACTGGCACATTCTGCTTTACTTCAACTTGCTTTTAAAGTAGTAATCTATCTTCAAAACTTGAAACATATTACTACATGTTTTTGGTAATGTGTTAAACAGGAAATTTTTTATTTGAAATATACATATACATTGTACATACAAGGAACAATGGTGGTTAACTGCAGGAGTAAAATAAAGCAGATAGCTCATGTAGGAGTTTTTTGCTTTACTTTTATCATGCATTAAACAGCTACCTGTTTTTAAAATGTCTATGAGCCATACATTTCTCTTAAGAGAAGCAGGCTGCCCATGAGTTGACTGTGTTTGACTGCCACTATCTGTATTTCTGACTCTGTAACCTTAAGGGTGTTTTTACCATATACAGACATGTATGAGTCATGTTGATTAATGCAATGTGTGGGAACTGACTTTCAAATAAAACCAGACAGGAAATTCCAGCTTTTGTTTCTACACATGCCACATGGAATGCTGTAAACATTAAGTATTCCTGAAATAAGTTTATATTACATGTAAACTGTGCGTGGTAATCAGCCTTTTATAGATGAAGCATATTACAGTTTTCCCTCCCTATAACGGCCCTCCCAACAACAACTCCCTTCATACAATGACCCTTGTCGCAGTTCCCACGCTATTACTGCTGCAATTTCATCTGCTTAAGATTGTCGTCTGCTGTTGTTTTCTCAAAGTTACATATAAGTGGACATTTGGATATAATTGAATTGAATAAATATAATGACGACAAATAAACAGCTTGAATCCAGATCAGACGCCGCGTTACGCGGCGTCTGATCTGGATTCAAGCTGTTTGCAAATGTAAACCAAATCTTAATGTTCCCTCCCTATATCGACTCCCTCCGAACAACACACATACTCTGTGTCTCCCATTGGGTGTCGTTGTAGAGAGGGAGTGCTGTAATTGTTTTGAGAACAGGTGACTGCTTAACTCTTTCCTCCCTGAAACTTTAAATGGACAATTCCAGTTTCCATTTTAGTCTAGTCCATTTCTGACTTTTAAGGGTTGTTTTTGTCAATGTTTGGCATTATGACAAACAGTGAAGACCCTGATCAGAGGGCTCCTTTCCGAGCCCTCTGATCTGGATCTTCACTGTTTGCACAGGACAAGTGTACTATTCACATATAGTGATATACACTGTTTGAAAAGGACGCCAATATGCGGGACTAGGGTTGAAAGGGTTAATGAACTGTACAAGTTTAGCTGAGTTTTCGGAAATTTTTTAGCTGTCGGTGGCAAGATATATACCGTAAACCATTGGTAGCTTTGGTAGGGTTAAGTTTACGTTGTACAAATCTCAAAACAGCTGAATCAGCATTTTTAAATTTTCTATTTAAACAGAATTCAATTTTGTGCAATGATCAACATACATAATCAAAATATGTCAATACAAACCAGGGCTCCAGATAAGAGGGAGTAAACTGAACAAATCCAACATTTTCTCACTCATTTTAGCACCAAATCCTATGTTGTTACTACTCATTAGAATCGTCTCTTCGAGACGATTCTAATGAGTAGTGACACCATAGGGTTTGATGGAGAAATAATTTCAAATTAAAGATTTTAATTTTTGAAATACTCCCCATATCTGGAGCCCTGATATAAACCAATTGCAGGAGAAGGGTAATCAACGCAAATTATCTCCCGTTTAAGCGATTATATTTTATAGCGGGAGTTTTCTATAAATGAAATCTTGAGGTGTTTTAATATCGTAAATACATTGTACAAAATGCTACCAATTTGTCTGAGGCTCTATGACAGGCCAGGCAATTAGTATGGATTGATAGATCTCTCCTGTACGATTATCATTCATGCTTAGTTAATTCTCGTCTGTTACAATATTACCCTATCACTTACACTTCATTGATTTCCGGCTATACGATACCTACAATTACTTGTCATACTGTCTCATATGCTCGGCTTAAATTTCAACCCGGCTATCCTTCCAACAGAGCTACAGATAAGGCCGGAGTTTACCCATTACCCCATAAATATGCCTTTTTATGCCTCCAATATATTGCTCCACTGAAGAAAATAGTTTCAATTTATAGTCATAAATATGTATCTGAAGAAATTATTTTCTATATTCAGAGTAGCAGATGAAAGCTTAAAGCAGGTTGAAAGAAAAGCAGAATGCACCTTAACTCTTTCCTCCCTAAAACATTAAATGAACAATTCCTATTTCCATTTTGGTATAGTCCATTTCTGACTTTTAAGGGTTGTTTTTGTCAATGTTTGGCATTATTACAAACAGTGAAGACCCTGATCAGAGGGCTCCTTTCGGAGCCCTCTGATCTGGGTCTATACTGTTTGCATAGGACAAGTGTACTATTCACATGTACACTGTTTGAAAACGACGCCTATATGCGGGACTAGGGTTCAAAGGGTTAAGGCGCATTCTGCTATACTTTCAACCTGTTTTAAGTATTCACCTATTTTCCAAACTAGAAGCAGGCTATGGGGCAATGGGTTAAATGGGGTTTTAAGTCTTTAAAGGCGGAACAGTGGGCTGGTTTACCATCCACACTATAAATGCTCTACCGTATTGTTCGTTTGATTGTTTCGTTTTTATATCGAGTCCAATGAATGAAAACCTATACTATTATATTGCTGTAAATATGGGCTGATTTATTGTTTTGATTGTGAGTGCGATCTAGTGTTCTACACTGTTTTTCTATGTCATGACTTCAATATTGACCTGTAGACCACCCAGTCAAACAAAGGTTATATTAACAGTCATTAAGGCTCCTGAGATTAAAGGGGAGTAATTTGACCAAATCCAGCATTTTCTCACTAATACAGCACCAAATCCAATGGTGTTACTACTCGTTAGAATCGTCTCTTCGAGACGATTCTAACGAGTATTGACACCAAAGGGTTTAAGGCAGAAATAAAGATTTTAGTTTTTTAAATACTCAGCCCTTATCTGGAACAATATTGCTATAACATTAACATGTAAAGTATACGCCCATTGCTTGTGTTCTGTGGGATTTGGTTGCTTAACCTTCTCCACCCATAGCTTGTTTTCAATATTAAAGACAGATGAGATGTGGGACCTGATCAGGACCCAAACTGTTTACATAGGCTTTAACTACAATTTCTATTCGAAGTGTAGGAATTATTCAATGTGGCTCCTACCTGGTCCTCGGGGAAAGATAGCAGCAGTCCAAGTAATTCTACCAACAACCTTTACAACCATTTATGATACGATCTTATCAAAACTGGAATTCATTGTAAAACAATTTATTTTAAACTTTCTTGTCAACCCGACAACAGAGGGTCGGGCCAACTGTTTATATTGGCATATAGAAATAGAAAAGATTATACAGGGCACTCCAGCTATCTAACGACCAGCTACATTGCTTTGTAAATATCCAGAAGTTTGGGTAAACAGTCATGAACAAGGGAGGTAAATATTGGTTATGTAAGGGCCATAAATATTATAATCTACATCATAGGGCTAACCCACTTTAAAAGTTGAATTTATGTTAGAACCATTTCAACACTACGGAGTATTAGTTCACAGGCAAAAAATGTTGAGTGAAATTGGTCTGTTCTTCTTAAAGCGACTCGCAACCAGATGGTGCATTAAAAATAGTAATTTGTAAATATGTGTCAAACGCTTATATAAATGGTAAAGAATTAGTTTAGGATAAGAAATTCTGTTTAAAAAAAATGTATTTCAATAAAAAAAAATATTGGTCTCTGGTGGGATTCGAACCCGGGGCCCGGCATTGGCGGACAGAAGGCAAAATAGGGGAAACCGCTTAGACCAATGGACCACGGAACTATCCGTTTATCTCGGATCGATTTAACGTATTTCAATGTGTATCGTCGAAAGTGCATATAACTTCGTAATTCGGCTCGTGTTTATGTCTGAGCCCGTGTAGAGAAGCAAAATCAACAACTATACCGTCTACTAGTCGGTATAGAAAAACGATGGAAAATATCTAAAAATCTAAGATTCGGTGACGATTCTTGAGACTTTTTTTGGACTGATCATATTTTTTTAATGTCAGACGCCAAATAATGCCACAAATTTGCTTTTTTTTGAGTATTTTATTTTATTTTGACAGTACACCATCCGGTTGCGAGTCCCTTTAAACATTTACCCCATAGCCTGTTTCTATTTTTGAAAATATAACTGTATATGACCACTTAACCCTTTTCCCCACAGAAGCGCCTTTTAGCGCATTCACTTTATTCCGCCGCTGAAGAAAATAGTTCAAGTTTAAACAGTTGTGAATATGTTTCATAAGGAATATTTTCTTTATTCTGGCAGGTGGTAGCTTAAAGCAGGCTGAAAGTAAATTAGAAAGCGTCTTAAGGCGCCTTCTGCTTTACTTTCAACCTGCTTTAAGTTTAAGAAGTCAACTATTTCCAAATTTAGAAACAGGCTATTGGGTAAAGGGTTAAAGTGGGTTGAAAGTAAAGCAGAATGCGCCTAAACTCACATTCTACTTTACTTTCAGCCTGCTTTAGCTACCATCTGCGAAGATATAGAAAATATTTTGTATAATACATATTTATTACTGGTTAAAGCTGAATGAGTTTCTTTAGTGGAGAAGTAAATCAAAGGTGTAAAAGTGTGTATTTATCTGGAGCTTTCTGCATCACTTTAATTCTGCAACTTTATCCTCAGGTGTAAAATCCAGTTCCATTGTTACTTCATAGCATCAATGTTTGATCCCAAATAAACCTCAATACAAGATTTTAGCCCCCTACACATATTTAACTTTAAAAAGACTCATCCAAAAAAAACATTTGAATTGTCCAATCACTTGACTATGTTCATGCCAGAACTACATTACAAAATCCTCTGTTCTACAAACAGGCTACTAAGAAAACACTACTACGAAATTAATGCAACAAGCAACAAATTTAACCCTTCACCCCACATTCCTCCACTGATAAAAAGAGTTCCATTTTATGCAGTCATGGATATATATCATAAAAAAGTTTTTTTTTTTTAAGTTTATAGCAGATGGTTGCTTAAAGCAGGCTGAAAGTAAATCAGAATACCCCTTAAGAAGTTAAGACACATTCTGCTTTACTTTCAATAAGCTTTAACCCATTAACTCATAAGCAATTAACAATTATCAGTGCTCTCCTCAATGCATGCTAGTTGATTAAAGTGAGTCAAAATGAGTTAGTATGAGGCTATTGCGCAATGAGTCAAAATGAGTCAGTATGGCTTAATGGGTTAAGTGTTCACCAGTCTTCAACACTAGAAATTTTAATAGGCTGTGGAGACGTAAAGGTTTAATGAAGACGAATACAGCCAAGCATGACTTAGCATATTTAATGTAAGTAGCTTTTAAAAGATGTAATTAGAATATCAAACTCTATCTACCGGTATAAAGTATGTCAGACGCGAAAGTGCAAAATCTATATATCTTATTGACATTAGTGAACCAATGCAAACAAGACTGCATGCATGTAAATAATGTTAGTGAACATTACACTGCTGTATTAGGCTTGTAGCTGTCCTATCAATAATCAGTATAGCTTTCATAGTGTATAATAGTGGACCGTACAATTTAATATCCACAATAAATTCATTATTATACAATATTATATGATCATATTCATAAAGTTGTTACAAACGTTTTGGGTTTTAAAGTCGTCCAGGGAGCCAGGTTTAATAAGATGGGCTAGCTGTTGCTTAACCCTCCACCCTATAGAAGTGCCTTTTATTGCATTTAATTTACTCTTGTACTGAAGAAAATTGTTCCAATTTAGAGTCATAACCATTTACCAAATGAGAAACATACAATGTACATGTACTACCATTAACTCCAGGGAGAAATACACTGAGCATTTCATTCATGAAGAATATCATTGCACAAAGAACTCTTTTGACCTTGGATTTATACTGATCAGAGACCTTTCCATCAAGAAGCATAAAGTCTCTTTGTCACCACCACATGGTAGCTTATTGCAGAATTGAAGAAATGCAATAAGATACAGCCTGTCTTAAACAGCCAATTTTTATGCATCTTTTGACGGAATGTTCACGTGTTCAACAAAAGTTTCACTCTACGTCTTCCCCCGACAGGCACAAGGCTGAGAAATCCTGCGGGTCTTCATACTATCCTGTCATATCTGACTGTCAATCTGTCGTCGTTGATCCACCACAAACAATTACATAACAATTACTGAAAACTCTATACTTTGACCTACCTGAATGGGAAAGATCAATGTAACCTGCTACGATAATTTGCCTTAAATACTTTAACCCATGTAAATTAACTATAGCGCTTGACAAAAGACTGATAAAAAATGAAGACACAAATCCTGACACGTCTTTTATAAAACCATTTCCAAGGGCTCCAGATAAGAGGGAGTAAACTGCACAAATCCAACATTTTCTCACTTATTTTAGCATCAAATCCTATGGTGTTACTACTCATTAGAATTGCCTCTTTGAGACGATTCTAATAAGTAGTGACACCATATAGGGTTTTAACTCTTTGAACCCTAGTCTCGCATATATGCGTCATTTGCAAACAGTGTATCTGTGAAGAGTACACTTGTCCTATGCAAACAGTGTAGACCCTGATCAGAGGGCTCATTAAGGAGTCCTCTGATCAGGGTCTACACTGTTTGTAATTTTGACTTATATGTAACGATCAACCCTAAAATCTCAAAAATGGACTAGATTAAATTTAAAACTAGAATTGTCAATTTGAGGTTTCAGGGAGGAAAGGGTTAAATTAAGCAGATCTCGAATAAAGATTTTAGTTTTTTTAAATACCCCCCTTATCTGGAGCCCTGCATTTCAATGCTGTATTTTCAAATGGTGTCTTAAATTTTCTTATAAATGACCCGATAGCATCCAATTACTCTTGATAGGCTAGTCTCTACACTATTTAAATGTTTGACAAACAGGGCAGACCCCCTAAGATAGGTCTCCTCATTAAACCATAACCCAATATAGGTATTCAGAGCCCCAGATAAGGGGAGTATTTCAAAAGCTAAAATCTTTATTTCTGCATTAAACCCTATGTTGTCACTACTCATTAGAATCGTCTCAAAGAGACGATTCTAATGAGTAGTAATACCATAGGATTTGGTGTTAAACTAAGGGAGAAAACAATTGATTTGTTTTGTTTACTCCCTCTTATCTGGAGCCCTGGGTATGGCTGATTTACACGTATAATTTATTCTTTCACTGAAGAAAATAAGTCCACTTTATACAGTCATGATTCATTGAATATATTCCACTTTTTTCGGTCAAGAAACTGTACCATGGGGAAAAAGTTTCTATATCTAGCAGTTGGGTATAGCTTAAAGCAGGTTGAAAGTAAAATAAGCATTTTGCTTTACTTTCAGCCTGCTTAAGCAAGCCTTAAACTATCTTTCTTTCTTTAATACTCATAGCAAGCCATTGGATAGAGGGTTTGTACAAAGCCCTGTGCTTTTGGGTCTACACTGTTTTCAAAATATGTATACTAGATTCCCTATCAGTAAAGGTGTGGTGCAAATAATAACTGAAGTATACCTCACAGTAAACGTGTTAGTACTAAGTATACCTAAGATTTATTGCATGCATTCTTTCGCATAAATGTCATGAGCAAGATATGTATGCACCAAATTCATCTTTGCATGTCATAATTGACAATAAGGAAATGCTTTCCAGCATGGACCAACAAAGTTTGAGGTTTTAAAATAAATTGCGGGTTTCTGTTGGTACACTTGGGTCATACAAAAGGTATCGGTACCTGGTTGCTATGGATACAATTACAGTACATAATTATGCACAATGCTGTACTTAACCATGGGAAATATCAGTCTTGAGTCATTTAGATACACCATATGGTCAAAGACAAGGTACATCAAAGTTTAACAATGGTCATGATCAGGGCTCCAGATAAGAGGGAGTAATCTGAACAAATCCAACATTTTCTCACTCATACAGCACTTAATCCTATGGTATTACTACTCATAAGAATCGTCTCTTCGAGACGATTCTAATGAGTAGTGACACCATAGGGTTTAAAGCAGAAATAAAGGTTTTAGTTTTTGAAAAACTCCCCTTATCTGCAGCCCTGCATGATATCATAGTGTAAACAAATACACTACAGTAAAACTTGTCTTATCAGATTGCAAGTTTTAACCCATTACTCCATAACTATACCTTTTAAGCCTTTAATTTATTCCTCCACAGAAGAAAATAGATCCACTTTGTACAATCCTGCAGTCATGAAATGGCATCATAAGAAACAGTTTATATATCCTTGCAGATTGTAGCTTAAAGCAGACTGAAAGTAAAGCAGAATGTGCCTTAAGGCACATTCTGCTTTACTTTCAACCTGCTTTAAGCGGTCATGTGTCTTCAATACTAGTAAAAAAATGGGTAATGGGTTAAAAAGATGACATTTTCAGCAGGGACAGGGTTGATGCCCTTGACTTCAACAATCTCTAGGGCAAGTGGCAGCTTATTGCAAGACAAAAGAAATGCAAAATGTTGTTAAAGAAGCTTTCTATTTTACCTTTGTTCTGCATTAAGCAGACATACATGCTTTAAAACAACAAAGTAGAGACGATTCTAACAGTAGTAATAGTAGTGACACCATAGGGTTTAATGCAAGAATTAAGTTTGAAGTCTTTGTACCGTAAAACTCAGAGTTTATACCCTATATATCTGGAGCCCTGGTAAATTATTTATAGAATTCGGGCCTTTACTGTATATGTCACCAAAATATTAATGATATATTTGATTTGAAAATTCACAGTATCATAGAGGAGAATGCCATCATCTTGTGCAATCGACCGTAAATAATTAATCGATAAACCCTTGTTGTTGCTTTAATATCCTCTACCTATAACTTTCTTAAATTGTGTTTCATGAAGTTAGAAGTTAGGATTCTTTCTTATCAAAGAAACCTCTCTAAATGAGTATAAAACATTTTGGATCCTATAATCAGATTTCAATTTAGGAGTATTTCTGTATCTGATGATTCTGATCTGTATCCAAACTGTTCCCAAAATGTTAGTCTCAAGTTGTTCTCAACACTGTAAGGGTTAAAACACATGCATAGGAATGTTGATGTAAACAACTGAGCCCCAGGGCAATAACTTAATTACACATTATTACCTAATGAGAGCTAATTAAAGGAAACAGTATCTGACAATGGTAATTACACTTTGCTATGATCTGTGTGGGACATCTAGATACATTACAGTCAAGCTTGTATAAAGCAGCCACTATATAGAAGATGTAAAGACAGTAATGGTGATTGATTAATGCAGGATTCCTGAGCTCTCTGCATTAAACATTCATTAAGCATTACTTTTATCCCAGATATAAGCACATCCATTTAACCCATTATCCCATAAAAAGACCTTTTTTTACATCTTTAATCTATTCATCCACTGAAGAAAATAGTTCCAATTTAAACAGTCATGAATATGCACCATAAGAAATATTTCTTTATCATAGGAGATGGTAGCATAAAGCAGGCTGAAAGTAAAGCAGAATGCCCCCTTTGGCACATTCTGCTTTACTTTCAACCTGCTTTAAATGGTTATATGTCTTCAAAACTAGAAACAGGATATGGGGTAATGGGTAAATACATTTATAAATGTTTGAGCACTGAATGGGATGATTTTTTCATTCTACTTCAAGTTCACCCTGCTTTACTTTAGCAAACATCAGTTTTAAACACTAAAAGTACTGTATACATGAAGGAATTGGTAACAAATCTTTTAAAATGTGACTCAGAATTTTTGTAATTCACGTTTGTAAAGGTGTGTGGGCCACTGTCACATACATTGATCGTATCTTAAGACTTAACAACATGCTGTACCGGTTTCAAAGAATGCATGTAGTAAATCACATGGAAAAACCAGATGTCTAACGATCGATTTTGGAGTAGACTCACAGCCGCTTTATTTTCCCTGTTATCTATAAATAATTGATTCACGACCAAGTGTCGCAATACTTAATGGAATTAGCAATATTCTTTACTCATAGGCACACAAAATAATTTTCTCATTTATTTCAGCACAAACTCCCATGATGTTACTACTTATTAGAATCGTCTCGAAGAGACGATTCTATTGAGTAGTAACACCATAGGGTTTGATTCAGAAATAAAAAAAATAGTTTTTAAAGTACTCCCCTTATCTGGATCACGCGGTATGATCGTGTAAGCAAAATAGCTCTTATAACGCGATTTTCGGTTTGAAATTTTCTTCGTCAACACAGCATGTGTCATTTAAAAGTTATCACCTGCATATTTACCTGGGAGAAATCAACATGAGCCGGGGTATCGCCATTTGTCCCCATCGCTCTTCCTCCGACCCCATGTCAGTTCCCGAATCAGACGCCATATATTTCCCTCACTTTAATCCAAATATTTCTCCTCTTTTCAAATTGTGTATTCCGATAATAGGGCTAGACGCCCGCTAAAACACAGTCAACCACCTTTACTCCAGTCATACCTTTAATTGACACAATTTACCACATCGGAATACTTCTAACAGCATCGGCATAAACTTGAATACACACAGGTAAAGAGAAAGACACGATGTATTCCGAATGATCAATAGGCCATGCGTCACCGAGGGATCGTCTCAAAAAGATTGCGTATTTCCAATCGGATCGCATTGAATGTGGGCGCGAAAAATTGCGCGTGTGCATCGAGCACTGATCTTTCGTATATTTATCCATAAGGGATACAATACCCGTGAACCTCTCAATTACTTTATTTCAGAAGTAACGCCGCATTTATAGCAGGGCTGCCATAAGTTGACATGAAAAATCCTAAGATTTCCAAATTTGTATTTTTCAAGTGCGATTTTGCGAATCGTACCTTTACCCCATAGCCTATGTCTAGTTTTGTTGGCATGTGACTACTTAAAACAGGCTGGAAGTAAAGCAGAATGCGCCTTAAAGCGCATTCTGCTTTACTTTCAGCCTGCTTTAAGCTATCATGTACAAGAAAAAAAATCCGAAGATTTAGGAAAAATCCGGAGAAATGGCAGCCCTGATATTATTAGTGTATGCAAGAAACCAGTGCGTGGGGTCAATGTATTTCCTTTATTTACTTAAAGGGTGGTTACCTTTAATAGTTAATTATTTTCAACTCAAGGACTGTCATATTGAGGTTTTATTTTATAAATAGTACACACGAATTCTTTATCATACATTTTGTACAACTAGTGCTTAAATCTTTAGGAATCGGTAAATTTTAGATTGAATATTGCCGGTTACAATTGAAATCACATTGTATCCCTATATAGGAATCTTGTTGGATGTAAATGATTAATTCTGGCAGAATGATGTCTACTCAAGCAGATCTTATTGTTGTGCGAGGAGCTGTTTACAACAACCAATATAAGTCATTAAATGCACAGGTTTTCGGTGCTTAAGCTATGACCCCCCCCCCCCCCTAAATCTTTCAAAATGAGTCAAAATACATCCATATGTTCAACAAACATCCTTAACAAATGTTTTTTTCGTATCATGTATGTATACAATGATTTTACTTATAAATTAGCAAAAAAAATTATTTTTTTAAATATCACGAAACTTCAGGAAACGTTCTTTTATGATGATTATTGAATGTATGGATATATTTTAGGGTATTTTATCCACGTTTGGTGGTGGTGGAGGGGGGGGGTATAGCAGCTATATAGGGGTAGTGTCATAGCCAACGGGCCGAATGCCTATGATTAAATGCGTTAAAATGAGTATCTTTGGAGGTAATGGGTTACCACAACAAAAATAACATTTTTTAGTAGTCGTAATGGTGGTTTTGTATGTACGGCACCCCTCCCTACAATGACACCCAATGGGAGACAAAGATTGTGTGTCACAGTGTGTTGTTCGGAGGGAGTCGTTATAGGGAGTGAAACTGGCTTACATTTGCAAACATCTTCAATCCAGATCAGACGCCGCATAACGCGGCGTCTGATCTGGATTCAAGCTGTTTGCCAATTTACATAAATTTATTTTCTATCAAAATGTCCATTATGTCACTTTGAGAAAACAGCAGACGACAGATTTAAGCAGGCGATATTGCAGCAGTGAAAGCGTTAGACAAATTATTCTGTTTAGGGAACTGCGTCAAGGGTCGTTGAAAGGAGGGAGTCGTTGTTGGGAGGACCGTTATTTAGAGAGGGAGCACTGTAATACAAGGGTACATGTACAAGCTTCAAGTACTCACCTTTTCGAGACCACTGAACGAACAGAATTCCATTTAATTTTTAAGTCATCGAGCATCTGCTGTAGCTCCTCTCTCTCGGGATCTGTCTTAGTGCACCTGTCCTTGAGGTTACGTCCGAGCCGGGAAGCAGAATAGAATGCTGGATGTTTTCCTGCGAGCTGATGTTGAAATTTCTGCAAAAGAAAGAAGATTGATTCAACACTCCTTGCTCCAAATATGGTGCTAGCTGCATTTATTTTTGGAACGAATTAGTAACCATTTTGTGTGTCTGAAAATTGTTTTTGTTATTTCCATGGAAACGATTGTCAGGCATTTGTCGAGACAAAGACTCCCTATACCGAGTCTCAAAGTATGTAGACAGAACAGTGATGGATGTCCATTCAAACTTTCCAAATGTATTACTCTTCTTTACGAACTGCAAACAACGTAGACTCAGAGTTGACGCCTCGATACCAAGGTATAATCGCTTGCAATGCCATTAACCCTTTCCCTTATAGAAGCGACTTTTAGCACATGCATTTTATTCATCCGCTGAAGAAAATAGTTCCAAATTATACCGTAATGAATATGTGTCATATTTAATACTTTCCTTATTCTAGCAGGTAATAGCTTAACGCAGGCTGAAAGTAAAGCAGAATGCGCCCTTAGGCGCATTCTGCTTTATTTTCAACCTGCTTTAAGTAGTCACCTATCTTAAGTACTAGAAATAGGCTATCAGGTAAAGGGTTAAGTCATATTTAATTTGACGTAACTTATATAATATAACAAATATATGGCCTTCATATGTTATCCCTTTCTAAAGCTACGCACTACTCCCTGAAATCTTAAATCAGCAGACAAGGCAATTTTTGGAATCGATGAGGAATATTTGATCATGATAAATAGTGTTAACAACAAATAGTGATAATAAGGAATGTATAGAGTTTCTTGCGATCCTTCATTTTCTTTTTATCATATCGATACGAGTTGCCATGATAACATGTGTTTCTATGGAAACGCTTTTACGAGCGATCGAAAGATGTTGGTCTTGTGACAATACAGTAACATGGACGTTTGGGTGGCATGGCATGGACTTCCAATATAACGAAAATGTTATTGCAGCATAATAATTATCATACTTTACAGACAAGGGGGAAACAAGAAATGGAAGGTATTTCGAAAACAAAGACACAGAACATAAATTATTATGCAATAAAATAGAAACAAAGGTTAATATCAAACATTTAATTCACGAAAACGCACACCCATGAATATCTTAAGCTGCGTGCACATGGTTGTTTAATAACACAGGTTTTCCAATAGAAACGTTTTGCAATGTTTCCTCTTTGTATTTAGCGGAAGTAAACATTCTGGCTTAACATCGTCTTGTAAACTACTATTAGTTGCTACCTGTCTTAACCTTTTACTCCATAACCAGTTTCTAGCATTGAAGATGGGTGGCCACTTAAAACAGGTTGAAAGAAACGCAGAATGTCCCTTCAGGCGTATTCTGCTTTACTTTTAGCCTGCTTTAAGCTACCATCTGCTAGGATATAGAAAATATTTCTTATGTTACATTTTCATGACTGTATAAATTGGAACTTTTTTCTTCATTTGAGGAATCAATTAGAGGAGCTAAAAGGTGCTTCTATGGAGTAAAGGGTTAACTCATACCCATTAATCTTGTTTTTGAATGATCGACAGAACAGATTTGAACGTATTAGAAAGTAAAAACATTGAAAACATGTGATTGATAACCGCAAACACTTTGCCATCCATAAAAGGCGAACGTAAAATGATTAGTCATCGTTTTATGTGTTAAACCCTTTCACTGCCAAATTTTCCGCGAGTATTTTTACCCCTACACCGTTTCATTGTCGCCTGCTTCACTTTTGTTCTTTGCAATTTCAAAAGTAAGATTCAAATATAGTATGACTTTAAACATATCGATACGAGTGTAAAACAATTTGGATCCTGATCAGACGCCGCGTTACGTTCGGGACTGGTTAACGCCTTGAATTGTCGTCTGTAAAAACTGTCGTCTGACATTATTTCTAAAATTAGAATAACATACAAACTTATTTTCAAAACATGATCAGGATCATCTGGATCCAAACTGTTTGCAAAGGTAATCACAATTTAGACATTCAGCACGAAAAGGGTTAAATATTGTCAAATACTTAATATAGTATAAAGTCGCTAAACCGAAACAAGCAGGCGAAATTATAGGGATTGCCAAACCTGTATATGTAAACTAATTGTATGCATTCCCTTTGCCCACGCAATGTCAAGGTCATACACGGAGGAGGGTTACGTCAAGCGATTGTTATGCATGTGTTCACATTTGAATATATTATGATACATACCACATGTAACATAACAATGTAGTTAACTCATGTCATCATCCTGTTACATAAGTTAATGAATCTTGTTGCGCGTGCAAGACGTTTTGCAAACCATTAACACGATGGAAAAGTCATACGTTACACAGTTAACTAATATTGTTCCGCGTGCAAGACGTTTGGCAAACAATAAGCACGATGGAAAGGCATTACATACGTTACACAGTTAACCAATCTTTTTGCGCGTGCAACCATTAGCACGATGGAAAAGTCCATACGTTACCCAGTTAACTAATCTTGTTGCGCGTGCAAGCCGTTTTGCAAACCATTAACACGATGGAAAAGTCATACGTTACCCAGTTAACTAATCTTGTTGCGCGTGCAAGACGTTTGGCAAATCATTAGCACGATAGAAAAGTCATACGTTACCCAGTTAACTAATCTTGTTGCGCGTGCAAGACATTTGGCAAATCATTAGCACGATGGAAAAGTCATACGTTACCCAGTTAACTAATCTTGTTGCGCGTGCAAGACATTTGGCAAACCATTAGCACGATGGATAAGTATTTTGCAAATAAGTGTTTATTTATCTTTTCGTTTACTAAAAACCACAACAATGTCAGACAGTTTAGATCCAGATGATTATACCGAGTTCTTAGGTGCCTAAACCGGATCTAATCTGTTAGCATTTTATTACAAATTTCTATACATCTTGTTAACCCCTTCACTGCCTTACCCCGAATGCAGTAGTTATTTGCAAACATTTTGGATCCTGATCAGACGCCGCGTAACGCGGCGTCTGATCAGGATTCAAAATGTTTTCCACTCATTTCAATATTTCGTAAGTCAAACTACCTAAAAAATAAATTTGAGAAATAAAAGCAGACGACAATTGTTTAAAGTTGTTGACGTCATGGCAGCGAAGGGGTTAAATATATGAAACAGATAGTTCCAAGCACTGCACATAGTTCCTTTGCGTGAAAAGGAATTCAACGAAAATCTAGTTTAACCCATTTGCGCCCAATGGATTCTTCCTTGCTAATATATTGGATACGTCCATTATTGATCTCATGGGTGCCTGGTCCAAACTTTCAATTTCGTTTTGTTTTAAGTTGAAATTACTGTCAGAAAAACAGTGTACATAGACTCTGATCAGACGCTGCATTATGCAGCGTCTGATTAGAGTCTACACTGTTTGCCTATGTTCTATATATAGGAATGTGAGCACAAGTTGGTCCAACAGTATTTTGATCAAAGTGAAAGCAGGAATATATAGTATATACGTTCCTGGTGAAAGCAAGGATTGAGCATCAGGTACTTCTTGTCTGCTTATGTAAGGTTTCTCCAATTCAACATCGGTTCGAATGAAACTTTAACAAACTACCCAATAAATACGTCTTTTTACGTCTTTTATCTATTCCTCCAGTTAAAAATAAATAGTTCTATTTTACACAGTCATAAATATATCATTGTAAGAACTAGAACGGCTATCACTAAAGGTGATAAATACCCCCACTATGCAGCACTCTGTCACACTCTGCAGACGTTTTCAATGAGGTTTGACAATGGCAGGGTGCTGCCACCATCATAAAAACTTGGAAAATTTATGGCAAGTATCAAGTAAATCAGGTTGAAAGGGAAGGAGTTCGCCGTACAAGATTTTGCCTGCCAATTTCAAGACCAATTTCAAGGCCAACGGTCAAGGTCACAGAGATTTGAAATGTGTGTCTTGCACATCTACTACTCCTGAGTAACATTTATGCAAAGTATTAAGTGAATCAGGTTGAAAGTGAAGGAGGAGTTGAAAGTACAAGATTTTGCCTGCCAATTTCAAGACCAATTTAAATGACAAAGGTCAAGGTCACAGAGACCTGAAATTTGTGTCTTGCACATCTACTACACATGAGTAACATCTATGCCAAGTATCAAATGAATCGGGTTGAAACTGAAGGAGGAGTTGAAAGTACAAGATTTTGCCTGCCAATTTCAAGACCAAATTTAAGGCCAAAGGTCAAGGTCACAGAGACCTGAAATTTGTGTCTTGCACATCTAGTACACCTGAGTAACATTTATGCCAAGTATCAAATGAATCGGGTTGAAACTGAAAGAGGAGTTGAAAGTACAAGATTTTGCCGACCAATTTCAAGACCAATTTCAAGGCCAAAGGTCAAGGTCAAGGTCACAGAGACCTGAAAATTGTGTCTTGCACATCTACTACACCTGAGTAACATCTATGCCAAGTATCAAATGAATCGGGTGGAAACTGAAGGAGGAGTTGAAAGTACAAGATTTTGCCTGCCAATTTCAAGACCAAGTTTAAGGCCAAAGGTCAAGGTCACAGAAACCTGAAATTTGTGTCTTGCACATCTACTACACCGAAGTAACATTTATGCCAAGTATCAAATGAATCGGGTTGAAACTGAAAGAGGAGTTGAAAGTACAAGATTTTGCCTACCAATTTCAAGACCAATTTCAAGGCCAAAGGTCAAGGTCAAGGTCACAGAGACCTGAAATTTGTGTCTTGCACAGCTACTACACCTGAGTAACATCTATGCCAAGTATCAATGAATCGGGTTGAAACTGAAGGAGGAGTTGAAAGTACAATATTTTGCCTACCAATTTCAATACTAATTTCAAGGCCAAAGGCCAAGGTCAAGGAGACCTGAAATTTGTGTCTTGCACATCTACTACACCTGAGTAACATTTATGCCAAATATCAAATTAATCGGGTTGAAACTGAAGGAGGGGTTGAAAGTACAAGATTTTGCAGACAGACCGACGACCGCCGGACCGACCGACGGCCAACCAACCGACCGACCGACCGACCGACAGGCTGATTCCAGTATACCCCCCTCAAACTCTGTTTGTGGGGGTATAAATATATGATTTATCATAGTAGGTGGTGGCTTAATGCAGACTGAACGTAAAGCAGAATGCGCCTTAAGGTACCCTGCTTTACTTTCAACATGCTCTAAGTGTTCAACTGTCTTCAAAACTAGAACCAGGTTATGGGGTAATGGGTTAAATACCAGTCTATGTAGAAAAGACCATACAATGACTGGCTGACTCAGATTGTCTGGGTATAAGGGGGTGGGAGGACGCGTCACCTGGTGCCTAAGGGGACGTAAAACCTAACAACAACAACAATGATAATGATGGGGTATACGTTGTCTTATTACAATAAATGGCATCTGCACTAAGTGGCCAGTGAAATCGAACACAGACATGGATACAACACTATGCAGACCTACGAAACCGAAAACTTAGCTACTAAATCATTCAGTTGGCGTATATACTTATGCAATTGTAAGAACTTGAGTCTTAAATTAAAGCATTGGTGTAGAGTGAATAATCCATAGAGTTAGATAGAGTCGGATAAATGTTCTTGTAGACACTGTTGTCTCGGTGTCTTATCTGGCTTCAACGTGTTGGCAATGTGCATCCATTCTATACTATTATATGTTTTTGGTGGACGTTTTTAACCCATTAACCCATAAATACGCCTTTAATCTATTTCTTTATTGAAGAAAATATTTCCAATTTATACAGTTATAAATACGTACATGTACGATAAGAAACATTTTCTATATTCTAGCAGATTATAGCTTAAAGCAGGCTGAAAATAAAGCAGAATGCGTCTTAATGCGCATTCTGCTTTACTTTCAACCTGTTTTTAGTGCTAACCTATTTTCAAAATTAGAAACAGGCTATGAGGTAATGGGTTAAATAAAATTAATAATTAAATCCAGGAAAGTAAACGTTACGCGAACAAAGTTGTCCGTAATTGTTAGCATAGAACGTGCTTACGAGAGGGTACTTACGTGGCTAAAATTCTTAGCCCCATAATTGAAAAACATTAACCTGGCCGTCTCTTGTGACATTAACCTGGCCATTTCGTGTGGCATTAACCTGGCCAGTTGTGGGACATAGGGTTAGGGGTAGGGTTAGCCTCCAGATAGTCATTTCGTAACCGAGTCATTTCGTAACCGGTAAAATAAGTCATTTCGTAGCCGAATTTTTGGTCATTTCGTAACCGCGCAAAACCTAAAAGTCATTTCGTAACCGATTATTTGGTCATTTCGTAGCCGACAATAAAGTTGAATTAGTCATTTCGTAACCACCAAAAATTAAAAAATGAATGGCCCCAAAGAAGGCATAAGTCATTTCGTAGCCTCGGAAAATTGTTAAAGTCATTTCGTAGCCGAATATTTTTTTCTTTGGTATTTTTTTATAATTTTTGTGTGCAGTTTCCTGAACTTATTTCAACAAAAATGTGCTAACATGCAAAGTTAAGAAATTATGTAAAGAGTATAATGGGGGCCGAATTTATTATAAACCTTGATTAATAGAATTATAATCAAGTTGTTGAATATTGTTTTAAATAGAAATAATATTACGTGTCTCTATGCAATTAAATTCATATGAGTGTTCTATTCTTTAAAATTGGACCCGACATAAATAGATATATAAAATGTGTATAATTGATCATTAATCGCTCATTATATGTTACGCGTGTTTTAAGATGAAACCCAACACCGACACAAATTGGTTTACAGTTGGATGTTTAATTTATCGTTAATCGATCATTATACCACGAAGAGGTATATTGTCCACACCTTTAATTTTTGACACACTTGAAAATGTCGTCTGAAGCGGTCAGCTTTTGGGATGTTGTGACTGAGGAAATGTTGATACGAGTGTCAACCAGTATGGATCTTGATCAGACACCGCGTGACGCGGCGTCTGATCAGGTTCAAAACTGTTTGCATAGTCGACTTTTGGCGCCGTTGGCAGTGAAAGAGTTAATGTTTTCTATGACTCTGGACTTTATCATTAGGTCAAAATGTGTCAACTAAGTTTGTTGCCTTCTTCAGCATAGTTGCCTAAAACTTAAAACTACAAAAACTGAGTCTATCTGATATTTCTGTATTGGAAAATGAAAATTAATTTATGCTTAAAACATTGTGATCTGCCACATGATAAATAATGCTTTCTATAATGATCTCTAAAACATGTCCTATTGGGCATGGCTTTATAATTATAGTATATTAACATTATTAAATACATTTACTTGTTAATGAAATAATATAGCAGTTGCCAATTTTTATAGCAGATTGTTATTTTGTAATGTTCTAAAAGTTTAATAAAGAAGTTGATTTTACGCTGTGCTTTTTGTTTGATAATGAACTTCATAACCTTACCTAGTACCTACCAAGCAAAAATATGAATGCAGACTTGGAAAAACTGTAGAAGTTCTTGAACAATATTTAATTGAATAGTTGGTAAATTGTATTTTAAGTGTACCAGTAAATGGAATGTTTACTTTAAGCATCATCCAAAGCAACAGGCAATACACGTTCTATGAATTAAATACTTAAAAACACTAAAACGTATTAAAAACTTTTTATTTCTATCTTTATAAATGAAACTGATTTACTCCTAATACAGAGTGTTGATACAGGTAATAATTATGCAAAAAACATCTGAAAGATTCCACTAAACATCATCTCCAAAACCACAAAAAAATTCAGATAAGACCATGTTGCGCCCAATTTTTCTTCCTGAACAGAGCCAATTTTTGGCGCATTAAGGTCTTAAGTCAACAAATCATCAAAATACCTAAAATAATTAAACATTATTATTTTTGTAATATTCCATGTCAAACAAATGGATATAATAGAGATATAACTGAAAAACTGTCTGCACATCTCAAAATGTTACGAAAATAAATAGTTTTTTTGTCGTTCCTGTAAAATTTCAAAAAAGTGACTTAAGACCGTGTTGCGCTCAGGTGACGATATGCACTTTAGTTGAAAAACAGGTCAAACATTTTTTATTGGTATTTAAGACAGATGGCAGCTTAAAGCAAGGTGATTGCTTAATTGAATTACAGGTACAAAAGTAAATGTGAATGAGATGCTTTAGTCTAATTTAGCGAGATAAGTGTAATGGACCGTGACAATCCAATCGCTGTAGGAGTAGGTATTGGGTGTGGCTTATGAAGAAGATTTATTTAATTGGTTGAAAGGTGTGAGATATCAACTTGTAGACTTCGAACATTTAAAACTTGGTAGTGGGTGTGGCTTATGAAGAAGATTTATTTGATTGGTTGAATGTTTTGAGATCAATAACCTGTAGACTTCGAACAATAAAAATTAGATAGTGGGTGTGGTTTATGATATAGATGTATTTGATTGGTTTGAAAGAATAACCTGATGCAAACGAATTAATACGATTGTTTTTAATTTTTTATAAAATAAGTGAACTTTTTAGTTTCTTTGAAATATAAATAAGTTTACTTAGATTCAGTAATTCTTCATTTTTTGATGTAGACATTCGTTTCTAAGATTTATTTGATGCAGGCCATCTGTAATAAAATGCTTTTATATATTAATATTAAATAGCTATAATTTGGTGTGTAATGCCTAAAATAGAACACCGTTCACTCTTATCAGATACAGAATTTTATTCGGCATAAAATAGCATAAGCATAAGCATATTCATAAAAAGTTTACATTTATCATTTACACCTAGGTCTTGCTTGTTAAAAATTATGAATATATTATGCATAGCAAATAGAGAACGTTCTGCTATTTTTTGCTGTGTTCGGAACCAATTCCCGTTTTTGAAAATGTTTATCCCAAGATATTTATCAATACATAGTTTCTTTTCTACCAGCTACAGTAAAACCTCTCTAATACGGCCACCTGTCATTATTTCAATCAAATATTAACTCTTTGAACTCTAGTCACGCATATATGCGTCATTTGCAAACAGTGTATCCGTGATAAGTAAACTCGTCCTATGCACCTTAAGGAGCCACCTGATCAGGGTCTACATTGTTTGTACTTTTGACATATACTGTGAAAGTCAACCCTAAAATGTCAAAAATGGACTAGACTGAATTGAAAATTGCACCACTGTATTTAACCGTCATTTTGTATTTATGCTGTCAACGGTTGAACTTATATGTGCTTATTGATTGTAATAACAAATAAACAGTGATTATAGATTACAAAGTCATTTTTCTTGTCATTTGTGAAATTAAAAGTGATTTTTCCCCACATTTCCGGCACGTGCGGGAGGCGATAATTGCATTGGTATGAGTGTTTATCCGATGTGTAAACTGTTAAAACAACATACAAGTTAATGTTTGATTTATACGATGTACCTTTACATAGGAAAGCAACTGATAGTGTTGTTTCACATTATGGAAACCAGTTAATTGAACTATGTAAACAAAATAATATGTTCCTTTTGAACGGTAGAATCGGAGATGACCAGAATTCTCCAAAATTAACATGCAGAAATGCTAGTACTGTGGATTATTTCATTTCCTCATCATTCGTTTTTGAGAACTTAATTGATTTCAATATTGAAGATTTTTGTTGTCTTTATTCTGATGTACATTGTCCATTATATGCCTCTTTAAAAACTAAAACTAAACATTACTGTGAAAACAATATATACTGTAATAAAAGTGAACAAATAAAACCTACATCTAAAACTAAACTATGGGATAGAAAGAAGAAAGACTCATTTAATGGCAATGTTGACATAATTAAAGTTTCCGAAATCGAAACTAGACTTGACCAAATGAATGATTATAATAACTTAAGCCAACAAGCAATAGACAATGTGGTGTCCGATATCGCAGGTTTATTTAAAGATAGTTCAAAAACATCTTTTGGTACAGTTAAAACAAATATAAATAAGAACAATAAGAAAAGTATGTATCCCTGGTTTGACAGTTCTTGCAAAAGAATGAGAAATGTATACCATAAAAACTAGGAAAACATATAATAAATATAAAACCTCACATTTCAAAACATTGCTTAGAACAGTGAGTAAACAGTACAAAAATACCATACACCAAGCATGCAATAAATACAATAACTCTAAAATACAACGTTTACGACAACTTAAACACGCAGATGCCAGACAATATTGGAAAGTTATTAACAGCACTGATAATAAACAATCAGACAACATAGTATCTGTAGATGACTTCTACAAGTTTTTCAAAAACCTTAACGAAAATCACGGTACACATGAGTCCAATGACACTGAGAATATAAATGACAATAATGATGACTTAAATAATTATATAAATGGCTCTATAACAGAAGAGGAAATATTAAAAGCAGTCAGAAGTCTTAAAAATGACAAAGCACCAGGAATTGATGATATAATAAACGAGCATATAAAATACTCTACTGATATAATGATAAACATATATAAAAAACTTTTCAATATTGTGTTTGACACAGGCAAAATTCCAGAAAGCTGGACGATAGGAATGATTAAACCTATTTATAAAAACAAGGGTTCTCCTAAACTCCCAGAAAATTACAGACCAATATCGTTACTCAGTTGCCTAGGAAAATTATTTACAAGCATTATAAATAATAGATTAAATGAATATGCAGATAATTTTAATGTAATCCACGAAACTCAAGCTGGCTTTAGAAAAAACTATTCTACAGTTGATAATATATTTATATTAAAGCATTTAATCGACTTAGTACAAAGTGATAAGAAAAAGCTGTTTTGTTGTTTTATCGACTTTAAACAGGCTTTTGATTCAGTATGGAGAGTAGGGCTATGGCAAAAACTCAGGAAAGAAAATATAAATGGTAAATGCTTCGAAGTGATTAAAAGCCTGTACAATAACATTAAATCTAAAGTTTTAACTCCTGGTAATTCTTCACCGTTGTTCGAATGTAATGTCGGGGTAAGACAAGGGGAAAATTTATCTCCTTTCCTCTTTTCAATATTTTTAAACGATCTAGAGCAATATCTTGTAGATAATAATGTCAATGGAGTAAATAAAAACACATTGATTGAAGGTTCCTATATTTATCTTAAACTTCTTATCTTATTATATGCAGATGATACAATTATATTTAGTGACAATGAAATTGATCTTCAACTTGCTTTAAACCATTTTAAAGAATACTGTGACTTATGGAAACTTTGCATTAACTTCAGTAAAACTAAAATTCTTGTATTTAGTAAGGGACGATCGAATCTGAAAACACAGTTCACAATGGGGGAACATAAACTTGAATTTGTCAATGAATATAAATACTTGGGATTATTATTTACAAAATCTAGTAGTTTTTACAAAACAAAATCATATATAGCTGAGCAAGCAAATAAAGCGATGTTTGCATTATTAAAAAAAATCAAGTTACTAGCTTTACCATATGATTTACAAATTGAACTCTTTGAAAAAACAATAAAACCAATATTATTGTACGGGAGCGAAATTTGGGGATATGGCAATTTTGACGCTTTAGAAAAGATTCAACTTAAATTTTATAAGTACATTTTTAATCTTAAAAAATCGACACCGTCCTACATGATCTATGGTGAAATAGGAATAACCCCGCTCGCGCTGAATATAAAAAATAGAGTAATAGCTTACTGGACCAGACTTATTGAAAACATTAACAGCAACCAAACTACGAAGCTAGCTTCAAAAATGTACCGAATGATACACAAACTGCATGTAAAAAATGAAATTAAATCACAATGGATAGAAAATTTAAAAAATTACCTCTGTACACTAGGTTTCTCTGGAATCTGGTATGGTCAGAGTTTTAATAGTAGCAAATGGCTTATACAAGCAACACTACAAAAACTTAAAGACACTTTTATACAATCTTGGCACTCAGACTTAAATAGAACATCTGAAACAAATTTGTATAAACATGTGAAATTAGTTTTTAACCGTAGTATCTATATTGATGAAATGCCAACTTACCTTTGTAAAAGTATATTAAAATTCTTTACCAGAAACCATCGCTTACCTATTGAAACAGGGCGTTGGCGGAATATTCCCGCAACCGATCGTAAATGCACACATTGCAACGTGCTAGGCGACGAATTCCATTACCTATTTGAATGTGAATTATTTCGTACCCTCAGGGAAAATCATATTGAACATTGTATACGACACCGACCAAGCATGTTTAAATTAATTGCTTTAGTGAATACGAACGATTATTCCAAGTTACAAAACTTGGCTGCATTTTGCCACAAAATTATGGTACATTTTAAAGATAATAATAGGTTCTAGTAAACAACTAGCATATATTAATGTTTACTGTGTACAAATGTATTATTGATATGTACGATATATTACTAATATTTACTTACGTAATATGTACTCTATGCTCGCCTAGACAAGCTTTCGATTTCCTTTACCGTTTAGGCCTTTAAAATGAGTACTTACCTATACACGTAATTTTGTATACTTGTGCATCCAACCTTAATCTTCCGCAGCTAAATACAACCTGCAAATTTTACATTCTGAAATATTTTCAGTCAGTGTTCTCACGTCTTGTTGCCAAACAGTTTAAATCCACATCAGATTTCGAGTTACTCGGAGTCTCATCTGGATCAATACTGTTTGCAACAGATATCACAATTGCGCTCGCAGCTTGCAGAGGGTTAAGGAAGAATGTCACCACAAACATGACTTGTTACATACTTGGAGAGACAGAGAGAGAGAGAGACAGACAGACAGAGAGAGAGACAGAGAGAGGCAAGTTCGCTTACCCTCACTCGAAAGACCGATTGCTTAACCAATTGATTGATTGACAGCTCATCCTTCAACTCAATCGACTGTTTATTTAATCCACTTTTTAAGAGTGTAGCCGTTTTCCGTTGTGATTCGAGACAGTCTGTCTCATGTCATTTGTGTGTATATGTCTTGCGTATATATATTGTTGATGTAATTACTTGCTGATGTATCCCGTTATACGGGACTTTGCGGTTGTTATCAATAAAACTTGGAAAAAAACACGCTTCACATACATTGAGCGATAATACATGTTCATTGTTAACAAATGGACCATTTAATTGAATTAAAGACAAGTAATAATATTCCTGTTTTAAAAAACATTCAACAACTTGATTACAATTCTATTAATCAAGGTTATAATTATTTCGGACCCCAAACTCTCTTAACATATATTTTTTAACTTTGCATATTTGCACTTTTTTGTTGAAATAATGTCAGGAAACTGCACAAAAAAATTATAACAATTTTCCGAGGCTACGAAATGACTTATGCCTTCTTTGAGGCCATTCATTTTTTAATGTTTGGTGGTTACGAAATGACTATTTCAACTTTTTTGTCGGCTACGAAATGACCAAAAAATCGGTTACGAAATGACTTTAAGGTTTTGCGCGGTTACGAAATGACCAAAAATTCGGCTACGAAATGACTTATTTTACCGGTTACGAAATGACTCGGTTACGAAATGACTAGCTCCCTTATTTTTCAAGTTAGAGCAAAAAATAAATTGTCAGTTGTGTGGCTAGCCACGCAAAAGATTACAACAGAAAATAGCCACATAAGTATCCTCCCGTAAGAACGTCCGTGTCCACTTCATACTATCCAAACATTTGGTACATGCATGTATAAAACAAATGCGAAATGGCATGCCCTTTCAGTTTTTTAGTTTATGATTTCATATACAGAATATATTATGTCATATGCAAAATTTTATTTGACACTGATTTAATACAACATTTGTAGACAAGATAAACATCTTAAACAGAATGTGCCAAAACCAAGCCTATGTTTAAGTGCATACCCTTTGCACACTGACACAGTGACGTGTTCGACATTTGCAAACAGACACAGGACACTGATGCAGCTAGTAGGGATAAACCATACCTTCTCAAAAAGCACCTTAACCATTTCACTCTCAATGACGTCATAAAGCGCATTTGCAAAACGTTTCTTGCCACGTAACGTGGCGTCTGATCAGGGTCAAAACTGTTAGTCACTTGTTTTCAAATACTGTCAGATATACTGCCTTAAATGCTAAAGTCTGTATGTCCAATGCAAGCAGTTTGAAGCCTGATCAGACGCCAGGTAACCTGGCGTCTGACCAGGCTCCAAACTGTTGGTCACTCAGATAAATATACATAAGTGGAATTTCAAAATCTACGTTTTTACATCATATCGAATAATGTTTGTGTTTCGTTGACATGGGAAAGAATAACGTCTTCTCCACAAAAGCAGGATATTGAATAATATATGCATACTGTCTGACTTGGCGACATTTGTTCAATTTTAGTAAATGAAAAATTTAACGAAACCAAATGCACACTATGGAAATCACGCTTCGAAATAGTATGAGGATTAACCACCGTTCTTGAAAACAAACTGAAAAGACAGCTGCAAATCTCAGATAAATGAAAACTATTCTTAGTGTTTGCATTACAGAATGAACGAACAGGTGCAAAGTATGCTAACTTGTTTATAAATTGCATGACAGGCTGCAAATGGTGTGATGCTTAGGCTACACATTTAAAGCGATTTATTAACTCTTAAAATGCTATAATATCGTGTGCATATGTATCCCAACATTTATATATTTCGCTGAAACGAAGAACTGCGAGTATCAAACAGTTTGGATCCAGATCAGACACCGAGTTACGCGGTGTCTGATCTGTATCCAAACTGTTTTCAAACGAAACATATGTCGTTTTAAGAAGGATAAAGGCGGCTGAATAAGACTTGTATGAATGGGGTGTTCGTGAAAGTTATTTTTCTATAATAAGAAATGCTGGCCCAGCTGCATCCCTTGCAGCAGATAACACATGCAACCCTAGCGACGAGTATACTTGCAATTTACAAACAATGTACCGATGAAGAGTACAACCTGATCGGAGGACTCACACAAGAACCCTCTGGTCAGGGTCTACAGTTTGCACTGTTTATCATTATGCAATATACATAATATTGAAGAAAATAACCCTAAATGAACAAGACTTAGATCTGATTGGAAACTGGAATTGTCCATCTGAAGTCTCTGGTGGAGACCGGGTTAATAGATGACAACTATATATCTTGCATGCTATGATGTATACTTGATACTGCACAGACTGGTGGTAAATTGTGACAGCAGATGCTTTGTTTATTTAACATTCCAATCCGTATTTGTGATTGCCCTATTGTTATCCCAAGATGCATGGTCTCTATGACAGTGTTGGATTGTTGCAAATTTGGAAGTAGATCTCTGGCATTTTTAGGTTTAAAGATAAAGATTCTTCACAAGAAAATTAATACGAAATATAAGTCAGACTTTTCATTACATAATGAAGGACATGCAGCTATGTTTAATACGTCGACTTAATGTAAGACACATTGGTGGCAGCAGCAGCTCTTTGCATGCTAAGTATTTTCTGCGACATTTGCTGTTTGCCAAGTACTGACATCAAATTCTTTTCAAAACAATGTCAGAATACCAAACCATTTGCAAAGGGTTTTATGCTAAGAATTACAGCTAGATGGATGTCATTTCAAATTCTACCTTAGTAAACCCTTTCCTGCACCGTAACAGGTGGTTGCGTAAAACAAAATGAAAGTAAAAGCAGAAAACTATTTCAAGAACTATATACATGTACTAGTATATACTTTACTTTCATATTGCTTTCAAGCTACACATCAGACATGTCTTGTACATTGTAATAAGGCATTTGTCCGAGTAAATGGAACATCAGGGCTTCACTATTTGCTCATGTTGCTTCTCTAGTTAGGCCATCACTGATCGCCAAAGACCATCTCTGTGTTTTTCTTGATGACCTGTTAAGGTTTGTGCCATGTCATGTGACCCTTCTTCGTGGTGGGTACAAACCACTATTGTATGGAGCCGCTGTTCCTCTCAATGTATTGAATAATACAGTACTGTAGCAATTTACAACTGACTACACCAACAATAGATGGTATTGAAGAATGACGGGGTGTCCTTTTTACAACCATTTAGCCATACAACAACGAAGAGGGAAGACAATTTATTGTCGCAAGTTATAGTACATACATGTTGAGCTGTTCTATGTAATGTACATTTTTGTATTTAAGGAAACTTTTAACAGCGTTCAATATTGTTTCAAATTTGATATTTGTTTTACATAATGTTTATTGCAGGTTTAAATAAATAGGATAAATGTTACACAGATAGTAAAACATTCAATGATTTGTAACTGTTATATGCCTGTCGTTCCCCACAACAAAGACACTGTCAAAACAGAGTTGAGAATGAGAGGACGCGAAATGCGTCGACAAGATGCAAAAAATATTTAACTTACAGTATATTGGACAAATAGACAATATTTAGACAACTGTATATATATATTGAAACTGATGGGTTTTACTAGGTAAAGTTTAACCATGTATTTCGGTGAAATTGAGGGCGTTTCCATCTTATTTTAAACCTGATTTCACGTACACTTTGTGTATTGATCAATATCGGACAGATCACTACTTTCCATACAGTAGATCTACACATAGTTTTAGCTGCACTTTATTATGAGTAAATTGTGTGATGCATGGCGTTAGTTTAGTACATATTTGGTAGCAATGTGTATGGTGAAGATATTGAGAACGTACAGTCGAAACAGTTGACCTGCTGTATAACATTGTCAATACTGGTTGCAATAATCGCACAGAAAGGAATATCTGAATATTCTTTCTCATTTCAGGGCTACAGATAAGAGGGAGTATTCTGAACAAATCCAGCATTTTCTCACTCATACAGCAACAAATCCTATGGTGTTACTACTCATTAGAATCGTCTCTTCGAGACGATTCTACTGAGTAGTGACATTATAGGGTTTGAAGGAGAAATAAAGGTTTACGTTTTTGAAATACCCCCCTTATCTGGAGCGCTGTCATTTAAAACGAAACTGAACGCAAACGCAATTCCATAAATGTAGAAAATGTGACTGCATTTTCTTCAAAATCATGATGATTTATATAAAACATATTTATTGAAAATATGAATGGCAAAGTATATGAGTTTCTCGGTTTTAACGGACATCTTTGCGTTTATTGGGAAATAAAATGCCCCCACACTGCATTAAAACAGATGTAACTCTGTAATACTATTAAAACAATTGGTAATTTGTACTACTGGTGTCAAGACAAATTGTTTTCCTCATCTCTAAAATATAAATGAGCCGTGCCATGATAACACTTGCCTTATTGCCTTACAAACAGAGTAGGTCAAGACCAGCTACCGCGTCTTTGACGCGGTAGCTGGCCTTGATCTACTCTGTTTGACCCCTCCAATCATCTAAAGCTTAGTATTTAGCAGTACTATATACGGTATTTATGCAGTGTAGACCAAACTCTGATACAGAGCATTGGGTGACAATGATGCTTGGTCTGTACAATGTTGCAATGCATTAAGGCAGGTTTTGTCATGGCACGGTTTAAATGATTTACTGGCACCCAGCACGCAATATGTCATGCTTGCAAACAACTGACAGGGAACCTGCCCATTGAATTGTAAATAAAAACACTTTGCACACATGCATTGCCAGTCGGGCCTACTGAAAAGTCTATAAAAACCAAATGCCATATGGCATGCATACATCGTACTTTAAAGTTACAGCTCTATTAAAATTTATGAACAGGAAATGGTTGCCATATCATCTTCAATGAATTTGTAATGACAAATTATCCACAAACTTCATTTTCCTTATAAATGTATCTCCATAGGTACGAATTATTTACGCCTTCAGTTCATTCTTCCACAATAGAAAAAAGCCCCAATGTGTACAACCATGAATGTGAATGCAAATAGTGAAGTCCCTGATCAGAAGGGGCCCTCTGACAAATGTCTGCACCGTTTGTCATATCACAATACCTTGACAAAAACATCTCTAAATAGTCAAAAAATAGACTAGACTAAATTGGGAACAGGAATTATCCATTACAAGATTCAGGACGGAAAGGGTTAAAATGTACATCTTGAGAGGAGGCTCATCTCTATTTTACTGTTTTCTATGCCCATGACCTTCTTTACTACTTCCGATTGCTTGCAATGACAGTAATCTCGTTTTGTATCCGTCTTTAGGCCTACATGTATCAAATTTCAAAAGCTAAACATCAAACACGAAACTCGTACAAGTGCAAGCAACCACCGACACCCAATTAAAACAACATTTAAACATTCCTATGAATAGTTTTTTTTTACCTTAAAGAGACAATCACAATTTATGAAACTGAACACCTGTGTTTTAATCTTGCTAAAAACCGGATTATGCATTGAGAATTATCTCACCTTTTTAGCGCAGCTTGCAAAGTAGGCGATGAAGATATAAAATCCACTTTTTAAAACATCCAATTTGATCCCAATTTTAGTTCAGAAAGCAATAAATACTCTGTGTAAACATGAAATCCGTTGGTGTAACAAAATTTATGTCTCCCATGTATAAATAGACACAGTTGGGTTTGCATACATTTAACAAACACACAAGTTTACTCCGCGTAAAATAGTAAAATAGTATGACCTACGTTTGGCGGTCATTCAATTAAGACAAATACAAACCAATTACATTTCTATTACAGCCAGGTAGTTGCTTAATGCAGGACAAAGGTAAAACAGAAAGTTCCCTTTTTAATGGTACCCTGTATTAAGCAGTCAACTGTCATTTAAGACTACAAATGTATTTATTTTGGAAGGTTCGGTGAGCACAGGTAGTTTAGTACGATGACAGTGAACCAACTAAACCGGAATGTTCAACTAAGCGTTACCTTACCATTGACAATTTGTTCGATGCACCGAGCATAATAATTATGCTGATGTTCATATAATGGGAATAAGCCCTTAGCGAAATGGCAAAAGTGTCCCTAATGTGAGCAGAAGAGCCTGAGCATGAAAAGTAGCACACACATTATTATATTGTATTTAACGCTTTGCATGCTAGCGGCGGATATATCTGCATCAGTGATACATTTGCAAACAGTTTGGATCAAGATGAGACGCCGCATAACGCGGCGTCTCATCTTGATCCAAACTGTTTGCTACTCTGGTCCTGTTTTGAAAAGAAATTAAAGAAAATCTATTTTTAGAACAGTTGCAGACGACAATTGTTGCAGACGAAAACTTTACCCAGCATGAAAAGAGTTAAGATTCAACAGGTGTGAAAATGCATTTGTAAAATATAAAGTAGTCCTTTCTTCTGCCATATTTACTACCTTCTTCAAAGTTATATTCATTCATTTATTGCGGTGTTTGAGTTCATTATTGTTTCATTCAAAAATAGCAAATTGTCTTTTGAAGAACTTATAAATAGTATTACTAATTGTCTTATTTGGATTCAAACTATTTTTAATATGTATTTGAAAATTCAAAATCAAATCCAGTTTCAGATAAGGTTTTATGTATTTCATATCAACTGCTTAAACTTGAGAATGGCCAAAGTTTGTGTGTGCTTAAATGAAGATTACATATGCGATGGCAGACAAGATCTTGTTCAGAAGTGAAATTGTGCCTGATCTGGATCTTAGCTGTTTTCAAAAGCATGTCAAGTCGTCCTAAGTACTCGTATGTTGAGTGGTTAAACATTTCTGAAGAACTGACCTACTAAAGTCCCCTCTGATACCATAATGTATGCACATAATTATTCTTAAACAGTGAAATCCGAGTTTTAATGAATCAATTAACTCTAAATCTGAATTACAAATTCGAGTTCCAATTCGCCTCAGGTGACAAACGTAGTATTGTTTTCTCGCTCAAACAGATTTTCCACAAAATGATAACATGAACTTGTAAACCTCAGTTATTTTTGTTTTGCTTTGACATAAATTGTAACTGAAACATTTGCAAACAATTTGAAACCAGACCAGCCGTCGGGAAACTCGGCATTTGCTCAGGATTCAAATTGTTTGATATACCGCGGTATACTCAATGTTTCTTCTTTCAAACCAAATGCTTTAAGTATAAGTTTAAAAGAAACAATATTGCAAAAGATGGTTATCAGGCAGATAATATTACACTATGGAAACAATATTGGACGAATAGCGTTTACTGATCATCTTTACAAATGAAGCCAAACTTAAAAGTTACTTTAAAATGGCAGAGTGACACAAACATAAATCATAGTTTACTCGTTGAACCCTGGCGACGAGAATGCACGTCCTGCACAAAAAAGGGTTCATGTAAAGAGTATTCTTGTTTCCTGTCAAGGTAGACATAGAACAACGGACTCCATAGCATTTGTCACTTAGTAATGTTGTCATATTGTCCAAACAACCATATATAAGCACAATTTGAAATATATTTAATTGGAAGCTGGAATTGGCAACTTGAAACTGATTAAATAAGGTTGTAAAGTGTAGAAGAGGGAAGCGACATCTTGTGTAGATGGGTAGGATCTTTTGTATAAGCAGGGAAGCGACATCTTGTGTAGATGGGTAGGATCTTTTGTATAAGCAGGGAAGCGACATCTTGTGTAGATGGGTAGGATCTTTTGTATAAGCAGGGAAGCGACATCTTGTGTAGATGGGTAGAATCTTTTGTATAAGCAGGGAAGCGACATCTTGTGTAGATGGGTAGAATCTTTTGAGAATACTAAGTACAGTGGGTTGGTGTCTTTTGCAATAATATATAGTAGAATGGGGATCTTTAAGATACTATGTGACGGGGAGGCGTCTTGTAGGATAACTTATGTGGGTGTGAGAAAATGCGATGGAGTGGGGAACATGAATGAATGTGAATTTGTGAACGTCGTGGCATTGGTCTAAAGAAGGTATTCAATCGACCCTAATAGTGCGTATTTGTCCAAATGGACTCGTCGTTCTTTCTCAGATTAATGACTAGTTCACGTTGACCTTAAAAGGGTACTTTGTCTAATATTTAAAAGTATGGCAAACAGTGCAGACCCATTTCAGAGGGCTCCTTTAGGAGCCCTCTGAAATGGGTATACACTGTTTGCAAAGGATATGTTCCTGCACTATAAGGGTTAACTTACTTTACAAATAATTTTTATCGAAATCAAACCTAATCATACTTTAATGTTCAGTTTGGCCTAGCGAATACACATTAATGCTATTCATTCAATTTATTGTGTGAAAGTGTTTTGGGGATGGGGCAATTTAAAATCATACAAATAAATTTCACTAATGAGAACCCAGTGAGGTCAACGTAAACTAAATGTTTCAACAACTATGTTACGGCTACTCAATGCAAGCGTCTATTTGCACAATTTGGTGGAGAAAAGGGTATTTTAACATTTGAAAGTTACACTATTTTGAGCCGTGCCAAGACAAAACCTGACTTATTGCATTGCAACATTGTACAGACCAAGCACCATTGTCATCCCAGGCTCTGTGTCTAAGTTTGGTCTACACTTCCAAATACAGTATAAATAATACTTATTACATTTACAGCTAAATAAAATGCTTAAGATGCATGTAGGTGTCAAACAGTGTAGATCAAGACAAGCTGCCGCGTCTTTGGCGCGGCGGCTGGCCTTGATCTACACTGTTTACAATGCAATAATGCACGTTTTAGCATGGCACGGCTCATTTGAAAACGAAAGTTATTATATCATCATTATTTGGTATATTCTTATTGCAGAAAAGTCTGTCTATACAATGGTCGGTGCTCTTCTTGATTAATACAGAAAAATCTGTCTAATAGGTTGTGCATTATCATCAATAAGGGAAAAGGCGTACAGAGGCTACTTTGGTCGGGACAGATCTATTCCCTGTTACAGATCTATTCCCTGTTCCTCTTCTATGGAACGGCCAATCCCAAGGTAAATTTGTGCCCTGTAACATGGTAAAGACATGCAATAAACCCCGCAAGCACAAGAACTCGTTTGGTGGTCAAAAAGAGCTTGTTTCATAAACGGTTTTACGACATATATTGGGTAAAGTGCAGTAAAACCAGCTTTTTCATATACCCTAATAAGATCCAATAACTGTTTGAAACACACGTGGTATCCAAAGTACATCAGTAGCTTTCTGTTTTACAGTCATTCTATTTAAAGCAGTCATATGTCTTTAGTCCTTTCTTTGCCAAAGTCATCGTGATGTTTTTACCCCTTCACCGCCATATCACCAGGGACGTATATGAGATCTCTCATAAACGTTCCTGGTATTAGTATTTGTTAAAGATGATGTTTGCAAGTTTCAAAGTTAAGTCAAAGGCAGTATGGCTGGCGAAATTTCGAAATGAGTATCAAACATCTCGAATCCTGTTCAGACGCCGCGTTACTCAGCGTCTAATCAGGATTAACCCTTAGCCCGCCAAATAAATTGTCGTCTGCTATATTTCTCGTCTGCTTCAAGTTTCAAAGTGCTTCAAAGTTGCTCAAAATTGCTGAAAAGGTTGTCCGAGTGTCAAACAGCTTGGATCCGGATGAGACGCCGAGTTACTCGGCGTCTCATCCGGATCCAAGCTGTTTGCATATGGAGCTTAGTCGTGATTGGCAGGCTAAGGGTTAAGACTGGTTGTATTTACCCATATCTGAACATAATTTTATCACAACTGTATGTCAAACAGTTTTGAGCCTGACCAGACACCGGAATACCCGGCGTCTGATCCGTCTCAAAACTGTTTGCAAAGAAAACAATTACACATTTCCCCATACATTCTTTTTTTTTTTTAACTTATTCACCCCCTTAAAAAGTTCCACTTTATTCAGTCATGTAGATGAACCGTGAGAAATATTTTGTATATCCTTGTAGATAGTAGCTTAAAGCAGGCTGAAAATAAAGCAGATTGCACCTTAAGGTGCATTCTGTTTTACTTTCAACCTGCTTTGAATTTGCACTAAAAATAGGCGATGCGGTAATGGGATAAGCATAAAAAACGTGTTCATTGGGAAAGAATAACCTCTTTTCCCCCATACTGTAACACATACGTCTCAAGATTTTTATAGACCTAACACTATTTAGTCAGGCACTTAACCACGTACGCTCAAAACTTATCGGTTGTATGGTATCTTAACTTAGGTTGGTGTGAAAGCAGTCCAGCTGTGTTGTTAAAACTATTCAGGTATAAAACCTTAAGCCTATTTGTTATAGAAAATATTTGTGTTAACCACATTTTACTTTATCTAGATAGTGGAGATTGGTACACGACAGGTGATTTGAAATTGAAATCCCAGGACTTGATTTACAAAAATAGTAAGAATGGCAAGATGCCTGAATATCTGAATGATTTCAAAAATGTATTAATAGATTAATGATTTCCAAAATGTCTTAATAGATGAATGATTTCCAAACTATCTTAATATATGAATGGGTGAGTGTGGTAACTTTTAGTATTTCGTTCTTCTGTCCCTGTCTTCGTGATACTAAATAACACTAATACACACATTTAAAAATGACCAAGATAAGAAACACAACATCTTATTTAAACAGGGCTAAATTGTAATAAAGGGCAATCACTCCTCATCAGAGTACCAGTGTAGATCTGGAAGGTCATACAACGGTTAGTTAAGAGTAAGCAATATCAGTTTGAGTTAGGGTGGAAAACATCACATATAGTTATACATCTACATCTAACACCAGGATGGTGTTAAACCTGTGTTTAAAAGCAGCCATAACACTCTCCTAATGACTCCCAAAAGGAGCGTTCGCAAACAGTTTGGACCCTGTTCATACGCCGCGTAATGCGGCGTCTGAACAGGATCCAAACTGTTTGACACTAGTTTTGAAAAGAAAATCAGTCATACAACCTTAAATTTAACTTTAAAATGATATTTCAGACAACAATATTAAAGCAGACGACAATATGGCTGTGATATTGTCTGTGAAGTGGATAAAATCTCATGATAAATTTGATCATGAAAGGGTTAAGCTGGTATACACTGTCTCTGATAGTATAGACTGTTACTTGATCATTATTTAAGTCGCACCTCAACACATGTCTAATCCAAATATTTTTAAATGGAAACAAATACACAGTGTTCACAGGAAAGTAATGCAAACGTTGGTAAATACAGACATTAAATGTAGATCAGGGGCTCGTTTTACTAAACTTCTTACGCAAATTTTTGCGTAAGTCAAAATTTTAAATTTAAAATTTTTTTTTTATTATCACTTGCTACAAACAGCAAATAGCCAGATCAGAGGACGCGCTTTTAGCGCGTCCTCTGATCTGGCTATTTGCTGTTTGCAAACGTTTATGATAGAAAAATAAGAGTTAAACGATTTTGACTTACGCAAAAATTTTGCCTAAGTTGTTTAGTAAAACAGGCCCCAGGTGCATTGTATTTTACTACATGTATACATAAGGAAAAACGAACATCATACAACAGGAAAGCAATAAATGCATTATATCAAAATATATGACATATATACATTGCTTTGAGAAAAACAATGCATTGAGTCAATATTAAAATTCACAATGAAACATACAGTGGAGAATCTGTTATTCTTTCCCAATAAACGCGTTTACGCTAAAAATATTATTTGCAGTGCAAACAGTTTGGAGCCAGATCAGACGCCGGGTAACCCGGCGTCTGATCAGGCTCCAAACTGTTTGCCACCAAGATAAACATGAAATATCAGAATTGTCCAAAAGTTGTTCTTTTCTACATTTTAGTACTTTGCGTTTGCGTACGTTTGCGTTTAAACGGGAAAGAATAACAGATTCTCCACTGTAGGTTGTAGGGATTGGGTGGGATGAGGAGGGGCGAAGACTAGGTCAGGGGTTTTAAGTTTGTTAATACATGTACATACTGAATTTCACACAGAGGTTACATAAAAAGGTTTTAAAGGCATCGGAATGCACAAGTCATTTTAACAGGAAGGTCAAGCAAGGCAAGCTAGGCATACATTAGGTTACCAACAAGGAAAATAAGACAGCAAAATCAAAGGTTGTATCACATTTGCCACAGAGAATGTTTATATTACATGTACACAAAGTTTTACTAAAGCCAGGAAGCAAGAGTACAGGGGTCCGTTTCATAAAACTTCGTACGACAACAATGGTTGTATGTCAAAACTTTAAAATACAGTAGGACCCCTCTATTACGACCACATAAAAGAAGGCTAATTATCTGTATAAAAGACAGGTGAAGCTTAAAGTAATGTGAAAGTGAAACAGAAAGCTCCTACAGGAGCTTTCTGTTTCACTTTCACATTGCTTTAAGCAGTTGCATGTCTTAAACGATTAATATTTGACAAAGCTTAGTGGTCGTAATAGGGAGGTTCTACTGTACATTTAAATTCTGTTTTCCCTACCTAATCCTGTCGTGTGACATTTCTATATAATCGTCTTTTCAAGACGATTCTAAAGAGATGTCACAAGACAGGATTAGATGGAGAAAACAGAAATTAGATGTATTTCAAAGTTTTCACTTACTACCTTTTTTGTCGAAAGTCGGTTTCTAAAATTCTTAATTAATATTATTTCTCAACCTAATTCTGTCTTGTGACATCTCTTTGGGATCGTCTTTTCAAGACAATTCCAAAGAGATGTCACAAGACAGGATTAGATGGAGAAAACAGAAATTAGATTATTTCAAAGTTTTGACCTACGACCGTTTTTGTCGTACGAAGTTTCATAACATGGGCCCAATGACTAAAGATAAGAGGAGGTAAAATTTTCTCAATGTCACTTCAGCCAAAAATTCTCAAACCTTTTCTCTAAGAGAGGAGTCAAAGTATAGAATTTGGTGGAGAAATGTTGAGTCTTCATGCAACCCCAATGTTGGCTACTAGTCATAAGAATCATCTTGAAGAGATGGTTTCAATGAATGTAACTACATAGAATTTGGTTGAGAAATGTTTAGTCTTCATCCAAACCTAATATTGGCTACTAAGTCATTAGAATCATGATTAAAAAGATGATATTAATGACTTATAACAATATAGAATTTGGCGAAGAAATAAGGATTTTAAGCATTTTTAAGAACTCCTCTTATCTAAAGCAATGTTATATATAAGTGTCAAGAAGTTTGGCAAGCAATGTAAATCCCGTCTTTACCTCGATGAATTTAGTCTGAGTGTCTTCCTATACAGAGACAGAAAAATACAATAACTAGTTATAGGTCAAACCTGTGTTAAACCAAATGTGTGTGTGTGTGTGTGTGTGTGTGTGTGTGTGTGGGGGGGGGGGTTCTATGCTGCTGGCCAATCAGAGTTAGATATTCAGTTTTTCCTTTTTTCGTGAAGACTGGATTATTCCCCCCAAAATGAAACTCTCTTGAGGAAAATTTGATTGGCAGATTATCGTTGCTGACAGCTTAAAACAGCAGACTCAGGCGCATGGACAGAATAGCAACCACTAGTTGTACATGCACCGGCTATGGTTCAACAAAGGTTTGATAGTACATTATACAAAGCAGCCATGATTATAAAATACATAACATTATATACCACCATACCAAATGCATTCAACTAAAAAGCAGTAACTGTTACATCGTTACTATAATACTTATTTACCATATACAGTGGAGAAATTGTTTTCTTTCCCATCTAAACACAATCGAAATGCAAACAGAATTTTAACACACAAAAATTGGGTAAATGACAACATTTTGATAATTCTAACTATTCATAATAATCTGCGTGGCAAACAGTTTGGAGCCTGAGCAGACCCGACGTCTGTTCTGGCTCCAAACTGTTTGCACTGGGAAAAATGTTTTATTGTAAACGCGATAATTGGGAAAGAATAACATCTTCTCCACTGTTTAAATAGTGGAGTCCAAGCTCAGTGATATGAACACATTAACCACCAAGCTTAAACCTTCTGGCATACAGAAATGTCTGCACATTTATTGTTTTTCAATTTCTAGATTTCAAGTACTTTAACTAAGAGAAGTACCAATACAATTATTAAACAAGAAAATATCTGAACATTAATTGTTTTTCAATTTCTAGATTTCAAACATTTAGTTAAGAAGTAACAACAGAAGTATCAAACAATAGAGACCCTGACCAGCAGCTTAGTTAGTCAGCCTCTGATCTGGACTTGACTTTTGCTAATGTAATGAAGACATATGCTTGGCAGTCAGAAATGATAATTAATGATTAAACATGGTCATGAATCCCGATGATTAAACATGGTCATGAATCCCGATGATGAATCCCGATGATTAAACATGGTCATGAATCCCGATGATTAAACATGGTCATGAATCCCGATGATTAAACATGGTCATGAATCCCAAAACATTCTTTCTCAATTTCATTGTTAACAAAACATATGATCTGTGCCATGACAAATCTGCCTTATTGCATTACAAACAGTGTAGATCAAGACCTGGGGCCCGTTTCATAAAACTTCTTACGACAAATGTTGTCGTAAGTCAAAACTTTAAAATACATTTAATCTGTGATTTCTCTATCTAATCCTGTCTTGTGACATCTCTTTGGAATCGTCTTTTCAAGACGATTCCAAAAAGATGTCACAAGACAGGATTTGATGGAGAAATAAATAAAAATTGAGAGTTTTATAATCTGACTTACGACAACATTTGTCGTAAGAAGTTTTATGAAACGGGCCCCAGCTGCCGTGTCTTTGACGTGGCAGCTTGTCTTGTACTACACTGTTTGCAACTGACATGCTTATAAAGATTTTATGTAAGGGATATCGTTTAGTTACTGATATATCGGAGCCCAAGAGGCTCCGATATATCAGTAACTAAAAGATATCACTGTTGTCATCATCAGTCACAAACCTGACCCCTTAGAATCATAATCTAGTAACAAATTACATGCTCTACCGAAACTCCGCTACAGCTATAGATAAGTCAACCAGAGCGTCAGTTCTTAGATAAGATGAATTAAACGATGTGTTTACACAAAGAGTTAATAATCATGTAGTGGGAGGGTATCCAGATCTGTAGCTCCTACATGTAGCATTTGTTCTGGTGTCAACCAGAACCTATATTGGTTCATAATTGATTGTGTTTGCTTTTGATTGTTTCATTTAGCTTGTAATATAAGGTAGCAGACTGCAAGTTCAAGCAAAATAGTCACAACATGTAACCCGATATACTGTCTTTCTGTAGCTATCCAATGATGTAATAGCAACAAACCGAAAAATTAATTGTTTCTTTTCCGACCGTATGCTGTCAGTCTAATCTTTTTATAATTAGAAATTTATTAAGAGGTCAGATAAGCATGTGCTTGAGCAGTATGGAAATTTAGCAGTTCACCACATTATCGCTCATATACATGAATATTGCATATATGGTGACAAGTACATTTATTATATACGGTATTTGGCAGTGTAGACCAAACTCAGATACAGAGCCTGGGATGACAAATGTGCTTGGTCTGTATTATGTTGTAATGTAATAAGGCAGGGTTTCTTATTGCTCATATGTATGAAATTAGTTCTACAAACGTAAGATCCTGTATATAATGATTTAATTTAACAAGCAGTATTATGATTAAAGTGATATCATGAAACTTTAGACCTATTCTCTGGCCCAAGCAATGTGGCTGTATGCTTACAAGTATTAAACTGCAAAAACTAATAGTTCACAAAATGATATGAACCTACATAATTGATAAAAAGCCAAAACAAACTGTCATAATTAACCTATTTAAAAGTAGTTCCCATATAGTGTTTCACTTTAATTGACAAAAAAACAATTACCACTTTCAACTTGGAGGAAGGTCATTTAAGTACACTAACCTTTTACTCCATAGTCAAAGGCCTAACTCACCTATATCCAAATGTGTTTAAACCAATACCTACTAAATACACGTTTTTATGCCTTTAAATTATTCCTCTACTGAAAAAAATAAATCCACTTTAAGTTTAAGCAATCATAATCTTTGTTATTAAACATAGTAAATATGTTTTTATGTCTTAGAAGATGGTAGCTTAAAGCAGGCTGAAAGAAAAGCAGAATGTGCCTTAGGCATATTCTGCTTTACTTTCAACCTGCTTAAGTGGTCACCTGTATTCAAAACTAGAAACTGGCAATTGAGGTAATGGATTAAGGCAGAATGTCTCTCAAAGTATTATCAAGCACGCAAGTTTTCTAAATAAGATTGCTAATATTATAAGCCTTTCAACAATGACTAACTGAACTTTTTCTGAAAATGTCAGCTGCTAAAATTGCAGTCTGTTTTATATTTAATGAAACAGCACCAAACTGACAAATAATTCAGGAACTGATCATGAGGCCCTACATTTAGTGATCTGATTCTGGTTCCAAACCTGTTTTATAAACTTCTTAAACACATGACTTCAGTGCTAAAAGTGACATGCACCTCAACGGTATTAGTAAGATGATAATGGTTTTGCCATGCATCTATACTATAAAATATATACAGGAGATTTAGAGTGACAAATCACACAAGCATGCAACTATATAATAGATGATAACTGCAGAAGGGCAAACAGCGCTAATTTTCTTTCCGCCAAATGATAACAAAGTCCTATAAGGTTGCTTCCACTTAGTGTAATCTGTATTGTCCACTTGTGCTTTATTTGGTACACAAACATACACAAACATACTATATTGCCACATTCCACTAAGTAGCACAACAGGAACAAAAGTTAATCCCAATTACTACCCATTCAATGCATCTTTGAAATACATGTATATCTGTTTGAAGAGCTAATCACTGGGTATTTGTAATGAAAATAAAGCTACTGTAAAACATACATATGTACAAAATCAAACGTTGTAGATCCTGATTCAATGTTGCATCAGGGTTTGCAATGTTTTTGTCCAATTATAGCGGACCAAATATGCCATATCAGGTTTGCAATGTGTGTTCAATACCTCATTTGTATATTTAAAGTGTAAATAAACAATAAATCCGTGGAAGTTCATGGTTACAACCTTACATCCCAACTGCCTCATAATTGCACTATTCCTCAACTACTGTATATTCTAATCCATGTAAACAATATGTCACTGATATAATATGATTTTGGTACATACCTTTAGCTCATCAATGTCCTGTTTGGAGGCATAACTCGGGGTCATGAACTTGGTCAGTTTCTGTGAACTCTCATCCAGCCAGTCACAAAGACTCTTCCAGGCGTCATAGAACTGAAAATAAATGCCTATTCGATTATTTTCATATAATGAATGAGCTATATTATCTGTGCAGGCCAGAGCAAGCTAAATGATATTTGTGATGCACACTTAAACTTGTAAATTATACCTGACAAGTTTCATGCAGATATTTAAAACTCTCATTGTACTATCAATCTGAGTAAAATATTAAGTCAAATAGGTGTCACATTTACTATAAATCTGATATTCAGTTACCGCTATATGTGTAAAATTTACAATCAATTTACTATAAATCTGATATTCAGTTACCGCTATATGTGTAAAGTTTACAATCAATTTGTTTATAAAAAATCAGTTATAACGGAATACAAAATCTAATATCAGTCTTAGCAAATATTGGTTTATATTGAGATGTTAAATTTGATATCAATCTTAGCAAATATTCAGTCATATTTAGTGTTAAATTTAATATCAATCTTAGCAAATATTTGGGTCATATTGACATGTTAAATTTTATATCAATCTTAGCAAATATTCAGTTATATTTAGATGTTAAATCTAATATCAAAAATTTGATATCAATCTTAGCAAATATTCAGTCATATTTAGTGTTAAATTTGATATCAATCTTAGCAAATATTCAGTCATATTTAGTGTTAAATTTAATATCAATCTTAGCAAATATTTGGGTCATATTGACATGTTAAATTTAATATCAATCTTAGCAAATATTCAATCATATTGAAGTTTAGAATTTAATGCCAATCTTAGCAAACATTCAGTCATATTGAAATTTTGAATTTAATTTAAATCTAAGCAAATATTCAGTCATATAGAGGAACCCAAATATATTATCCATCTTAGCAAGCATTTATCCACTGTGATTGAGTGATACTTGAAGTAGAAGTCATTTAATATAATACAAGATTTACTTCATATAAAACTTCTTACCCTTTTGTCTTCTTTGTAGGCCTGTTTAAACAATCTTCCTCGCTCATCAGTACGTCTCAGCAGTTTCTTCCATCGCAGCCGGATACCAACCAGTAGATTCTTTATGTAGATGGTGTCCTGCTTGCGGCCAAAGTATTTGAGATAGGTACCAGTTCTGTCCAGAGAGTGCATCTTCTCAATCTGGGCATCGAGCTCTGCTTTCAGTTTCTGAGGAAGAAATAATAAAAATACATATTTTACCATCTACTCTCCTTATTCCAATAACTCATTCACCCCTAAAACCTTCAAAGGGCAATTCCAAATTCCAATTAAGGACAGTCCATTTAAATGACTATTTATGGTTATTTTCTGCAATATACTGCAAAATGACAAATAATGGAGACCCTTATTAGAGGGCTCCTTTAGGACATTATTTTATGGAGAATGTGTTAAATAGGATGAAAATAAGCATAAAGCTCTTTTTGGGAGCTTTATGCTCTACTTTTAGATGTCCTTAACCCTTTACTCTATAGACACCCATTTTACACATTTAATTTGTTCCCTAATTGAAGAAAATAGTTCCAAATAATTATGAAGCATGAAAAACATTTTTTATATTCCAGCAGATGGTTACTTAAAACAGGCTGAAACTTTAAGTCGCCACCTGTCTTCTGAACTAGAAACTGGCTATGGAGTAAAGGGTTAACCAATTACTCCATATCCTATTTCTAGTTTTAAACACATGTAACCTCTTAAAACAGGTTGAAAGTAAAGCATAATGTGCCTTAAGGCACAATCTGCTTTACTTCCAACCTGTTTTAAGCTACCATCGGCTAGGATTAAGAAATTATTTCCTACCACACGTATCCATAACCGCATAAATTGGAACTGTTTTCTGTAGTGGAGGTATATATTTGTAGTGTAAAAAGCTGTATTAATGGGGCAATGGGTAAACACCCCAAACAAGCCTAAGCCATAATAGAGATAACTGGGTACTTACATGATGATCTTCCATCTGTTTGACGACTCTATGGACTATCTTACTGGGGTACTTGAAGCCTCTCATAGTGATCTCAGCATTGTTCAGCCAATCAGTGAAGGTCTTTAGTATACCGTGGAACTCATCTATGTTCCTAAGGTGCTCGTCCATCTTCTCCTGTAGTACAAAATGTCATATTTCATAATACTTCAGGCTTCCAGATAACGGGGAATATACTCAACAAATCCCCCATTTTCTCACTCATTTCACCACTAAATCCTATTGTATTACTACTCGTTAGAATCGTCTCTTTGAGACGATTCTAATGAGTAGTATCACCATAGGGTTAATTGCAGAAATAAAGATTTAAATGTTTTACTATTTACTATAAAGTTTATTAATTTTACCATAGTTTACTATTACAACAGTTAAACCTACTGGTAACTCACATCAAACTTTCTTCATTGGAAATAAAATTACTCAAGCTGGCTCAAGTTAAACATATAGCATAATTGTAGCATATATTGTACTTTTGTGTTTTGAGGCAGGTGGCTGCTTAAAACAAGTGAAAGTGAAGCAGAGAGTTCCTGTAAGAGTTTTCTGCTTTATTTTCATCTTATTAACACCACAACCTAGATTTAATGCAAATATATGAATCCTAATTTGAGGGCACACACCAATAAAGACAGGCATTTTATAGTCCTTATGTTGAGGAAAGAATTAATGTGTTGTGGATGTGTGCTTATAACTTACTCTTCGTTTCTGTGCTCTATCTTTCGTGTCTGTCCAGAGGTCCTTCAGTTTTCTCATTCTGTCCGAGATCTGGGCCACATCCTCAGGAGGACAAGCATCGATCAGCTCCTGACCTTTGACTAACAAGGCTTTAACCGGCTCTTCTCTGTTCAGTAATTGTTGATGCTTTTCCTACACAGAAAAAATTAAACCATTGCATAGAGTTAACAGAAATTCCTGTGGATTTTATTTAATACCGTATCTGCTTCAGCAAAGGTAAAGAGGGTGATCTAGTTGCAACTGCTTCAGCAAAGGTATAGAGAATGATTTAGTTACAGCACGATTTAGTCGCAGCTGCTTCAGCAAAGGTATAGAGGATGATTTAGTTGCAGCTGCTTGGCCAAAATTAAAGCATTGGTGGACAGCATTTATCACTTTGGTGAAGAAATTAGATTTTCTACTTTCTAATCATAAGCTCATATTATTATAATTGTACTTCAATACCCAATCTAAAAGACCAAGGAATTTCTTTTCTTCCACCTTCCTTATAAACATAACAATTAACATGATTTAGTGGTTGAAAATGAGAGGTTTACACCATGTTGCATTTCTCATGGCAAGACATTAAATTTCACTAAATTCTTCTTCCACTATTGCATTATTTTTCAATTTCTACTGGTCAGTATTTACTTTGTGCTTGATGACTCACCTGGAACTTTTCAAACTGCTGTTTGGCCGTGTCTGGAAGAGCTCCGAATGGTGTATTTGACTTGAGGTCAGTCCGGAGTTCACCAAGCCACTGTATCTGATCATCTACATTACCCACAAACTTCTTCACCTAATTAAATCATCATCAAAAACCATTAAACATACATCTTACAAATCTTGTACAATTACCTTTAACTGTTACTACATAGATATATATTTTGAAACATTTTAATTTATTCCTCCAAGTACTCTTTCCAGGTACACTGTTTGTAAACAACCAGTATACTGGTCTATCAGACTCAAAGTGCGAAGATATTCAGTTCAACTAAGATTTAAATGTGGGCCTAAAAGGAACTACTGATTCCAATCCTAGGTAGTATTCAATCTTGATACATGTACATGTATTTTTATTTGCTTTTGGAAAATGTGAACATAAGATTTTGATTGACCTTGATATTTTGAATACACATAGCATTATTTGCTTTTGGAAAATGTCAACATCTGATTGTTTGACCTTGACATTTTGAAAACATAATTATTATGTCAACATCCGATTGTTTGACCTTGACATTTTGAATACATAGATTATTATTTGTTTTTTGGAAAATGTCAACATCCGATTGTTTGACCTTGGTATTTTGAACACATCGATTATTATTTGCTTTTGGAAAATGTCAACATCAGATTGTTTGACCTTGACATGTTGAATACATTGATTATAATTTGTTTTTGGAAAATGTCAACATCCGATTGTTTGACCTTGTTTTTTTGAACACATAGATTATTATTTGCTTTTGGAAAATATCAGCATCCGATTGTTTGACCTTGATATTTTGAACACATGGATTATTATTTGCTTTTGGAAAATGTCAACAATCGGATGTTGACATTTTCCAAAAGCAAATAATAATCCAAGTGCTCAAAATATCAAGGCCAAACCTTAACATTTTGAATTCAGAATTCAAGGGACACTTTTGTCTCCCTTCCTACCTGTCTGAGTTTCTCCTGCATTTTAGCCTCCTTGTCCTTGGAGTCTGCCTGGACCCTTCTCATCATCTCGTTCATCTCTTCCTGTACCTCCTTCAGATGGGGGCCAGGGACAGCCCCTTTTGTTTTCATGTCACTCAAGGCTTTGTTCAGCTTCCTGGAAGCCTTATCCTGACCTCTGACATCTGACTGGATCAGCTGTGAAAGAAACAAAACGAAAACCCAACTATTACAACAATCCAAAAGATTTGGTTTTGATTTTACGCCACTTTTAACTCTTTAAACACTATTGACCTGTTAAAAAAAGACTCATCATATTTGCAAACTGATCAGGGCCTCACTGTATGTGTTAATTAAGAGTGTTTATTAATTTTGGTTTCAGACTCAACAGTGGTGAGGAGCTTAGAGATGTTTGTAAGTCACAGTGACTATCAGTACAACCACTAGGCCCCCATCAATTGTAAAAAGGACTAGATCAGCTGTGAAAAAACAGACTTGACTGAAAACCAACTACTATAACAACTCAAGAGAAGATTCAGTGATGATTTTAAATACATCTGACTTAAGGTTAATTCTGCAAATTCTTTCAACCTGATTTAAGTGGCAGCCCATCTTCAATAATAGAAACAGGCTATGGGGTAATAGGCTGACCCATTATCCCATATAGCCTGTTTTTACTTTTGAAGAAATTTGATCACTAAAAGCAGGCTGAAAGTAAAGCAGAATGTGCCTTCAGGCACATTCTGTTTTACTTTCAGCCTGCTTTAAGCTACCATATACTGAAATATAGAACACATATATTTCTTATGGTACATATTAATGTTTTTTCAGCGGATGAATAAATGCAATTCGTTAAAAGGTGGTTCTATTGGGTAAAGGGTTAAGGGTTTACAATTTCAATGTTATATATCACTCACATTGAGTTTTTTTATGTGTGTCTCCAGACATTTTGGATCTCCTGTAGCTATGTCCATGAGGTTCAGTTCTGTCATAGCTCGCTCTAGAGAGTTGATTATATCCAGCATACCCTTTTCTATGTCCCCAACCTGGGCCTGAGTCTCGTGTAGCTTAGCCTGAAATAATACAAATTGTAAAATAACATGGCTTTCTTTATTAAGTTATAAAAAAGTGTTGCTATGGATTTGTCTGAAACAATTTGATTATGACATCACACATAGAGAAATATTAATCACAGACCTTGGACGTTCCTCTCATTTGTTGCACTCAAAATAAGTGTACAATAAAGGTCACAGCTTAGTGCAATACAAAAGTAATGCAGAGAGCTCCCTCAGGAGCTTTCTTCATTATTTTTGTCTTCAATTAAGCAGCTCCCAATCTTTAAAGATTCCTATCCTATCTATCGGTATAATTTCCTATAAGAGTGGGTATAGTTTAAACCAAGAAAACCAGTAAAAAATGCCTTTTGTATTGCATGGAGTTTTTTTTGTTTTATTAATATCAATTGGTTGTTATTATCTAATAATATTTGTTATAATGTCTAAAACAGTACATGCTATTTATAACATAATTCAACAAGCCCTTTTTAAAATTTCACTATAAATCAATCAATGTAATGAAAAATTTAAATATCCGTAACATAATTTTGTGTGTTTTGTGCTTCTTTTTTAACCTCTGCTGACTTATAATAATGTATACTGTGATTGTAAATAAATGTAACAAGCAGAAAAAATCCAACAAAAAACAAAAGCTAGCAAACTAAACCTCTTTTTTTTTTAAATGACTTCAAAACAATCCATACTAACGTACACACTGCAAGCTCTGTCAAGCTCACACATTTATGATAATATTATATTCACACAAAAGCGAAGAGCAAATGCCATAGTATTCACACATATCATTTTACTCTAATATAGTGTCAAACTTTGCTTGAAGCAGACATTCTTTGATACAAACATAGAGATGGTGAAAAAACATGCACTAATCGATAAAGACTTGTTTGAGGGAGAGAGAAAAAGAAAAAAACCCTCTAAAAATGTCCTTACTAATGGCATTTTTTATGCAAGAACCTGTTACAATATCACCTATTCTAATATTATTGTCTGCAAATGGACAAAGAAAATTGTTTGCAAATTCAGTCAAAGTAAATTGATAGCAAATTTCGTCAAATAAATTGGCTGCAAATTTGATCAAGGTAACTTTTTTAATGCATTTTGAATCAAAGAACTGTGTAGAAATAGTGACAGACAGTTTGGATCAAGACAAGACACCAAATTGTTTAACCTTGGATCAGTGTCCAAACTGTTTGCATGTTATAATCATTAAATCACAATCAGAAGAAGAAGGGTTAACCCATAACCCCATAGCCTGTTTCTAATTTTGAAAGTATTTGACCACTTAAAGCAGGTTGAAAGTAAAGCAGAATGTGCCTTAAGGCGCATTCTGCTTTACTTTCAGCCTGTTTAAGTTATTATCTGCCAGAATATAGAAAATATTTCTTATGATTCTTATTTGTAGCAGAATAAATTGGAACTATTTTCTTCAGTGGATGAATAAATTAAAGGCGTAAAAAGGCGTATTTATGGGGTAATAGGTTAAATCCTATATGAAATATGGGACAAACTACACTAAACAGTTGGTGGTCTCAAAAGGATGTCAGTTCACAGCAGTCTTAGAAAAGTCAGAGACGAGAGTAGGTTGAGGCTAAAACAAGTCACATCAAATATCAGTGAAGTTTAGATACAGTAGGAAAACATTATTCTTTCCCATATACAGTGTTCCCTCCCTACAACTTTCAACGTCCCTCCTTACAACAACTCCCTCCATACAACGACCCTTGTCGCAGTTCCCTAAACAGGACAATTGTGTCCAACCTATTCACGACTGCAATGTCCTCTGCTAGAAACTGTAGTCTGCTGTTTTCTCCCAAAGTGACAAAATAGCCATGCTGACTGAAAAAATTATAATGATGAGTGACAAACAGTTTGATCTGGATTTAAGCTGTTTGTAAAAGTAAGCCAATTTCCCTCCCTATAACTACTCCCTCCAAACAATGGACACTATTTTTGTCTCCCATTAAATGTCATTGTAGAGAAGGAGCACTGTAACCCTTTCCCCCATATAAAGGATATTTTGATGCCTTGATTATTTGTATTATATACCTCAGAGAAACACTGTGAGGCACAATTTAAATTCAACAAAATGTAAAATTACAAATGGTTCCCCAAAATTGACAATTCATATTTAAAATATCTTACTGTGAAGAGTTTTGAGCTCAATCAATTGCAGAATTTGCAAGGCTACTAATCTGGCTCCAGACCATTTGCAATAAAATAGTTCATGGTGTATAAACATGTTTTTGGGAAAAAATACAATTCTATCCCCCATTTATAGAAAACTGAATTCCTTATCACAGATAAAGACAAGACAGTTTAGAGGAAACTAGAAGATTTTCAATACCTTCTCAGTAACTTGATATATTTTAATTAGTAGTAAGGTATACATGTAACAATTAAGTTATGATTTCAGTGGAGGTGTAACTTTATAATGAGGTGGTTTGTGAAATTATATAGTGTCCTTTTTATACATCAGCTGATTCAAATAGAACGTGTTTCTTATTTTCTTTAAACATTAAGATATACATGTAATAAACAGACATGGCTTTGAAGATACACTATTAATGTCAAACAGTTTGGTCTCCGTATGAGATGCCAAGTTACCCGGCATCTTATTGGGACGCCAAACTGTTACAGCAAGACAGCGAAGAAACTCCTATAGCAGTTTGCTACTTTAACATACTTGTTTCAAGCAATAACCTGCTTTAAACCCAGATATTAATAAACCAATGGAGAGTCTTATAGTGCACTTTGTAAGATTTTCAGTGATCAGTATTGCATATACAGGTCTCCAGGTAAGGGGAGTTTTTGGTGTAGAAATAAAAGATAAAATGTTGAAATTATTCTTTATTTGTTAATTTCTACTTATCTTGTTTAGTTTGGTTTGTTTGTAGACATCCGTTGTTGCCATATATGGGCTAATAGGATGCCACAGAGAGAGGGGAGTGGATACAGTTCCTACTACTATTATTACACTCTCTGGTTCTTTTGGATGCCCACTGTTAAGCACTGATACATCGGTCCTTGGTTTATAAAATCTCATCTGAGGAATCTTGGTCAGGCAGGGGATACTTATCTGGAGTCCTGATAATTATATACTTTTGTGACATTCTCTTTATATACCTTTAGCATGCTGAAACAATATCTAATACTTTTAGAAGTGTGCATGTTTTGACTTTTTCTACTAAAACCTAGATCATCTTGACTACTTTTATAAAAGTGTAAGTATACAAATACTGAAATTTCATGATGATTTTGTTTGTCAGGAAAGTGAGATTCAAATATACTACAGTCCAAACTTGATACTTTGAACTCACTTTAATCGATGGCACCCTGTATTTAATACGATAAATCTAAATACACTGATCTCACTTAAGTCAAACATATCCGTTTTCCAAAGTTAAAACATAACTAAGCCACGTTTTAACTTTGAAATAAGTGTATGTTCGAACTACAGTGCTCCCTCTCTACAACGGCCCTCCCAACAACGATTCCCTCCTTACAAAGACTTTTGACGCTGTTCCCGAAACTGGACAATTATGTCTAACGCTTTTATTGTTGCAATATCGTCTGCTTAAAATTGTCGTCTGCTGTTTTTCTAAAAGTTACATATTTGACCATTTCAGAGTAAAACACTTAATTACGAGTGACAAACAGCTTGAATCCAGATCAGACGCGGCGTAACGCGGCGTCTGATCTGGATTCAAGCTGTTTGCAAATGTAAGCCAAATTCCCTCCGTGTAACGACTCCCTCTGAACAACGAACATATTTTGTGTCTCCCATTGGGTGTCGTTGTAGAGAGGGAACGCTGTAATATGAGTTTGCATTATCAAGTTTTGACTGTAATTATATACTTTTTCAGCGTGCTAAAGGTGTTATCATATTCAAAATATATGGATTTGTTATTGAATGAATCATATGTATTTGTTATTGAATGAGCCATAATTTATTACATTTGTTATTGAATGAATGAGTTATAGACAATATTTACTGGTACTATATGATTGGGCATAATGTAATTCTAACATTTGACAGTTAAATTGGTACAAACAACAGTAACACAAGCTGTTGCTATGACAACAGATTTACTTAATATCAGTCAAACCTGTTAACAACCATTTGTTGCAGCATGAATAGTTATTGAGAAAGGTGGCTCCTAAATGCAGGACAGTTTGTTGTTTCTGCACTACTTTTGTTCTGCATTTAAATTCCACCTGTCTTATAGAAAGCCCGAGCACTATTTTGAATTATTGCTTAACAGTTTTGACTGTGTACACCATCAATGGTCAAGCTTAGACAATAAATGAAATGAACTACCTCAAGAAACATGTGTAAATATCATAGTTTTCTTGTTTAACCCTTTATCCCATAGCTTGTTTTTAGTCTTGAAGGAAAATGACCACTTAAAGTAGTTTGAAAGTAAAGCAGAATGTGCCATACTTTCAAACTGCTTTAAGCTGTAACCATATTAGCTATATGATATGATAAAAGTGTCATGTACAATTTTGAAATGTCATATTGGCAAACGCTTGACCATTGATGACACCTGTAGGAGCTAAAAGGAAAGGTCATAGTTCACGCCCACTACCACTCAACATAGCCACAAGAGTTCACTAGTCCCATGTCAATGTTTGTGTTGTTCTCATATGATATAATCATTCCATGAACAGGGCTCTAGATAAGAGGGAGTTACCCTACAAATCCAATAATTTCTCCCTCATTTCAGTTCCAAATCGTATGGTGTTACTGCTCATTAGAATTGTCTCTTCGAGAGGGTTCTAATGAGCAGTAACACCACAGGGTTTAATGTAGAAACAAAGATTTTAGTTTTTGGAATACTCCTTCTAACTGGAGCCCTGAATGAATATAGCCTTAGTCCATAATTGAAATTTAAAAAGTTAAAATGTTCATTGATTAATATAAAAAAAATATATATTTGCTAAATCAGTTAAACTTTTTGTAAACTTCCAGTCATAATTCAAACAATTACTTGAAGTTTAAACAATTATGGCTTAAATGTAACAATTTAACAAACTACTACTTTTAGCAATTATTGCTGACATGTAACAATTTAATAATTATTGCTGAACAATTGTTGCTGAAATGTAACAATTTAACGAACTTCTACTTTAACAATTATTGCTGAAATGTAACAATTTAACCAACTACATGTATTATTTTAAACATTTATTGATGAAATTTACCAATTTAACAAACTATTGCTGAAATGTAACAATTTAACAAACTACTACTTTAAACAATTATTGCTGATATGTAACAATTTTACAAACTACTTTTTTATTGTTGAAATGTAACAATTTAAAAATTTTATTTCAAATTTGACTGCCCAAAAATACAGAATTAAGATTCATGCTTTCCTTTCCAATCTAACCTATTCCACAACAAAAACTGTCTTCACTAGTCGCATTCAATATTTAATTTATACTACAAAAATAAAATTCCATACCAACTATAACAAATTATTCAAAATAAAAATATGATATCTCTAATCATGCATAGTATAAATAAAGTAAAGTTAACCGAAAGTCATGCATTTTTCTTCTGTAATTTAAGTAAACCCTCTCTATTACGACCACTAAAACAAAGGCTAATTGATTTTTTAAAAGACAGATGACAGCTTAAAGCAAGGTGTTTTTTACAGTCACCTTGTTTTGATCCATTGCCCAATAAGTATGCCTTTTTACGCCTTTAATTTATCACTCCACTGAAGAAAATAGTTCCAATTTATATTCATACATATGTAGCATAAGAAATGTTCTCTATATTCTAACAGATGGTAGATTAAAACAAGCTGAAAGTAAAGCAGAATGCGCCTTAAGGCGCATTCTGCTTAATTTTCAAACTAAAAACAGGCTATAGGGTAATGGGTTAAGCAATCACCTGTTGTAAACGCATAACAATTTACACAAATTAGCTGTCATAATAAAGAGGTCTTTACATATATATTGCACAATGTAATACTGTATATATTACACAGTTGTGCAAGAATATCTTTTTATGAAACCTCTGTAAACTCTATGGAAGCCATACACAAACTTTGACATGTAGTGTAGCCATACTTACCAGTTTAAAGTGACCCATAACCTAAATCAGTGTAACAATCACCACAGTTACAAAATGACCACACATATTACAAGGTCATCTCCATAGCAACATAGTTGTATCCATAGTAACATATACACACTCAAACCTTTTGATTTGCAACCATTCAAGGAAGAAGCATGGACTAATCAGGAAAAAGAAAACTGGTGAGCATTTCAAGGTAGCCACAAAATGACAGGTGACTGCTTAATGCAGGACAAAAGTACTGCAAAACGTTTTTGCATTACTTTTGTCCTATACTAAGCAATAAGCAGTTGTTTCTACTTAACGTTTGTCCTGCAAAATGCTATTTAGCAATCACCAGTTGCAAAGCCTGTCCATACACCTTACTGTATGGTTACTGAACATAGATTGAACTATGGATTTTCACCTATCACTTAGCTTAGGCTAATTGCTTTATATGATGATAATACCCTTAAAGCATGCAAGTAACTATTTGCAAGTAACATGACCCATATATGCCAATGTTGCTTCCACTGTGGTTGTTGGAATAATTCTCTTTCAGTTAAATATGTGTAAAAGAAAACCTTTTTTATTTTATCTATATAGAAAGCGCAATGTAGACCTCGATAATACATGTACGCAGTATTACAAATAAATCTTACAATTTGCAATATTGGCAAAACAGTGTCAATGTTACACCTGGCTAGACCAAAATCTATCCTATTCTCTAGGTAAAATGTTATAACTACTCTTTTAAAACTAATAATAGTTGATCTTGTAAAAATCCTCAATATTTAATCATGAACATACAGTAATACCATAGTTATGTACATGAGTAATCCAAAGTAAGTTACTTAAATTGACATATAATCCATTTTGTTTTGTTTTGATTGATTTTCATCACTCAGAGCGATTCAGAGCTGCCATTTCTAAGGATTTTAAGGAAATCTTTGGATTATTTCTCTGGCAGATGGTAGCTTAAAGCAGGCTGAAAGAAAGGCAGAATGTGCCTTTATGTGCATTCTGCTTAATTTTTTCAACCTGCTTTAAGTATTGAAAATTTGGAAATCTTAGGATTTTTCATGATCATCTTATGGCAGCCCTGTTGATTTTGAAAATTGTGAACATTTATTACTGTAAGAAGCTCACAGTGATTTAAGCCTTAAACTATTTAAACAAAACCATGAAGCTACACGAAGCACCCAATGTAGCAGTTAGTGCTATTTGTAAACTATTCATTCTAATGATTTTCAATAGCCTCCAAGCCCCATCTGTATAACTAATAAGTCACTTAATCACGATTGAAATTACAAAGCTAGCCCCTCCCTCCATAAAAGTGTCATAAAAAACCCTTAAAATTAAAACTCCTCCACACAACTGCCACAAATGAATAATTTTTGAATGGTGCTAAATACAGGGGGCAGCTTAAAGCAAAATACGAAGTAATGCAGAATGCCCCTTGGTTTCAGCATCTCTCTGCCTTAACCTATTACCCCACAAAACACATATTTTTACACCTTTTGTTTATCCATCAACAGAAGAAAATAGTTCAACTTTAATAAGTCATGAATATGCAACATAAGGAATATTTCAATACCCTAGTGGATGTTAGTTTAAGGCAGGCTGAAAGTATAGCAGAATGCCTTAAGGCGCATTCTCCTTTACTTTCAACCTGCTTTAGGAGGTAACATATCTTCAAAACTAAAACCAGGCTATGGGGTAAGAGGTTTTTAAACACAGTAGGATATATAGTACTGCTGCACATTAGATATTGTAGCTCTGGAGGAAAGGGCTGAGCTCTTACTGCGTGCTGCCATAGACTATTATAAATTCACATTTCTTATCCTATCAAGTATGCAAGTTAACTCATGATAGTGTTTGACATCTAACATGCTGAGAAATACTAAAAGAATGCTATGAGATGATATGAGACTTACATTATTTATATGGTTAAGGGGGACAACTACATGGATCTTCACAGACAAGGGGGATAACTCTATAGTCTTTACAGAACAAGACAAGATATGGCTGATGCATAAAAACATGTCCTATGGTTGTAATCTATTCTACAAATAAATCATTTTGTACTGGAAAATCTAGTTATTTTCTAGCATGCAAATGTTTAGCAAACAGTGACGACCTGGTCCAGAAGATTCACACTTAGATCAAGTCAACAGTGTTTGATACTCATCAAACATAACAAAATATAAAATCCTTTACATAAAATGATGGAATATATACACAGAAGAATCCAGAAGTTAGTTAGACCAACTTAATATTTTGGACGGTTGCTATTTACGGTCTGAAAATAAAACAGAAAGCATTTTCTGATTTATTCTCAGCTCTCTTTAAGCATCCATCCATCAGGACGCAGGAAAAGTTTCAAAAGCTCTTTATCAATTTGGTAGAAGAATCAAAACAACATTTGTATGGGTGTCAAGAGTGCTTTAGGGCTCCAGAAAAAGGGAGTATTTCAAAATCTAAATTCTTTATTAAAATAAGTCATATGTACTAAGTTTAAAACAACTTTTATATAGTCCACTACCCCAATCAGTTGGATAGTGGACTGAATAAGAGTGGTTTACTGCATACATATGAGTTATCTAATTACCTTCCTTTAATACACAATGTAAAAACATTATTTCAGCAAAAAAACCTATGGTGTCACTACTCATTAGAATCGTCTCTTCGAGACGATTCTAATGAGTAGTGACAACATAGGATTTGGTGCAAAAATAAGTGACCAAAAAATGTTGGGATTTGTTCAGTTTACTCCTTCTTATCTCCAGTCCTGCTTTTAAACTATTACAGTTGTATTTGGGCTAGAGGAATATATCAGTCACAGACCGAAAACAACTTGACAATAAGAGGTTCCTGAGAAACAGTTAGCTGAGAAGGGGGACATGTTTTGATTAGGTGACAAATTTCAAACGTGATTTCACCACAGGGCATTTTGCACTAAACTCCAGATATTGTTAATTTAAACCTACATTATGTTAATTAAGGCATAAGGAATACTCTACAACAACAATCCAATACTTACTAGCTCAGTCTATAAGATACAGCAAGATTAATAAAATGTTATGAATTGTTAACATTAATGATTCAGAGCACCAGATCAAAAAATAAAATCTTTATTTCTCAATTAAACCCTATGGTGTCACTACTCATTAGAATCGTCTCGAAGAGACGATTCTAATGAGTAGTAACACCATAGGATTTGGTGCTGAAATGAGTGAGAAAATGTTTGATTTGTTGAAATAACTATCTCTTATCTGGAGCCCTGATGATTCATTAATAAGCTTACTCTTTGGATGCATGCTAGCAGTAAATCCAGGATTACTTTGCAAACAGTTTGGATCCAGATGAGAGGGCGCTTTACACAATGTCTCAGCAGGATCGGAACTGTTTAAACGCTGACCCTGTTTCCAAAACAAATATTTTAAAAAAATATGTTCAAAAAACAGTAGCAGATGACAGTTAATGCAGACAATAAAATAGCTTAGCGTGCAAAGAGTTAACACTTTCAACACCATGGACCTGTTTAAATGATTAAGATTGGAGATTCAGAATAATAATGAGATTTCATCTATATTAGCAGAACTATTACAGGGCTCCAGATAAGAGTGAGTTATTTCAACAAATCAAACATTTTCTCACTCATTTCGGCACCATATCCTATGGTGTTACTACTCATTAGAATCGTCTCAAAGAGACGATTCTAATGAGTAGTGACACCATAGGGTTTAATTCAGAAATAAAGATTTTAGTTTTTGAAATACTCCCCTTATCTGGTGCTCTGCTATTATATAACACACATATATATATATAATTATATACCCCAACCAAATGCTACAATGAAGAAATGATCTTGGAGCCCGTCATACAAAATGTTGTACAACGAGAGCACCGCAAACGGGTGCTGGACGCTCGACTTTCATATACTTGAGACGGCTATATTTTTCAAACTTAAAGAATGTGTATGGGTGTTTAATGCCCTATTGATCATAGAAGTTTGTAAGCAACAACAACTTAAACATACTTGGACAGTCTACATTCCACTTAAAGTAAACTATAAGTCAAAAGAAGGACAATATCTTTGCCTGCTTTACCTGCCTTGTTGTAATGCGTTGCCCTTTTGAAACTAAACAAGTATTCAAATATATTGGAAGTTTGAAATTAATAACTTTCTACGGTTACTGAATAATTTCATATACAAATTCTTAGTCAAACAAGGGCAATAACTCTGCAATGACAAATCCCATGGTTATCTGCTGTGTTGAAAGGTGATGCCCTTTTGAAACTGAACAAGCATTAAAAGTTTCAAGTTAATACCTATGGTAATTATTGAGAAATTTCAATTTACAAGTTTTATGTAAATAAAAACAAGGGCAATAACTCTGGAATGGCAAATCCCCGGTCACCTTTCTTGTTTGAATGAGTTGCCCTTTTGTTATAACACAAGTATTTAAAGTTTCAAGTTAAAACCTTTGACAGTTATTAAGATATTTCAATTTACAAGTTTTAAGTAAATAAATCAAGGGCAATTACTCTGGAATCACAAATCACAGAGTAACCTACCTTGTTGTAATGAGTTGTCCTTTTGATACTTAACAGGTATTTAATGTTTCAAGTTAATATCTTTCATAGTTATTTAGATATGTTAATTTACAATTTTTAAGTAAAATAAAACATGGGCAATAACTCTGAAATGACAAATCCCTGGATTACCTGCCTTGTTGTAATGAGTTGCCCTTTTGATACTAAACAAGTATTCAAAGTTTCAAATCGATACCTTTGATAGTTATTGAGATATGTTAATTTATATTTTTTAAGTAAATAAAACAGGGGCAATAACTCTGGAATGGCAAATCCTAGGGTTACCTGCCTTGTTGTAATGAGTTGCTCTTTTGATACTTAATAACTATTCAAAGTTTCAAATGGATACCCCTGATAGTTATTGAGATATGTTAATTTATAATATTTAAGTAAATAAAACAAGGGCAATAACTCTGAAATGACAAATCCCAGGGTTACCTGCCTTGTTGTAATGAGTTGCCCTTTTAATACTGAACAGCTATTCAAGGTTTCAAATGGATACCTTTGATAGTTATTGAGATATGTTAATTTATAATTTTTAAGTAAATAAAATAGGGGCAATAACTCTGAATTGACAAATCCCAGGGTTACCTGCCTTGTTGTAATGAGTTGCCCTTTTGATACTAAACAACTATTCAAAGTTTCAAATGGATACCTTTGATAGTTATTGAGATATGTTCATTTATAATTTTTAAGTAAATAAAACAAGGGCAATAACTCTGAAATGACAAATCCCAGGGTTGTCTGTCTTGTTGTAATGAGTTGCCCTTTTAATACTGAACAACTATTCCAAGTTTCAAATGGATACCTTTGATAGTTATTGAGAAATGGACTCTTACAAAAACCTTAAGCAAAAAACTTAACCGACGCAGACGCTGACGCAGACGCAGACGCAGACGCAGACGCTGACGCAGACGCAGACGCAGACGCAGACGCAGACGACAGGGTGACGACAATAGCTCGACTTTTTGAAAAAGTCGAGCTAATAAAAACCGTTGGGAGTCAAAACTTAAAAATACATCTAATCCTGTCTTGTGAGATCTCTTTGGAATCTTCTTTTCAAGACGATTCCAAAGGGTGTCACAAGGCAGGATTAAATGGAGAAATAAATAATAATTAAGAATTTTGGAATATGACTTACGACAATATTTGTTGTACAACGTTCGTAAGACGTGCTCCTGAACAATATTTATCATAATCCTTTCCCTTCCACAGCAACAAGTGCAAATCACCTATCGTATATCAAACTGATTGAGCATATCTAGTATAGTAATTACGACAAACTTTTACGCCTATAATTTATTTTTCACTAAAGGAAATAGTTCCACTTTACACAGTCATGAAATGTGTACTATAAGATCTATTTTCTATATCCTAGTAGATGGTATCTTAAAGTAGGTTGAAATTAAGCAGAATGTGCCTTAACCTGCTTTAAGTGGTCACCTGTCTTCAAAACGAGACACAGGTTATGGACAAATGGGAGAAACAAATGCTTGTTTAGGAAGTTTTAAGACTTATTATTAAAAAAGCAGGAAAAAATATGTATCAAGATCTTTATGGAGCTTTCTGCATTATTTTTTTCATGTTTTAACCCTTAAGCCCATAGCCTGACTCTTGCATTGAAAACAGTTGATAACTTAAAGCAGGTTGAAAGTAAAGCAGAATGTGCCTTTAGGCACATTTTCTGTTTTACTTTTAGCCTGCTTTAAGCTATTTCTGCTAGAATATATGAAATATTTTTAATGAAACATATTCATGACTGTATAAATTGGAACTATTTTCTTGAGTGGCGGAATAAATTAGAGGCGTAAAAAGGCATATTTATGGGGTAATGGGTTTGCACCCACATGTCTATAGAAACATGGATTATATGGAGGAGAGAACTAGCATGATTGATGCCATTCATGTAAGACCAGGGTCCTAGGTTATGATTGGTCAGAAAGATCTCAATTCTCACCAATCAAATGCTTTGGTCCTGGTTATAATTGGTCAGCAAGAGATCATTTCTAACCAATCAAATGCTGGGGTCCAATGTTATGATTGGTCAGCAAGAGCTCATTTCTGACCAATCAAATGCTTGGGCCCAAGGTTTTGATTGGTAGTTAAGAGCTCATTTCTGAGCAATCAAATGCTTGAGAACGATTTCAGACTCAACTCAAAGCCTTAGAGCAAGATGAAACAGAAAAGATTGGTTAAGAAATAGAAGGAGTATTACAGTTAGATTCAGTAAATCATATAAATACATGTGTTATTTTAAATGAATTTAATTTGTAACTGAAGTTATATCTAGCACACTTTGTGTTATTTGCAAAACTATTTATTTATGCACTTGAGATTCCTCTATAGCAGAAAATAAGTTTCAGTTTAAAATAGGTCTGATATCACTAGGTTTAACTCTTTGAACCCTGGTCATGCATATATGTGTCATTTGCAAACAGTGAGGAGTACACATGCCCTATGTAAACAGTGTAGGCCCTGGTCAAAGGGCTCCTTAATGAGCCCTTCTGATCAGGGTATACACTGTTTGTCATTTTGACATATTTTTTACAATTCAACCCTTAAAAGTCAAAAATGGGCTAGACTAAATTCAAAACTAGAATTGTTGATATGGGGTTTCAGGGAGGAAAGGATTAAACCAAGAATATCAAGTAATTGAACCTCAACCTCTTCTTAAGTAACAAGGATATAAAAACATACACTACCAACACCTAACAAGTAAACGAGTTATCAACAGTTCAACATGTAGCAAGACCTGTAGTTCAGAATTATTCACAGAAGGAAAATTAGATTATTTAACCCATTACCCCATAGCCTGTTTCAAGTTTTGAAAACAGGTGCCCACTTAAAGCAGGCTAAACATAAAGCAGAATGTGCCTTAAGGTGCATTCTGCTTTTCTTTCAACCTGCTTTAAGTGGTCACCTGTCGCCAAACTTCAAAACTTGAAAAAGGCTATTCAGTAAAAGGTTAAAACCCTTATGGTATGATAAGAGACATTTATAATTAACAATCTATATACCTCTCTCTCACTAATAGCCTGTATCATGTCTGCCCATTTAGCATTGATGGCGTCTACCGGGCGATGCAGGGACTCAGCTGCTATAGGGGACATGTCCTTAAGGGCCGCTAGCTCCTGATTTAGCTGTTGAATCTCTGTGACGTGAGGGTGAACACTTGACTTGAAAAACTACAACGAAAAAGCAAAATAAATAAAAAAAAAACCTCTAAGGTGAAAGCAAGCAAAGATGTGACAGACTTCTTATGTGAAATGTAATTTTTTATAAACAATAATTTACAAACAAGATGTGTACAAACAGCTAACATTTATACAGCTAAGACATGCTTTTGAAACATTCAAAGTTAGCACAATTTATATGGCACATTCTTTGCATGACCTTTGACACAGTGTATCCTAGCAACCCAAGGTCACTCAATAACTCACCTGAAGTTCTTCAACCTATTACATTTATACAGCCCAAGACATGCTTTGGAAACATTCAAAGTTAGCACAAGGGCACATGCTTTGCATGACCTTTGACACAGTGTATCCTAGTAACCCAAGGTCACTCAGTAACTCACCTTGAGTTCCTCAACCTGTGACTGTAGCACCTCAAGGTCAGTGGACAACGGCTTCATGTTGGCAAGTTTGTGCTCATTTACTGGCAACCATTCCTCAATGCACTGTTATAGAATATGAACATAGGAATCATTACAATTATCAAACATGAACTTAACCCATTACCCCATAAATATGCTTTTTTATGCATCTTATTTATTCATTGATACAATTATGAAAACTTATCATAAAATTATTTCTTTTTGCTAGTAGATGGTAGCTTAAAGTAGGTTGAAATTAAAGCAGGCTGAAATTAAAGCAGAATGTGCCTTAAGGCACATTCTGCTTTACTTTCAACCTGCTTTAAGTAGTTGTTTTCAAAACTAGAAGCAGGCTATGGGGTAATGGGTTAACTCTTTGCACGCTTGGTATTTTTTTTGTGTCTGTAACAATAACTGTTGTCATCTGCAACTGTTCTCAATAGAATTTTCTAAATTTCATTTCAAAACAGGGTCAGGTATACAGATAAGACGCTGTGTTACACATAGTCTCACAACCATTCCTCAATGCACTGTTAGAGAAATATGACATAGGAAACATTATTATTATCAAATATAACCCTAAACCATTTTCTGTAAAGAAACATATTTTTTACGCATTCAACCCTGATACTTTTAACTAATAATTCTTTTGTGCAATAAAGGATTGTTTGTAATGTTTTATTTCGAACTGACAAACATTGTAGACTCAGATCAGAGGGCTCCCCAGTTTTAACTCAAATATATAATTTCTACATCACACACAAAAGGACTTTACCTCTTGCAGTTGTTGGAATTTCTCTGCATGAACAAGGGCATTCCTCAAGTCTTCTTCTCTATCTCTAGCGATGTCATGAGCATCATCAGCCAGGTTGTGTATATCTTCCAGTTGTTTTCTTATCTCTATCAACCCAGGGTCACCCACAAGCTGGCCCAGTTGTTCCCCCTTCTGCCTACACTCATCAAGAGTGAGTCTGGCTTTACCTAGCTCTTTACGGAGTTCCTGTAATAGTTAAGAAAAGGTTACTCAGCCAGCCATAAAATTTATTAACTTGTTTGAAACTGCTGATGGGCTACAATTCAAGTTTCACAGATGCAACAGTGCTACATTTCTTGACGTACACATTTTCAAAGCCATATGACATAACATTAAGACTTAAGACACACAGCAGCATGTGTGTTTTAGGGCTGCCATTTCTCTGGATTTTTCCTAAATCTTCGTTGGGTTTTTTCTAGAACATAGTAGCTTAAAGCAGGCTGTAAGTAAAGCAGAATGCGCTATAAGGCACATTCTGGTATTTCTTCCAGCCTGCTTTAAGTAGTCACATGTCAACAAAACTAGAAACAGGCTATGGGGTAAAGGTACGATTCGTAAATTCGCAATTGAAAAATGCAAATTTGGAAATCTTAGGATTTTTCGTGTCAACTTATGGCAGCCCTGGTGTTTTATTGAGAATTTAAACACAGATACATTCCTTCTTTGTTTATATAGGGGTGTGCGCGAGGTGTGTTAGAATTTGCCATACCTTGAGTTCTTTCTGCTGTTCTTTCACTGTTTGAGGATCTATACCAGGAGGTTCCTGGGAGACCATGTTGTCTTTTAGGTCTCTTAAATTAGACATGACCTCTCCACAGAGGTCGTAAAACTTTTCAGAAACCTCGAGGGCTTCCTGTAAAGCACCTTCACGACAATGAGCACCTTCTTGGATCTGACTGGATAGGCCATTGAGCTCCGAAATCTTCTGCTTAATATCATCAGCTGGAAATATATAACAGAATATGATTACAAATAAATTTGCTGCAAGGATTGATAATACAGATAAATTTACTGCAAGGATTGATAATACAAATAAATTTACTGCAAGGATTGATAATGCATATAAATTTACTGCAAGGATTGATAATACAAATAAATTTGCTGCAAGGAGGATTGATAATACAAATAAATTTACTGCAAGGATTGATAATGCAAATAAATTTACTGCAAGGATTGATAATACAAATAAATTTGCTGCAAGGTTGATAATGCAAATAAATTTACTGCAAGGATTGATAATGCAAATAAATTTGCTGCAAGGATTGATAATACAAATAAATTTACTGCAAGGATGAATTATAGAAATAAATTTACAGAAAGATACAAATAAATTTACTGCAAGGATTGATAATACAAATAAATTTACTGCAATGATTGATAATACAAATAAATTTGCCACAAGGATTGATAATACAAATTAATTTACTGCAAGGTTTGATAATACAACTAAATATGCTGCAAGGAAGGAGATAATAACTGAACAACACAAAACTGAAAACAAAATTAAAGTAATGAAGAACGCAATGACAATTTGAATCCATTTCTTAATAAATTATCTACCCTGAGACTTAAGGGTGTATCAATGTCATGAGCCATTTTTTCAAAGTATTAAACTTTTTTTCTATCATTGTTTTTTTGGAAGAGCTATTTATGATGAATGAAAAAATGAAAAAAAATATATATGGTGGTGTCCTTTTTTTTGAGCTACAGCGATTTGAAAAAGGTATGTCAAATTTGGATTTTTTTTCTTCAAATTTTACCCATTCAGAGTACAAGCTTCAGTAAAATCTATTTCAAAACAAAACAAAAATGTTAATTTGGGTTTTCTTTATTTATTTCATGTCTTTGGTGGTATGTTCACATATATAAACCAAATTTAGACAAAGCAGGCACCAGGTTTGAACAATATGGATCCTTGAATATCAAAAATATACTTTATATAGGGCATGATTTTATTAGATTTTTTATTTTATGAAAAAAAGTAAAAAAGTTTGAAAATGAAATAGTTCTAGTATTAAACTTTTTCTTATATTCTACCAGATGAAAGCCCATACTAAGGCAGTTCAAAATATGAAAAGAAATTGAAAGGTCAGTGTTGAAAATTTTGAGTTATTTAAGTAAAAAGAGTTATCGCCCCTTACAAAATTTACAAAAAAGTACCATACCGATGATATTTAGAGCTTTATAAATTTCACATTTGGTGCCTTTTTTTTCTTAAATTAGTTTTTGTATGAAGAAATACTACCATAGATAGGAAATAAATAACACAAAACCAAATTATCATATTTGTTTTCATTTAAAATGAATTTTATTGAAGCGAGCTGTTTGAAAAGGACAAAATAAGAGGAAGTGGGTGGGGTAAATTTTACATGGCCGTAGAGCCAACTGTTGTTCACCAAACTGTACACTTTTTCTATTTTTTCATTCTTCTTAAATAGCTCTTCAATACAAAACCATCATAGAGTGTTTTCATATACTTTGAAAAGTTCCCAAATTCATGACATTGATACACCCTTAAATGGCAATTAACCATTTTACACATAGAAGCGCCTTTTGGTGCATTTAATTTATCCCTCCACCAAAGAAAATGGTTCCAATTTAAACAGTCATGAACATTTACAATAAAAATATTTCCTATGTTCTAGTAGATGGTAGCTAAAAACAGATTGAAAGTAAACCAGAATGTGCCTTAAGTCACATTCTGCTTTACTTTCAGCCTGCTTTAAGTGGTCACATGTCTTCAAAACTAGAAACAGACTATGGGGTAAAAGGTTAATTAAAACATATCCATATTTAGAGTTATTTTTTAACAATACATTTCAGACTGGCAAACAGTGCAGACCCTATGATCAGAGGGCTCCTATAATAGCCTTCTGATCAGGTTCTTCACTGTTTGCATAGGACACAGTCATGTGCTCTTCACAGGTTTGGTGCCATCTGACCAGTTTATGTGTTGTGGTGCTGTAAAACACAACTCAATCAATCTTCACAGGTACACTGTTTGTTAATGACTAATATACTTGTCACTAGGCTGAGATTTGTTGAAACATTCTTTGAGAAAAGTTTCTTTATGGAAGATACTTTTAAACAATCTGAATATGAAATTACTCTAAAATGGAAAAATTGGTACTGTTTTAGATATATAGAAATCTGTCTTGAGTGGATGTTTCAGACAAGCTGATCTCAAACGGGTCTAGAATTGAAATGTTATTAAGCGAGCCTTAGCGAACTTAATAACTTTTCTACTCTAGATGAGTTTGAGATCAACTTGTCTTAAACACAGATGAGTGACAGATTCATTTTCTCACATAACCAAGGATTTAAAGTTATCCTTTAAAGCAATAGGTTTTTTTATGGAATCCCATTGACGTAATAACACCTTTATAAACAATGACGTTATATTCTGACGTCATCAAAGTGATCTCACACATGTTGGAGAGAAGGATATTCGAGACCGCTGTTTGCTATAGAAAACAGGGGTAGTTATGTGAGAAAACTGCTGTATTACCTTCAATCTCATCCTCGTTCCCGGTAGCCAGGACCCTCTTGGCACTCTCTATAGCCCTCAGTATGTGGGGACGATTACGCTCCAGCTCCTCTTGAATAACCTGAAATACAGACATGGATATGACAAAACAATTACAGTAAAACACTCTTTATAGCCCTCAATATGTGGGGATGATTACGCTCAAGCTCCTCTTGAATCACCTGAAATACCAACGAGGATCTGGATACAAGTTGTTTGCAAATGTCAGACAAGTCATGCGGAGTTCTCTAAGGATATTATTTTCCCTCCCTATAACAACTCCCTCCAAACAACACACACAATCTTTGTATCCCATTTGGTGTTTTTTTGTGGAGAGGGAGCACTATATTAATTTTAAGCATTGCTAATAATACTTACAAAAGCAACCTTATTCTTTGAATAGGTGAGATATGAAAATAATAAGGTACTTTCTGCATTATTTTTATCTTTCAAAGCAGCCAACTGCATATTGACCCATTACTCCATAGCCAGTTTCTAAAACATAAGATAGGTGATCACTTAAAGCAGGTTGAAAGTAAAGCAGAATGTGCCTTAAGGCACATTCTGCTCTACTTCAACCTGCTTTAAGCCAAAATCCTCTAGGATATAGAAAATATGTCTTATGGTTCATATTCATGACTGTATAAATTGGAACTTACTTTCTTTGGTGGAGTTATAAATTAATGGCATAAAAAGTCTTATTTATGGGGTAATAGGTTAAGATCCTCCTTTGTTTCTATACATTTGTTGTTCCCTGAAGTGAGGGGGTATTGTTTACCACATTACCTTAGTTTCTTCAAGGTCATCCTTGAGTCTCTCCGGACTGGCTGGGATGGGATCTGCATTGACAATCATTCTACTAAGGCCTGACAAGTCCTCTAGCAGATTGTCCAAACCATCAGACACCTAAAATTGATAAATAGTGTGATAAATACATAGCATACAAGTGAGAAAATATTGGATCTGTTCAGTTTACACCCTCTTTAAGAGGGAGTAAACTGAACAGATCCAATATCTTCTTACACATTTTAGCACTAAATCCTATGATGTGACTAGTCATTAGAAAGGATCTTAATGAGTAGTGACACCAAAGGGTTTAATGCAGAAATAAAGATTTTATTTTTTGAAATACTCCTCTTATCTGGAGCCCTGCATACTATACATGAAATTGATCGACATAAATATCTAAGATAGTTTGATAAACATGTTGGATATTGATAAACATAAATATAGCAAAGAATGGGGTAAAGGGTTAATAAACATAGAAATAGTATTGATTAATTGAATGGCTACTGTATTGTAATTTTATGTACATAAATGAAAGAGAACCAAAATCACACAAAAGGATTTAATGCATAAATAAAGATTTTAGTTCTTGAAATACTCTCCTTATCTGGAGCTCTGACTATGGTTGCATTGCTTGTAAGGAAATTATTAAGTATAAATAGAACTTGAATTGATAACCAGGGCTCCAGATAATTGGAGTATTTGATAAACTAAAATCTTTATTTCTGCATTAAACCCTATGGTATCACTACTCATTAGAATCGTCTCGAAGAGACGATTCCGTCTCGAAGAGACGATTCTAATGAGTAGTAACACCATAGGATATGGTAACGACATAAGTCAGAAAATGTTGAATTTGTTCTATTAACTCCCGCTTATCTGGAGCCTTGATAATGTATACACATTTAGATTATTATATCTATTACCTCTTGTGTCATGTTATGCCTGACATCAGCCATTTCCCTCAGCTTAGATCGTGACTGGTTCTTCAGTTTATCGAAGCGTTCATTGACGTTGACGAGTTTTGTCTGTATTTCTCCGGCGTCGCTATCTCCGCACATCTCCATCAGCTCGAGACCCGTGGCGTTGAGATCATCAATGAAAGGCTTACGGTCTTCAATAATCTGCTGGGTAGTCTGGAAAAAAATAAGCAAAGAACTAGGAACGGGTACTGCGAGAAATTTTGAATTGCAATATATTGTGATACTCCATCACTCTATTGCAATATGTATTGCAACATATTGCATGTTATTAAAGTGAACTAAAACGGTGCATCTGGGGTTAATTTGTTCAGACTCGGACAAAGTTCTAACCAATTTTGTTTTAAGAAGACCAACACACGTCAGTATTTGATACACATTTATTGGAAGCTATGTTTTCCTTCGGATATGTAAACTTTTTTTTATATTTTATATAGATATCAAATCTGTTATGCAATCAACTTAAATCATGCTTGTGCTAAAAACAACAAGGAGGAATTCCCATTCTCTGCAAGCGACTTATTTAGTTTGAACAAAACAAAATTATGAATATTGGGGAAAAAAAATTATGATCTTCAAAATTGTTTTGTATTGTTTTTTAGAACAGATTGCAATATATTGGAAAACCGGTTTTATTGCACATCCCTACACAGAACCATTGGCCTACAGAAAGTAAGGTGATGTCTGAGGGTTTTCAAAATTCAGAAATCTGTACTTCATTTCATATTCTGTTTCAGAACATTTACCTTCAAGTTTTCATACTGTTTCTTGACCTGCTCCAGAGAGTCCCCTGGTGAACCTTGTGATTTAAGCTCCGCCTCCATCTCATCCAGCCAACCCTGGACCTCGGCCTGACTCTCACTGAAGGAGGTGGCTAGTGGAAGGGCCGCCTCCAATTGCTGTAGCCTATCAGCACTCAGCTGGCACACTATGTCAGCCTGGGAGGAAAAAACAAAAAAGTATAATACAAAATAGAATACAAAAATACAAAATACTAAAAACAAAAACAAATATGCAAAACTAAAAACAGACCACAGAGTAAAGGTTTACATAATATAAAAACAAGATCAGTTAATTTTTTGTTGTTTTTTTGTTTGTTTGTTTGTTTTTTGGTGGGGGGCGTTTTTGGTGTTTTTTTATCATTCAAGAATATTACAATATATTACAATCACATATGTATATACACTCATATTCAAATCAATTACATATATAATTTTTTGCTGAAACTTTGAACGCTGATCAATGTTTGTGTTTGATATATTCAAGCAAGTGGTCTACCGATATCTAAAGCGTTCGTGGATATGCGCAGAACTTTCATACATACTGCATTCAAAGAATAAATAGTAATAAATTCAATCTAACAAAAGGTAAATAACAAGACCATTTGTAATAATTGCATCAGTCAATCAGTAAATATCAACATTTCTTACCTGTGCCTTGATGCTCTCAAGTCGACTTTTGATTTCGTCTGTCTGGGCATTAGTTGTCTCCCGTAGCATTTTGTTACACTTGTTGATAATCTCTTTCACGGCATTACGCTTGTCATTCAGGTCTACATTGAAAGACTGGAGAAAACACAAAAACAACATTAAAAGTATTCAAGTTATTTAACCCATTACCCCATAGCCTATTTTTACTTTTGAAAATAGAAATATATAATTTAAATGTAAAGTTTTGAATAAAGAAAATATCTCTTATGATACATATTCATGACTGTAAAAAGGGGAACTTTTTTCTTTAGTGGAGGAATATATTAAAGGCATAAACAGAAGAACTCTTCAACTGTAGAGAAAAATTTCATTATATACAGTCATGAACATGCTCCATCAGAAATATTTCCTATATCCTAACAAATAGTATCTCAAAGCAGGCTGAAAGTAAAGCAGAATGTGCCTTCAGTCTGCTTTAAGGTCACATGTCTTGGATACTAGAAACAGGCTATGGGGTTAAGAAATAATGATGATAAGATGTACAGAACACTTACCTTTCAAAAGCAAAATACTGATGAAAGTCCACACATTTAAACTACATGTAACAATCATGCTAATGTTAAGTAACTCTTACCTGTATAGTAATTACTGGAACATCCAATATTTCAAGCCCCTTCTACAGAAAAAACCCTCTTTTACAAACCACTAAATTGTGTGAGATATTATGTGTTCCAGGCAGGTGGCTGCTTAAAGCAAGATGAAAGTAAAACAGAAAGCTCCTTCAGGAGCTTTCTGTTTTACATTCACCTTACTTTAAGCTGTCACCTGTCATTTATACAATCAATTAACCGACATTTAGTGGTCATTATAGAGAGGTTTTACTGTATGTTTCATGCCTCATTCATTATTGACTAACAAGTGCACTTTTATGGCCGAGCATACTGACTCTATATTGATTGACTCAGTATTAGATCCAAACTCATTAACTAATTCAACACCATGGACCCGTTTTAAATATACTCATTACACTTGCTAACAGTGTAGACCTTGACCAATATGAGCCCTCTCATCAGGGTCTGCACTGTTTGCCATTTTAGACCAGTACTTATAAAACTACCCAGAATTCCATGTAGGCTGGTTCATGTTTTGGATTTTTAATTTTTCAATTTTTCAAGCGCGATTATCAAAAGCAGATTGAAAGTAAAGCAGACTGCACATTCTGCTTTACATTCAACCTGTTTTAAGCTACCACCTGCTAGGAAAACTATTCAAGGATTTTGTAAAAATTCGGAGAAATATCAGGTGAGTTGGTAAATAGAAACTTACGACATTTTCTTTCAGTTGCACACCGAGAGTTTCGGGCTCTATGCTGATTGGCTCTGCTGTGTTGATCTCATTCTCTGCCTTGTCTAGGTACTTCAGCATACCGTCAACCTCTGTCAAGGCCTAGAAATAGTGGGAAACTCATCAGTAGTGAGAAGACAGTAAAAACCTCTCTTTTACCACCAATAAATTATACTAATTATTGATGTCTAAGGCAAGTGGCTGCTTAAAGCAAGGTGAAAGTAAAAGGTGTTCTGCATTTTTTTTTCAACTTGCTTTAAACTGCCCCCTGTCTTTCTTACAATCAATCAGACCTTCTTTTTAACCCATTATCCAATAGCCTGTTTCTAGTATTGAAGATGAATGATCACTTAAAGCAGGTTGAAAGTAAAGCAGAATGTGCCTTAAGGCACATTCTGCTTTATTTCCAATCTGCTTAGCTACAATCTGCTAGAATAAAGATAATATTTCTTCAGATACATTTTCATAATTGTATAAAAATGGAACTATTTTATTCAGTTGAGGAATAAATTAAAGGCATAAAAAGGTGTATGTATGGGGTAATGGGTTAACAGTCATAATAGAGAGATTTTAATTACTGTATTATCAAATAAGATATTTTGCCAGCATGAAGAAGCAAAAGAAAGAATAAGCAAAAGCAATGAAAAAGAAATGTAAAATTGAAAACTTCACTTTTGCATGCTGGGTAATTTTTTTATCAGTAAAAGATGTCGTCTTCAAAACAGGATTACAGTGTTAAACAGTTTGAATCCTGATGAGACACTGCATAGTGCTGTGTCTCATCAGAATTCTAACTGTTAGAAAAAGGTTTCTATGGTTCTGATGCTTTACCTTTTACCTGCTTTAAATTGTCAAACCGATCATAAATATTAGACACAGGCGTTTCAGTCCAAGATGTAATTAAAACATTTTGACCAGAAATTGTTTGGTTTTCAAAGTAGAAAATGTCATCATATTACCTCTAATGACACCTGTTGGACCAATAGCTCGGTCAGCTCGTGCCACTTTGATTCTACATCAGCCAGGCCTTCCTTCATAACAAACTGATCACATACTCTGTCATCGTCCATCAGCCTGCGAGACGTGTTCCGAAGGTTCTCCATATCAAATTCCTTCTCTCGCTTCTCACCATACAGCATATCAACCTTGGCCTTCATGGCCTTCTGTGTTGTCCCTGAATTAAATTATTTCATTGAATTATGAAAACTGTGTACAGAAAACCACTCTATTATGGCCACTAAATTGTATTAATCATTAGGTGTTTACAACAGGTAACTGATTAAAGGTTAATTTAAAGCCAGGTGAAAGTAAAACAGAAAGCTCCTTTAGGAGCTTTCTGTTTTACTGTTACCTTGATAATTATATAAGCTGTCACCTGTCTTTTATACAGTCAATTAGCCTTCGTTTAAGTGGCCATAATAGAGAGGTTTTACATTAGCTTACAGGACTCCAAATAAGAGGGAGTAAACTCAACATGAATAAACATTGTTGTTGTTGTTGTTTGTCTCACTCATTTCAGCACCAAAGTCTAACGAGTATTGAGACACCATAGTGTTTAATGCAGATATTTTTTTTTTATATGTTTCGAATCATGCTTAGGAACAGACCGACAGTTGACAGGTGACTGTTAAATGCATGCAGGGTAAAGATAATGAAGAAAACATCCCCAATAATCAACATAAACTGGTCATTTTCAATGGGGATACACAATACCAGTATTTACAATGCATCCTCTCTATAATTACTACTAAATTGATTCCATAAAAGCAAAGTAAATCAGAAAGTCATCTGCCTAAAGCACTGTCTAACTAACGCAATTTAGTGGTTTTACTTATGAAAGATTTGTTAATATTTAATCAATAATGCAGACTGCACGGTGAGTTATCTACCTTTAGGTTTAGTCTTGAGAGATTTTATAGTTTCAGTGACCCATCAACATTGAATTATGAAAACTATAACAGCTTATCAGGGCTCAAAATAAGAGGGAGTGAACCAAACAAATCCAACATTTTCTCACTCATAATTTTAGCACCAAAGTCTATAGTGTTACTACTCATTAGAATCGTCTCTTCGAGACGATTCTAATGAGTAGTGACACCATAGGGTTTAATTCAGAAATAAAGATTTTAGTTTTTGAAATATGCCCCTTATCTGAAGCTGTGTTTTGACTGAGTATATTATAGTTTATTTACAAACAGTGAAGACCCAGGGTCATCACTGTTTGTCATACAGCCCTCCCTCTCTATAATGACATCAAATGGGAGACACAGATTGTGTGTGTGTTATTCAGAGGGAGTTGTAAAAGGGAGGGAAATTTAAAACCTGTTTGGTAAATAATACATACCTTTTGGATTAGTCTTGAGAGATTTTATACCTTCAGTGACCCATCCGTCAACATTACCCACAAGTCCATCAATCTCACCGATACTTGACATAACCTCTTCTAACTCATATCGGCACCAAATCCTGTGGTGCTACTACTCATTAGAAACGTCTCGAAAAGACGATTCTATTGAGTAGTGCCACCATAGGGTTTAATGCAGTGATAAACATTTTTTTTAAATACTCCCATTCTGAAACTGTGGCTTTACCCTTATCAAGTTTTGACCGAGTATAGATAGTTTATTTACAAACAGTGAAGACCCAGATCAAAGGGCTCCTTAAGGAGCCCTTTGATCAGGGTCATCACTGTTTGTCATACAGCACTCTCTCTCTCTACAACAACATCATATGGGAGACACAGATTGTGTGTGTGTTGTTCAGAGGGAGTTGTTATAGGGAGGGACATTTAAAACCTGGTTGGTTAATATATAAATACATACCTTTTGGTTTAGTCTTGAGAGATATTATAGCTTCAGTGACCCATCCATCAACATTACCCACAAGTCCATCAATCTCACCGATACTTGACATAACCTCTTCTAGCTCATAAGTCCTGATCTCAGCCTTGTGCTCCAACTCATTCAGAAGCTCACTTAGATCAGATAAAGCTTCTGATGCATCCTGACCAGGAATCTCATCAGCCTCACTTGAAAGCTTGTCAACCAATGCTTTACTGGTCTCAATCTCCGCATTCATCACTCTCTGATCCTGCAGTTGCTGACTCAGCTTGTCTTTATCCAGACTAATATGAGGTCTTTCATCCAGTAGATTTTCAGCGTCCGCTGCCCAGCTTTTCACTCTCTCCAGCCTATTGTAAACACTCTGTTGCTGGGACACAGCAGTTTCCAGTTGTTCTGACTTATTGCCAATTTCTTCAGCCAGCCCAGCATGTGTTTGTTTCACACCAGCAACTTTCTTTTTCAACTCCTCAGCTTGAGTTCTCATATTCATATCTTCTAACCCCGCCATCAGTTTATCAGCCGCATTTGAGAATTCTTTCAGTTTCCTGTCCTGGCCAATTAAATCTCCTTTCAGATCCTTTAACTGTCCTTGAGTGTTTTTATCGTCTTCTGCATTCTTACCAAATGATTCATCATCTATATCTGCTAATGCTGCTTGTATTTGAGGATAAACGTTGCCAAGCTTGTCGTTCAAGTCATCAACTGTTTTCTTGTGTTTGACGAGACCGGACAGCTTGTCAAGGTGTTTGGCACACTCGCGGGATATATCTTTGTACTTGGCTTCGAGTGATTCAAGTTCATCGTCGATGACTTGGTTGTCTCCTTCTTCCTGTATGGGCGGCATGAACTGGAGGCGTTTTCGAAAGTTGTCTGCTTCTTTTTCGAACTCCTGTATAAATATATCAAATATACAGTTGAACTTGGATCATTTCAGTTTGCTTAACCCATGACCCCATAAATACACCTTGTTAGGCCTTTAATTTAATTATTCATGGAAGAAAACAGATCAAATTTTCTATATTCTAGTAGATGTTAGCTTAAAGCAGGCTGAAAGCAAAGCAGAATGCACCTTATGGTGCATTCTGCTTTACTTTCAGCTTGCTTTTAAGCTACCATCTATTTGGATACAGAAAATATTTCTTATAATGCATATTCATGACTAGGCTATTTCTTCAGTGGAGGAATAAATTAAATGTGCTAAAAGGTGATAAATCTATGGAGGAAAGGGTTCACTTTTCACTCAATTCTATGCAAGCAAGAGTTCAAGGTCATTCAGAAACAAGAGGGTTGGAATATTGACAAATGTGTCAGGACTGTCAAACAGGTTATTAGAACTCAGAAATATTTCATGAGGTTTATAAACATTGTCATAAAGACCTATGTTCTAACAATGAAAGATTAGATCTACACAAAATATACTTTAACCCATCACCCAATAAAATGGCCTTTTTATGCCTTTAACCCATGACCCCATGAATACACACTTAAGCTATTCCTCCAATGAAGAAAATAGTGCCAATTTGTACATGCAGTCATGAAAATGTACTGTACGATATAATTTCTATATCATGGTTGACCATGTTCTAAATAAGGTAAACCCTGTTTTTATAACATGGCTGACCTCAAAATGACCATATATAATACATGGTTAACCATGTTTCATACAGACACTATTAATGCAATTCAATATTAAATATTTACAATCGCCCCATTCAATTCCATTGACAAAAGTGTGTTCATTTCAAATAAACACCGATTTTCGAGAGGGCGGGGCTTGTGGAAAAGTTTCGAAGGGGAGGCGGGGCATATGCAGTTTTCATTCGCGAATTAATCTATGGAACTTGGGGCAGCAAACATTTGGCGGATTTTTTCAAAATTTGTTCTTAACCGATCTATGCCTTCCTACTAGTGGAAACCATGATTCCCGACTAATATTTTTCTTCATAAATGAGATAAATTGCAAGACAATTGACATAAGAATCTACCTTATAAACAGCGGCCTATATCTGCGTTTCTTTATGACAATAACACCACGATATATTTATCCTACTTTAAAATTACGTCACTTCTAACGACGTCATAAATCAGCATTTTTCGCGCCAAACTGTCAAGTTGTTGACAGTGGAACTTATTTTTTCTGCTTTCGAATGTACACAGATTCAGTAAATCGGTCATGGCTGTTCCTTATAGGGTACACATTATTCGTGTTATCGACCTCTAATATGGATTAAACATACATGCGTACTGACAAAATGTTTACTTAATGTTAGAAATTACAGCAAATATATTGTAAATATAAGAAATGAATTGATTTTTTTCGGTGTTCAAGCCAAATGAACGACAGAAAACTATCGGCAAATTTACCATGAATCGCTAACGCGATTCATGGTATTTGCAGATAATTTTCTGTCGTTCATTTGGCTTGAACACCGAAAAAAATCAATTCATTTCTTAATTAACAAATGTGGTTTTACTGTTTATGATGGACCTTGTTTCATGGTTTCAAAAACATGGTCATTTTCACACAGTCAGACCATAGTCAAATTATGGTCAATCAAAGTCATAATTAATAGACCAGAGTCAAAGTATGAACAAACTACAAAGACAACCATGTTTAAACATGGTCCAACGTGATTCAAGGTTCACATTTCACAGGTGCAAATGATGACATAGAGCCTGGTAAATATTTGTTGATATAAACCTAATCTAAATTCTTCAGTGGAAGAAAATTATCTTTATGTCTTTATGACAATGTTTAAAATCATAAAAGCTAGGTCATCTTACTCATGTATACTTTAAATCAATCAACACCATGGACCTGTTTAACATAAACTAATTACGTTTGCAAACAGTGTAGACCCAGATCAGAGGGCTCCTATAGGAGCCCTCTGATCAGGGTCTACACTGTTTGCTAATTAAAAACAGTATTTATTAAACTACCCAGAATTCCAAGTAAACTGGTTCATGTTTTGGTAACTAAACGATCCACAATGGAATCTAATGACAAACAAAAGGTACTTAGTGTTGAAAGTGTGGAGCTTCCTTCAAATTCCAATAATGAATTGTTCAAATTCTGAATTAAAATGCTAACCAACAAAAGATAACCCTTTACCTCATAGCCTGTTTCTATTTTTTAAGACAGATAACCACTTAAAGCAGGTTAAAAGTAAAGCAGAATGGGCCTTAAGGCGCATTCTGCTTTACATTCAGCCTGTTCTTAGCTACCACATACTATACAATAAGGAAAATATTCAATATGCCACATATTCATTACAGTATATATTAGAACTTTTTTCTTCAGCGGATGAACATAAATGCATGTGCTAAAAGGCGCTTCTATAAGTGAAAAGGGTTAAATACAACAGCAAAGCATGTGGTAAAGCCTACCTCAATGCTGGACAATGATGTAAAGCAAAGTTGAGCCTAGCTAAATGCAGGACAACTGTATAAAGCAGAACACTTGTATAGGTGCTTGCCCCTTTCCCCCATAGAAGCGTCTTTTAACGTATTTAATTTATTCCTTGGCTGAAGAAAATAGTTCCAGTTTATGCCCTCATGAACAATTACCATAACTAATATTTTTATTTAGCTTGTAGATGGTAGTTTAAAGCAGGCTGAAAGTAAAGCAGAATGTGCCTTAAGGCACATTCTGCTTTACTTTCAACCTGCTTTAAGTGATCACATGTATTTAATGTTATAAACAGCTTATTGGGTAAAGGGTTAACACTGTCCTACATTAAATTGTCACCATTTTCTTTCTTCAAAATATAGCTGCTTTGTTTCAAATTTGACTAAAAACAAATGAAAATATTGATTAAAACACTTACCCGGGCTTGGTCCCTGAAGTTGTCGGCCATCTTGACGACCTTTGACATCTCTTCCTCTTTCGCCCGGAGTTCCTCGACGAAGTCCTGGTTATCAGAAAACATACAGTAATGATTGTCAATATCTCTCAAGCCATTCAATGGGCTAAATTTACGCTTGGTTTTACAGTATTTCCAATAAGAGGCCATACCTCTGCGAGTCAATTCTACACCTCACTCAATGTAACTACATTTTGTCCATTGTTCTCGACAAAAACAGAAACTGTTAATGCCATAAAGCTGTAAATTAAAACAGTGTTAATCCATTAACCCATACTGACTCATATTGACTCATTGCACAATATTCTCATACTGACTGATTTTGACACACTTTAATCCACTGGCTTGTATTGAGATAAGCATTGATAATTGTTTATCGCTTATGAGTTAATGGGTTAAAGGCCACTCTGCTTAGTGTCAGTGTCTCATTTTCAACTTTAACTTGTCTTTTAATTAAGTCCTCTCTGGAACTGCACGACAGTAGAACCTGTATGAGCCCAATCCATTTACACTATTTAATTGACTGATCTGCTTTTATGTATGTATATGGTTAAGAATGCAAACAGTGCTCTAGATAAGGGTAGTATCTCGAAAACTAAAATCTTTTTTTCTGCATTAAACCCTATGGTGTTACTACTCATTAGAATTGTCTCGAAGAGACAATTCTAATGAGTAGTTACACCATAGGATTTGGTACTGAAATGAGTGAGATAATGCTGAATTTGTTAAAATTTACTCCCTCTTATCTGAAGCCCTGCACAAATGTATGTTCTTTTGAATGTTTCCTAACACAGGATTGTCTATATTTATAATTTTGTATGGATTGATTTGAAATGATTGCAGACCCTGACTTGAAAACTGTTCAGTTCAATTTGCATATCCTTCTATTAAGTCTCAAAGTATCTGTTTAACCACTCATTAAAATTGTATTATTCTGTCAGCGTTATATTTATATGTTTCTAGCAATCATCAATCAAACAACGATATTGATCAGTATAGGTTATGAAGCTTCAACTATAGCATTTTACTATATACATGTACATCAGCTTGACATGCTTCCTTGACAATGTGTATAGAAAACTGGAATTGTACAAAAATACCGTAATAGGTTCATTAGTTCAGTTGGAAGAGAATCAAATAATAAAGCAGGAAGTCACAGATTTCATCCCAGACTGGATCAATCAAAGACTTTATAAATGATACCAGTAGTTCCCTTGCCTGGGGTTGACTTGATCTACTCCCCCATGAATACGCCTTTTTACATCTTAAATTTATTCTTCCTCTAGAAAATAGTTCCAATTTGTACAGCCATCAAAAACCATTACCCCATATCTAGTTTCTAGTTTTGAAAATAGGTGACCACTTAAAGCAGGTTGAAAGTAAAGCAGAATGCACCTTATTTAAGGTGCATTCTGCTTTACTTTCAGCCTGCTTTAAGCTACAATCTTCTGGAATATAGAAAATAGTTCTTATCACACATATTGATAACTGTATAAATTGGAGCTATTTTCCTCAGTAGAGATATAAATTAATGGCATAAAAGGCGTATTTATGGGGTAATGGGTTAAAACAGGTTGAAAGTAAAGCAGAATGCCCCTAATCTAAAATATCTTCTTTTGAAAGACCGATTAGACCAGGTTTTACTGTATAACTGAGATAATCTAAACTACATGCACTTTCACTTATTTGAACATGGACTTACACTGGTACCGAGTTCTCCAAGTTTTATCAATATCTTATCTGATCAATATCAACTTAAAACAAGATAAGACTACAATGTATATCACAGTGTAGTTTAAATAACTGATATCCATCTTAGATCACCGATCCGATATATCCTAGATTTATCATCCAATGATTAATCCAATGTAAAATGCTATCATAAACATTGGATTCCCTCCCACATTTATTTGCAGTTAACCAGTAAATATTTCCTTCACTTTTCTCTAGAACTATCTGATCACCGATCATTTGCCACGTTTTGAACATCCAACCATTTTAATCCTTTGTAAAAAGTTATCGTAAACATAATGGATTCCCACATCTATTTGCAGTTAACCTGTAATTATTTGCTATATTTTCCCGTTTTACTTGGTCACCAACTCAAATCCCAGTAAAACAAATTTAATATTGCCTGCATTTTCTCTAGAACTATATTCGATCACTGATTCATATTCCATGTTTAGAACATCCAACGATTTTAATTCATTGTAAAATGTTAGCGTAAACATTGGATTCCCACATTTATTCACAGTTAACTAGTAATTATTTCCTATATTTTCCCCTTTTACTTGATCACTGCAGATACAAATCCAAGTTTGAACATCCAACGATTTTTAATCCATTGTAAAATGTTATCGTAAATATTTCACACCAGCGCTGACAATATTTATTGAACATATTTTGTTAGGGACCATATAGTACTACATATACAGTCGAACTTCAATACCTCAAATCCCCTTAACCTGTTTCCCTATAAATACACCTTTTCACCCCTTTAAATTAATCCTCCACTGGAGAAAATAGATCCAATTTATACAGGTATAAACCATAAGAAAAAGTTTCAATGTCAAAGCAAATGGTGACTTAAAGCAGGCTGAAAGTAAAGCAGAATGTGCCTGAAGGCACATTCTGCTTTACTTTCAACCTGGTTTAAAGTGATCACTTATCTTCAAAACTGGAAACAGGCTATGGGGTAATGGGTTAAGCCATGTTTAAACCTTGAAATAAGAGTATGTTTGACATATGAGAGATATAGAGTTAACCAATTTATGCTGAAGATATATACAGGTAATAACTGTGAGTTAGAATTATTGAGGTTGGACCGTACATGTCGCAAGACAATCCATACTAGACTGGTATACATGAATGGCTCACTATCAAAATCGATCACACTGTCATTTATAAACTATTAGGTTTAACCCTTTACCTGTCAATCACAAATTAACTAGCATTTCAAAACAGAGTGGATTCAGATCAAATGCAGAATTATTTGTCTTAAGTTCAAAATCTAAACTGTTTGACACTTAGTCGTGAGCCTTCTTCAACTTCAAAAAGCATAAATCTTAATTTGATAAGTTTTGCAAATAGCCATTTCAAAGCAGGTGACATGACAGAAGGAGAAACTTGTATTCATTAAATAATCAATTCAATCAATTAAAACGATGTGTTTATGTACATGTATATCTTTACAGACAGGTGCTTCCTTAATTGCAACACTAAGCTAAAGGAGGTCTCTGTATTATTTATTTTCTGAAATTAAACAACCGCCTTTCTTAAAGATTTATTATCTATCCCACTTTTCACTGTTGTGTTTGGAAAGTTTTACAGTACCAATAGTTTGTATATCACATCAGATCTTAGAATACACCTATCATGTATTGTATCAAGCTTAGGATAATCAAACAACTATAAATTTAGGTTCTCTGATATTTTATAACACAGACTATACTATCCTTCACTCAGTTACACCTTCATACGAGAGTGAAAAACGTTGATGATGTTCAGTTTCTTTTTTAGACTACTTAACCAACTACCCCATAGCCTTAAGGTGTATTCTGCTTTACTGTCACCTTGCTTTAAGCTTTAATCTGCTAGAATATAGAGTATCAAATAATTTCTGTTGGTGGATATTCAAGACTGTATAAATTGGAACTATTTTCTTCATTGAATGAATAAATTAAAGGCGTAAAAAGGCATATTTATGGGACAATGGGTTAAGAACCATAGGAAGATTCTCCTGCATCCTACATATGGATCAGGATTCAAACCGTTTGCCAGTCAGTTAATAATAGATGTGAAAATGTAGTCATCTTAGGATTAACCCATTACCCCATTAACACCTTTTATTTATTTCTCCACTGAGGGAAATAGTTCCAATTTATACGGTTATCACTATGTATGGTAAGAACTATTTTCTATATTCCATAGTAGATGGTAGCTTAAAGTGGGCAGAAAGTAAAGCAGAATGCGCCTTGAGGCGCATTCTGCTTTACTTTCAACCTGCTTTAAGTGGTCACCTATTTTCAAAACTAGAATCAAGCTATGGGGTAATGGGTTAATCATTATCCTAGTTCTATGGATAGAACTAGAACATTTTCTATTGCAGATCATGCAGACAGGGTTAAAGGGTGAGTTAATTAGTTAATGCCCTATGATAAATAAATTGCACTGTGAAATGTGAAATCCCCCTCTGGAGACACTAGTATTGGCACAATGGAAACACAGACCAGGGTCTGATGGTAGACCACAGACAGAATATCTTTCAAAATACAGTTAAACCTCTCTACTACGGACACTAATTTATTTTTTAATTATTAGGTGTTTAAGGCAGTTGACTGCTTAAAGCAAGGTGGCAGTGAAACAGAAAGCTCCTTAAGGGGCATTCTGTTTTACTGTCACCTTGCTTTAAGCTGAAGATACTGGTGAGCACTTAAAGCAGGTCGAAAGTAAAGCAGAATGCACCTTAAGGCGCATTCTGCTTTACTTTCAGCCTGTTTTAAGTAACCATCTGCTAGGAAAGAGAAAATATTTCTTATAGTTCATGTTCATGACAGCATAAATTGGAACTATTTTCTTCAGTGGATGCATAAATTGGAACTATTTTCTTCAGTGGATGAATAAATTGAATGCACTAAAATGTGCTTCTTTAAGGAAAAGGGTTAAACAACCTCAGGCTTCACTGGGATCATTCATAGTCACTCTAACCTACTTTTCTTTATTGGGATCCCTCTTATCTGGGTCTACTATGTTCGCAGATGATGAAATATTATACTCAATTCCCGCACAGTCTGGGGTTAAAGGGTTGATCTAACCTACTGTGATCATTCTGTCTTAGTCATTCTATAACCTACTTTTCTTTTTCAGGGGCCCTATAAATTGGATCTACAATGTTTGCAAATTATAAACATACCCGATTCCCGCGGGTTAAAGGCTTGATCTAACCTACTGCGATCATTCTGTCTTTGTCATTCTAACCTAACTACTCTCCTTCAAGTTGTATACAAAAAAAAATATTGATTATTGGAGCTTAACATACCTTTTGATCATAAAAAAAAGATTTACATAATGTAAGCAAACAAACTAATGGCCATCTCAGTGGTGTTATAACCCTATACCCTGCTGTCAGGGGAGATAAGCTAATTACTAGGAAAAAATTATAAGCATACATGATTGTGCCCCTTTGAAGCATAGCATGAGTTGCACAATTAACCCATTACCCAATATCTTGTTTAAATTTTTAAAGATAGTTTTAACGCAGGTTGAAAATAAAGCAGAATGTGCCATATATAACGGTTTACCTCTTAGCTTAACCCTTAGCCCGCCAAATAAATTGTCGTCTGCTATATTTCTCGTCTGCTTCAAGTTTCAAAGTGCTTAAATGTTGCTCAAAATTGCTGAAAATGTTATCCGAGTGTCAACCAGCTTGGATCCGAATGAGGCGCCGAGTTATTCGGCGTCTCATCCGGATCCAAGTTGTTTGCATATGGAGCTATAGTCGTGAGTGGCAGGCTAAGGGTTAATTGTTTCTAGTTTTGAACACAGGTGACCACTTAAAGCAGGTTGAAAGTAAAGCAGAATTTGCCTTAAGGTACATTCTGCTTTACTTTCAACCTGCTTTAAGCTACCACTTGCTAGAATATAGAAAATATTTCTTATCACACATATTCATAACTGTATAAATTTGAGAAATTGAGATATTAATGGGGAAACGGGTTAAAGGGACTTATAGAACATTAAATTTTAACTTTTTAACACTGAGATCCTGTATTGAAGACCTTTAAAAAAATAATCTAGATCAAATCCACTTCATACTTGAAGCCTAAATTTAAATTGCCCCATTAAGATTATTAAAGCAAAAGCTCAAATCTGACCAATAAAATGCTTGAGAACAATCTCAGACTCAACTCAAACACTTTATAACCTTGAACCCAGGAGGTTCAAAGGTTATAAAATGTTTGACTTGAGTTTGAGTTTGTTCTCAAGCATTTGATTGGTCACATTTGAGGCTTGGCTCAAATCTGACCAATCAAATGCTTGAGATTGACATAACTCAGCTCAAAAGCTTTGGCCTAGTGAGAACTTTTTAAACTGGACGTCAATGCCATTCTTTTAAAATTTAATTGCCCCAAGGTTAACAAAGCAACAGATCAAATTAGACATATCAAATTTTTATGCTTGAGAACGATCTTAGACTCAACTCAAATGCTTTATAACATTGGACCCCTTGAATAGATCATAATTGGCCTGGAACTCAAATGCTTGAGAACGACTTTAAATTCAACTCATAAGTGGCCTAGAACTCACCTTAAAGTTTTCAAACTGGACGTCGACGCCATTCTTGGACGTCTTGAGGTTGTCGGACTGTTCTATGGTATGATCCAACCAGTGGTCTAGCTCCTGTAGCTTGAAGTAAAAGTCCTCCAGGTCATCACACATATCATCTAGCCGCTTACATCTTTTATCGGCCTCGGACGTAGCCTTGAAAAATATAAAAGAAATCATAAGTGTCTAAGAAAATTATGCTTGTGTGTAACCCTTGATCAGGGATCTTTCCAGATGATGGTTTAAAGCAGGTTGATAGAAAAGCAGAAAGCTTCAACTGGTCAACTGTCTTCAACATTAGATGCAGGCTAGGGGTTAAGGAGTTAATTAAGGAGCATTCTGCTTTAGTTTCAACCTGCTTTAACCCTTTACCTCATAGCCTGTTTCTAGTTTTGAAAATAGGTACCTACTTAAAGCAGGTTGAAAGTAAAGCAGAATGCGCCATAAGGCGCATTCTGCTTTACTTTCAGCCTACTTTAAGCTTCTATCTGTTTGAATAAAGGAACTATTTCTAATGATATATATTCATGACAGTATAAATCGGAACTATTTTCTTCAGCGGAGGAATAAACAGAATGCGCTATAAAGCGCTCCTATGAGGGAAAGGGTTAAAATAGGTAACCTGTAGTCAAAACTAGAAAAGAGGGATAAAAGGTGAAGACCAGTTTGTCACAAGAGAGTTGCTGAAATGAGTCACAAGGGCTTTATTGAAACAGCAGTTTGTTATATATGTCAAAATACAAGGTAGGCCACCTTCGAGCTGCTGTTATATCATTATACCAGGCTATCAACTCCTTTTTCAATATAATCTGCTTTACAACTTATTGGAGGCTTTATTTATTCAAACTTAGTTTCTAAGTCCACTTTTAAAGCACAAAATCAAAGTATCAAACAGATGTGATCATTATATACGGTACCAGGTCCCAGAGTACTCAATGTCTATTGTCTAATCTGGATCCAATCAAGCCGTGAAGCAGGATTATGGGATATTATATAACCATGAAAGTTCATGTATACATTACTCTCACAGTCGAACTTCGATATCTCTAACTCGCTTAATTTGAACTATCCAATTTGTCGACACATGAATTGCACTATGTCATGGTCGGTTAAGTCAAACATACCTGTATTTCAAAGTTAAAACGTGGCTGAGCCACGCTTTAACTTTGAAATACAGGTTTGTTCAGCCTAACCGAGTTCGAGATATGGATGTTCAAATGTATATAATTCCATATTACATGCTTCTGCATCCATAGTTAACCTCGTGTATGATACCTGCTGCGCTATTCACTATTCCTCTTTATGTAAAGACAGCTTGAACATTTTGTGAATCAGAATAAATTCACCATGGATCAAGGGCTTATTGTGTTAACCATTTATGTGCTGAGTAATATCATGTGCTCAAAATAATATCTGCTTTGATTCTGATTTGGACTCTTTTATCTTTTCAATGTGTCATGTGAACTCATTGACTAAAATAAATATAACGCTCTCCAAGGCTCAGGTCATATTATTCTAGTCAACTCATTTATTTAAAATGATAATTAATGAGCACTCGATCATATCATGTAACATCCTCTTTATTAAAAGTATTAATCTGATAATATAATTTATGAAGCATGTACCTTTTTCCAATGTTTTGAAAACCTTCTATTCCTATTCAAGAATGTTGTCACTTTATGTCTATTCTTCACAACCACTTTCACAAACGTCTTTTCTGTTTTGCACGTGAAAACTAACATTTTTACACAAAAAATAATCACTAAATTACAACTTCAATCCTTAATTATTTGCTTTTTTTTCTAACAATTAACATCAAATTAATCCATTTTTATTTCTGTTTTGCACGTGAAAACTGCCATTTTTACAAAAACAAAAATCACTAAGATACAACTTCAATCCTTTGTTTTTCTTATTGTTCTATTGAAAAAGTAAATAAACTCCAATTATTCCATTTTTTATTACTTTTTCAACCAAGCAAACTATCCAGAAATATTAATGTCATCAATAAGTGATTTTGAAATCCGATTGAAAGCCCACAATTTCCTTAACTGAATACCCAACAATGATGAGTTTAGCCTACCCATTTGAATTACAACAAAACATATATTAAGCAATCAAATAAAAAATATGTCTTTTACAAGCTTTGAGGCTGGTACTAGCTTAATGCAGGACAAAAATAATGCAGAAAGCTCCTGTAGGAGCTTTCTGCATTATTTTTATCCTGCATTAAGCAATAACCTGTCTTTAAAGATTACCAAGTTTCTTCATTGAAAAGCAGTTAAACACAGGTTTAACAGTGTATCCTTTCTCATATAAATTTCTTTCAATTCAGCCCACAAAGAACTGCCTTGTTTTCATGCAGAGCTCGTCTAAGATGACTAATGTGTCAGTTTGGAGATTTGATTTCAATTGTTGTCTGATTCACGACAATGGACAATCTGTGATTATCCCCCTTGATGGCCAATACAGGAAGGGGAATCAGTCCACATACCCCAGCATGCGCAACCATATCTAACCCTTTATATATACCCCATATAGCTTGTTTCTAGTATTGGATATGGATGACAGCTTAAAGCAGAAAAAAGGTAAAGCAGAACGCGCTTTAACCAATTACTCCATAAGTATGTCTTATAAATAATTTCAATTTATACAGCTTAAAGCCGAAAAAAGGTAAAGCACTTAGCAGAACGCGCCTTAACCAATTACTCCATAAATATGTTTTATAAATAATTCCAATTTATACATTATGAATATGCAAAATAAGAAATATTTCTATATCCTGGAAGAGGGTAGCTTAAAGTGGTCAACTGTTTTCAAAACTTGGTTGGTTCGTCCATCGCTCAGCGGAGATGACCATGACTTCTTCATCTATGTAGTTTTCAAAACTAGAAACAGCTAGGCTATGGGGTAGCAGGTTAAGGCACATTCTGCTTTACTTTCAGGTCTGCTTTAAGCTAACATCTAATAGAATACAGATTATATTTCTTTTAATACAAATTCATGACCGTATAAATTTGAACTATTTTCTTCGATGGAGGAATGAATTAAATGTGCTAAAAGGCACTTCTATGGAGTAGAGGGTTTAGGCAAGAATGCAAGTACCAAAAACAAGATCCATAATTTTTACAACAACTCAAAAACAAATTTGCATGTTTAAACTTAAATATAGCAAAAACAGTACTGAAATTTTTACTTCTTATAAACATTGTTCATAATTTTATGTTTGCTGTTTGACGCTGTTGGTTTTTTTCAGGCACATGAGCCAAAATGTTGCAAATGTTCATTTTGTGGTGAAAACATTCTGTTTACCCATGACATGGAAAAGATGGAAAATTTACCTATTCCAAAACTCAACCAGTTGATAAGTTGATATAGGACAGTTAATTTCATCAAAACCTAGAACTGGGTAAAACAGTAAGCTAAAGGTTACCATGGTAACTTGATGCCATGCCACACACATAATGCTGCTATTTATACTTTTTTTTAGAAACAAACAAAAAATAACATGACATGTAAAACCTGACATGTTTTCACCTCAAGGTGCATGCAATGTTATTTGGACATATTAGGTGCATTTTACTTTACTTTCAGCCTGCTTTAAGCTATGATCTGCTAGGATATAGAAATATTGATTATGGTACATGTTCATGACATTTATAAATTGGAACTTCTTTCTTCAGTGAAGGAATAAATTGAATGCGCTAAAGGGGGATTCTAGGGGAGGAAGGGTTAAAGGGAATTAAATACAGTGCTCCCTCTCTACAATGACACCCTTTGGGAGACAATGATTGTGTGTGTTGTTTGGTAAGAGTCATTATATATATTAACTCTTTCCTCCCTGAAACTTTAAATGGACAATTCCAGTTTCCATTTTAGTCTAGTCCATTTCTGACTTTTAAGGGTTGTTTTTGTCAATGTTTGACATTATGACAAACAGTGAGGACCCTGATCAGAGGGCTCCTTTCGGAGCCCTCTGATCTGGGTCTTCACTGTTTGCATAGGAAAAGTGTACTATTCGCATGTTCACTTTTTGAAAAGGACGCCTATAGGCGGGACTAGGGTTCAAAGGGTTAAGGGAGGGAAAATTAAGACTTGGCTTACATTACAAACTGCTTGAATCCAGAATCCTGGATTCAAGCTGTTTGTCACTGGTCTTAACCCTTAGCCCGCCAAATAAATTGTCGTCTGATTTAATTCTCGTCTGCTTCAAGTTTCAAAGTGCTTCAAAGTTGCTCAAAATTGCTGAAAATGTTGTCCAAGTGTCAAACAGCTTGGATCCGGATGAGACGCCGAGTTACTCGGCGTCTCATCCGGATCCAAGCTGTTTGCATATGGAGCTATAGTAGTGAGTGGCAGGCTAAGGGTTAAGACTTGGCTTACATTAGAAACTGCTTGAATCCAGAATCTTGGATTCAAGCTGTTTGTCACTGGTCTTAACCCTTAGCCCGCCAAATAAATTGTCGTCTGATTTAATTCTCGTCTGCTTCAAGTTTCAAAGTGCTTCAAAGTTGCTCAAAATTGCTGAAAATGTTGTCCGAGTGTCAAACAGCTTGGATCCGGATGAGACGCCGGGTTACTCGGCGTCTCATCCGGATCCAAGCTGTTTGCATATGGAGCTATAGTCGTGAGTGGCAGGCTAAGGGTTAATATTTATTCTATCAAAATCTCCACTTATATGTAACTTTGGGAAAAACAACATCAGATGACAATTTTAAGCAGACGAGGGATATTGCAAGAGTTGTTGTATGGCGGGAGTCGTTGTTGGGAGGGTCTTTGTAGAGAGGGATGTAGGTTGGACACTGCTACAGCAGGATGACAGTTTAGCACATTGTGGATTTTGTAAAATTCCTTCCTTTTTAATAATAATGAGCTAATTGTATAATTGTATTGCCTTCATTGTGATTATTACCAGGGTGGAGCAATTATAGAAGAAAAACAAAATTACAGGAAGCAGCCTACTTTAGCATTTCAAAAAATTCACTGTGAAATTATTACTATTCTTTTTGTATGGGTATATAGTATTCTTTAATTGCTTGACAATTAAAAAATTCCTTGACTTAAACATGAACAATTTCATTCATTTTCTCTAATAGATTAAGTTATGGCTATCAATTGAAAACTGTTAATGGAACAAAAACTTAATCTATAAGTCTCTGTTTTCCTGAAACATGAGATATTTTGTCCATTTTTTTCTAAGAATTATTACATCTGTTAATTGGTCTTTGCAGAAAAGATGGCTGATCTGATCCAGAACTGTTCACTATATACAGTAATTAACTCTTTGCATGCTAGCGGCGGATATATCTTCCATAGTGAATTACCTTTGCAAACAGTTTGGATCCAGATGAGACGCAGCGTAGCGCAGCATCTCATCAGGATCCAAACTGTTTGACACACTGATCCTGTTTTGGAAAAGAAATTAAAGAAAATTCCATCTTTAGAATAGTTGCAGAAGACATTTTTTGCAGATTTTTTTTTACCCAGCATGCAAAGAGTTAAAGAACTACAAATATTGGCCTGTCTGGGGTAGTTAGATGCCATTTGGCATACCTGTACAATGACACATACCACAGAACTTTTAATTAGGTAAGCAAAGTATGCCATTGACTGACAGGGGTCTCACACGTCTTAATTTACCAATAACAATTAAACAATTTACCAAATCTCTATAAACAGTAAATGTTTACCCCTCCCTTACACACAAAAAGGGGGTTATTTGGTGATTTTAATCAAAACCCCATAAGTACGCCTTTTTACGCTTTCAATTTATTCATCCTCTTAAGAAAATTAAGTTCCAATTTATATAGTCATGAATATGTATCATAAGAAATGTTTTCTACATTCTAGAAGATGGTAGCTTAAAGCAGGCTCAAATTAAAGCAGAATGCGCCTTAAGGGGCATTCTGCTTTACTTTTAACCTGCTTTAAGTAAGTAAACTGTCTTTAAAACTAGAAACAGGCTATGGTGTAATAATTATGCTACAATATTGGGGAAAGGGTCAACTCGACCTTGAGTTAAATATGGCCCAGATTAAAAAACACAATCTCCCGCTGAGACAGTAAATCCAGGTTTATGATGTACATGTAATATAGTTTTAACTGTTTACAGTCCAGACAGCTTTTCTCACCACTCTAAAGTGATTACAGATCAAAATATCAAGTACACGTACTAGAGTATATCAATAACAATAAATCCTTTGAACGTGGGAAATACCGATAAGTGTTCTGTGTATTAATTTTGCAAGTATGCAGTTTCAATCCAGATAAGACAATATACAATCCAGATATATGACAGTTCAGATTCTGTTTCTTTTAATAATATTTAAATATAAATATACAGCTTAACCCTTAGCCTGCCAGTCACGACTAGCTCCATATGCAAACAGCTTGGATCCGGATGAGACGCCGAGTAACTCGGCGTCTCATCCAGATCCAAGCTGTTTGACACTCGGACAACATTTTCAGCAATTTTGAGCAACTTTGAAGCACTTTGAAACTTGAAGCAGATGAGAAATATAGCAGACGACAATTTATTTGGCGGGCTAAGGGTTAAGATGTGTTGTGAAACACTATGCCCCATAATGTGACCATGACCTCTAAATGACCTTGACATTTGTTGAACATTACCAAACATCTGCATGCTCTCAAGAGCTTGTTATGTTGAGTACACATACATGCCAAATGATTATGAAGACACTATCAAATATAGTGAGTTATGACCAATGGTAAATTAACCCTATTTGACCTCTAAATGACCTTGACCTTTGTCAGACATGACACAAAATGTACCGAGGTTCAAGAGCTTCCTAAGTTGAGTACACATGCCAAATATGAAGTCTCTTTCACATGTAGTTCAAGAGTAATGGCCAATTTAAAATTAACCTTATCTAACCTCTGAAGAACCTTGACCTTTTCCAGACATGACACAAGTCGTACGGAGGTCAAAGAGTACACATGCCAAACATGAAGTCTCTATCACATGTAGATTCAAAGTTATGGCCAAAGTTACATTCATCTTATTTTTACCTCTTAATGACCTTGAGCTTTCTCAAATGTAACCAAAGTTGTACTAAGCTCAAGATGCCTATACCCCTTCCTCTGCATAAGCACCACAAATGAATATTCAATGATGCTTTCGATATGATGCTTTCGATAACAGGTTGCAAGATAAAAGTAAAGCAAGGGGAAAGTAAAGCAACAGATCCTAAAAGACTAAATTTCTGCAATAAATACTATCATTTACGCTTAACTCTTTCCTCCCTAAAACTTTAAATGGACAATTCCAGTTTACATTTAAGTCCTGCCTTAACACACAGTTGGATATACTCTGGTTGTTTGCACATTTGGCTATGGAAGAAAAGGTCAACTTGCCATTTTATTATATGCCTTCGTGTGATATCGAGCATTTCCGCGTGTATAATCTGTCAAATTTTAATAGCTCATTTTAATACATTTTATGCATTATTTGCAACGATTAGCAGCTATTTCTTAGTCTTATCTGTATATATATTAATACTGTTTGTGCAATACGTTTGTGGTACCTATTGTGATAAAATGTATCATAGTCTCTTATAATTCTATTCAGAATGGTTGTATGCATTGCTTTGTGATATATAAATGTATAATTTGGCATGTATGTATACAAATGAGACTGAAATAAAGAATTTATCTGTATTTGCAGAGTAAAATACAAGAGTCTGTATCAGCCACCTTGAATCAGCCACTTTGTATTTTACTCTGACCTCGCTTTCTATTTAGCGTGACGTCATTTACGTACATGTACGAGTGCCGGGTTATTCTTTGTGGAATACAAAACTTCTCGTTCTGCTTCAAATAACTTATAAATTTTGGATGTAAAATGATTTAAACAACTATTTAGTTGTTTCTGGTTTGTATTCAAGGCATATATTTTTAATAAACACATTACCAGTTGGCAGTGCGCAACAGAGTGTTGCATTTAGCTCTTGACGTTTTTGGCGGAAACAACCGATCAGACTCGCGCCAAGGCGCTCGTCAGATCGGCTATTTCCGCCAAAAACGTCTCGAGCTAAATACATCACTCTGTAATGCACTGTCAACTGGTAATGTGTATATATCAGAATAGTATTGATGCTTGCTTAAACCAGTTTAGATCCAGAGAAGACTGATCAGGGTCTGTTTGACATGATTAAAGGTATATTAGGTTTCTAATATATAGGGTTACAAAACCAAGCTTACCCCTGTGTTGACTCCAACATATTTCATATAAAAGCCTGATGAGTCAATCATTAAATCCACCATACGATCAGCAAAATATCCTCAATAAACAGTTTCACTTACATTATTATATGAGTAGCCAGTTGGAAAATTGTTATAGTCAGACAGAAAAAAATATTCATGTATGTATACCCACATCCTCTTTTGGGTACAGTATAAACCCTCTCTATAGTACAACCACTTAACAATTTCCTCCCTGAAACTTTAAATGGACAATTCCAGTTTCCATTTTAGTCTAGTCCATTTCTGACTTTTAAGGGTTGTTTTTGTGAATGTTTGGCATTGTGACAAACAGTGAAGACCCTGATCAGAGGGCTCCGAAAGGAGCCCTCTGATCAGGGTCTTCACTGTTTGCATAGGACAAGTGTACTATTCACATGTACACTGTTTGAAAAGCACGCCTATATGCAGGACTAGGGTTCAAAGAGTTAACCTTTTTCCCCATAGAAAGACCTTTTAGCACATGCAATTTATTCCTTCACTTAAAGAAAAAAGTTCCAATTTATGCAGTCATGAATATGTATCTGAAGATTTAATGTTTTCTATATTCTAACAGATGATAGCTTAAAGCAGGACGAAAGTAAAACAGAATGCGCCTTAAGGCGCATTCACTTTTTCTTTCAACCTGCTTTAAGTGGCTACCAATCTTCAAAATAAGAAACAGGCTATGGGGTAATGGGTTAAACCAAGATGAATGTAAGACAGAAAGCTCCAAATAAAATTTCCTGGGAGGGGGGGGGGGGTTTCTCCTTTCTTTCAGCAGTCACCTGCTTTAAGCACCTTATGTAGTGGTCGTAACTGATGTGTATTACTGTAAAGACAAGGCTCATTGAACAAATGCAATATTCAAAACAGCGCTAGAATTTCATATACGCTATGTATTATCATATTTTGACACTAATCTTTATGCTTGAATTCAACTAGTAAACACTTAGAAACTCATACTGTATAAGAATGTTGTACTTTTTTAAATAAAGTTCACTTTAACAAATTAACACATTAGCCTGTTTCCAATATTAAAATAAAGGTGACAACTTAAAGCATGTTGAAGGAAAAGCAGAATATAATTTTTTATGCCTTAAGGCACTTTCTAATTTACTTTCAGTCTTCTTTAACCTTATCTCCAATAGAAGTGACTTTTAGCCCTTTGACTTTATTTGTTCCAATTTGTATACAGTTATGCACATGTATAAGCAAAAAATATAAATCCTAGAAAATGATAGCTTAAAGCAGACTGAAAGTAAAACAGAATGCGCCTTAAGGCGCATTCTGCTTTACTTTCAACCTGCTTTAAGTGGTCACATATATTCAAAACTAGAAACAGGCTATGGGGTAATGGTTTAAGCCTTTGTAGGTGGGCAACAAGTACTGGAGATATATATGCAAACAGTCTGAATCAAATTTCTTTTAGCGGTTACAGCAAAACAATTCAAGAGACAAGCTTTTTAGATGCAAAACAATGTGCAGGGACAATAATCTAAATGTCATGCAGCCTGTAATCCTTATCAGGAGGCAAGTAACTCAACGTAAGAATTCAAACCAGTTGTCGCTCAGATCATTTTGCTGCCTATTACATAAGAAATTTCAAAAGCAGAATTCAACCAGGTCTTTTTATTGAAGAGTTATTGACCCTCCCATCCTTAGAATATAAATGTAGTAATTATGTGTTTAACCCATTACCCCATAGCTTGTTTTTAGTTTTGAAAATAGGTGACCTCTTAAAGCAGGTTGAAAGTAAAGCAGAATGTGCCTGAAGGCACATTCTGCTTTACTTTCAACCTGCTTTAAGCTTTTATTTGTTAGAATATAGAAAATATTTCTTATGATTCTTATTTGTGACAGTATAATTTGGAACTATTTTCTTCAATAGAGGAATAAATTAAAGCTGTAAAAAGGTGTATTTATGGGGTAATGGGTTAAGACAGCTGACATATTAAATGCAAGAATTGACAGTAAAACAATTAAAGCTCCCATTATAGGCCATAGGAGCTTTCTGATTTACTTTTATCTTGTTTTGAGCTGCCATGGTGCAGTCCTGTATCAAAACTTTCATTGATGTTGCTTCAGTTTTGAAATTGATCCTTTCCTAACAGAATTATACAACTCAAGTGACAACCAGTTTGTATCCTGATCAGTAACACCTAGCTTGCACTTATCATCTGATATGGATAAAAAACACTTTTGCAAAAAAACTAAATGTTTTCAAAAAATAGAAAATTTGTATGCTACATCACAACTGTAAATATTTAACAAAAACAATCTTCCCTTTCAATCACAGTCGTGCTAAAAACTACATCTACGCTACGACCCATAAAAACATCGATAAACTGCTTCATTGTAACTGATAGTGACATATCGGGGTTGAATGCTTTTTACCACTTTATAGCTTTTTAAACTGTCATGAGACCCTTTTCTTCGTAGTATACATATTTGGACACTTTAAACTTATATACATGTATCCCTTAATATAATCACTAATATTTGATATTTTCAATAACTAGTGCGAAGAATTATGCGGCCTTAAAGCAGGACGAAAGTAAAGCAGAAAGCTCCTACAGCATTAAGCAGCCACCTATCTCAAATATTTGCATTGTAGACTTAAGGGGGAAAAGGGTTAATGGCTAAAATTTTATAAAATATTTTTAAGTATTGTTGTAACATTGTTGCTCATGTGCACTGATTTTTGTCCTGTTTATAAACGTAATGCATCATTTTAAGGAAATCTCTCATCCTTTCTTACATATTTTAACTTTTGAATTTACCTTACGGAAAAAATCTGAAATGTTAAAACTATAACTCTTTGCATGCTAGCGGCGGATATATACACTACAGTGATTGTCTTTGCAAACAGTTTGGATCCAGATGAGACGCCGCATAATTTGCGGCGTCTCATCAGGATCCAATCTGTTTGACACTCTGGCCATGTTTTGAAAAGAAATGTAGAAAAATATATTTTTACAACAGTAGCAGACGACAATTGGTGCAGACGAAAAAAAATACCCAGCATGCAAAGAGTTAACACTTCACTGCCACAATATTGTCTGCTTAAAAAATCTGCTTTCATTTCTTTACTTTAGGTTTGAACAATTTTGATTATAAAGCAGACACGAGTGATAGTTTGAATCCTGAAAGTTACTCGGCATTGGATCTTGATCCAAACTGCTTGCATTTAATGTACTTTGACTATTAAGGCAGCGATTGGGATTAAAAAAAGTCACGGGCGGTCTTGACAAAATTTTAACCTGGTCATATTTCAGTGTAAATTTTCAGTGTCATATGACCATTTTTTGTTAATCCCATTACCAGTTACTATTTGTAGAGCTCCAGATAAGGGGAGTTTTTAAAGACGAAAATCTTCATTTCTGTATTAGACACAATGTTATGTACCCTACCAGAAAATGGACAATGCAGTGCTCCCTCTCTACAACGACACCCAAAGGGAGACAACAATTGTGTGCATCGTTCGGAGGGAATCAGTATAGGAAGAGGAATTGGCTTACATTTGCAAACAGCTTGAATCCAGATCAGACGCCGCTTTAAGCGCCGTCTGATCTGGATTCAAGCTGTTTGTCACTAATCATTATATTTATTCCATCAAAATGTAACTTTGATTAAAAACAGCAGACGACAATTTGAAGCAGACAATATTTTGGTAGTAAAAGCGCTATACATGATTGTCTTGTTTAGGGAACTGCGGCAAAGGTCGTTGTAAGGAGGGAGTAGTTGTTGGGAGGGCCGTTGAAGGGAGGGAGCAATGCATATATAACAATTTTCAAACATATGGATGGATAGACAGATTGTCGCACTGTCCACAATACTACTTCGCAAGCAGAGACTGATCATAGCAACCAAACATCAAGCACATTTACAAAAGTTTAATCATATCTTATTTTTACTGACAACCACTGTTATTTTGTCAAGTTATCTAGACAAGTTGATAATACACAGACCCATCAATACTATTCATGAATTTCAGTCCAGATTCTTGATTCTAAACTCCTTCAACACTAAGGTAACAAAATGCTGTCTGCTAAAATTTTGAAATTAATTGGGATGATATTTAATTTATCATTTACTGAAACAGAATGACAAACAGTTTGGATCCTGACTTCGTGATTAATGGGGCCTGAGCCCAAGATTATAAAGAGCTTGAGTTGAGTCTGAAATCATTCTCAAGCATTTCATTAGTCAAATTTGAGCTTTTGCTCAAATCTGACCAATCAAATGCTTGAGAATGATCTGACTCAACTCAAACTCTTTGTAACCTTCGACCCTGATCTGGATTTAAATTTGTTTGTAAACGTAATTGATACAAGTTTTGCAGTGTTAAAAGGGTGAAATTTGTTATCTTCCAAGTTTGTTCAATGTTTGTGTTACAAGAAAAGAAAACAAGGAAACTTGGTGTCAGTAAACTTTTGTATGTTTTTATTAAACAGTTCATTACCTTAAGAGAGATCCTTCAGGACCCTTTTAATCAACGGGTCTTCACTGCTTGCATGAGGCATGTAAACTCTTTCAAGTACACTGTTTGTAAATGACAAATATACTTGTTGCAATACATCCTCACAGACTTTTTCAGTTTGGAAACTGATGGGACATTGTTCATAGCTTTTATCTTTTTTAATATGAAGCATGGTTTTTCTTGTTTTTAGAAGACTGTTCAATTCATTCTACTTACATAGCAATTAGTACTTCCAAGTGTAGACCAGTAAGATCCTCCAAATTTCCACAGCCGGAAAAACCTTGACTTTTTCTTGTAAGTCATATTTGTACTTCTGGATGGTTTCCGTACATATCTGTCATGCATTTTACACAATTCCCCCCTTATTTAGTCATATTTGTACTTCTCCATGGTTTCCGTACATATAGTCTATCATGCATTTTACGCAATTCCACCCTCACATCCAAAGTTCACCTTAAGTCACCATAACTTGCTTAAAGAGCAAAGACACAGACCATTTAACCCCTTCCTCCACTAAACACCTTAATTAAGATGATTCTCTGTATAATTGAGCTAAGACACCATCCTGATATAAATGCACTCAAATAAGATGGTGAAAAGATAGATAGCAGTCTCATTGACTAAATGTTAAATGCGCTTTGCTTTTCTTCCAATCTACTTTTCAGCCACTTAAATGATTGCTACTTAAAGCAGAATGAAAAGTAAAGCAGAAAGCTCCTGCATGAGCTTTCTGCTTTACTTTACAATCTGCTTGAAACCTCTATCTATCAGACAAATTGGTTCATGTAATACATAATATATTTCACCAGTTCAATACAAGTAAATATGCACTTGTTATTTCACCAGTGCAATACAAGTAAATATGCACTATAGTTACAGACTATGAAGGAAAGGGTTAATCTATGCCTGTGTTGTTGTTTTTCTCAAGAATGTCCATGCAGGTAATCACAGTGTTTTTATTCCTGTTTCACAATTCTCCATTAAAACACTTCCAATGTTTTGAACCACAAGCCCGGTAATTTTCCAATTTGTATAAATTGTCAGTAGTACACCATTATCATGTGTACTATACTCCCATTTCACCTAATTTCCTTTGTGTTCAAATTGTTTTTCTAATGAATTTGTTTAACCCTTTACCTGATAGCATTGTTTCTAGTATTGAAGATATATGACTACTTAAAGCAGGTTGAAAGTAAAGCAGAATGCGCCCTAAGGCGCATTCTGCTTTACTTTCAGCCTGCTTTAAGCTATTAACTGCTAGAATAAGGAAAGAATTTAAACTGACACATATTCATTACGGTATAATTTGGAACTATTTTCTGCAGCGGATGAATAAAATGAATGTGCTAAAAGTCGCTTCTATAAGGGAAAGGGTTAACATATTGTTGGTTTTTATTTATAACATTCACATTTTATAAGTAGCTTAATGTCCAATCACGTGAGATCTGAGATCTGAGGATATAAATCATTATCCTTTTTCTTTAAACAATTTGGATCCCAATACAGAAAGTTTAGTTAAATGCAAATAATGAATAACATTGGCAAACCTGTAGTGAATGGCAGCTTTATCCTTTTACTTTCAGCATCCTTTAACCCATTATCCTGTTACTAGTTTTGAAGGCAGGGGACTACTTAAAGCATGTTGAACGTAAAGCAGAATGCACCTTAACCCTTTCCCTTATAGAAGCGACTTTTAGCACATTCATTTTATTCATCCGCTGAAGAAATTAGTTCCAAATTATACCGTAATGAATATGTGTCATATTTAATACTTTCATTATTCTAGCAGTTAATAGCTTAAAGCAGGCTGAAAGTAAAGCAGAATGCACCTTAGGGCGCATTCTGCTTTACTTTCAACCTGCTTTAAGTAGTCACATATCTTCAATACTAGAAACAATGCTATCAGGTAAAGGGTTAAGGTGCATTCTGCTTTACTTTCAGCCTGCTTTAAGCTTCCATCTGCTAGGACATAGAAAATATCTTATGATAATTATTAATGACTATAAATCAGAACTATTTTGTTCAGTGGAGAAATTAATTAGAGGCAAAAGAAGGCATATTTATGGGGTTATGGGTTAAGTAACCACCTGGTCTACAGACTAAATAATGAACTGTGAAGAAAACCAGCTACCTGTCTCTATAGATCCAAACGCTACTTCACTAAATTGTCACTCAGAACACGTGTTATTGAATGAACGCAATGAATATTTCAGAGGGGCTAAATGAGCGAGAACTTTCACTAGGTATGGCTATAATAATAAACTTCCTGACTTATTAAACATGACTCACCTCTAAAGACAAACCTATATCGTATAACTAAAATACCTGAAAAGCTGTCAAGTCTACTGTTTTCCCTAATTGTCTCTCAGTCAATGTTATAATAGCCATGCAATGACCTTGCAAATTTAATTGAGTTTATTTCAATTACTTCCTGCGTAATATTATGCTGAAAATAATGCTCTAATTTTTCAATATATGTTTATCAAATTAAGTTACAAAATATTATAGGCAAAAATTGTATATCAAGACAATTGTTTTCTTACAGTCATTGTTTTGTTACCTTGCAAAAATCAAAATAACCATTACAATCCCTTAAGACAGGCACCTGTTAAATGCATAACAAAAGCTGCTGCATGCAGGACTATAGCAATGTAGAAAATTAAGTCCCTGCATGATTGTTTCATAATCTATAAAATTTACCTCATAGCCTATTCCTAGTTTTGTAGACAGCTGACCACTTAAAGAAAGGTTGAATGTAAAGCAGAATGTGCATTAATGCACATTCTGCTTTGCTTTCAACCTGCTTTAAGCTACTATATGTACATGAAGACCATTATTGTCAAGCTTAAATATCCGTCTCACTTAGATGTAGACCTTCAAATAGAGATAAAACTCAATCAAAAACACTTCTCACTCCAGAGACAAGAAATTCAATCCAAATGTTTTAATTGCTAGAGAAACACATCTCTTGTTTTTGAACATGCTCTTTATTCCTCCATTTATTTCCTCAAAAACATGAACAGTAGTTTTATCTTTCAATTTGTCTACATAGTTTGTTTATTTTTTTTAAAACACTTCCTTAAAACATAACAATCAACATTAACTGTAATAATCCAAATGTAAATGCACTTATAAAATAAATGCTCTTTATCCTTTGATCTGAATCAAAACTTATCCTGGAAACTACCAGCCTATTTATAAACACCAACCACTTTCTTAAGTATTGACTCCTTTTAATTCAATCTTGCATCTTCATTTTACTGGAAATTAAAACAATTTCATATTGCACTCAGTAGATTTTCAATTTAAGTTTAAAACAATATCGATGTCGGATCACGTCCCATATTAAGACTTCAGTGATGTCAGGATCCAAACAAAATTAGCAAAGTCCACAGAACTGAGTATCCTACATAAACCAAGTCAACCCCACTGTAACAAGATATTGACACATTCAGCCCCATATACTACGATACAATTTCATTTGCTCGGATAAAAGTCTTTTTAACCGTCTAATCCTTTACTCAATGCACAGTTCATTAATCACAAGCCAATCTGTTGTGTCTGCCCCTGCCGGTCACTGTTAAGTCTGGCTGGTCGGTGTATTATACCTGCCCCCCACAAAACTATCATAATTCCCACTGACCAATCTTATCATAAAACACATATTAATTTCCAGTAAGTCATCACTACTCTAAAATCTGACATACAGTCAAACTTGTATCAAAGTGACAACTAAAACATTCTCTCCTCATAACTAGTTTGTTAAGACAGGTTGTGGCTTAATGCAGGCTGAAGTTAAGGCAGAAGGCTAAATCTGTAAATATTTTCATTCTGTTCTATTATTTTTTAAAATAGATACTTATCAAACTGATTTGTTCTAAAATGATTAAGTGTGTCTATAAAATGCAACATTCACTATTTGGTGACAAAATTACCTTGTTAACAAAACTAACATGACTTTCAAAACTATATAAACATTACACCTATATCCTTTCAAACATTACTTTAACCCACATCTTTTTCACCTTAAATTTATTCCTCTGCTGAAGAAATAGCTCCATTTCATAGAGTCATGAATATACACCTTATAATTAAGAACTGTGCAGTTAAACCTCTCTACTATGACCTCTGAAAATGAGTCCAAAAGACAGGTTTAAGACAAGTGACGGATTAAAGCAGATATAAATAAATAAAGCAGAAAGCTCTGTCTACTTTACATTCAACTTGCGATAAGAAACAAACTTGCTAAAACGCCTAAAATTGTGCTCAGATTTTTAATATCTTTTATATCCAGGCAGATATGGAATGTCATGCAAAAGCCATATCTGTGACTGGACTAGTTTTCTAATTTTCTAACAGTAAGGTTTATAATAATGAGTTGTTGGAAAGGTTTCCTAAGCCTGGTTTATCTATAAATATACATCAAGATGTTCTATGAACAACAAAGTTACCTTTAATAGGAAACTTTATATGAAGCAAAATACTGTGCATACTTTTCATAGAAGGAAAGTGGCCAAAATTTGGACTCTCAAACACCCTAAAAAGACCAGTACAAGTACATAGCAATAAGTGGACTGATAAATTTCTACAGGTAGCAGTTTACAGGTAGTAAACAGAAGTAAACAGTGGCTCATTTATCAAGATTTGTTTTTAATTATAGTCTGTGCCATTGGCAGGTGCCCCTTTTCTACCTTAAGATATCTGTCAAGCTGGAGGACATCTATCATTGACAGTTGTTACCCCACCCACTCCCTTGGCCACTGCAAATATCTCATTGACAATTTCTATGCGAGTCGAATTTGAATTTACAAACAGTATGAATCAAGACCAAGGGCAATTAAATTTGGGTGTTTGTTTGTTTGTGTTTGTGTTGTTGTTGTTTTGGGTTTGATTTTGTTGTTGCTCTTTTGTTGTTGTTTGTTTGATGTTGTTGTTTGTTTGTTTGTTTATTTGTTTGTTTTTGTTGTTGTTGTTGTTTTGAATCCTATGCCTTTTGAAATGTATTATGATAGACATATTGTAGAATATTGGGTACAATGAATTCCTTTTAGAGAAGTGAATGAAATATTGCAAAAAGTCAAATATAGTTAAACCTTGGTATCAAAGTTGATGAATTAATGTATTACCTGGGTCCAAACTGTATGACAACAATATTTTCTAAATTATTTGATCAAATGAAAATCACTGCATTTTGACAAAAGGTGCTAGCAATATCATATTAAAGGACTTATTGTCATTGATAACCTTTCAATGTTGAAACTAGATAAAGGATTTAACCTGTTACAAGTTAACAAGTATAAGTCTACAACTTTGACCCATTTCCCAATAAATACACCTTTTTACGCCTTTAATTCATTCTTGCACTGAAAAATATATAAATACTTTTCACAGTCATGAACATGTACCATTTAAGAAAAATTTTCTATATCCTAGCAGATGTTAGCTTAAAGCAGGCTGAAAGTAAGACAGAATGCACCTTAAGGCGCATTCTGCTTGACTTTCAACCTGCTTTAAGTGGTCAACTATCTATAATACTAGAAACAGGCTATGGGGTATAATGTCGGTTAACTGCTTCAAAATCCATGTCTGTAAATTTTCTATTGAATAACAATTTTTGTGACAACTAGCCATTCAGGCAGGATAGATCCAGTATAATTCACAAAAGACCATGAGTATCCCGATCAACAATAAAGATGCACCAGGGCTGCCATTTCTCCGGATTTTTCCTAAATCTTCGGATTTTTTTTCCAGAGCATGGTAGCTTAAAGCAGGCTGGAAGTAAAGCAGAATGCGCCTTAAGGCACATTCTGCTTTACTTCCAGCCTGCTTTAAGTATTCGCAAGTCAACAAAACTAGAAACAGGCTATGGGGTAAAAGTACGATCTTGTAAAACTGCATTCGAAAAATGCAAATTTGGAAATCTTAGGATTTTCTTAACTTATGACAGCCCTGATGCACCTACATGTATGTAGGAGCTGTTCCCAACCATCAAGAAATTGCTAACTAATTGGCAATTAGCAAACTAAGGACAGGGACACAAAAAACCTTGGTCAGACCTTTTCTTATAATAAGCTGTATTAACAGTTTTTCTGTAGGAGGGTTATATCACAATAGCTTGCACAACAATAAACCAGGGCTGCCATTTCTCCGGATTTTTCCTAAATCTTCGGATTTTTTTTCCAGTACATGGTAGCTTAAAGCAGGCTTAAGGCGCATTCTGCTTTACTTTCAACCTGTTTTAAGCATCACATGTCTTAAAAACTATAAACAGACTATGGGTAAAAGGTATAATTTGGAAGATCGTACTTGAAAAATTGAAAATTTTGAAATCTTAGGATCTTTTTTATCAATTTATGGCAGCCCTGATAAACCCAAGTAAAACCCACAGGCACCATTATACCTTAGTTTATCAGCTGATTAATAAAAAAATAATTAGCCATAAAACACAGGTCATTCTATCTAATACACTGGCTTAATGCAGGAAAAACCCAATGCAGAAAGCTCCTACAGGAGCTTTCTGCAATAGGTTTGCCCTGCAATAAGCTGCAACTTTTTTTGTACAGATTTCAAATTTACATCAATGTTCAAATTGTAACAGGTTTTTACCATACCAAGCATTTTTCAATGCTTTGATTTTTATCACTTTCCTTGTTAAAGGATTTAACCTCATTATCTTGCAGTATATTAACTAACAAGTACTGTTTGCTTCAATATCCAGAATCAAGGCTGAAAGCTTTTACATTTTCCCATTTTATCTTCTTTTGACATAAATAACAAGATCGCATTTTGTCACTTTGGAAAGCTTCTTGACATATGAACTGGATCAAAACTCAGGTTGTATTTCTCACTCATAAAGCCATTGAGAAGTTCATGGGTAAAACTGTTAGAGACTATTATCACATTCTGTAGGGAAGAGTGATTATATCTTTATGGATTTTGAGCACACATCCCAATTACCTAGGTCAGAGAATAATCTGATTTCTATCTATCCCTCATTAAAATTCAATCTTTAACCCATTACTTTATAGCCTGTATCTAGTTTTGAAGATAGGCCACCACTTAAAGCAGGTTGAAAGTAAAGCAGAATGCACCTTAAGGCGCATTCTGCTTTACTTTAAACCTGCTTTAAGCTATCGTCTACTAGAATATAGAAATTATTTCTGATGATACATATTCATGAATGTATTTTCTTCAGTCTAAGAATAAATCAAAGGGGTGAAAAAGGTGTATTTATGGTGTAATGGGTTAAAATAAAGAAGGGTTGGAATCTGGACCAAAGTGCTTGTCAGGTTTAGAGAGAATTCCGGTATTTAGAGGTTTGGAGGGTTTCCACTGTAAAAGAAACCTTTCTATTACAACCACTTTAAAATATTAATTTATGAATATAGAGACAGGTGACAGCTTAAAGCAAGATAAAAGTAAAGCAGAAAGCTCATAAATGAACTTTATGCTTTACTTTCATCTTTCTTTTGGCAATCACCTGCCTTTAAAACACCGACAATTTAACATCAAATAGTGGTCATTATAGAGAGGTTTTACTGTAAAAACAAATGTTAACTTACAGTGTCGAGTCTGACTTTGAGGTCCATGGCCCCAGACTTGAGTTTCTGTAGTTGCTGAGCTCCCTCGTCCTTCTTGTCTAGCTTGTTGTTCTCAACTAGACCTTCAGCCAGCTTTATAGAGTCACAGATCTCATCATGTTCCTTCTCTATCTTATCCTTCAAGTTCTGTAAGACAAGCAATTGGATAAATGAGTGAATGAATGAATGAATGAATAAATGAATGAATGAACAAATGAATGAATGTACAGCTTGTTGTTCTCTACGAGACCTTCAGCCAGCTTTATAGAGTCACAGATGTCATCATGTTCTTTCTCTATCTTATCCTTCAAGTTCTGTAAGACAAGCAGTTTGATAAATGAGTGAATGAATGAATGAATGAATGTACAGTTTGTTGTTCTCTACGAGACCTTCAGCCAGCTTTATAGAGTCACAGATGTCATCATGTTCTTTCTCTATCTTATCCTTCAAGTTCTGTAAGACAAGCAATTTGATAAATGAGTGAATGAATGAATGAATGAATGTACAGTTTGTTGTTCTCTACGAGACCTTCAGCCAGCTTTATAGAGTCACAGATGTCATCATGTTCCTTCTCTATCTTATCCTTCAAATTCTGTAAGACAGGCAATTGGATAATTGAATACAGTGTTCCTTCCCTACAACAACCCTCCCAACAATGACTCCCTGCTTACAACAACCTTTGCTGCAGTTCCCTAAAAGGGACAATTATGTCTAATGCTTTTTACTGCTGCAATATCGTATGCTTATATTTGTCCTCTCTTATTTTTCTCAAGTTACATAATGGACATTTTGAAAAGAAAAAAACTTAATGACAAGTGACAAACAGCTTAAATCCAGATCTGACGCCGCATTACGCGGCGTCTGATTTGGATTCAAGCTGTTTGCAAATGTAGCCAATTTCCCTCCCTATAACGAACCCCTCTGATCATCAAACACAATGTTTGTCTCCCTTTGGGTGTCATTGTAGAGAGGGAGTGCTGTAAATGAATGAATGAATGTACAGTCAAACTTGTATATGTTGATCTCGCTTAACCCTTTCCCCCATAGAAGCCCCTTTAAGCGTATTTAAATTATTCCTCTGCTGAGGAAAAAATTTACAATTTGTACAATCATAAACATGTACCATATGAAATATTTTCTAAATCCTAGCAGATATTAGCTTTAAGCAGACTGAAAGTAAAGCAGTATGTGCCTTAAAGTGCATTCTGTTTTACTTTCAATCTGCTTTAGGTGGTCATTTGTTTTCAAAACTATAATCATATGCTATGTGGTAAAGGGTTCCCTCGAACTAATCAAATTTTCTACACATGAATTTCATTTATATCAAACTCAGTTAAGTTGAACATACCAGTATTTCAAAGTTAAAACCTAACTTAGCCCTGTATTAATTTTGAAATAGGGGTATGTTAACAAAGTTTAAGATATCGAAGTTCAACTGTATAAATATACAAATAAATGAATGAATTGTGTTTTATGGACTATGCTGTAGATAAGATAAATTTTTAAACATTTCGTTTTTTTTTCTACCTAATTTTAAATCATCTAAAGTGATTCTCACAATTATTTATCATATAATTTGGTTTTAAGGTACTTCGCATATGCGCGTAGTTTCCATACGATTGTTATGAAACTTTTCATGAAGAATGACAATAGCCTAAGAAACAATGTGTGTAAATATAGGCAAAATTTATCGTGTGGTTTGTCTTTAAGGTCTTTTTTCTGACAAAAACCTAGAATTAATTCTTAAAAATGAATAAAGCTAATGACTATAATTCTCACCCAATAAGTAGTCCACAACATTCATTACAAGAAAAGCTAAAAACATTTTGAATAAAGGTGTTCAGAAAGATGTTATCAGCTATTTAAATTTTGCAAAATGCTAAAAAATTGAATTACAAAAAACTGACTCATTCAATGTATATTTGTTTTCATTTTATTCAAATATATGGTTGATGAACTAGTCAGTCTGAAAAAATTAGAAAATATTACAGTCAGGATTTGTTGTAATAACATATTTTCTTATTAAAATGTGGGATATTTGTTGTTTAGATACAGTTACCTACCTTAGAATTAAAACTTTGTCATTAAAATGCATCATTATTTATTCATGGACTTGCATACAAGGTTTATTATATTGTTTTAACATAACTATAATGGGCAATATCGATCTTGAAAAGGTTAGCGTATTGATAAGCTTCAATGTGTGGCTTTATAGTTCGATCAAATCGTTTACATGTATACCGATTTAATTGACTTGTAAGTCATTAAACTAAAACGTACAGGTAAGTGGACATATACTTGGACCGTAAACATCACTAGATCTAATCAACGAAGATTAAACATAACATGTCTCTTGATTAATGCGTTATGGATTGACAAGTCAATAAATCGGACACTAAAAAAAATATTTGGAGCGGATGGGTCTCGAACCTATGACCTTTTGATTGCTAGTCAACCACTATACTAACTGCGCTATTAAGGATTATACTAATTCGTATCAACATTTCCTTTATATAAATTTTCTAGTATAAACACGTACGAAAACAGTCTGTGTCGTCAAGACGCATATCCGCTCGCCCGCAAGACCGACTTCCGGTAGCCAAAGGCCTTAACATTTGATTTTTAAGCATTCTGCTTTAGGCTATGGGGTAATTGGATAATGAAGCAAATAAGAGTTACAGCTTAATGCATAGCCAATGAAAAGTATATTTCTGTTTTATTTTTGTTCTGCATTAAGCTGTCTTTTGTAAAATGATTGATAACTTATCCTCTTTCAAGAAGGCAGACTTAGCACACATTCTACAATAAACAAAGATATATCTACTTACATGAGTTGCTTCCCTTTGTTTCTCCAGATTCTCAGACCGTTCACTTGGCACTCCTTGAGTAGCTAACTTCTGTTCCACCCTCTGTAACCATTCAGACTTATCCTTAACATCCAGTAAACACTCCACTACCTCTTCATCGGAGGCAAGACACACATCACCTGTCTCCGGATTGACCTTGACCTTTGAGGTCATGGTCAGGAAGCCATTAGCTAGGGCATCTCTGAGGGACATTTTCTGGCCATTTGGTGATTCGAAATTAGTTGTTCTTGGGTTGACCTTATTGCTGTCAATGAGGTCTCGAAGAGTTGAGGAAGTATCAGCAAACTTCTCTGGTACGATATTCGGCTCAATTAGGCCGCGGTTAATTGCCTCAGCTAGAGACATTTTCTCACCAGTTTTAGGGTCACAGAACTTGCCAGTAGTGGGATCAAATTTACCTGAGTCAATTAGAGCACCAAGGCTTACAACATTACCCGTCTCATTATCTACAAGCATGATAGTGTTGGGATCTAGTATACCCTTGTCTATTGCCTCCTTCACTGACATCCTCTGGCCTGTAGCAGGATCTACTACAGTACCAGTCTCTAGATCAATGAGGCCTTGTTCGGCAGCCTTGTCTAGTGACATGTCATTGAGAGCTTCCATTAAAGGCACACACAGCCTTGGGTCTATCTTTCCTGCCTTAATGGCCTCCGATATCGGCATTGTTTCTCCTGTGACAGGGTTACAGTAAAGTCCATTTTTCAAATCAAGAACTCCAGCTTTAATTGCTTCCTCTACAGACATAGGTTCACCTGAGAACGGGGAGGTGATACACTTTAGTTTGGGGTCAGTTACCTCCTTTAGTTTTGACAATAATGTGGAGTTTTGTACAATTCTATCCGGATCAATATGTGGTTGAATAAAACCTCGAAGCACTGCATCAGATAGAGACATCTCCTCGCCAGTTTTAGGATCAACAAATTTGCCCGTCTCTGGGTTAAACAAGCCCCTCTCTATAGCATCTGCTAATGATATAACCTTGCCGCTGGTGTTATCAAACAAGAATATCATTTCAGGATCTATGACCTTCTGTTGTAAGGCAGCTTGTAGGGAGAGAGTGTGTCCTGTGTTGGGGTCAGTAACGAGACCTGTATCGGGGTCAAACCGTCCCTCGTCGATCAGTTTACCTAGAGAGTTATCTTTATATACATCCAGAATTTGTCTCGCTGCAACAGGACTCACGGCTTTCCGTGATATGGCCTCTTCTATAGACACAACTTCTCCTGACGGAAGTTTCACCTCGTTTTTGGCAAAATTAACCAATCCCTGAGAAATAGCCTCCTCCAATGAAATCTCTCGCTTTCCAGAATTTTTCACAAGAGGAACGGAAACGTCATGTTTTGATCTTAAGCTCTCTGCAAGTTTTGCATTCGGGTCTCGAGCATACCCGTCTATATCGTCCATCCCTTCAAGAATATCACCAATACCCGGTACAAACTTTTGTCTCTTTACATGAAGCTGTTTAAAGGTTAAAACATTGTCTGGAGAAGAGGAAGAATCTACTGGCCGGGTTTTAATGAAACCTTTCTTGATGGCTTCGGCAATTGCCATAGTCTCTCCGGTATGCGGGTTACGATACACGGAATTAACCGGGTCAATCACGCCATCTTGTATTGCACGTTTTAACGTCAACTCTTCCCCTGTACTCGGGTCTACCACTGACAACACTTCGTACGAAACATCTGAAAAGTCAACACTTGTAAACATTCCATTATCATCCATGATTTCATCGAGAAGTGCAGGATCAGCTACCAAATACCCGTTCTTAACAGCTTCCATGATAGTCATGGTTTCCCCGGTTACCGGGTTTTTATACAGGCCCTGACGTGGATCTATGATCCCTGAGGTTATTGCTTCCTTTACTCCGATCCATTCGCCAGTCTTCGGATCAATCACGCCTTCGACCGGGTATAAAACTGTCTGCATTTTGTTTCTCATAGGCGTGAATCCTTCAGTAGTAGCGTTACCATTTGGAAGACGTTCTTTGAAGTCAGCAAGGATGAGGCCCTTCTGTATGGCCTCGGGTATAGACATGGTTTCGCCAGTGTCAGGGTTACGGTAAATGCCGTTCACCTGGTCAAGAACACTGTTGGATAAGGCTTGAAAGACTGAGAGCTGTTGTTTGGTTCTGGGGTCTATCACACCTGCAAAACAAACAATTTATTACAAAGTGGTAGGATTTTTTACAGCAAGCTCATTCAAAGCTTTCAGTGTTACCTTCATCTAAACTTTAAATGGCCACCTGCATTAAAACCTAAAATGAGACATTTCACAAGTGATCCTACAACATTATCAACAGATCTTTACATTAACACAAGATGTGTTTGTGGAAAACACTATGCTCCCTGATGTGATCATGACCTCTAACTGACCTTGACCTTTGTCTGACATGACATAACAAGTACTGAGCTTAAATGGGTTTCTTGAGTGAGTACACATACATGCCAATTTAAATGTGAAGTTTTATCACATGTATTTAATAGTAATTTAATCCATTTTGATTCATACCTTGGATATTTCGACTTATTTCCGCTCTCAAAGTCACATGATATCTCCTGACTTCTTCTCAGTGCATTGATGAAGGCTTTGTGAAAAAGCCAAAATATCCAAGGTATATGAATCAATTTACTCTGAGTAAATGGATTAGATTACTATTATGGACATTCCAGAGCAAGATAACAATCTTCATTGTTTTATCACCTGTACATGTAGTAATGGCCAAGGTTAAGTTTAACCTACTTGGCCTCTAAATGACCGTGACCTTTTTTGGACTTGACCTCAGTTATATTGAGCTCAAGGGCTTCTTATATTGAGTGCACATATCAAAAATACAGTCTCTATCACATGAAGTTTTACAGTTATGGCTAAGGTTGATGTTTTGGACAGACAGAATCTGATAGACATCCAGACACGAACAAAACAATATGCTACAACTTTCATTTAGGGGCATGAATATAATATTATGTAACAGTAATTTCCCCAAACTTACCTGTTATGACAAAGGACTTGGTTTCCTTGACAACACCTGACAAGGCATCTCCTCCGACTCCCGACGCCACACGCCTCAGTTTCTGCCGGCGTCGTGGTGGAGGTACAGGCTGTTTCCCTTGGCGACGTTCGTGTATATACAGTTCAGACTTGATTCTAGTAACAGCAGTCTCCTTGGTCTGTAGGTCAATCTCTACCATGGGTAATGCCCTGCAACAGCACAAATCCAATTAAGCCATATTCCCGAATAGCGCATTCTTCATAGAGGTAACTTTTTAACCCTTTCCTCCCTTAAACCTCAAATCGACAATTCTAGTTTTCAATTTAGTCAAGTCCATTTTGACCTTTTAGAGTTGAATTTTACAATTTTTGTCAAAATGACAAACAGTGTAGACCCTGATCAGAGGGCTCCTTAAGGAGCCCTCTGATCTGAGTCTACACTGTTTGCATAGGCAAAGAGTACTCCTCACGGGTGCTCTGTTTGCAAATGAAGCATATATGTATGACTAGGGTTCAAAGAATTAAGCTTTTGCCATTATAATCCATTCCTAGCATCCCATAAAAGAGGCAAAAAGTCCTGACTCAGATCATGAGCCGCATAATGTGACATCTGATCTGAGTCTGCACTGTTTGCTTACAAGAATCGCCATCAAAGACGAATTGAAAATTAAAACTTTAATCAGGCGGGCTAATCCAATATATCAGCTCTCAGAGTCAAACTAACCTTTCAAAGTAGGCCCTTGATGAGTAGGTGGCCCCCATGTCCTGGTTAATGAGTACACCTGCCCTCTCTCTGGTTGTGTTGACAGTGTGGCGGTATGTCTTGGCAAATGTCATCATATCCTGAAACATAATAAAGAGATTTTGCTGTATTTCCATCAATGCATTGGATAGGAAAATAAAACATATACTGTTTGATTTGATCTTTGAAACAAGCTGATCTCAGTCAAAGTCTAGAATTGAATTAGTATTAAGTGAGCCTTGACTAGGAAGTTGAGATCAGCTCGTCTCAAAGATCAACAAGTGACAGATTCTTTTTCTCCCATAAATAGGGGTTTTACAGTATTTTTAGTGAAAGGCCTTTCTTGGAATAGAGTGACATCATCAAAGTGGAATAGAGTCACGCAGGGCTCCAGATAAGGGGAGTATTTCAAAAACTAAAACCTTTATTTCTGCTTTAAACCCTATGGTGTCACTACTCATTAGAATCGTCTCGAAGAGACGATTCTAATGAGTAGTCACACCATAGGATTTGGTACTAAAATAAGTGAGAAAATGTTGGATTTGTGCAAGTTACTCCCCCTTATCTGGGGCCCTGGTCACGTCTTGGAATGGAGATCTGCATGATGAAAAGCACCATCTATTCTATATGCAGCAACTAATGACCAGTTTTTGTTTAGTTTTGAGGCTTTTTTCCAGACAATATTCATATTGAAATCAAACAGTGCAGTACCCGATCAGAGGGCTCTGATTAGGGTCCACGCTGTTCAAAAAGGATAAATGTAAATGGTTGTCCCTGATGGTAAACTAACCTTATAGGCCGTTAAGGCTCGTCCATTCGCCTGCCATGTTAGTGTGGTTCCATTCTGGGCATCCTTTGGACTTGGTTTGACCTGGCTGAGAATCTTACGAAAGCTGGTTGCCTGGGCAACAAGATCCCTGTAGTCAACGTCATCTTGTGACGGTCCAGGGCGAAGTACCTGTACGGCTTCGTTCATCAGCTTCATGAGGTCGGCTTTCTGACTGGCCGAAATTCTGTACAACTGTATAAACGAATAATGCCAAATTTATATTTTAGAAAAACTGTTTTCTGGAACATAATTAAAATACATTTGAGCCGTTCCATGAGAAAACCTGCCTTATTGCATTGCAAACAGTGTAGATCAAGGCCAGTCACCACGTTTTTGACTTGGGGGCTGTTCTTGATCTACACCGTTTGACCACCACACACATCAAAAGCATTTTATGTAGTTCTCTTAATTAACTCTTTCCTCCCTATAACTTTAAATGGACAATTCCAGTTTCCATTTTAGTCTAGTTCATTTCTGACTTTTAAGGGTTGTTTTTGTCCATGTTTGGCATTTTGACAAACAGTGAAGACCATGATCAGAGGGCTCCTTTCGGAGCCCTCTGATCTGGGCCTTCACTGTTTGCATAGGACAAGTGTACTATTCACATGTACACTGTTTGAAAAGGATGCCTATATGCGGGACTAGGGTTCAAAGGGTTAAATACGATATTTGGCAGTGTAGATCATACTAAGATACAGAGCCTGGGATGACAAGGGTACTCTATCTGCATAATGCTGGAAGGCAATAAGGCAGGTTTTGTCATGGCAAGGTTCATTTACAATAGTCATTGAAATTTTAAAATACAGTGTGTCGATTGTGTTCTAGTACAAAAGAAAGTATGGTCACAGTGCTTGACTATATAAATATGCCTATTTAACCCATTAACCAATAAATAAGCCTTTTAACGCCTCTAATCTATCCCTACATCAAGGAATATAATTGCATTTTATACAGTCATGAATATACTCCATAAGAAATATTTTCTATATCCTAGCAGATTGTGACTTAAAGCAGGTTGAAAGTAAAGCAGATGGGCCTTAAGTCGTCACCTATCCTCAATATTAGAAACAGGCTATGGGGTAATGGGTTAAGGTATAAAATAAAGCCTTTATTTTTTGCCCCCTTAACCCTTTCCCTACATAGGTTCCCCTTTTAGCATATTTAATTCATTCCACTGAATTTGTTTTGTTTTGTTTGTTAACGTCTGTTTCTGCCATCTATGGGCTAGTTGGACGCCCCTAAGAGAGGGGCAGGATTATATGTCTTAAATACATTAAATTGTATGTATCATAAGAAATTTTTTCTATATCCTAGCAAATAGAAGCTTAACCCTTTGAACCCTAATCCCACATATAGGCGTCATTTTAAAACAGTATACATGTGAAAGTGCACTTGTCCTATGCAAACAGTGAATACCCAGATCAGAGGGCTCCTAAAGGAGCCCTCTGATCAGGGTCTTCACTGTTTGTCATAATGCCAAACATTGACAAAAACAACCCTTAAAAGCCAGAAATGGACAAGACTAAAATGGAAACTGGAATTGTCCATTCAAAGTTTCAGGGAGGAAAGAGTTAAGGCGCATTCTGATTTACTCTCAGTCTGCTTTATGTGGTCACCTATATTCAAAACTAGAAACAGGCTATGGTGTAAAGGGTTAAAGCTCTGACAAAATTCATTCTACACGTACCTCTTTAACTGTGGTATCTTCAGCGGATGCTGTTAGGAACTGGGTCAGCTGGGTCCTCAGGCGTCTCAGACTGGTTTCCCAGTTTACCAGGAGCTGGTCTTTAGCCCTGCAATAAAATACCATGAGACGTCAGATGCTGCATTTGATAGTCAATTGGGGAAAATGAGTAAGGAAAACAGCTTGTGTCTAAAAGGAAGCTGAAAGTAACGCAGAAAGCTCCTACAGGAATATTCTGCTTTACTCTCAGCCTTCTCTTCTCTGCAGATATTTTCTGCTTTATTTTCAGCAACCTGTCTTCAACACCTGTCCAAAACACATGCTGTTTTCCACTCTTAAAATATTATCACCATCTCATTTCAAGTGTACTTTTAACCCATTACCCCATAAATATGCATTTTTCACCTTTAATTTATTCCTCCACTGAAGAAAATAGTACCCTTTTATACAGTCATGAATATGTATAAAAAGAAATATTTTCCATATTCTAGCAGATAAAACCTTAAAGCAGGCTGAAAGTAAAGCAGAATTTGCCTTAAGGCACATTCTGCTTTACTTTCAACCTGCTTTAAGAAGTCTACTATTTTTAAAACTAGAAACAGGCTACAGGGAAAGGGTTAAAAGGTAGCCACCATCTCCTTCCAAGTGCACTTAAGAAAACCTTAAACACTAAAATACATCAAATAAGGGAAAGGGCTAAACTGTTCTATAGCAAGTTGATCGCTAGGGTAACCTACTTTTCTGCTTCATCGTAGGCCTGTTTGTCTGGTGGTGGGATGACAAGTATGATTCCTGGAACTTCTGTTTCTGTTCCGTCCTCACAGCGGATCTGCCAGGTGTCTGGGTCGGAGTTGTCCAGGACTGTGACACTGTCATCTCTCTTCAAGCTGACCTGGAAATGAACAGGAAAATTTGATAACTTTTCCTTATTGACAGAGATTTTAGAATTAGAATTCAGGGGCCTGTTTTATGAAATGTCGTACAACTAAATCTTTTGTAAGTCAAATCTTGTCTTGTCTTGTGACATCTCTTTGGAATTGTCTTTTCAAGATCCACTTAAAGCAGGTTGAAAGTGAAACAGAATGTGCCTTAAGGCTTTAAGCTATCATCTGCTAGAATATTTTCTTCAGTGGAGGAATAATTAAATGTGTTAAAATGAGAATATCTATGGAGTATTGGGATAGGAGACTTAAACAAACTTTAATTTGTCTACACGTTTAGTTACAAAGATTGATCAGTCCACATAAGGCATTATAACAAGAGAGATAACTCACTTCTTTGTGTTGGTAGTCCACAAGTGCTCTCCCTTTAATGCCAAAATCTTGCACATCTCTGCGAAGGTGTACGGGATAAACTTCCAAACTGCGCTCAAACAATCGCTCTACCCTTGTCTGGTGATCTAGTAGACGATTTGTGACTTCCTTTTATAAATGACAAAAACAAGATGTTTAGATTTTAACAAAAGTGCTTCAATTTGGTCCAATTTAAACAAAAGCCATTGCAAAACTTGTGGAAAATAACTGCTATGTACATGAAGCTTTAAGGTACTTCGCAGGTGCGCTTAATTTCCATACAATGTGTATGAAACTTTTCATGAAGAATGGTAATAGCCTAAGAAACAATGTGTGAAAATATAGGCAAAATCTATCCTGTTGTTTGTCTTTTAGGTCTCTTTTTCTGACAAAAACCTGGAATTTTGATGATTTTATTTTTCTCAAAAATAAATAAAGCTAATGACTACAAGTCTCGCCCAATAAGTAGTCCACAGCATTCATTACAAGAAAAGCTAAAATCATTTTGAATAAAGGTATTCAGAAAGATGTTATCAGCTATTTAAATTTTGCATAAGCTTCAATGTGTGGCTTTATAGTTCGATCAAATCGTATACATGTATACCGATTTTATTGACTTGTAAGTCATTAAACTAAAACGTACATGTAAGTGGAAATATAATTGGACCATATATACAGGGATTATTCTGTCGCAGAATGCAAGTGAGAGAAATTCTCTCATTTGTCAAAAAAAGTGAGAGATTTTTTTAGATTATGAGAGAAATTTTAATTGGTAGTCTGTTTGTACCAACAAGCACTACTGCTATATCTACTGCTTGAGAATTTTATGTAAATAATATTTAACTGTTATTCTTCTTCTCCTTATCGAAATTTAGTGAAAAGATTTAATCCATACCATAAATTGATAGTTTACCGTACGCGCCATTAGCGTATATGTTATCGGCAGATTCATTTTCGTCTGTAGAGGGTCAGTTCGCGAAAACTAGTGACAAAAATTATCGGCGCGGTTACGACGATAACTAAGGAATAAAATGAACGGTATTTTGGTGCATTGTGCAGTTATTCAATCCAGTGAAGGGAAATTACATTCCTGTTTTCGAAAGAAAGTACGATTCCATAACAGAGGACATAACGTGTACCGGGCCGACGGTAATCCCTGCCGGTCACCCATCCAGGTTCTAACCACACAGGACGTTGCTTAACCACGGAATTATACAAAAGTGTATAATTCTGTGGTTTAACTTCGCAACCGAGACAAACGCTTAGACAATCTGGCTATAAAAGCCCGCTTCCACAGTCAGACTGTAGAAGTGTTTATATACCGTTCATTTCCGCCACATTTATTTGTCTGTAATTAGTCTACGTGCGGTCTGGTACACGTTTTATTCTGAACCGGATGTGTTTTGATTTTATATACAAAATTCGGAACTCTCGGTCCTTTCCGCTTATTGGTTTGCTGTTATACTTATTGGTGCGCGGGATGCTGCGATTACGATAAGGCGTTCGACGTGTTTGTAAATATCGGAAATAAATCGAGAAGAATTACGTTTCGCTCGCAAGTACGAGTGCGAGAAATATTCGCGTTATACAAATTTTGATGCGATATCTGTCATTTTCGTGCGAAATATCGCGGAAATCGCGGCCCAGAATGATCCCTGTATATAACATCACTTATTCTAATCAACGAAGACAAAACATAACATGTCCCTTGATCACTGCGTTATGGATTGAGAAGTCAATATATCGGACACTTAAAAAAATATTTGGATCGCATGGGTCTCGAACCTATGGCCTTTCAATTGCTAGTCAATCACTGTACTGACTGCGCTATGAAGGATTATACTAATTCGTATCAACATTTCCTTTATATAAATTTCTAGTATAAACACGTACGAAAAAAGTCTGTGTCGTCCAGACGCATATCCGCTCGCCCGCAAGACCAACTTCCGGTACCGAAAGGCCTTAACATGATTTAATGGGAGACACAGATTGTGTGTGTTGGTCGGAGGGAGTCGTTATAAGGGAGGGAAAATTAAGATTTGGCTTACATTTGCAAACAGCTTGGGAAGTGCCTGACTAGGTGTTATCACCGAAAGTAGGTCAGGAAAAGTCTTTAACACTAGTTTGACTATCGACAAAGAAAGAAAGTTTTCTGAAAAGCCATTCAAGTTCCAATTCTGTTCTTACCCTGATGTGTTTGATTACTGTGCTCGGATCCAATGCTTCAACTCTGTCCCTCATGTTCTCCGAGTTCAGCCAGGAGATAAAGATCTTCATATCTTCATCAATGAATTGGGCATCATGAAAGAACTATGGGAAATAAAAAGAAATAAATGTTTATATTTACAACATAGTGATTTGATTTGATTTGTTATGATTTTATGTTACTTTTAACAGTATTTCAGTCATAGAGAGAAAAAACCCAAAAGCCCTTTAAGCACCGTTTCAAGCACAAATAGGCCACTGGGTAGAACCACCACCATTCCGCAAGCCAGCTGGAAGCTTCCAAACATGAAAAATTTAAATGCCCAGATCGGGATTCCAACCGACAGCGGTGAGGAGCTTAGTGATAGAAAGTCACAGTGACTTTACCACTAAGCCATGGAGGCCCCCACAGCATAGTGATAACTTTAATACCTTCCAGAATGTTTTTTAATTTAAATTCATGTGAACAGGTTAAAAGATTATTAAGATCAGTTTTTGTATGCTTAACCCTTTATTCCATAGATATGCCTTTTGTATTCATTTAACCCTTTACCTTATAGGCTATTTCTAGTATTGAAGATGGGTGACCACTTAAAGCAGGTTGCAAGTAAAGCAGAATGCACCTTCAGGCGCATTCTGCTTTACTTTCAGCCTGCTTCAAGCTTACGTGTGCTAGAATATAAAAAATATTCCGTATATTATAAATTCATGACTGATTAAATCGGAACTATTTTCATCAGCGGAGGAATAAATCGTAAAACGCTAAAAGGCGTTTCTATTGGGGAAAGGGTTAATTCATTCCTCAATTGAAGAAAAAAGTTTCATTTCATTCAGTTACAAAATTAATATACAACATAATTATATTTCAGCATATCAAAGTTTAAAGTAGGCTGAAAGTAAAACAGAATGTGCTTTACTTTCTACATACTTTAAGTGGCCACCTGCCTTTAATACGAGAAACAGGCTAGGGTTAGGGTAAATGGTTAAATGGTCGACCAATGGATAGGTGTATTACAGTGCTTCCTCTCTACAACGACACTGAATAGGAGACAAAGGTTGTGTATGTTGTTCGGAGCAAGATGTTATAGGGAGGGAATAGTAAGGCTTGAATTACATTTGCAAACAGCTTATATCCAGATCAGACGCCGCGTTACACAGCATCTGATCTGGATTTAAGCTGCTAGTCACTTGTCGTTATGTTTCTTCTATCAAAATGTCCCATAATTATGTAACTTTGAGATAAAACAGCTGACGACCATTTTAAGTAGACGATATTGTAGCAGTGAAAGCGTTAACTGCCTTATTGGGTGAACTGTGGCAAACATTGTTGTTAGGAGGGAGTCATTTTTAGGAGGGAGTTGTTGTTGGGAGGGAGCACTGTACTTGGTGATACTCTGCTGCATTGTTATATAGACTTTCCCATTTAAATGGAAACGAAACGCAAACCCAAATTGCTAAAATGAAGGAAATTTCCAGTTTTGGTCATTTCTAATTATTGTGTTTTAATCTGAGTGGCAAACAGTTTGGAGCCTGATCAGACGTCGGTTTTCACGGCATCTGATCTAGCTCCAAACTGTTTGCAATAGGAATAGTTGTTTTAGCGTAAACACGTTTATTGCAGGGCTCCAGATAAGAGGTAGTTATTTCAACAAATCCAACATTTCTCACTCTTTTTAGCACCAAATCCTATGGTGTTACTACTCATTAGAATCGTCTCTTCGAGACGATTCAAATGAGTAGTGACACCATAGGGTTTAATTCAGAAATAAAGATTTTAGTTTTTAAACAAGGGCCACTATGGCCCTAAATCGCTCACCTGGTACACCATGGCAAACTTGACCTATAGTGACCTAGATTATGACTGGCCATGACCCACAATCAACCTCTAGAGTGTAAACAAGATTTTCCTATGATTTGACCTAGTTTTTGAACGGACACAATCCATATTTGATTTCGACCTAGATCTGATGTAGGCAAAAATTCTGACAATATTTCATGCAGATCTAGTGAGATTTGTAGCTTCCAAAAGGTTAACACTGTTTTTCTTTGATTTGACCTAGTGACCTAGTTTTCAACCAGACATCATTCAAAATTAAGTGAGCTAGATATCAATGAGGCAATAATGTTGAGCAAAATTCATTAAAATCCAATGAGAGTTGAAGCATCTAGAGTGTTAACAAGTTTCCCCTATGATTTGACCTAGTGACCTAGGTTTTTACTCTAAATGACCCATATTCGAACTTGACCTTGGTATCAATTAAGCAAACATTCTGACCAAAGTGCATAAAGATCAGATGAAATTTATAGCCTCAAGAGTGTTAACAAGGTTTTTCTATGATTTGACCTAGTGACCTACTTTTTGACCGGACATGACCCATATTCAAACTTGACCTAGATATCAATAAGACAAACATGCTGACCAAGTGTCATCAAGATCCAATGAGATTTGTAGCCTCTAGAGAGTTAACAAGGTATTTCTATGATTTGACCTAGTGACCTAGTTTTTGACCGGACATAACCCATATTCAAATTTGACCTTCGTATCAATTAAGCAAACATTCTGATCAAGTTTCATCAAGATCCAATGAGATTTGTAGCCTCTAGAGTGTTAACAAGGTTTTTCTATGATTTGACCTAGTGACCTAGTTTTTGACCGGACATGACCCAAATTCGAACTTGACCTAGATATCAATGAGACAAACATTCTGAATGAGTTTCATCAAGATCCAATGAGATTTGTAGCCTCTAGAGTGTTAACAAGGTTTTTCTATGATTTGACCTTGTGACCTAGTTTTTGACCAGACATGACCCATATTCGAACTTGACCTAGATATCAATAAGACAAACATTCTGACCAAGTTTCATCAAGATCCAATGAGATTTGTAGCCTCTAGAGTGTTAACAAGGTTTTTCTATGATTTGACCTAGTGACCTAGTTTTTGACCGGACATGACCCACATTCGAACTTGACCTAGATATCAATAAGATAAACATTCTGATCAAGTTTCATCAAGATGAGATTTGTAGCCTCTAGAGTGTTAACAAAGTTTTTCAATGATTTGACCTAGTGACCTAGTTTTTGACCCAACATGACCTACATTCAAACTTGGCCTAGATTTCTACTAGACAAACATTGTGATCAAGTTTCATGAAGATTGGATGATATTTGTAGCTGCTAGAGTGTTAACAAACCAATTGTGGACGGACGACGGACGACGTACGACGGACGAGGGACATCCAGCGATCCTAAAAGCTCACCTTGGCACTTCGTGCCAGGTGAGCTAAAAACTACCCTTATCTGGTGCTCTGTTATTGGGAAATAATACGATATCTCTACTGTAGGTGTTTTACCTGGTGATACTCTGCTGCATTGGTCAGGTGTGTCTGCATACAAGTGTTCATAGTACCAAGCCAGCCCCAGGTCTTCCGAAGGTTATATACACAGTCCTGAAATGACATAACATTATTATTATTATTATACCAGATTTATATAGTGCTCTTTTCACACAGGGGTAGTGCGTTCAAAAGGGGAGACATGCTCAGTCGAAAAGAGCCCAGAACTCAAGAAACCCTCTGATCAGGGCCTGCACTGTTTGTCATATTGCAATAATTATATGTAGCAGAAAACAACCCTATCTAGTCATAAACTCACTTGGTCTTTCTAAGGTTATATACACAGTCCTGAAATCACACAACAAACAAACATGCTCAGTTGGAGAGAGCCCAGAAACCATGCTTATAAAACATTTGAGTTAAAGTCTTAAATCACTCTCAAGTATTTGATTGGTCAGATTTGAGTCTTGGCTCAAAACTGACCCATCAATTTCTTGAGAACAATTTAGACTAAACTCTAACGCTGGGTCAGAATTCAAGGAACCCTCTGATCAGGGTCTTCACTGTTTGTCATATTGCAATATGGTGTAGAAAACAACACTACAGGGTAAAAAATTCACTAGGTCTTTCTCAAGTTATATATACACATTCCTGAAATGACATAACAAACATGCTCAGATGGAGAGATCATAAAATTCAAGGAACCCTCTAATCAGGGTCTGCATCGTGTCATATTGCACTAAATAGTTTAACCCATTACCCCATAAATACGCCTGTTTACACAATCATCTATTCAATTCATACACTAAAACAATAGCTCCAATTTTTACAGTCATGAATATTTATCATAAGAAATATTTTCTATATTCTAACAAATGGTAGCTTAAAGCAGGCCAAAAGTAAAAGTAGAATGTGCCTTAAGGCGTATTCTGCTTTACTTTCAAACTGCTTTAAATGGTCACCTGTCTTCAAAACTAGGAACGGACTATGGGGTAAAGGGCTACAAGTTTCAGAGGTGAATGCGTAAATTGTATGGGCATAATTGTTGGATTTTTTATATAAAACTTGTGAAATTGAAATTTTCCACAAGCTATGTAAGTGTAAATACATTAATCATTTAGACACACTCGCTACGGTAAGTTTTCAACTTTAACAGCCATGAACTTTTCTTAACCCATAAGGTGCTGGGAAACCTGTGAGTTCATGTACCATCTACAATCAGCGGAGACCCTGATCTGAGGGCTCCAATAGGAGCCCTCTGATCAGGGTCTCCACTGTTTGTTTTAATTTTAAATACTGTCTGATTACAAGGCTTTAAAAATAAAGACGATCTGGTCATTTTTGAAAAGTGGAAAAGTATATTTGGGAAGTTTAGCATTGCAAGGGTTAGGACATAAATATGTAAATAATGAAGTAAATAAGAAACCACAATTGTTACTCTAATAGATGCTTGTCTGTGTATGCAAGTTTAACTTAGAGCACTCCTGGCAGCTTTACCTTGCTATTTGTTGTGATATGTAGACTGCTTAACCCTTTTGTTTACTTAACCCTTCTCCAGGCTTTAATGTATATTGATGCTTTATGAAAACACTGTACTTGGGAAGCTGTCTGATCAGGGTCAACACTGTTTTCTTATAAAATATGTCTGACATGATTCCTGCACTCTTCCCTGAGAGAAAATGTTCCATACATAAGTAGCTTATTTAACTACATGTATTAAGTATTTTCATTGTGGGTGGAGTTTCATATAATGATTATAAATTAACCTTGTTATTACCTCATAAATACACCTTTTTATACCTAAAATCTATTCCTCCATTGAAGAAAATAGATCCAATTTATACAGTCATGAATATGTTACATATGAAATATTTTCTATATTCTAGCTGAGGGTAGCTTAACGCAGGCTGGAAGTAAAGCAGCATGAGCCCTAAGGCCCATTCTGCTTTACTTTTAGCCTGTTTTAAGTAATTACTTTTCTTCAAGACTAGAAACAGGCTACGGGGTAATGGGTTAAGCTGGAGAAGGTTTAAGATCATGGGTAGCTGAGTTTCTAACTTTTGTTCAGCAATACGTAGTCAATGTTTCCATGATGGCATTTAAAAGTGGTTTTTTTTATTATGAGATGTTCAGATATGTGTTGTTTTCACATTGATTCCACAGAGTTACACTCCCTGCTAGACAGTCAGCAAGAGTAACATACCCTACTAGACAGTCAGGAGAGTAACCTACCATGCTAGACAGTCAGCTAGAGTTACATGTACCCTGCTAGACAGTCAGTAGAGTAACCTACCCTGCTATACAGTCAGCTAGAGTTATCTATCCTGCTAGACTGTCACCTAGAGTTACATACCCTGCTAGACAGTTAAATAGAGTAACAGACCCTGCTAAACAGCCAGCTTGAGTTACCTGCCCTGTGCATTCAAGAGGACTGTTCCATGTGTTCCTGTCTGCACATACTTACAAACATACCTCTCCTTTCCGCCATGTTCACTGCCCTACCCTCAAAGAGTTACATACCCTTTGAGACAGTCAGCTAGAGTTACCTACCCTGCTAGACAGTCATCTAGAGTTACCTACCCTGTGCATTCTGGAGGACTGTTCCATGTGTTCCTGTCTGTACATACTTTCAAACACACCTCGTCTTTCCACCATGTATACCGCTCTGTCCTCAAAGTCTGTCTGAACATTCTAAACAAACAAACAAATGAAATCATTAACCCTTCACCCAATAAACCCTGATAAGGTCTCCTAGGTTAAAGCTTTTAAAGAATTTGAAATCAGTCTGAGATCATTCTTAACATTTTCATTTTGCTCAACTCTGACCAATCAAAAGCTTGAGAATGATTTAAGACTCGCCAGTTTTATGAACATGGTACCAGAAGGAACTCTCTGATCAAAATCTGTCCTGTTTGTTTAGATTCTTAATAGTCTTGAAATCAACAGAACCTGCTTAGTTTGTGTAAATTTGGATCTTCACTGGTTTACTATATGATCAAGTTTATAATAATATTAATTATAATAATATAATAATAAAGTCTTTATTTACTGAGGCTATATATTAGCCCAGTCTTCCATGTGAGCTTTCATCATAAATTATTTGATATTCATTTGGACATTTCAGAAATTGAAAACTGTATCAAACAACTTTATTTCAAAATAACACATTAATTTTGCATGATAAAGGTTAAAATGAAACAACCCATGAAAATAAACACAGTGTTTTTCCTCAAGATATTGCAACAGGTTTCAGTGTGAATGCCCTAAAAAATAGATACATATACATTTATCAAAATCTAACCTACAAAAGGTAGTTAGCACACTAAATTTATTCATCCATGTGACCCAATGGTAAATATATAAATTATATATAGTAGATCCTCTATATTACAACCACTAAAAATAAGGCAAATTGTCAATATAAATTAAAGACAGGTTACAGCATCAAGAAATGTGAAAGTGAAACAGAAATTAAGCTCCTGCAGGAGCTTTCTGTTTCACTTTCACATTGCTTTAAGCAGTCACCTGTCTTAAACAACATATATTTGACACAATTTAATGGTCATAATAGAGAGCTTCTACTATATATAGGATATAAAACAACAGACACATGTGAATTGCAGCAGTCAAAATGGTATGAATTAGATGACTTTAATACAATTATCAGCTTAATGCAGGACAATAGTTAAGCAGAAAGCTCCTAATGGAGCTTTCTGCTTTACTTTGTTCTGCATTAAGCAGTAACTTGTCTTGAGAGATCTGCATACTTATTCAATAAACCACTGGCCATGTCAAAAAGTTTAACTGTAAAATAAAATCATTCAATAGATATATCTAGGTAAATAAATTTGTAACAACCTCAGTTTATTGTAGTCAATAAAATATCTCAAGATTTATTGAGTTTTAAATAACATTTTTCCTGCTCAGCACTATTAGAATAGCATTTGCCAGATGTTTTTGTTTATTAAAGTTTGTTTATGTCTGTTTCTGCCATATATGGGCTGAGTGGATGCCCCAGGAAGAGAGGATACAGAGAACCCATACCCTACTCATATTAATGCCAGAATTGTCCAGTTCTTTTGGATGCCCAGTGTAAAGCACTGATACAACAGACCTTTGTTTTTTATAAAGTTTCATCTGAAGCCAACATTGACCCTTTACCCCATAGCTTCATCTGTTTCTAGTTTTGAAGAAAGATGACCACTTAAAGCACATTCTGCTTTACTTTCAGTCTTCTTTTAGCTACAATCTGCTAGGATATAGAAATTTTTTCTTATGGTACATGTTCATTCCTGTAGAAAAATGGAACTGCTTTTTTCAGTGGAGAAATAATGAATACACAAAAAGGTGATTCTATTTGGAAAGGGTCAAGGGAAAGGGCTATTAGCTAAATGAAAAGTATGGCCCACACTGCTTGCAATGACATTGTATTCTCTATGATTATACTAAATGTAGTCTTCACAGTTTGCTATAGTTGTGTCTTTCTGATGACACAGTTTGTGTCATAACTTGGCACGCTCTCTTCAATTTCTAATTGACAGGTGCATAATAAACAGATAAAGCTCCTTTATACAGCCTTGATAATATATTCAGACTACACTGAGAGAGTCTTTGCCTATTAAAATATATGAACATATATGAAGTGTCAAAACTTGCATGATATATGCAAGGATACTGAAATAACTTTGAGCAGATTGAGGTTAAATTCACTACAATTTGATAGGAGTAGTACAGTTTGTTTGTATTTAAACTAAACTGTCACAAAAACTACAGAACAGTCAAACTTATATATATCGAGCAATGCTGCAACGGCTAACTAAATTTTAACAAGCAAAGACATTATTTTAAAAGACAAGAGGCTACTTAATGTAGAACAAAAGTAATGCAGAAAGCTCCTATAGGAGCTTTCTGCATTACTTTTGCCCTACATTAAGCAGCCTTCTGCTCTTAAGACTACTATTATTTACTATTTTTTCAATGGTCTCTTAACCTTTTACCCCATGATCCTTTATCTAGTATTGAAGATAGGTGACCACTTAAAGCAGGTTGAAAGTAAAGCAGAATACACCTTAAGCCTGCTTTAAGTTACCAGCTGCTAGAATATAGAAATTATTTCTAATGTTAAATATTTACAACTGTATAAATTGGAACTATTTTCTTCAGTAGAGAGATAATTTAGAGGTGTAATGGTATACAAATTCTCGCTCATTGTGTTCAGGTCAGGGAGTTTTACGATACATGTTTACTTAAAATTGTCAAGTGTGAAATGAAGTCGTAAGAAGACCTCACTCTCACAGATTGAATGGGAAGTTCAAACACACATTGTCAAGTATTTCGTTTGATATTTTGGAAGACAACTTTATTCTGAGCAGGCTGTGTGGATATAGGCATTTTATGAATTAAAGATAACCAGAGCATTACATGCAAGTGCCAACGTTTGTCTGTTTTGTTATCCTAGTTATGGCCAATGTTAAATTCTCTCTATTTTACCTCTAAATGAGCTTGACCTTTGTCAGACATGACCCAAGTTGTACTGAGCTCTTGAGGTGAGAACACATAATAACAAATATTAACCCATTAAGCCATACTGACTAATATTGACTTATTGTGCAATATTCTCATACTGACTCATTTTGACACACTTTAATCCACTAGCTTGTATTGAGATAAGCATTGATAATTGTTTATCGCTTATGAGTTAATGGGCTTATATAGTCTGTATCACATGATTGTAGTTTCAAAGCTATTGCCAATGTTAAGATTTCCTTCAACGACGACTAACGACAACGACAAACAGCAATGCAGACACAGGAGTGATGACAATAGCATGTAGTTTCTTCAAAACGGACAAGCTTAAAATTACATTTATACCCTTTCCTATACAGAAGTAATAATTGTTTGTGCACAAACAAGTCTATTAGGAAAGACAGATATATATTGTAAGCAAGTGCATCTTGTCATAGATTAGACAGATTGGTAAACTTACTTGAAACAAGGATTCCACCTCGCTGACATAGTAGACGGCTTCTAAACAACGCTTCTTCTGATGAGCTTGGTCCTGAAATAAGAAAGAGATAACGGGTGAAAATAATGCCATATAACTGGTAGGGTTTCAAGTTTTGAAGACAAGTGACTACTTAAAGTCCCAACATTACTTTCAAATTGCCAAAATTGCGCACTTTTAAAACCTGAAAATGTAGGCACATTCGTAATCTAAACCTATAAAAAGAAGTAATCCCCGACGATTATGGAGGCAACATTGCACAAAACCCCGTGAAATTGGTGGAAACAAGTCGACATTCAAATCTGTTTCGTTGACATTCGATCGATGACGAATTATTACGGAAATGCTCCGGCTTCGCTCGGCTTTGCGCACACGCAGTGTATATGAATTATCGCCGCGCTCCGTATCAATCACGTGACCTTTATCGAAACCACCGTTAGTATTATTTGTAAACAAACCCGCTTAAAATGTACACCATCACGATAAGAATTCGACACATTTAGGTAGGATTCTTTACGAAGTGGGGGCATATATGTCAGGCTTCTTACACGCGATTTCACTTAGTTTTAATACATAGAAAATGCACATATATTTTTAAACACCAATATCAGTAGGATTGTGCCTTTAAAGAAAGTTGGAATGAAAGCAGATCGTGCTGGTTTATATTCAGTCAACTTTAAATTAAGCCACCATCTCAGCAAGGATTTAGAAAAAAGTTCTTCTGTGAATTTTCACTACTATAAAAAGAATTATTTTCTTCTCAAGAGAAATAAATTCTGCTTTACCTTTAGCCTGCTTGAAGCTACCATCTGCTAGAATATAGTAATTTTTATACCTCTTGGTATATATTCATGACTGTATAAAGTGAAACTATTTTCTTTAGTGGAGGAAAAAATTCAAGGTACTAGAAAAGTGAATTCATGCAGTAACGGGTAAAACACATTTGGATACAGGTTTAACCCTAAGCCCGCCAAATAAATTGTCGTCTGCTATATTTCTCGTCTGCTTCAAGTTTCAAAGTGCTTCAAAGTTGCTCAAAATTGCTGAAAGTGTTGTCCGAGTGTCAAACAGCTTGGATCCGGATGAGACGCCGAGTTACTCGGCGTCTCATCCGGATCCAAGCTGTTTGCATATGGAGCTATAGTCGTGAGTGGCAGGCTAAGGGTTAACTGTTGTTTTCTCATTTGCCATAGTTGAATTGACAGATGGTAGGTTTGTGAATGATGTAGGCGAAAGTAGACGTAAATTGGGTGCAGCAGCCAAATGGTTTAAATGAAACAAAATAAACAAATTAATTATTCATTACTTAGTTTGTCATTTATTTACCTTGAAGCTGTATCTATAGTCTTGTTTCTCACTCTTGGTATGTAAAGATGTATAAGACTAAATTACCATTGATTTTGGTTTACCTATTCATCACATAGGTGTTACACAGTGTCCTATCTTAGGCTAAGCCATAGTCACCCCAATATAAATGTTTATAAGAACATGGGCGCCCTAATACATCTTATAAAGGTGATTATTTGACAAAATTCTAACCAAGTAAGTTAAGCTAGTGCTTGTTGAAGATAGGCACAGTATTATAACTACTGAAAAGGGTTTAAACCCATTACTCTTGAAATATGATTTTTTACACCTTTAATTTATTCATACCCTGAAGAAAATAGTTCCAATTTATACAGTTATGAATATGTATCATCAGAAATATTATCAAAATTCTAGCAGATGATAGTTTAATAAAGCAGGCTGAAAGTAATGCAGAATGTGCCTTAAGGTACATTCTGCTTTACTTTCAACCTGCTTTAAGTGACCACCTGTATTTAAACTAGAAATCAGCCATGGGGTAATGGGTCAAGGAAGGTAATTGAAGTCCTGTACAGACTTTCTGCTTTATTTTCAAATTTATTTTAGCTGCCACTTAAGGTATAATTGCCATGAATGTTTTAAGTTGCAAGGAAAACTCATTTCACTTATCAAAACGCAGTTTGCGTAGTTTATGTTTCAATAATGCTGGAAAACCCTTACATACATTTTCCCAATACCACTTAGTCCTTTATTACATCTATGTATCAACATGCATCAAAATACATCAAGCATGAACACCTTTCTACATGGTAGAGAATGTAACTTTATAGCTGTGCTTATGTTTAACCCATTACCCCTTAAAAACGCCTTTTTACGCCTCTTACTTATTCCTCCACTGAAGAAAAAAGTTCCAGTTTATACAGCAAAGAATATGTACCAAAAGAAATATTTTCCATATCCTATATATATATAGAAGATGGTAGCTTAAAGCAGGCTGAAAGTAAAGCAGAATGTGCCTTAAGGCACATTCTGCTTTACTTTCAACCTGCTTTAAGTGGTGACCTGTTTTCGAAGCAAGAAATAGGCTAAGAGGTAATGGGTTAACCCATTACCCAATAGCCTGTTTCTAGTTTTGAAAACAAGATGCTACCTACAACAGCCAGGTTGAAAGTAAAGCAGAATGCGCCTAAAAGCGCATTCTGCTTTACTTTCAGCCTGACTTTAGCTATCAATTCTGCTAGGATATAGAAAATGTTTCTTACGGCAAAATTGAAACTCTTTTTTACAGTGGAGAAATAAATTAAAGATGTATCTACGGGGTAATGGATTAACAATAATTGTACCTTAAGTTTTTGTTTCCTCATAACTTTCACCCATATCAGTCTATGTAAACATGCATTTTGCAACCATTTAAAAGAAGATATAATTATACAAACTCTCTTAAATAGGTGACTGCTTAATGCAGGATAACAGAAAAATTTTAATGCAGAAAGCTTCCTTTGGGAGCTGCTTTCTGCATTACAAATGTCCTGCTTTATGCAGTCACATGTCTACAAAGACCTAAATTCTTCACTAATTGACCACTGCATGAACATGAGTTTGACTGTGGATTATTAAAAAGCTTCCTCACAGCGGTAATCAGGGTAAATCCCAACAACAAAGGAATTTTGGTGTCCTCCGACTGACTAGGGATGTTATACTTTCCCCTTTTAAACGCAAACAAAACGCAAATGTATTGCAGTTAAATATAGAAAATGACAACTTTTTGAAAATTTTGACTACATTTTTTAATCTAAGTGGCAAACTCTTTTCTAGCCTGATCAGACATAGCCCGGGTTACCAAGCATCTGATGTGGCTCAAAACTGTTTGCAATGGAAAATTTAATAGTTTTAGCATAAACACGTTTATTGGGAAAGAGTAAAGTATTCTCTACTGTAAATGATTCTTAACTGGTTCTAAGCTGTTTCAATGTATGGTATTCCGATTACTAAGAGCTTTATTTTTATTTATTTACTTAGAGATGTGGCTGTCTTGAAGTGCCATAATTATGATGTCTCCTATGTATGATATATTTCTTTCTTTCTATATATACTGCTACACACCCCTTTCGGGTATAACGAGCAGGGGCACCTTTTAGGTGCACCATTGGGACTGTACCCAACCGGCCACTTTATCCTGACACCGACGAACCAGTCGTTACGCTAACCCGAAATCCTGAGTGCCAAGGAGGGAAGCCATTACTACCAATTTTCAAGTCTTTGGTTTGACCCGGCTGGGGATTGAAACCGCAACCTCCCACACTTCAAGCCGACACTCTACCACTATAAGCAACGCAGCCAGTTGAATATGTAATGTATTCACAAAACAACTACTACGTTCAACCAGCAGTACTTAGAATGATTTCTTTGAAATAGTTCCTGTCACACCAATTGGATCTAGCTAACTAGGTTCAGACATAAAGATATTAATTTTTGGAGATTATCTGTAGCCCTGCATTAAGTCCCTTTTTTAAGTTTTTAATTGAACGGCTAGTTACTCTATATATGGCCAAAAACAATACTGACAAATTACATAGATTTATGCATTATTTATAAGCCATTGTAACTACGATCTCAAAAAACAGGAAAAAATGATAAGATCTCTGAACAGTGAACAACACAAAATTTTGTACTTTAATCCTTTATATGCTGGACACCAGTGTAATGTAATTCAGGGCTCCAGATAAGATGGAGTAAACTGAACAAATCCAACATTTTCACACTTATTTCAGCACCAAATCCTATATTGTTACTACATGTACTTATTAGAATCGTCTCGAAGAGACGATTCCAATGAGTACACACCATAGGGCAAATATGCAGAAATTAATATTTTTGTTTTTGATATACTCCCCAAATATCTAGAGCTCTGCAATCATTTTGCAAACAGTGCAGAGACCCTGATCAGAGCCCTCTGTTCAAGGTCTGCACTGTTTGCTTTTTTTTTATTATTTATCTACAAAATTTCCAAAACCTGAACGCTTTAATTAGTCAGTTTTTTCAAAATTGGAATACCGGTAGCCTTCATGTATTTTGAAAAACATTAGCATAAAAGGGGTTATATTAACAATGCTGTTGGATTGTTGTTGAAATATATGTTGAATAGAGAAAGACATACATTACAGCCGCAATGTGACTACAAACAGTCACAAAGCCAATATAGCTGCAGGGTCATGTCAAAAGCAATGTGTCACAGGACAAGAAAAGATAAATTACATTAAAAACATTCGGATACGTTTTAAAGATGGCACATGGCGTACGCAGCCAGGATCACATTTCAAATGCTGAAATTCAATACACACTGTTTAAAATCCCATTGTTGAATATCTCCTAATCATTCAATCGTGTATATTGAAATGGGGGTCGTCTCAAAATGGTTTTGGAAAACCGGATTAGCAGATAGCTTTATCATTCTCTTTGCACGTTAGCGGCAGAATTGCTTTTATAATGTGCAAACAGTTTTGACCCTGATGAGACGCTGCGTCACGCGGCATCTCATCAGGATCAAAACTGTTTGTCACTCTGACCCTATTTCTAAATGAAATGTTTGAAAATCTATTTAAAGAATAGTAGTAAATAAATGACGATTGTTGGAGAAGAAACGATGACCCGTCATGCAAAGAGTTATAAGTACATCTGTTGAATTCTGTATCAATAGCATATCTGTCATACAGTCCAGTATGGGGATAATATATGGTTCAAGTTTAGGTAGATTTGGGGAGTATAGATCTTAATCTCTTTAACGCATTCAACCCTAGAGACAATTATAGTCGTCATCTAAGCAAACCTTAATATATCTGTAAAGAGTATGCTTGTCTTAGGCAAACAGTGTAGACCCTGATCAGAGGGCCCCTGCAGGAGCCCTCTGATCAGGGTCTACACTGTTTGCTATTTTGCCATATATTGTTAAAATCAACCCCAAATAGTCAAAATGGACTAGACTTAATTGGATATTGGAATTATTGTTCATTAAAGGTTTCAGGGGTAAATAAGTTAAATTTAAGCAGATATTGTTCATGTTCCGTTTACTATCAATACAGTAAAACAACACTCTGACAACAGCACAAAACAATGCCTTTTATTGATTTGATTAATTTGATTTTTTGTCTTTAGTAATACTTCAACAGTTAAAATTTCAGTCATATGGTGACATCCAGCTAAGTGCAGGTGGAAGATTTTAAGATCTCAGATGCCTTAAACACAGCTGTTTCAGGCGCAAATCAGTTACTTTGTATAACCACATTTTTACTTAATTTATTTATATCTGGCCCTGTTAGAATCGAAATAATCTATGTTCTACATGTACCTTTGTTAAATGTTATTTTACAACAATTGGAAGTTGTGATGCCCATGAATTGACCACAGAAAGGCCGAATATGTTTGAAAACCCTGCAATCTGAAATTCTGATCAACATATATTTTTTACAGGCAATTGCTTGGGATTAAATACACATTCATCAATGTTTTACTTCCAGCATTAATTGGGCCTAAACCACCTATGGGTATCCGATCACACCTTCGTGACATCAATGGTTACCCATACCAAACTTTGCTATTAATGTATGTTGATCCTTAGACCAAAAGATTAGACAACTCTTCATTTTTCTAAATGTATGATCTGCAGTCAAAGCTGTTTTCCTGTGTTTAAGACAGGTGGCTGCTTAACCCTTTGAACCCTAGTCCCGCATATAGGCGTCCTTTTCAAACAGTGTACATGTGAATAGTACACTTGTCCGTGCAAACAGTGAAGACCCAGATCAGAGGGCTCCGAAAGGAGCCCTCTGATCAGGGTCTTCACTGTTTGTCATGATACCAAACATTGACAAAAACAACCCTTAAAAGTCAGAAATGGACTAGACTAAAATGGAAACTGGAATTGTCCATTTGAAGTTTTAGGGAGGAAAGAGTTAAGACAGGTGGCTGCTTCAGACTGACTGAGGTTTTAGCATTTTAGCTGTTGAAGAGTTTATGAAATTTTTCAAAGACTTTCACGCTTTAATGCATAAAACATGCTACCATTGAACTAGAAAAATCTTCTTTGGATATTATCATTGTTCTTGATTTTCTAGTGTACAAAGCAGTGACAGATGGTGAGATACCTCATAACCTGTTTTACTACTGGAGATAGGTAACCACTTAAAGCTTCCTAACTCTAAATGAATTTAAAATTTCTTATACTGAATATTCATGATTATCAATCAAACTTTTTCTATCATTTTAACTTTTAAAATTGACAAATAAAATATGGAATGTTTTCTTCAGGAAAGATTGCTGAAACTCATGTCAGACAGATCTTTCAGGCCCTCAGCGGTCTTATCTGGGTCTTAATTATTTTCTAATATGCTATCAGCATGAGAAGGGTTATAAATACAAGTTTTCCGGTATACATTGCTTTACAGTCATATAACATGTCATCATATAGCCCAACTAATGTCTAACAAACCATACAAAAAGATGTACAGTCGAACTTCGATATCTCGAACTCACTTAACTCGAATTATCCGATAGTTCGACACATATGAACTGGATTATTTCATGGTAGGTTCAGTGGAACATACCCATATTTCAAAGTTAAAACGTAGCCACGTTTTAACTTTGAAATACGGGTATGTTCGACTGAACCGAGTTCGAGATATCGAAGTTCGACTGTATATGGTTATATTTGCTGTCTTCACGACATAATATACTGTAGCCTAATACAGGAAGCTTATAATTTAGGAAGAAATTATTTTCAGGACATTTATAATACCGTATACTGTTTAACTTAATACAGGAAAGCTAATAAAGAAAGAAAACAGTTCCTTCGAAGAAATAGCAGAGTCATACCAAAACAGATTCTGTAAGTAGCAAACAGTGCAGACCCTGATCAGGACCTACACTGGTTAACCCTTTGAACCCTAGTCCCGCATATTGGCGTTGTTTTCAAACAGTGTACATGTGAAAAGTACATGTGTCCTGTGCAAACAGTGAAGACCCAGGGTCTTCACTGTTTGTCATAATTCAAAACATTGACAAAAACAACCCTTAAAAGTCAGAAATGGACCAGACTAAAATGGAAACTGGAATTTTCCATTTAAAGTTTCAGGGAGGAAAGAGTTAAGCGTTGGTTAACATACATTAGTTTTTCACATCTCATCTTACAGTCATATTACATTTCATCATACAGCCAGACTGTCTGACAAACATTCAAATAAAGATATACAGGCTGCCTTAAGGACATACTAAATGTACCTCAATACAAAACAAAATTCATGCAGATAGCTCCAAAAGGGAGCTTTCTGCATAATTTTTGTATGGAATTAAACAACAATTCATTTTAGTGACCCCAAAACCTAACCTACACATGTTTTAACAGTTTTTACTGTAAAACATATGCTCCAAAGTAGGGCACTGATAAACATGCACTTTCTTGACAACCCATAAGCTATGACAGATACTGGTAGGGGAACAAATTTAACTTTTGTATTACTTTTGAATTGCATTAAGCAACTATTTATCTTAGAGATCACTAATTGCTTCTTCAATGAATGAAAACCTTAACCCATTCCCCCATAGCCTGTTTCTAGTTTTAAAGACAGGTAACTACCTAAAGCAGGTTGAAAGTAAAGCAGAATGCGCCTCAGCCTGCTTTAAGCTAAAATCTTTATGGATACAGAAACTTTTTCATATGGTACATATTCATGAGGGTACAAACTGGAACTATTTTCCTCAGTGGAGGAATTAATTAAAGGCATAAAAAAGGCATATTTATAGGGTAAAGGGTTAAACTGTAACACATTAACTCCAAATTAGGTCACTGATAAAACCCTTTCTAGACAACCAATATTGCTGTGACAGATATTGGTGAACAAATTTTACAAACAGTTGCAAACGAAATTTGATCAAAATCATACCTCAGCTGTTTTTAGAAAATCGTCTAAATCTCTTGCAACAAATTCTACTCAAAACAAAGCTCATGCTATATTGCTATGCTTGAATATCAAATTATTTCTTGACATGTTTTTGATTTATAAATCTAAAGCAGACAACATTTTAGAGGTGTTATTGAGGGTATCACCCACAGGGTTATAACCAGAGCTGTGATTTACTGATCTCATAGAAGCTATTACCTGACAAAACTGTGATTCAACCCTTCAAACACCGAATAAAAATTTAAGATTATGTCCCAGACATTTACAAACAGTTGGGATCCAGATCAGATGCCGAGTTACTCGGCATCTGATCTGGATCCAAACTGCTTGTTACTAAGAAATTGTAGATATCTGCAAACATTGTTAAGAGGAGTATAGAAAAGAATGCCACTTGTAGGGTTTAAGTAGGCAATATGTTATTTAAGTGTTCAAAGAATTAATAAACCAATAAGAGTCCCCTGTCCACTTCAAGGTAAGTGTTTATCTATATCCCCCTTACCCTTACCCTTTCCCGTAAAAAAATGTCATCTGCTTTGAAATTTTGGTGTCAGATAAATTTTGACAATTTTATCAATTATTGAAAAAATTCACGGTCATAAAAACAAGAAATCCTCCAATAAGATCTGTATTTGACATATTCAGGATCAAAACTTTTGCACCATAAATTATAACCAATATAACTCTAATATTGCACACTTAAACGGTAACTGTGATTACCTTTGCAAACATGCAGTTTGAATCAAGATCAGACATTGAAAGCCATAGCGCCTCATCAAGATCCAAAATAGTCGATCCCTATTTTTGGAAATAATTTTTTGAAAATTCTTATTTTAGCATAGTAGCAGACTACAAAATGTTGCAGACGACAATATTTCTAAGCAATGAAATGAGTTCATAATACGAGTTAGACAGTACACACTACTGTATTCTTGAAGACAATCAATTTAGGGCTCTAGATGAGGAGAGTATTTCAAAAAATTTAAATCTTTATTTCTAAATTAAACCCTATGGTGTTACTACTCATTAGAATCGTCTCTTCGAGACGATTCTAATGAGTAGTAACACCATAAGATTTGGTGCTGAAATAAGTGCCTCTTATCTGGAGCCCTGACACTACTGTATTCTTGTAGACAATCAATACAAACACCTCCTCTTTTAACCCTTATAAATCAAATAGACTATTCCACTTCTACAAAATGACCAGCCTATGTCAATATTTTAGGTAAATTTGCAGAAAAAATTTAAAAGTAACACAAACAGTGTAGACCCTCCTTCAGGAGCCCTCTGATACAGGGTCTACACTGTTTGCAAAGAATTAACATACGGTAATATTACACAATGCAGATCTCTTATAACAAAATTCAATTAAGGAAATAGTTTATATAACAAACTCCCCCCCCCCTCATCTAATTGACTTATAGTAAAATAATTTAGTTATAAGGAAAGATTTTCATACAGTCTAAAGGAATTTGCTATATTATACTTTAGTGAGCTTCAGCTATACTCATGTTTTGCATAGTAAGGGTTTTCAGTGAAATTGAGTGTAAGAGCTTAGCATAATAAAACAGATTTGACATGCCAAGTTCAACAAAGGTGAAGCGGTTTAACTCAATTTGAACCATTTAAAATCTACAGTGATTTTGTCACCTGCTCAAAATGTCATCTGCTTAACCATTTGAACCCTAGTCCCGCATATAGGCGTCATTTTCAAACAGTGTACATGTGAATAGTACACTTGTCCTATGCAAACAGTGAAGACCCAGATCAGAGGGCTCCAAAAGGAGCCCTCTGATCAGGGTCTTCACTGTTTGTCATAATCCCAAACATTGTCAAAAACAACCCTTAAAAGTCAGAAATGGACTAGACGTAAATGGAAACTGGAATTGTCCATTTACAGTCTTAGGGAGGAAAGAGTTAAAGTATCTCATCTGCTATTATGGTTCCTGTACTGAATCAGTGGTGGCTTCAAAATTGTTCTCTACAATTTTGTTTTCAAGTTGAGATTTGAAATCAACAAGAGTGTTAACCCATTACCCCATATCAGTTTCTAGTTTGGAAAATATGTGACCATTTAAAGCAGATGGAAAATAAAGCAGAATGTGCCTTCAAGTGCATTATGCTTTACTTTCAGCCTGCTTTAAGCTACCATCTGATAAGACAGAGAAAACCCATTACCCCCATAGCCTGTTTTAAGTATTGAAGATATGTGACCACTTAAAGCAGGTTGAAAGTAAACCAGAGTGCTTTTAGCTACCAAATTATTAGACATAGACAACATTTCTTATGCTGCATATTGATGACTGTATAAGCTGAAACTATTTTCTTCAGTGAGGGCAAAAAATAAAGGCAGAAAAATGTGCATTTATTGAGAAATGGGTTAAGTTTTTACAGCAGTCGCCATTATCCAAAGGGAAAGGTATTAAACTTGTTTTCTCCAGGGTTAACTATTTGAATACCTGTATTCTGACCTATTGTCAGCGGTAATAGTGGACCATTTTATGTCATCTTACAAATTTGAGGCAATTAACATGGATTTGACAATAACAACATCTGCTTACAAAACTGTCATCAGTACATTTGTTTTCAAAGTTATTTCTTTGGGCATTTTGCATGGAAACAAGGATATAAACACCAAGCATTTTAAACCCTTTTTTATGCCTTTATATATTCCTCAAATATAGAAAGTTATTCCACTTTATACCATCAATAGTATGGACAATAAGACATATTTTCTTTACCCCAGCAAAGTGTAGCTTAACCCATTACCCCATAGCCTGTTTCTAGTTTTGAAGACAGGTGTCTACTTAAAGCAGGCTGAAAGTAAAGCAGAATGTGCCTTAAGGCACATTCTGCTTTACTTTCAACCTGCTTTAAGATATCATCTTTTAGGATTTAGAAAATATCTCATATAATATTTATTCATAACTATATAAAGTGGAACTGTTTTCTTCAGAGGATTTATAAATAAAAGGCGTCAAAAGGCGTATTTAGGGGGTAATGGGTTAAAGCAGGTTGAAAGTAAAGCAGAATGTCTCTGCTTTAAGTGGTCACCTGTCTTCAAAACTAAAAACAATTAAGCTTTGAAGTTACTAGGTTATGCTAGTGTACCTCAGATTGACAGTTGAAGGGTTTAAATTGAGGGTATAACAATTTGAGCTGTCAATATAAATGTCCTACAAGTGGTTTATACTGTGTGAATTTTATTTATGATGTACCATATAGGTTATGATAAATCCTTGTACATTTTATTCAACCTTACTTGACAAATAAACACTCGATTGCATTTAAGTTTAATGTAGTTATTTGCAAATTAGATAAATATCAGGATCTACAAGATAGTGTTTGATCAGGATTCAATATAGCATGATGTATTGTATAGGTGTTTAAATGGTAAAGATAGATGGCAGTTTAAAACAGACTGAGATTAAAACAGGAAACTGTTATAGTTAAATATAGTTAGCTGCCTAAAGCTTACACAGTAAAGCAGAAAGCTCCTATTGATCGAAGCTTTCTGCTTAACTTTCAGTCTGCTTTAAGTATTCACCTATCTTTGTTAACAATGTAAACAATTGTCTAAAATATGGTGACATTTTTCCACTTAAAAAGGACAGTGTGAAACCTGGTCCCCTTGATGTACAAGCAAAATAAAGCAACAGACAAATACAGTAAAACTATTACGACCACAAACTTGTGCTAACTATTAGGTGGTTTAGACAGGTGACTGCTTGAAGCAAGGTGACAGTAAAACAGAAAGCTCCTATAGGAGCTTTCTGTTTTACTGTCACTTTCCTTTAATCTGCCATTTGTCTTTTATACAATCAATTAGCCTTTGTTTTAGTGGTCTATATAGAGAGTTTTTACTGTAATCTACAAATTTGTTCCTGGAACATTGATGTTATAAGGAACTGTAATTTGTGACAATACGGTATCAAAATATCAAACAGAGGACGACTTGTCCATTTAATACAAGTAAAACATTAAACTGCCAATATTGATTGAGAAGATTTCATGTGAAAATATGTGACTGTCAGAAGGTATGCTGTTAATTTTGACATACAATTATCCCTGGGGGTCAAATGTTAATTGAATAACACCAGGCTCTTACGTCATAGTCAAAACACTGTCATCACTATACACTGCCTGTGGTGAATGACATGAGTGAAAATATGTTTAACCCAGTTTCTATTTTTGAAGACAGGTGAGCACTTAAAGCAGGTTGAAAGTAAAGCAGAATACTTCTTTATAAAGGGGCTCGCAACCGGATTTAGCAGTAAAAATAGTAATTTGTAAATATATGTCAAATGATTATATAAATGGGTAAGATTTAGTTTAGGATAATAAATTCTGTTAAAAAATGCATTTCAAAAAAAAAAAAGAAGCTCTGGTGGGATTCGAACCCGTGACCCTCCATTGCGGAGACAAACAAGAAAAATGAGGACACGCCTTTACCGCCTCGACCACGGACGCTCTTTATATATATGGTAGTGAATTAACATACTTCACTGGTAGCGCTTAATACTACATTATTGGGCTCCGGTTTATGTCAGAGCCCGTGTAGAGAAGCAACAACAACAGCAAAACCGTCAGCTGACGCTATTGAAAAACGATGGAATATATCAAAAAACTAAGATTCGGTGACGATTCTTGAGACTTTTTTTGGACTGATCATATTTTTTTAATGTCAGAAGCCAAATAATGCCACAAATTTGCTTTTATTTGAGTATTTTATTTTATTTTGACAAGTACACCATCCGGTTGCAAGTCCCTTTAAGGTAATACATTTAACCCTTTCTTTCGTAACCATTTGTGATCATTTCGATCCATCCACATTCAACTGTGACAGCATTAGGGGTGATTTTATGTTTATGGCAGGTGAATGTATAAAGCAAGATAAAAGTAAAGCAGAAAGTTCCTTTAACCCATTACCCCATAGCTTTTTTCTAGTATTGACGATAGTTGACCACTTAAAGCAAATTAAAAGTAAAGCAGAATGTGCCTTAAGGCACATTCTGCTTTACGTTCCGCCTGCTTTAAACTATTATCTGCTTAAATATAGAAACCATTTCTTATGATTCGTATTTATAATGGTATAAATTGGAACTATTTTCTTCAGTAGAGGAATAAACTAAAGGCATAAAAAGGTGTATTTATTGGGTAACAGTTTAAGAGTTATTTTCATCTTGCTGTCAGCCGCCACCTGTCAAATACTTAAAACCCTTATTATCCCCATCAAACACTATATCAGAACTTCTCATGTGAATAATGGGAAGATTATTATACAGTTCATATGATTCCTGACCCCAAAAAGACATGCTAACTCAACTCACCTCTAGAAGTCTGTATTCTGATTCTAATGCACGAAACTCCTTTGTTTTACCCTATAAAAGAAAACAAATCAAGAACATATTATAAGATACAATCAAGTGCTTTAAACATTCCAGTCTTAAACATTAATTATTAACAAGCTTTGGGGAAAAGATAATTTTTAACCCATTACCCTATAACCTATTTCTAGTTCTGAAGATACATGACTACTTAAAGCAGGTTGAAAGTAAAGTAGACTGCGCCTTGAGGCGCATTCTGCTTTACTTTCAGCCTGCTTTAAGCAATTATCTGATAGAATATAGAAAATATTTCTTCGATTCTCATTTGTGACAGTATAAATTGGAACTATTTTCTTCAGGAGAGTAATAAATTAAAGGTGTTACAAGGCGTATTTATGGGGTAATGGGTTAAACATAGTGTTTGATGAGGATAATTATGTCGGATGAGGTTAACCCTTAACATAATTCATCCAGCTTTTAGCAGTCATATCCTGAAATTGTCTAAGGATGAGTTGCTTTGAAGAATATGGTTATTATATAGCTATTTAATAGTTGATAAGGCAGAAAATCACCAAAGCTAACCTTTCATGATTTTCCTTATACTTTCCTTAGCGTACAAGATCCAAAATTAACGCTCTCTAAAACAGTTGAACACTAGAGGTCGAGAGTTTGATCCCCCACTGGACCTGGTCTTTATAAACTTAATAAACCAAAGTCATATGCCCGCCCCATTTCATAAAAATTTGTACAACAAAATTATGTTGTTCTATTCACTTATTTTAGCCTAATATACTCAGTCAGATTATAAAAGTCTCAACTGTTATTATTTCTCCATCAAATCCTGTCTTGTGACAATTTTTGGAATCATCTTTTCAAGACGATTTTGCAAAGAGATGTCACAAGACGGGATCAGAAATCAAATGTATTTTAAAGTTTTGACTTATGACCCCTTTGTCGTACAAAGTTTTATAAACAGGCCCCAGTGCTATACACTGGGCATCCGAAAGAACAAGAGAAATCTGTCTAAGATAATGTCGGATGAGGTTAACAGTACATGGATTTGATACTCATTACTTACCTTTGATTTTCGAAAGTCTTCCACTTTTCTTTTGATTGGTTTGAATGTGGCTGCATGTTCTTGGACTTCTTCTAGAGACTGTTGTATGGCGATCTGGTGGTGGGGAAATGGTACCTCTTGTATAGCAGTCTGCAAGGACAAACATGGACAAACATGGTCATAATGAGTAATAAGCTTGGAAGGACAAACATGGACAAACATGGTCATAATGAGTGAGTAAAGAGCTGATGGTCCAACTCTTAACCCATTTGCGCCCAGTGGATTCTTCCATGTTTTATATTGGATAAGTCTATTTTTTATCAAAGGGATGCCTGGTCAAAATTTTCATTTTCATCTTGCTTTATATTGAAATTCCTATCAACAAACAGTGTAGACTCTGATCAGACACCGCATAATGCGGTGTCTGATCAGAGTCAACACTGTTTGCCTATGTCAAAAGCTGTCTGATCTGGTTCTACAATGCTATATTGTCTAACCTTTTGGGCCTACTTATATTATATGTAGGCCCAAAGGGTTAGACAAGAAATACTCCATAGGTAAACCCTTAATTCTTATATAGATGAAATGAACTCAATAAAACCCTTAGTGTAGTGTAATGTTGAACATTTTCAGCCTATTACAAATACAATACTGTAATTTTTATGATACAAATAAACCACTTCATACCTTCTAACCCTTAATATACTCTGCTCAAAATGGTGTCAGCTTATTGAATTATTATAGAAATATTCCAGAACAATTTCTTGAATTTCCATGAACAATTCTAGAAGTGGCCATTTAAGGTTCATGAATATTCTGCAAAAATTCTAAAAATTTGATGGTTTTAGAACAATTGGTTTTTTTGTAGAATTTATAAAGTAATTCTTGAAGCTCGATAGCTATATAGAATAATTCTAGAAGCCGCCATTTAACATTCATGAATATTCTAAAATTCTTAAACACTTTTCTCAGGGGAATATAAGTATATACAGCAACAATGTACTTGATTGCCATAAACTACCCACTTCACATAATTTCAAACCATTATAAAGATATAAATACATCATATTTCAAACAGGCTATTACTCACTTTTGAACAATTACAAGTTGATGTTCATTGATTTTAGATGGCCTTTTTTTCAGACAAGTATGTAAGAATGAAAATAGAGTAGACCTTGATCACAGGGCTCCTCCTCAAGAGAGCCCTAGCTCTTATCCAGGTCTACACAGATTGTACCCAGTAGAAATTATAGTTTCCCACACTTAAAGGGACTCGCAACCGGATGGTGTTCTTGTCAAAATAAAATAAAATACTCAAATAAAAGCAAATTTATGGCATTATTTGGCTTTTGACATTAAAAAAATATGATCAGTCCAAAAAACGTCTCAAGAATCGTCACCGAATCTTAGTTTTTTAGATATTTTCCATCGTTTTTCCATAGCGTTAGCTAACGGTATAGTTGTTGTTGTTGCTTCTCTACACGGGGTCAGACATAAACCCGAGCCGAATAATGTTCTATTAATAGCTATCATTTAAGTACGTTAATTCGCTACCATATATATATAGAGAGCGTCCGTAGCCGAGGGCGTAAAGGCGATGCCTCATTTTTTATTTTTTGTCTCCGCATGGATGGTCACGGGTTCGAATCCCACCAGAGCCTCTTCTTTTTTTTTTTTAGGAAATGCATTTTTTAACAGAATTTATTATCCTAAACTAAATTTTACCCATTTATATTTGACATATATTTACATTTACTATTTTTAATGCTTGATCCGGTTGCGAGCCTCTTTAAGGTTTTACATGTCAAGAATACAATGTGCAATAGAGTCTTAACCCATTACCCCATAAATATTCTTTTTTGCATCTCTATTTCATTCATCCACTAAACAAAGTTATACAAGTCATGAATATGTATCATACAAAATAGATGTTAGCTTAAAACATACTGAAAGTAAAGCAGAATTCCCCGTTAGACGCATTCTTCTGCTTTACTTTTAACCTGTTTTAAGTAGTCATCTAGCTGTCTTCAAATATAGAAGAGGGCTATGGGGTAAAGGATTAAATATTACCTATACATTATTATATACCCTTTTTCACATTTAATTATTTGTCACAAATACATCTTCTGCTTCATAGTTATTATAGGCAACTATATTTAAATTTAAGATTTAAACCGTTTTCAATTGATTTGAGTAATGATTCAGTACAAATGGCATATTGGCTAAACCAGATCAGATGTTGGGACACTCAGCGCTGGTTGAATGCATCAAGTTTAGCAGGATAACAGTCAGTGTTAAAATAATAGTTAGTTTTTTTTTCAATAAAATATGTCATACAGTAATGTTTTTTATATGACATTTTTACAGTATCCAAACATTTAATTATTGTTTTGGGGTTTTTGCTATAAATATTTTGAATCATCTAGGATGCATTGTGATTCAAATGTCAGCTCAACAAGACTTGAAGAGTGAGGAATGTTTATTGGATCTGGGGTTTTCTTCCTACAGTCAAACATGTATTACTTCATGTTTTAACCCATTACCCCATAAATACCCCTTTTTAAGCCTTTTATTTATTCATCCATATAAGAAAAAAGTTCAATTTATTCATTATTTATACAGTCAAGAATATATATCATACAAAATATTTTCTATATTCTAGATGATGATAGTTTAAAGCAGGCTGAAAGTAAAGCAGAATGCGCCTTAAGGCGCATTCTACTTTACTTTCAACCTGCTTTAAGTGGTCATGCACCTATCTTTAAAACTAGAAACAGGCTATGGGGTAATGTGTTAACCATGGTTGGCCAAGGTTAACTTAAGGTTGAACATGGTTGACCTTGGGCATAGTTTGCAGCGGTAAATACACTTTTTTACGCCTTTAATTTATTTGTCCTTTGAAGAAAATAGTAATGTTTAGGTACTAATAGAAAATATTTTTTATCCTAGCAGATAATTACTTAAAGCAGGATGAAAGTAAAGCAGCATGGCTATGGTTAAAATAAGTTAACTGTTTTTAAAACTATAGAGGCATTGATCCTGGCTATGGGATAAGTGGGTTAAATGGCTACTCAAACGTCAACAAAATTAAATTAATTCATTTAATTAAAGACAGATCTTTTAACGTTTAATACAGATGCATGACAGCTTACAGTAATGCAGTACAACATTTGTGCAGAAAACTCCATAAGTACTACCTAACCAGTATATCATAATGTGTGCATTATTAATGTGGACTCTAAGGGTTTTAGCAATGAATAACTAATACATGTATGTAACATCTTGAAATTAATTTGTATACCTTCCTGTTAATAAGGAAGACTTTAACTTTGTTTGATGCAGTTTCAACACATCATCTTTTATGACATTTTCCCTCTCTCTATCTCTCTTTCAATCCCTCCATCTATCTCTATATATCTTTCTTTCCATATTTCATTTAATTTCTTTCTCTCCCTTGACTAACAAATTCTCTCTCTTTCCATCCCTCAATACATATCTCTCTCTCTCTGTTTCATCCCTCCATCTTTCCCATCTTTCTTTCTCTCCCTCTCCATCCCCATCTTCCTCTTTTATCTCCCTCTCTCTCTCAATCTCTCTCTTTTCATCCCAATCCTAATCTCTCTATTTCTGTCTTTTCATCCAACCATCCATCCATCCTTCTCTCTCTCTTCTCTCTCTCTCTCCTCGTCTTTCTCCCTCTCTTTTCTCTCTATCTCTCTCCCTCTCTTTCCATCCCCCATCCTCCTCTTTCTCCCCTCTCTCATTCTCTTCCCTCCTTCCTCCTATCCTCCATGTCCTTATAAGGTTAGTTAGCCATGATTTGTAATGTTGAGATTCCCCCCTATTGATCAGATCATGACAGTAGGAGTCCCCTGAGATGCATGACTGTATGAGACACGGACACAACCAGATGTAAGTTTTCCCATCCCGGGGGCATATTACGTGTTCAAGTTACATAGCCAAGCAATATGTCATTTGCCCACCTAGTGATGTGTGACGGACATAAGACAGGGCAACGCTTGATTTTGTCATCCTACTGTTCATGATAATGGTTTCAAGAGTTTCTGTTGTTGAATTTACACAATCAAATCTGTGTTAACCCATTACCCCACAAATACATCTTTACTTAAAGGGATTCAGATAAGAGGGGAAAAAACTTAACACCTCTATCATTTTCTCACTCATTTTAGCACCAAGTCCATGCTGTTGCTACTCATTAGAATCGTCTCGAGGAGACAATTCTATTTCTAATGAGTAGTGATTCAATAGGGTTTAAAGCAGAAATGAATATTTAAGTTTTTGAAATATTCCCCTTAATATGTGGAGCTCTGTAATTGATTCCTCCACAAAAGAAAATACATGAATATGCACCATCAGTAAAAAAAAATTAAATTCTAGATCCAAGCAGACAGTAGCTTAAAGTTGGCTGAAAGTAAAGCAGAATGCTCATGGCTTTCAACTTTCCACCAGTCCTGCTACAAGTGGTAACCTGTCTTCAAATCTAGAAATGGCCTATGGTAAAAATTTTAAGCTTTAAGGCCATTTCCCTTACAATTCTATAATTATAAGCTTATTAATTAGTAACAACAAATGGGATCACAGACATTCCATTACAAATTAACTCCATAACAGTGCTTTCTGCTTTACTTTCAGCACTCTTTAAGCCACCATCTTCTAGAATAAAGAAAATGTTTATTTTGTATATGCCTATATCAATCAGAAAAATTTCTTCCATAGAGGAATTTGAGTAGCTACATATCTAAAACATATAAAACAAGCTGTCTTTCAATTTGACCTAATTACGTTATTAATGGGACCTTACATGTGCATACATACATTGAACAGTGACCCTAAACTCTCTTAATGAATTAATGAAACATTAAATGTACTTGTAACCCTCCATATAAGGCAAGCCAGGTCATTATGGGAAAATGTTAACCCTTGTTGAGCACAAAATATGAGTACATATCCTTTGCAAACAGTGTAGACCCTGATCAGAGGGCTCCGAAAGGAGCCCTCTGATCAGGGTCAACACTGTTTGTTTTACTTGTAAATACTGTCACATATATCGACATAAACTGGTCCTTTTTAAAAGAATGGAATAGTTCATTTGAAGTATTAAGGTTAAGCCTGTGTTTTACTACCGTCAGCTGTAATTTGCTGGTGATTAAAACGCCATTTTAAGCTGTCTAGAATAACTAGGTATTATTCTGCTTCATGTACCTGAACGTCATGAGTTCAATGTGTGAACTTGTTCACAGAATAAACCTCAGCATAAACCTCTCAACTCTTTCCTCCCTGAAACTTTAAATGGACAATTCCAGTTTCCATTTAAGTCTAGTCCATTTCTGACTTTTAAGGGTTGTTTTTGATAAATGTTTTGCATTAAGACAAACAGTGAAGACCCTGATCAGAGGGCTCCTTTGGGAGCCCTCTGATCTGGGTCTTCACTGTTTGCACAGGACAAGTGTACTATTCACATCTACACTGTTGGAAAAGGACGCCAATATGTGGGACTAGGTTCAAAGGGTTAATAGGCTATAACCCTTTCCACCACAGCATCTTACTCCATCTTAAAGAGGCTCGCAACTGGATTTAGCATTAAAAATAGTAATTTGTAAATATATGTCAAATGCTTATATAAATGGGTAAGATTTAGTTTAGGATAATAAATTCTGTTAAAAAATGCATTTCAAAAAAAAAAAAAAAAAAGAAGAAGCTCTGGTGGGATTCGAACCCGTGACCCTCCATGCGGAGACAACTATGAAAAATGAGGAAACGCCTCTACCCCCTTGGCTACCAGCGCTCTCTATTATATGGTAGTGAATTAACATACTTCACTGGTAGCGATTGATAGTACTTTATTCGGCTCGGGTTTATGTCTGAGCCTGTGTAGAGAAGCAACAACAACAACTATACCGTCAGCTGACGCTATAGAAAAACGATGGAAAATATCTAAAAAAAATAAGATTCGGTGACGATTCTTGAGACTTTTTTTGGACTGATCATATTCTTTTAATGTCAGAAGCCAAATAATGCCACACATTTGCTTTTATTTGAGTATTTTATTTTATTTTGACAAGTACACCATCCGGTTGCGAGTCCCTTTAAGTAGCACAGGTACCTCATTAGCTTTTTTTCTGTATTGAATCCAGATGCTTACTTAAAGCAGGCAGAAAGTAAAGCAGAATACTCCTAAAGGTCCAGCCCCAGCATTCTGCTTTACTTTATGCCTGCTTTAAGCTACCATCAGCTCGGATACTGGAAGTAATTTTCTGATGGTGCATATATCCATGACTGTCAGATCAGTCTGTTTAAAGAGGAACCTTTTTTTCAGTTGGGTAAAAATTTAAAGACATTAAAAGGTGAATCTATTTTGCAATGGGTTATGAAAAATCCTATAAGGATGCAGGAACAATTCAAATGGCTCATTTATCTATGCAGGAAAAAGTAAAATTGTTTTTGATAAGGAAATTCATAACAGGATAGGTGTGGTATTGGGAAAACTGATACTTTTACAAAAGGCATAAGTGCATGCGACCATATTTCAGGCAAAACAAAATGCCTTAACCCATTACCCCATAAATACACCTTTTAATGCATTTTATTTATTCCTCCACTGAAAAAAATATTCCAAATTATAAAGTCATGAATATGTATCATAAGAAATACTTTCTATATTGTAGCAGATAAGGCACATTCTGCTTTACTTTCAACCTGCTTTAAGTGATCACCTTTCTTCAAAACTAGAAACAGGCTATGGGATAAGGTGTTAACCCTTTACCTGATAGCCTATTTCAAGTACTTAAGATAGCTGACTACTTAAAGCAGGTTGAAAGTAAAGCAGAATGCGCCTTAAGGCGCATTCTGCTTTACTTTCAGCCTGCTTTAAGCTATCATGTGTTATAATATAGAAAATATTTCCTATAATCCATATTCATTACTGATTTAATTGGAACTATTTTCTTCAGCGGATGAATAAATCATATCCGCTATAAGGCGCTTGTATTGGGGAAAGGGTTAAGAAAAAACCCTGCTATTGTCCACAACTGTTACTGACCAGGTAGAACCACCTGACAGGCTGTAAAACCCCTGTGATTATGGCGTTGCTGTAAAGAGCTTGTTTCTATGGTTTATATCTGTTACAGTGGAGAATCTGTTATTCTTTCCCGTTTAAACGCAAACGTACGCAAACGCAAAGCACTAAAAGGTAGAAAAGAACAACTTTTAGACAATTCTGATATTTCTTGTTTATCTTGGTGGCAAACAGTTTGGAGCCTGATCAGACGCCGGGTTACCCGGCGTCTGATCTGGCTCCAAACTGTTTGCACTGCAAATAAAAGTTTTAGCGTAAACACGTTTATTGGGAAAGAATAACAGATTCTCCACTGTACCAGCAGGATGTGTTTATTACATTTAAGCCTTAGCCCGCCAAATAAATTGTCGTCTGCTATATTTCTCGTCTGCTTCAAGTTTCAAAGTGCTTCAAAGTTGCTCAAAATTGCTGAAAATGTTGTCCGAGTGTCAAACAGCTTGGATCTGGATGAGACGCCGAGTTACTCGGCGTCTCATCCGGATCCAAGCTGTTTGCATATGGAGCTATAGTCGTGAGTGGCAGGCTAAGGGTTAACAAACCTGTGATCGCTTGTGAGGTCCACCTGATACTCCAATTGTCAAGAAACCCCTATTGGATTTATTGTGGCTAATGAATGGACTGGTGTTTACAAACAATGTAGAGTTGGCAGACAACCACAGGAGGTTTAAAATGCTTTTCTAAATTTGTTCTAGCTCATATCTGTCTTTATAAAGAGCTTTTCTTTTCTAAAAATGATTGTCTGATCAGAATCATTTCTCTTTTATTTATTCCTGATTGAAATGTATTGTCATTTGGTCCACCCTGACCTGACATGCTTAATATTTTACGAGCCAACGTAACCAAAACTTACATATTTTAAATATTCTGCTTTTGTTTCAGCCCTTTTAATTATAGGCAGCAGCCTGGACAACCAGGGCAAAAGGTTAATACCAGAAATGACCTCCCTATTAATGATAATGGGACACACCAACAAGCACTAATGAAGCATGTTCTAGCATCCATTGGGCTATGAACAGGCTAAATCAGGACTGAAACATAATTGCCAATTAGTTACCTAAGCAGAGCCCAGACAACAGCAATCTTGCATTAAGGTCACTCAATATGAAACACATGGTTATCTATAATACATATGGTCGCTTAATGCAGGAGAAAAATAATGTATAAAGCTTTCTGCATTATTAAGAAGTTTAACTATTTTTAGAGATCATAAAAAGACAACAATATTACAGAGCTCCAGAAAAGAGGGGTATTTCAAAAACTGAAATCTTTGTTTCTGCATGTAACTCTATGGTGTCACTATGCTCATAAGAATCGTCTCTTCCAGAGTAGTAACAGCTTCGGATTTGATCCTGATATGAGTGAGAACATGTTGGGTATTTTTTAGTTTGCTCCCTCTTATCTGGAGCCCTCAGCTTTATAATGAATGGTTGCTATATTTAGCACAAGATTGACGGTGTTCGGGCTACATATATCTTGATTTATACTATAATTAGATCTATTTCCAATGAATTAGGACACATAAGTCTTGATCTGTAAAGTTTTGTCTGGATTACAAATGATGACAAATTCCTGGGACAGGAATGAAATTACCAGTTTTATTAGCAAGCTTTGACTTATACTTGACCTTTAAGGGGGCTGGGTTATCACAATGGTCAGGCCCGCATGCCCATTATCAAACAGTTCATTCATGTCATTAAATTGCAATACTTTGAAATTACTGACTGTTGGCTTTCAGCATGACTAACTTATCAGTGTCTTCCAATTTTAGAGTTGGCAAATGCATTCAGTCACTCTTAGCTGTCCAGTTTCTGGGACCTTGAATGTCCATACCGCTTCAACTTTAAACTTTTCCAATTAAAAAAAAGAGTTTGCATGCTTAAACTAGTGCCTAAGAACAACTCTACTTGCAATCATTGTGTTTAGGGCAGACGGCAGCTTAAACAAGAGTTGTGAGTTTTTTTAGACAAAAAACCTTGCAAAATGGCACATTATGCAACTTAAAAGAAACTGAGGTCAAGGTCACAGCGGTCAAAATATTCACATAAATGGAAAGCACTTCTTGAAAGGTATGTGTCCTGCAAGCTGTAGGCCAAATGATATAACAGTTGTGAGCACTTTTTATATCTTTACACAAAAATGTGAAACTCCATTACAGAAGCTGAGGTCAAGGTCATAGCTAGGAGTAACATTTATCACATGTCCCATGGTATGTGTCCTGCCAGTGTGATTGCTGTAGGTCAAAGAGTAAAGCAATTGTGATTACTTTTCAAAACTGAAACGCAAATTTTGAAAATTACATGCAGATTCTTAGGTCAAGGTCACAGGGAACAAACTTTTCACATAGATTGAAAGGTCTTGACCCAATGTATGTTTGCTGCAAATATCAAACCTTAGGGTCAAATAGCACTTGTGAACACTTTTCAATTAAATACATACATGTTTTTTTAAACCAAGAGGTTATAAAGGGCAAGGTCGAGGGGGTCACATTTTTCAAATGGATGATATCCTGAGAGATAATAGCTTAAAGCAGGCTGAAAGTAAAGCAGAATGTGCCTTAATGCACATTCTGCTTTACTTTCAGCTTGCTTTTAATAAAAGTGGTCAGCTATATTCAATACTAGGTACAGGCTATGGGGTAATGGGTTAATTATTCTCTATGTTTACTGTTGGATATTCATATGAACATCTAATCATCATTGGCTAATTAAACAAGGAAATATTATCTCATGGACAAATTGGGCCAGTCTTAATTCAGCCATATCATTATTATAACTTTATAAGGAAACATTTGCTGCAGATCTAGACTGTGGACAGCACCTTCAGGAATTCATTTTATTAATGACTTTTGGAATGGATCAATTGAATTAGGGAGTTGTTTTATTGTAGTGAAGATACTCAAGTACACATGTTGCACATTTCAGTATGAGTATTAACAACAATGACTCATGACTAGATAAGCTGGTAGGATGGCTGATAACCTGTATATATATATACAGTAAAACCTCTCTATAACGGCCACTAAAACGAAGACTAATTGGTTGTTTAAATGACAGGTGACAGCTTAAAGCAAGGTGACAGTAAAACAGAAAGCTCCTACAGGAGCTTTCTGTTTTACTGTCACCATGCTTTAAGCAGTCACCTGTCAAAAACAACTAATAAATTAGCACACTTTAGTGGCCGTTGTAGAGAGGTTTTACTGTACACCACAATGTGATACAATTGCAGATGTTGATCTTGTCAATATACAACTGTACTTCAATTACATTAGATATATAGTCAACTTGAATTTCACTAGCATTGGGAATACAGGGCTACCATTTCTCCGGAATTTTTCCCAGTACCTGGTAGCTTATAGCAGACTGTAAGTAAAGCAGAATGTGCCCTAAGGCGCATTCTGCTTTACTTACAGTCTCATTTAAGTAGTCGCATAAAAACAAAACAAGAAAAAGACTATGGGGTAAGGTATGATTCGTAAAATCGCACTTGAAAATCTGCCCTGGGAATATGATACACTAATTGGTAAACGTTTAGGATAAGTTGCAGCTTAACCCATCTCCTGCCATTAGGATAATTATATTGATGCTTTTGGAAAACAATGATGACCCATATCAGACAGCTCCTTGCATCGGGGTTATTGTTTTCTTACAGATCTAGCTGCTGCCTTTCTTCAGGAAAAGATTCCTTATTGTAATAGCTAATGTAATAGTACTTGAGGCATTAACCCTTTCCTCCCTGAAACCTCAATGGACAATACTAATTTCCAATTGAGTCTAGTCCTTTTTAGGGTTGATTTTTTACAATATACATGAATGTCAAAATGAAAAACAGTGAATTAAGGAGCCCTCTGATCAGGGTCTACACGGTTTGCATATAACAAGTGTACTCCTCACATGTACACTGTTTGCAAATGACGCATATATGCATGACTAGGGTTCACAGAGTTAAATGGCAAATCTTTTAGTACTATATATAATGGAGATATGACGGAAATTTAGGGCTAAGAGGTAGGTGTTTTCCGGCAATGTAAAGCAGAATTTAAACAATGCAGAGTGTTCCTATAGGTACATTATAATTACATTACTTTGTTGTTGCATTAGACAGTCACCAAACTATAAAGTTTACCCTGCTTATTCAGCAATTCAATACAGTTTACTCTGAGTTAGCTTGTACGGTTGTTTACTATTTACTTAAGACAGATTAAAGTCTATTGACATTTGAAGAATGCCGTGTTGAACAAGCAAACATTAATGGTCAGTTTCTAATGTTGGTTCCTCCGGATGACGTATGTGGGACTGTTAGAATTGATAATGGAGTTTTCTACAGCTAGTAACACTGTTTTCATAGAACAAGAGTACTGCACAGGTACACTGTTGGTAAAGGATGCATATAAGCGTGAATAGGGTTCAAAGAGCTATATCATATGCCATGCAGTTGGAGATATTCAGTTACCGGTTAACCCATTACCCCATAAATATGCCTTTTTACGACTTTAATTTGTTCCTCTACTGAAGAAAATATTACCAATTTATACTAGCTGTTACAAATAAAAATCTTACGAAACATTTTCTATATTCAAGCAGATAATAGCTTAAACCAGGTTGAAAGTAAAGCAAAAGCAAAATGTGCCTTAAGGCGCATTCTACTTAACTTTCAACCTGCTTTAAGTAGTAACTTGTTTTCAAAACTAGAAACAGGCTATTGGGTAGTATGGGTTAAAAACAAAGTTTTCCGCATTCAAGACGTAGTGTACACAATCAGTGTTATGTTATCAGTAGTAAGTTAGGAATGAAATGAAGACAGATGTGTACATCCCTTTAATTTTCATACTGACTGAAATTGGTGGGTGTGGTCAATTGTAATCATTATCAAACATGCGAGTGACCAATAATAACAATTATATCATACACTTGCTGATATAATATAAACTAAGGGTGGGTTATCACTGAAAGATATGACCCTTCAACTTCAAGGATCCCTATTAACCCCGGATTACCCCATAAATACGCCTTTCATTTATTCCTTCACTGTAGAAAATGTTTCTAATTTATACCAGTTATGAATATGTATAATAAGAAATATTTGCTATATATTAGAAGATGGAAGCTTAAAGCAGGCTGAAAGTAAAGCAGAATGTGCCTTTAGGCACATTCTGCTTTACTTTCAACCTGCTTTAAATGGTCACCTATTTTCAAAACTTAAATCAGGCTATGGGGTAATGGGTTAAAGTTAGCTTTAAGCCATTACCCCATAGCCTGTTTCTAGTTTTGAAGACAGGTGACCACTTAAAGCAGGCTGAAAGTAAAGCAGAATGCACCTTTCAGCCTGCTTTAAGCTAACATCTGCTTGGATTATCTATAGGAAATATTTATGTTATGCATTTATTACAGTATAAAATGGATTAATTTTTCTTCAATGGAAGAATTAAATAAAGGCGTAAAAAGGCGTATTTATGGGGTAATGGTTTAAATAATAAGTAACTACTGCAACTTTCAATACAGGTGTGCACAGGCTAGATCTAAACTGGGAGATTATATTGAATAGCTCCTGATCTAAATGTAAACAGAGGCATGTGAGATTTGATTTAAAAGATTCGATGAAAAACAAAGTTTTATTACATGAAAACACAGTCTAGTTGTTCTGCAAAGAAATTGGTGGGGAAATTGATCCTTTAATTATCCCATGGCCTGTTTCTAGTTTTGAAGACAGGTGACCACATAAAGCAAGTTGAAAGCAAAGCAGAATGCCCCTTAAAACCTGCTTTAAGCTACCATCTGCTATGTTAACAAGTATCTATGGTAAATGGGTTAATAGAATATCCGGAAGTTAACATGTATCCGTGTATTAGAACTAACGAGACATGATGAAGATTAAAGTGTTTATACACCTGTCCTATACAATACAGGTGAGCACAGAAAGTTATCAAAGAATGAACCGACGTCAAAATACTACAAAATTCAAAGTAAACATTCTCACCTGCTTCTGTTGTATATTTTCCAAGCACTGATCAATGGTAGTGTGGTCCTTTTTTGACCCCATTTTGATCTGGAAGAATTAAAAACACGATTTTAGCGTTTCACATTTTCTACTATAAAACAGAATCTAGCGACTACGCATGCGCGTGTTCGTCCCTTCTGTATTTTCACCTGTAGATTCAAGGGGACGTCTCAACGTTATTCAAGGTTGTCAAAAATTTACACCGCAAGGTGTAGTACACGTAAACGCCTTTGATGTTATGCGTCGTTTAATAAGCGACAAAATGTGTAAACTGGCATTTATACAAATGTACGAAGGGCCCTTTAATAACCATTTCATGATCAAATGTATCGTGAGATGTTTACCCCTTCACCGCCATATTGTCGTCTGCATCAATATTGTTATCTGCAATATCGTTTCAAAGTTAAGATTTAAGGCAATATAACTGACGTTATTTAAAAACAAGTGGCAAACAGCTTTGATCCCGATCAGACGCCGCGTTACGCGGCGTCTGATCAGGATTAAAACTGTTTGCAAATGCGCTTTATGACGTCATTGAGAGTGAAAGGGTTAAAGGTCAACATATCCCAACGCGATCAAAGAACATCCAGGATAATTGCAAATAATTATGAAATAAATTATCAGGTTGACATAAAAGAAGAAAAAAATCCATAAACATATAAAACTTCAAAATTTAAAATTAAACATTGACTTTTGAAAGCATTGACCCGAAGCGTCACAAAAAAAACCGCTTCTTTGTAGTGTTTGAAATTCATATTTGAATAGACATAGACATGTCTATGTCATATTTGAACCACAGGTGTAAAAAATGTTTTTTTTTCACTTCACTTTTAAATGTTGTTTTATGGTATTTTGACAACATTTTGGCATGTTTGGGATATATTTGACCGATATCTTTCTGCAAATGAGCGGGTAGGGGGGTAGCACACGACAGACACCTGTGATTTGAACGTATCTTGCCGCTCGCTCGGTGAGAGAGGTTGTACTGTACTCTAAGAACAGTTAAACCTCTCTATTACGACCACTAAGTTTTGATTAGTTATTAGGTGTTTACGATAGATGCATGCTAAAAGAAATGTGGCAGTAAAACAAACAGAGAGCAATTCGAGGGCTTGGTGCAAAACTATTGTAACTCCCTCACAATTGTGAGGGAGTTACAATAGTTTTGCACCAAGCCCTCGAATTACAATTTTCAATTTTAGTTTAATACGCTTTTTACTGTATAGGGCTTTTGTAGGTTATTTTATAATAAATTAACAAATAAATTCGTTGAAGACCCTGATCATAGGGCTCTGATCTGGATCTGCAGTGTTTGCAAATGCTAGTACAGCTGCAGTAAATTGGGTAAAGGACTACGCTACACAAAGCTGAAAGAAACCGTGCTCTGCACATATTTTTTCTCTCCGTGTACATTATCTTTCTTCAATCAAGTTTTATTCCCAATCAAAACACTCTGAGTTATGGAATATTTACGGAGTGGACTGCGCCCGGTCTTCTCTCGTTCAATAGACTATCTTTGACTATCTCTAGATAAGCCATTCTGAAAGCCATAGCTAGTGCCTTGTTTGTATTAAGGTCCCCTATAGAAATACTATATCATAAGTCTTGTCAATAGTTATTTGTGCAGATGGCTGATATGCCGTAGATATGCTCAATACTTTAAAACCCTTATCCTGCTGTGATACCGTCTGCTTTGAAATTGTCGTCTGCAAAATATGGAACTTTAGATTTGAAATTGTCGTCTGCAAAATATGTGTTAAATTCAGATTTATATATTTTCAAGTAAATAAACATTAAGACGAGTGTCAAACAACTTGAATCAAGATCAGACGACGCGTTACGCGGCGTCTTATCTGGATCCAAACGGTTTGCCAAAATATTGAAATCGCGATCATCAGGCAAAGGGCTAACCTTTAGCCCGCCATACATGTACTCGTATATACGTTTTTAATTGTCGTCTGCAAAATTTACCGCCTGCAATGAATTTTTAAAATTGATTTATCTGCACTTTCCTTTTCAGAAAATAATCACCAGAATACCAGTTTGGATCCAGATGAGACGTCGAGTTACTCATGATCCAGCGTTTTATACCTATCCCAAAATGCGACTGTCGCGCGTGCAGAGGGTTAATCCCATACTCTGCCTTTTTATCGTCTGCTTAAAATTATTCGTCTGCTATTTTATTATTTTCAAGCTGTATATTTTAGTCATTTGGGCTGGAGCAAAATTTGTTATGAGTGTCAAACTGTTTGGATCCAGATCAGACGCCGCGTTGCGCGGCGTCTGATCTGGATCCAAACTGTTTGCAATTGTCAGAGTAGTAGGGATCGGCAGGGATGGGGTTAAATAAGCTACAGCCAATATACGTGATATAATCCCTGTTAATCCTAATCATACTTTTTAATCTCCTTCAAAATTGTCGTCTGCGAAAACAACGCAATGTTACTTTATTTATTTTTCACCTATAGAAAACGCTGATCACCAGTGCAAACGCAGAGAAGTTTAGTACATCAAGCTCTGACACCGGTTTTCTTAATAGTTGACCTTAGTCAAAGTTGTTCGTAAATTTGAATCAAATCGCATTGAGCAGGTTAAGGAAATCTTTTCAAATACCTTAATAGAATACAGCGGAATTTTGGCACCAAATAATGTGATTGAATACTAATATCCAATTTGATAATAGACTCTAAAGTACGCGAAGGTAAACGGTATTCATAGAGCTTGTTATGTTTTCTACACAATGAGTGGCCCGTTTCATATAACTAAATGTTGTCGTAAGTCAGATTATAAAATTCTCAATTATTATCTATTTCTCCATTTCATCCTGTCTAGTGACATCTCTTTGGAATCGTCTTGACAAGACGATTCCAAAGAGATGTCACAAGACAGGGTTAGATAGAGTATTCAGAAACTAAATGTATTTTAAAGTTTGGACTTACGACCATTTTTGCCGTACGAAGTTTTATGAAACGGGCCATTATTTAGTAAAATATATGTGGACATCGTTTCCTGTTTGTACAGTCGAATCCCCGATAACTCGAATGCTCGCATAATCGAAAATACCCGTGTTTCAAAGTTTAAACGAAGCTACATTTTAACTTGGAAATACGGGTACATGTAGATGTATGTTGAATTGACAAACAAGCTCGAGTTTTATATATACTAAGCCAAACTTCCAACGCAACACCCCGGATATTCCCATTACTTCCCATGTTAAACATGTCTTAAGTTAGAATGATCAATTCTGTAATGTGTGCATATCCTGAATAGATTTCTCCTGCAATTCATAGAGGGACCAATGGACAATACTCTTGGTAAACAAAAACACAATGAATTGGCAGTTGGTCCCAAAAATATGGAATTTTGTGAAAACAAGTTTTCAGAAATTTCATTCCAATGCATTTTCAATAGGGAATGTTAACCAGAAATTAGTGATACGTTTGGATAGATGGTTATTATTCGTCAGAAGTGTCAATGAAAATTCGTTGCCAATATTAACAACTTTGAGGACAGTACATCAATTTAAAAACACAAATGAAAACATTTAAACATTTTGTGTCAACTTTTCCATCGATTTAAAACACCCGCTCTGATATGAAAATAGAAGGGAACTCGGAGGTGTTGCGTTGGCAGTTTGACCTAGTATATTCAATCGCAGAAATGAGAGTATGTTCGACTTAAACGATTGCGAATTATATCGGTACAAATAATAATATGTTCGAGATATCAAGCTTTGACTTATTTCGGTGTATATATGTGGCTCATAGAAGAAATGAATAGCATTATTATCTAACTTCTTGGTATTGTTTTAGAAATAAACAACTAACTTTATTTGACCCCAAATGTTAATGATCGATAACACAATTTAGACTACTTTCCATGTTTACCAAATCAGTTACAAATTAAAGTCTACTTAAAATAAACATATCCGCGCCGTTCTTCTCAATCGTCAAAATGCGTTTGATCGGTGTCAAAACTATTTGACACTCGCGTTTATTATTTATTTGAAAATGGCATATCTGGTTTGTTTTTGTTTTTGCATATTCACGGATGATACTTTTTAAACAGACGATAAGTTAACACGTTAAGTGTGTTAGTTAAATGTTTAAATTCACTCATTTGTACCATATAATGTTATTCTTTCAACAAAACCTTCCACCAGAGCATATCGACTAATGTTTTTATCGACATATACAGTGCTTCCTCTCTACAACAACACCTAATGGGAGACAACTAAGGTGTGTGTTGTTCGGAGGGAGTTGTTATATGGAGGGAAACTTAATATCCTTGGGGAACATTAATTTTGCAAACAGTTCGAACCCAGATCAGACGCCGCGTAACGCGGCGCCTGATCTGGGTTCGAACTGTTTGTCACTCGGCCTTATAAACAAATGTTTCTTCTGTAAAAATTTCCAATACTTAACTCGGAAATCATGTTACTCAATAACTCACGTGTCTCCGGTTGATTATGTTTCAAGTTGAGTATTACAGTAAACCTCTATTCAGTGGCACTTTGAACTAAATACAACGATTGCTTAAGACAGACAGTAGATTATTGTAGTACAAAACTGATGCAGATAGCACCTACAGTAAAGGAGTTTTCTGCAATACGTTTGTCCTCACGTGGCATTACTCATGAAACTTAAGGATATCTGTCCTTTCACTAGGCTTTCAAACTTAGAAAGATAGTACTGTAGATACTACAATAATATTCAAAAGGTGTTAGGGTATGAACATTCTATGACTTCGGGACCTTTTACCGGTATTCGTAAGATAAAACTGCCACCGCCCAATTTGCATATTATATACAGAACACATGTATACACAAGTCGATATGGAAGACATATCACCATGTATTCAAAGGGAATAATGGTTCGTTTTCTTTTGGTAATTGTATAAAGTTAAATCCAGCTAATACGTAGACTTGTTGAAGGTGTTATAGAAAGATACATGTAACGTGTTCCCTCCCTACACATCCCTCCCAAGATCGACTCCCTCCTTACAACAAACCTTGTCGCAGTTCCTTAAACTGGACAATTATATATAACGCCGTCTAATATCGTCTGCTTAAATTATCATCATCTGCTGTTTTACATATATATACGTGGACACTTTGATAGAATAAATACAATGACGAGTGGCAAACAGCTTGATTTCAGATCAGACGCCGCGTTACGCGGCGTCTGATCTGGATTCAAGCTGTTTCCAAATGTAAGCCAAATCTAAAGTTTCCCTCCCTTTAACGATTTCCTCCGAACAAGGCTCACAATCGGTGTCTCCCATTGAGTATCGTTGTGGAATGGGAGCACTGTATAAGTTTAAAACAAAACGATGTAAATTTGAAAACATGTTTTCCAATGTTCACATGCTTGAAACACCAATACAAGCATTATCGTAATAGTTTGCATCTATTTTCTTAACTTTGTTATCTTTCAATTGTAAGAAAATTCAATATGACTCATCACTTTATGATGAATATATCAATTATTTGACTCACTCAAAAGGTTACACCATTTGGCAGCCGTCTACTCTATCATGCCAGACTATGGCAGTGGTACCCATTCTTTTCTGCCAGTTCACCAAGCTAGCTTACCGGTAACGTGCAAACCGTTTGAATTCTTCTCAGACGCGGCGTAATGCAGCATCTGATCAGTATCCAAACTGTTTGACAATCACTACGATATCATTTAGCCAATTTAAAAACAAAAAAGGGTTTTAGAAACAAAAGCTCCATGGCGATAACTATTTAAAGTAAATGACACCATGGCAGTGAAGGGATCAAAGTTTAAAAACACCGAAACCACAGTCCTTTGAATAATTGCAATATAAAGAGAAATGTACGAAAGATCAAAATGATACCATTTTACAACATGGCCAAGTCATTCATATGAACTTAATTTTCTAAACCCAAATATTTACTTTAACCGAGATTGCCATGGCAACCCAAACTTGTGGTTTCGCCTCGCGGAATTACGCAAGTACTTGTTTTCGGCCCACGCCTAGCTGGGCCACCTAATCCCTGAAAGTATGTACTTTATGATACCCGCGTGGTCACCAAACTATTTCAACTGTTCATCTTCTATTTACCCTTTCACTGCCAAATACTTCGTGAGATTTTTACACCTTCACCGTTTCATTTTTGTCTGCTTCAATAATGTTGTCTTCAATGTCGTTTTAAAGTTAACAAATAAGGGAGCATGGCTTAAGAAATTTGAAAACGAGTGTCAAACATTTATGGTCCTGAGCAGACAATGCGTTACGCGGCGTCTTATCATGACAAACCTGTTTGCAATTACGCTTATGACGTCATTGAGAGTGAAAGGGTTAACCCTTGTAATACCATACCCCGGGTACAATGTTTATTTGCAAACAGTTTGGATTCTGATCAGACGCCGCGTAACGCGGCGTCTGATCAGAATCCAAACTGTTTGACACCCATGTTAATACTTCTGAAGTCAAAATACCTAAAATCTAAATTTGAGAAAATAAAAGCAGACGACAATTCTTTTAAAAGCTGATGACGTCATGACAATGTTCACATAGACTATTCTTATGATTGCAATATAATCAGTTTACATTGTTTCTCGGTGGGTATGTCACCACAACATTTGCAAGTACAATGTAGGACAAACCATTTAGACCCTGATTAGAGAGGTCATACAGATGCCTTCTTATCTGTGTCTACACTGTTTGCAAAGATGTACAAGACTCCAGATAAGAGGGAGTAAATTGAACAAATTCAACACTTTCTCATTGATTTCAACACCAAGTCCTGTAATGTTATTACCCATTAGAATGGTCTCTAAGAGACGATTCAAATAAGTAGTGACACCATAGGGTTTAAAGCAGAAATAAAGATTTTAGTTTTTGAAATACTCCCCTTATCTGGAGCTCTGGGCGTATGTACTCGATACCAACATGGTAAGGATTGTGGAACGCAATGAGCGGGTTTAAACTTTGACAGAAGGGCTTTTCTGCTTGGACCTTTAAGTCCAATATCGACATTAGGGTTAGAAAACAGTACCTTAATCGGTTAACCCAGGGCTTCCATAATTTGATCTTGTAAAATCCAAAGATTTTCCAAATGTTCTAATTTTCAAGCGCGATTACTTAAAGCAGGTTCAACGATTATTAAGCTTTTGAGTTGAGTCTGAAATCGGTTTCAAGCATTTGATTGGTCAGATTTGAGCTTTTGACCGATCAAATGCTTAAGAACAATCTCAGACTCAACTCAAAATCTTTGTAACCTTGGAGCAATAGCTTTCGGAGTAGAAATGGTTTAGTAAGAAGAGCATTGTGTTTTTCCATGTAACATCGATGTACGCGATAGTACAGTGGAGAATCTGTTATTCTTTCCCGTTTAAACGCAAACGTACGCAAACGCAAAGCACTAAAACGTAGAAAAGAACAACTTTTGGACAATTCTGATAATTCTTGTTTATCTTGGTGGCAAACAGTTTGGAGCCTGATCATACGCCGGGTTACCCGGCGTCTGATCTGGCTCCAAACTGTTTGCACTGCAAATAATAGTTTTAGCGTAAACGCGTTTATTGGGAAAGAATAACAATTTCTCCACTGTAGGTACACATTACTCTCTACGATATCATCCAGTGGGAGACAACGATTACGTGTGTTGTTCGGGGGGGAGTTGTGATAGGGAGTGAAATTTACTAACACTTCCAAAAAGCTTAAATCCAGACCAGACGTCTGTTTGTCACTCGTCATTATATTATTTTCCTGTCAAAATGTCAATTATGTTACTTTGAAAAAACAGCAAAAGACAATTACATGTATAAGCAGACAATATTGCAGCTGTGAAAAGGTTACACATATTGGTCTTGTTTGGTGAACAGCGAAAAGCCCTGGGCTCCAGATAAAGGGGTATTCCAAAACCTAAAATCTTTATTTCTCAATCAAACTCTATGATGTCACTACTCATTAGCATCGTTTCGAAGAGACTATTCTAATGAGAAGTAACCCCATAGGATTTGGTTAAACGAGTGAAAAGTGTTGGATTAGTTCAATTTACCCCCTCTTATCTGGAGCCCTGCAAGCCTTGTTGTAAGGAGGGACTAGTTGTTCAGATGGCCGTTATTGGGAGAGTGCAATTTATATATTTCCTTGACCAAAGAAAATAATCAACAGCAGAATTATCAAATCATACTATACAACAATAGATACTCATCTCATTATACATTTTTCATAAACATATATCAAAAGATAATACATTGTATACCCCGTCTAAAGCTCACTCTGTTGGGTTTCAATCCATGTTTTCTCCTGAAACCGTGTCATTTGCAGTTGATGTTGTTGCTGTTTTCACATTTTGTTTTCATTTTTACCAAATAAATAAATTACCCTTCTTTCAAATTCAAAACAGTTTGGATCTAGATCAGTCAACGAATGACTCGACCTCTGATCTGGCTCCAAATTGTTTGCAGTGGAAATAATAGATTTAGCGTAAACGCGTTTATTGTAGGGAGAGAATAATGGTTTCTCCACTGTAGGAAAGAATTACGTCTTTTTCACTGCGAATGAGCATTGGCGATGAAACGACAGTTCGGGTGACTTAACATCACGGTAGCTACACTCTTTATATGTTGTAAGTAGTTCTTTTAAAAACATTAAACGAAGAAAAGTCGTGAACTTTTCCCTATTTTTGTGATTCAAATGAGCATTTTTATCCCTTTTCAGTGAACTATCTGTCCTTTTGACGACTGCAAATGCTACCTGCTTCAAGTAACTATTACTGGACTATATTCCAATGGGGAAGTCAAAACATATGTGAGAATACAGTGGAGAATCTGTTATTCTTTCCCAATAAACGCGTTTACGCTAAAACTATTATTTGCAGTGCAAACAGTTTGGAGCCAGATCAGACGCCGGGTAACCCGGCGTCTGATCAGGCTCCAAACTGTTTGCCACCAAGATAAACAAGAATTATCAGAATTGTCCAAAAGTTGTTCTTTTCTACGTTTTAGTGCTTTGCGTTTGCATACGTTTGCGTTTAAACGGGAAAAAATAACGTTTTCACCACTGTACCTGACTTATTGCATTGCAAATAGTGTATACCAGGGCTAGCTGTCAAAGAAGCGGCGGCTGGTCTTGATCAACACGGTTTGAAACCCACGTGCATCTAAAGCATTTCATGAAGCTGTATTATATATTGTTTTTGGCAATGAAGACCAAACTGAAATATACATTATGGTATTTGGCAGTGTAAACAAAAAGGATCTCTCTAATCTTGGTCTTCACTGTTAAATATGACAAGTGTATACATACACAACTACACTGTTTGCAAACGACGCATATATTCGTGACAAGGGTACATATAGTTAACAGGGGCCCGTTCCATAAAACATCTTACGACAAATGTTGTCGTAAGTCAAAACTTTAAAATACATTTAATCTGTGATTTCTCTATCTAATCCTGTCTTGTGACATCTCTTTGGAATCGTCTTTTCAAGACGATTCCAAAAAGATGTCACAAGACAGGATTAGATGGAGAAATAAATAATAATTGATACTTTTATAATCTGACTTACGACAAATTTTGTCTTAAGAAGTTTTATGAAACGGGCCCCAGGTTTGTATACAAAACGTGTCGTCTGTACCATTTTAATGATTTATGTCAAGTTGATTCTTCCATGCTAATATATAATGGATAAGTCCATTTTTCATATCAGGTATACCTGGTCTAAACTTTCATTTTCGTTTTATTTTTTATGTTGAAGTTCCTTTCAGCAAACGGTGTATACTCTGATCAGACGCCGCATTATGCGTCGTCTGATACGAGTCTACGCCGTTTGCCTATGTCTATTAAAAAAAACTTTTTGAAAGCATAGTTTAGGACAAGAATTCGAGGGCTTGGTGCATTATAATTCACATACTGTGGCGTTATTTGACGGAATTTGATGAAATAAAAAGTAGATATTGATAAATTAATCCTTTCCCGAGGGTACCACAAGAGAATATCGGCGATCGAGTCTATTTTTAGCATCAGCTTAAGTGGATAGTAAAGACTAGCTGTTGAATTGCGCTGTTTACCTTGTATCTATAATAGAAGTATAGTAAAAAAAAAAAAAAAAAATTTTTTTTTAAAAAGGGGGGGGGATGTTTAATAGATAATAAAGTATGTGTCAAGTACCTGTGCTCTATGACGTCATAAAGCGCATTTGCAAACAGTTTGACTAGGATCAAACCTGTTTGCCACTTGTTCTGAAATCGTACTTTGAAACGATATTGCAGACAACACTATTGAGACAGACGACACTGTGACGGTGAAGGGGGTAAAAATCTCACGATAAATTTGATCATGAAAGGGTTGGAACAAACCCACAGGTACTTGACACATACTTTATTATCTATTAACACCCACCCCTTTTTTTTTTTTTTACTATACTTCTATTATCTATAATAGAAGTATAGTAAAAAAAAAAAAAATTGTTTTTGAAAAAGGGGGGCGGGGTGTTAATAGATAATAAAGTATGTGTCAAGAACCTGTGAACAAACCTGTCAAGAAAACATGTGACGTTTTTGTTTGATGTTTTTTCTTCTACAAAATGTCAACTGGCCATCAAGTTTTCAATCTCTTTAACCCTTTCCCCCAATACTAGCGGCTTTTAGCGCATTTTATTTATTCCTCCGCTGAAGAAAATAGTTCCAATTTGTACAGTCATGAACATGTACGATTAGAAATATTTTATAATTCCTAGCAGAGGATAGCTTACAGAACAGAACAGAACAGAACAGCAGGCTGAAAGTAAAGCAGAATGCGCCTTAGGGCGCATTCTGCTTTTACTTTCAACCTGCTTTAATTGGTTACATGTCTTCAAACAGGCTATTTGTTACATGCCTTCAAACAGGCTATTGGGTAAAGGGTTAAAACCGCGTTTTAAACTGCAATGCTTGAGGTACATGTATCAGTAAACATTCGGAAAACATTATGCGACTTTAAACTTCTGCACTTTACTGACAAATATGTAATAGATCTAACTGTGCACGGTTTGATATGAAAAGCAGGTGCAATGCTCAATGATTTACCTACAAATATGTTTTCCTTTTTCGTCCATCTAAGATACAGACGGGATTTCGGTGTTTTAACCCATTACCGCACAGATACCCATTTTATGTCTTTAAATTTATTCCCACATTCAAGAAAATAGTTATGTACCATACGAAATATCTTAGCAGATGGTAGTTTAAAGCAGGCTGTTAGTAAAGCGGCAGAATAAGCATTATTTCCATGCAGAATAAGCATTATTTCCATGCTAAAGAAAACCTAAACATACAGATAAAACAGTTTGAAACCTGATCACTGATCAAACGCCGTGTTTCTCGACATCTGATAAAATGGTTTGTAAATTCTAGTGAACTCACTAGCAATATATTGCAGAAATAATCCTAATAAAAATGTTATCATAAATGGATTGGGCTAAATTGGAAAAACTGGAATTATCCATTAAAAGTTGCAGGTGTGCTGTGTGTACTATATGAAAACCGATCAGTGACATGGACAACGATTTGGTTGAGACAACTACCTGGGAAAGAAGATGTGGCTCAGCAATAAATAGGCGATTTGTAAAGCAATTGTGGACATTAGAAAGTGATAATCAGTTTTTAACTGCGGCTCTAGCCATAAACCCTTTTCCCCGCCAAAGGATAACACAGTCAACTTTGCAAACAATTTGGATGCTGATCAGACGCCGCGTAACGTAGAGTCTGATCAGAATCCAAAATGTTTGAAAAACATTGCAATATGTCTCCTGTTTTTGCATTTAACACAACTTTGAAATATTAGCACAGGCAACAATATTAAAACAGACCAATTATGGTGAAATTGGTATAAAGTGCTCGCTCTCTGCAACAACACCAAATTTGATAACAAAGATTGTGTGTGTTGTTTGGAGGGAGTTGCAATAGGGAGGGAAATTGTCTTACATTTTCAAACAACTTGAATACTAGTATGCGATGTCAAAACTTTTGTCTCGTTTTATTGATCGCCATTCAAACGTATTGTCGCTCAAATATATTGAAAGCAAGATACAATGAAATTAGGTGTACATGTACTATATGCACCTTCATCTTGCTCTACACGATAAAAAATGTCAAATCCTTTCTATATATCTTTTCTTATTCCTCAAATATGGTTATTGTGCCAAAACGAGTATTCGATACACCTTTGCTATTTTCGACTTACTGATTTATTTGAGCATGCCGAAAATGACAAGAGTTGTTCCAAATGTACTGTCAATTTGTTACAGGTAATTAACGACATGACGTCGCATCAATTAACAATAGTGTCTGGACAGGTACTTTTGTTGATACCGCAATGACACGTCATCAACGTTATGTTGATGTCACAACAGAAACAAGATGGATTACTCACAGTAAACAGGCGGATATTCGCTTATAAAACAGGGACCAGTTTCATAAAGCTTCGTACGACAACATTTTAATGTTTTCGTAAGTCAGATTATAAAAGTCTCAATTATTTTTTATTTCTCCATCTAATCCTGTCTTGTGACATCTCTTTGGAATTGTCTTGAAAAGACAATTCCAAAGAGATGTCACAAGACATGATAAGATAAGGATTCAGAAATTGAATGTATTTTAAAGTTTTGACTTACGACAATTTTGTCGTACGAAGTTTTAAGAAACGGGCCCCAGATCGTTCTACAGCTTTTGAATTGTGAGATCTGAGCAAGCTTCTAAACACTTTACAGCTTATAAACGATCTCAAACGTTCAACAAGAATATATAGGACGAGGATTTTTTGTTAAATGCAGTTTACCCTTTCCCCACAGGGAATTTAATTTATTTCTCCACTGAAGAAAATATTTCTAATTTATACAGTCATGAAGATGTAGCATAGTATAAATATAACCTATACACCAGCAGACGGTAGCTTAAAGCAGGCAAAAAGTAAAGCAGAATGCACCTGAATGCGCATTCTGTTTTACTTTCAACATGTTTTCAGCTGGTAAGTATGCCTGTTAATGGATACCTTGTTTGTCGCAAAAAAGCTCGTGAGCTTATGTTGATTGTTTACCATATGTGACGTAAAATGCTTTATATGCATGTGGATGTCAAACAGTGTATACCAAGACCCTAAGACGCGGCGGCTGGCCTTGATATACACTGTTTGCTATGCAATAATGTAGGTTTTCTCATGGCACGGTTCATATACTACATTCCACGCAGTAGGTCTGTAGTAATTTTATGATATTGTATATTCATAGACTGTCATGTTACATAACACACGTGTCTACTCATAAATCCTTTGACAACCACTAGCTCGTATGCTCGTCTGTAGCGTATGTTTAATGTGGTACTTAAGTGCTTGTTTAACAAGCTACAAATCAATTCCATATAGGTAAAACACGAAACAGAATGGCCTCCGTGGTCGAATATTGTTTAGGTGTATAATACATGATATTAAAGCCTTTCAAAGTTGTGGTTTCACATCTTTTGTAACGGATGATACATTTTGCACATATTGGAGGATGGCAACTTTGTGCAGAACAAGTAGTTATTATTACGTGTATTATTATACCAGATTTCCCGAGAAATTAAGAAAATTCCGAAGATTTCGAAAAGTTGGAGAAATAGCTGCCCTGAAAATATGAGAAAATACCAGTTCGAGTTATGGACGTTCGACGGTATTTCAGTAAACGGGCGGATATCTGTGTGGATCTTTGCCTAAATCTCATTTCGGTAAAACCCATCAAAAGTCAATACATTGTAGTACTCTTTCCTAATGAACATACATAATAAAAGCGAGCGTTAGGGTTTGATTTCAATGAGAGTTCAATGAGATATGGATCTTACCCTATAATTAACCGGACTTGCACCACCCTATACCTTAGGCAGATTGTTTAACCAATAACATGTACCACATTACCCCTTGTTTCTAGTTTTAGAAATAGGTGACCACTTAAAGCAGGTTGAAAGTAAAGCAGAATGCGCCTTAAGCTATGTAGCTGTATCAAATATTTTTATATTTATACCGTATTTGGCAGTGTAGAACAACTTCAGATTCAGAGCCTATGGTGAAACGCTGTTTAGTCTGTAATAATGCTGCAATGCAATAAGGCTGGTTTTGTCACTGCCCAGCTCAATTATGTATACTGTAGTAATACAATACTTCATTGGCAAACAGTGTAGACTCAGAACAGATGACTCATCCATGATGTGGTGAGTATTTCAAATGATAGAACCCTTATTGTTTCAAACAAATCCTATTGCATGTGTATGTGACTACTCATTATATAGAATTGTCTCGAAGAGACGATTTCCATGAGTAGTTACATCACCTGGTTTGATTGACAAAATGTTGGCAATCTTCAGTTTAATAAGTTTTATTTGGAGCCGTGTATGTATGGTCTTCGTCCGCTTACAAGCATACAGTATGAGAAGTAGTATCTTTCACTTCCCATCAAAAGCGCTCAAAACTAAAGTCAACTTTATAAATACAGTCGAAACTCGATACTTCGAACTCGATGAAATCGATCTTACCAGTATTTCGTAAATTGATTTTTGATAATTCGATCTCCTTTAAGTCGATCATACCCGTATTTCAAAGTTAAAACGTGGCTAAGCCACGTTTTAACTTTGAAATACGGGTATGTTCGAACTAACGCGAGTTCGTAGAATCGAGTTTTTACTGTAACTGTGCATTTCTCAGACACCACGTTACTCGGTGCCTAATCAGGATTCAAACTGGTTTTCACATGTGTCGATATTCATTAGGCCAACTTCTTTTTAATCTTACTTTAACCCATTTATACCCAGTGGATTCTTCCATGTTTATATATTGGATTAGTCCATTTTTTATCAAAGGGATGCCTGGTCAAAATTTTCATTTTCATTTTGTTTTATATTGAAATTCCCATCAGCAAACGGTTTAGACTCTGATCAGACACCGCATAATGCGGCGTCTGATAAGAGTCTACACTGTTTGCCTATGTCCCACATATATGGGATCGTGGGCACAAATGGGTTAAACTTAAAATTTAGGCAACATATTAAATCGTACGATATAGTGACGACGAAATGATAAAACAAACTATAAACTGTGATGGTTTAAGCACATTCAGTGCATTTTTTCTGAGCCCAAGTCAACGAGATCTGTATAATTAGCCTTCCATAGAACAACGGGAAACAATGACGGGAGTGTGTCTTTGATATCGTTAATTTTCGCGTGAAGGTGCGTGAATAATTAATGCTGGAAATTGATTAATATTCAACACGCCGGTTTACATTCTAGCTGAGGTCTAGCAAGGTTTTGGCAGGTACGGTGGAGAAAACGTTATTTTTTCCCATTTAAACGCAAACAAAACGCAAACGCATTGAAATAAAATTAAGAAAATTTAAATTTTTAACAATTCTGAATGTTGTTTAACCTGGACGGCAAACAATTTTGAGCCTGATCAGACGCCGGGTTACCCGGCGTCTGATCTGGCTTAAAACTGTTTGCATGGGAAATAATAGATTAAGCGTAAACGCGTTTATTTGGAAAGAATAACGTCTTCTCAACTATAAGAAAATATGAAAAGAAAGTTCCGTAGGAAATCGAGTAAACCCCTTCACCCATAATCATTTCATGATATCGAATTTATCGTGAGGTTTTAACCCCTTCACCGCCACATTGTCGTCTGCTTCAATATTTGCTGTCTGCAATGTCGTTTCAAAGTTATATTTTAGGGTATATAAGTATGTTCTCTTCTGTTCTATATAACTGACGTCACAGGTGGCAAACAGTTTTGATCCCACGGGTACGTGACGTCTGATCTTGATTTAAACTGTTTGCATAATCACGTTAGTGTAATAGAGCCTGGCAGCGAAAGTGTTAAAGGTACGATATCTAAAATCGCGCTTTAAAATTTGGAAATCTTTGGACTTTTATGAACAACTTTATGGTAGCCTTTGTTTTGGAATTTGGACATATAACTTATAGCCAACTTATAGCTTATGCCACCATCGTACGATTGTCGTTATAAGTGATCTTAACAAACATAATGTTTGACGGAAAAGACCGAAGCGTTCCGGGTAGATTGCTGCCACAAGTTCTATGGCGGATTTTCAACACAAATGCTCTCATCAGATTTGTTTTGGACATACAGTAAAATATCTCTTAAATGAAACTCGAAATAAATCTTATATACGGTTCTTAATACATGTACCTACCGTTTTAACGCATGCTAAATTAATGCCGAACACACATTTTAGGAGCGTTATAAAAACCTTTAGTCCTGCATTAAGCGACTACCTGTCTTTAACAACGGCACGTTATTTCTGGAAAGATTTTCGCTTAAGAAGGGTGCGTTGTTTTTCGGATTTAACACTCTGAGCATAGCTGTGAAAGCTGATCTTTGTAAACAGTTGGAATTATTCCTTAAAATGCTGGATGTTTGAATTGGACTATTCCAAATTTTGAAGAAATGACCAGTTTACGTTAATTTTTCGGCCCTTTTTCAAACCATATTTAAAAACAAAACAAACCGTGTATATCCTGATCACGTGACTCCTTTCAGAGTCCTCTGATCCGGGTTACACTATTTGCAATGAAATAACATGGGTTTTAATCGCAGTGTAAGGGTAAAGGGCTCGTTATAGACCACCTAGTGCAAATATTTGACCATAATTATTCCTACTTGAATAATCACTAGCATTGTTTGGGTGACCTTATTTAGCTAGAAAGGCTCCGTTAATAACGGCCTTTGAAAATATTGCCTATTTACAAGATTTAATACGGGTAGGTGATTACAGAACGTAAGTAACATAAACGTGAAACCGACATTTTCACATATTCTATACTGAAACGATAATGAAACTGTACATTTGCAACTTCTACATTTCACACCATCGTCATTCCGCACAAAATTATGATATGTGAATTATTAAATCACATTTAAAAATCATGTAGCCAATACATTGTTGCGCATTTTGATACCAACTTTGTCTATGGTTTGTACTCTTAATTATAACAAAAGTCCCTCAAACAAATGTAAACAAAAGTCCCTCTATAACCAAGACTGTGAGTTTTAGACCTATATTGGAGAACACGTTATTCTTATCCAATCAGCGCATTTATTTCTAAAAGCCGTGTGTCAATTAGTTTACAAACAGTTTTGAGCCAGATCAGACGCTGGCTCCAAACTGTTTGCTATTTAGATTACCATTTATAAGTTCCATTTAAAACACTTTCCATTTCTACAATGTATGCATTGCGTTTAGTTTGTCTTAAACGAACAAATAATAGCGTCTTCTCCACTGTAGTACTTAAGTGTTATCATCACAGAAATAGAGGATATTGTATGAGTGTTCATTATTTATCATTTTTAATAAACGAGTTGACTAAAATAATATGACGCGAGCCTTGGCGAGCGTCATATTCATTTTAGTCAACGAGTTTATTAAAAATGATAAATAATGAACACGAATGTGATATTCTATTTATCACATTACAAGTTCAGGCACCTATTAAATTGATTTGAAGCCGTAGTTTGTGACCCTACGCTATATAGATTTTCCGCCAAAAGTTACGTTGTTTACGTTAACGTCATAGTAAATGACGTCATTTGGCACCCCGCTACATGCAGCGCTTATGGACATACAAGTTAGGCCGGAGCCCAAAAAACGATATTTCACTAGTGGATTACGATATTTATACAATCGCTTTATGCAACTCCCAGACCGCAAATTATGTGATAAATTAGATTATTGAGTGAACTTACACATGTATCATGGCTCAGAAGTGTTGCGAAAACCCAAGCATTCGCGAATCGACCAAAATCAGAATATGTACATGTACAATGAATATATTATTGAAAATAGAAAACAGTCAGGTGACAAACTGACAAGCCGGTGTATGCCTAATGCACGGCAAAAGAACGAGGAAGAAATAACCCCCAAAGGAACTTAATTTGTACGTTTCTTTTTCCTACTCAAAGCTACACTAAGTCTAGATGATCACGAAATATGCATTTTTAAGTATCATTGGATAGAATATTTTCAACTAGTACATGATACAGGGAAAGGGTTTACGGTAGACTGAACTTTCCTTAAAGATAAAACTATTCTTTAAAAGGAATTGAGACCTCCCCCTGTTCTACAAAATAGTTCTCAAGAGTTTATTTAAGCTTGAATTACAGCGTTTCATAACGCAAGGTCTCGCGAAGGTTACAAAAAAGGCACCACAGGGAATATATCTTTCAATATACTCTAACAACCACACACGAACATCATTTAAATTACCAACACTTTCATTTACATTTGTAAGACAGATGTCTTCCAAAAAAGCCGTCAATGCCTAAATTCTATGTATCGAGTTCTCAGGCGTCGGATCAGACTCGAAAATGTTTGAAACTCAGATTAAACGAATTATCAAAATAGTTCAAGAAGCTGTCATTTTCTACTTTTCATACTGGAGCTCTCTGACATTGGTCTACACTCTGACGTCTTCCAGCACAATGTTCAGTGACAAGATGCTGACTGGGACCCGTTTTACGAAACGTCGTAAAACAAAAACAACAAAAAAACGGTCGTAAGTCAAAACTTTAAAATACATTTAACTTCTGATTTCTCCATCTAATCATGTCTTGTGACATTTCTTTGGAATTGTCTCGAAAAGAAAATTCCAAAGAGATGCCACAAGACATGATTAGGTTGAGAAATACTTAATAATTGAGAATTGTATGACTAATTATTTGTCGCACGACGTTTTGTAAGACGGGTCCAAGAGCTGTAAGGGGAGGGAAGAGAAGGAAATGAGCATCTTCAAATGGCTTGGAATAGATATACAGGGTTCCAGATAAGGGAGAGTAAACTGAACAAATCCAACATTTTCTCACTTATTGTAACACCAAATCCTATTCTAATGAGTAGTGACACCATAGGGTTTAAAGCAGAAATAAAGATTTTAGTTTTTGAAATACATGTATTCCCCTTATATGGAGCCCTGGATATAAATACTTTTAGAAACAACATCAACAACAGTTACTGGTCTTCATTTTCTGCATAGTATTACAAGTATACCCTTTACAGGTAAACTGGTTGTAAAGGACACGTGGGTCCGGTGGGATATGAAGGTCGCATGCTTCAAAACTACGGTATAGTACTACTGCATAAAGGGCTATAAGTAGTACATTTAGTTACCACCTTTTTGCAACATTGCAAAATTCATATAAATTTACAATTTGTAATTGGCCCTTAACTCATTTTACATATATATAATAATAATAATAATAATTCTTTATTCAATCAGTAACTTGAATTAACAAATTCCTCGTTACTCACAACATATTTACAGATGGCCAAAGTGGCCAAACAAACATGCATATAATAATAATAATAAAAAAAAAGTATTTCAAATGATAGTAGATCTATTTTCGAAAATTTAGAATTTGAGGTTGAACTGCTATTTTCATGAAAAAAAAAGATACAGTTGTCGTTCTTTCCCGTTCAAACCCAAACCCATTGCAATAAAGTGTATAAAAATGTATTATATTGTTATAAATTTTAATTTGCGTGGAAAACAATTTGGAGTCTGATCAGACACCGGGTTACCCGGCTTCAAACCGTTTGCAATTCTTAGCATAACATAAACGAGTGTATTGGGAAATAATAACGTCTTCTCTTCTGTATACCCCTTTCCCCAATAGAAGCGCCTTTTAGCACATTCAATTTATTTCACCTATGAAGAAAATTGTTCCATTTTATACAATCACCAACACAAAAGATAAGAAATATATTCAATACCCTAGCAGATAGTACCTTAAAGCTGGCTGAAAGTAAAGCAGAATGCGCCTTTTAAAAGGCGCATTCTGCTTTACTTTCAACCTGTTTTAAGTGGTCACCTGTCTTAAAAAATAGAAACAGGCTATTGGGTAAGGTCTTTTTATTATTAAATGGAATACGTCTTGCTCATATATAAGTTTACTCACCAGAAAACTCGGCTATATATATATCCGTGCCAAATTTTTAATTTGTTCACTCTGATCAGTCAACTCATTGATCCACACAAAATCCTCTCATTACAAAGTATTTCTCGAATTAAGCGAAACTGAAACGAAATCCAACTGTAACACCTTAAAACACGTACATGTATATAGTTCACAAAACCTGCGACTAATATGTATGTATGTTACCGCCCAATTCACTTAACCAATCCGTCAACACATGTAGCAGGGTAATATTAACACATATGCACTGGTCTCTAGCCAATACAAGTATTTGACTACCGAATTATATTTACCTTGTATGTAAATTATTAAAGGTATGCTCGTCTCGTTCTAATGACCAAGGGGCGTTTACTTGACAAGATTAGATAATGCGTATTGGAACACGTATACATGGATTGCCTCCCTTTGAATAAAAAGTATTTTTGTCAGAATCCTATTAACGGGGGACAAAATACGTATAACTATTGTCATCAAAATGTATTGCTACGGCAACCTACATGGGTATTATAATAGGTTTGTATTCCTACGAATTCAGTGTATATGGTGAGAAATGTTTTGCTACAAAAACAAAGTTGCCTTCGTAGGGATACAAATCTGTTATAATACCCTTATAAGTTGTCGTAGCAAAACATTTTATCGTAATACCCAGTTGGCCCCCAGTGATTATAGTTTATCCTTTCCTCGCTAGAAGCGCGTTCACGAGTCATTAACAACGGATTACGTTTATGATAACGCCATTTGTAATGTAAACTTGATGATTTGGTAAAATTTAGATTTATACAATTTCAAAATAAAGGAACCTAAAATCCAGCGTCAAACAGATTTGATCCAGATCAGACGCCGCATTACGCGGCGTCCGATCTGGATCAAAGCTTATTGCCAATACTAGTACCAGTCTTATCGCTAGACATGTACTAGTATTGGCAATTAGCTTTGAACCAGATCGGCGAGGGATTAAAACTTTTGACTTCATGTGCACATCTAACCGACAAAGAGCTCTGGCAGGAGCCTTCTGTTCTGGGTCTACACTGTATGCATAGGATACATGTACTCTATACATGTACACTGTTTTTCCAAAGAAGAGTATACTCGTTGCAAGGATTGTATGTGTCTACGTATTTGTGGTAAGAATATGGCGTCCATGGCAAACATGAGTTTTTTTGTTTCTGTGTCTACCTAAACTTATTACATATCGTGCAACATGAAGTTGGTAATTTTTCGGATAGTTCTAGTTTAAACTTAAAACACAAAAAATGCTTTAAGTTAAACCCCTTTACTGCCTTGCCCCTAGTAAAATGGTTATTTGCAAACAGTTTGGACCCTGGCGATACGCAGAATTTCATTATGGCCAAGGGAGCTAATTCTGTACGATTGTTGTGTATATACTACTCACAGTTGTCTACTCTTTGACACTTTTTACCTTCCTCCCTGAACATCGTGATTGAGTCATTGCTGAAGAAATACTGGTAAGTTTGAATTAAGCGAACTTGAGTAATCAAGTATCGACAAATTCAACCCTTTCACTCTCAATGACGCTTAAAAGCGCGTTTGCAAACAGTTTGGATCCTGATCAACCGCCGCGTAACGCGGCGTCTGATCAGGATCCACACTGTTTCACATTCGTATCGAAATTATGTCAGTCAAACTGCCTTAAAATTAACTTTGAAACGATTTTGCAGACAACAAAATTGAAGCAGACGATTATGAAACGGTGAAGGGGTAAAAATCTCACGAACGATTTGGCAAAGAAAAGGTTAACTTCAATGAAAGTTTCAATAAAGGGAAATAAAATGTGGTTAAGCATTGCGAGAAAATTGATAAAACGGATTTAAGATTCTGACGAATTTTGTCAAATGTTTTCAATTCATTTCAATGTTTTGATTTAGGAAATACATCATTATTGTATGTAATAAGGAAATTAACCACAAGTAGAGATCGTAACGCTGGACTGAGTAAATCAATTCAATTCAATTCAAATTTTATTTAAAGTCGGTTCATATATAAGGTACACTCTTCAAATCCTGCTATGTGTCACCTATCTTCAAAACAAGATATTGCGACATTCAACAAATTTGCATTGCGTTAGTATTACAGTGCTCACTCTCTACAACGACACCCAATGGGAGACACAATTATGTGTGTTTTTCGGAGAGAGTCGTTTTAGGGAGGGAAATTAAAACTTGGCTTTCATTTCCAAACAGCTTGAATCCAGATCAGACGTCGCGTAACGCGGCGTCTGATCTAGATTCAAGCTGTTTGTAACTCGTCATTATACTTATTCCATCCAAATGACTTTAAGAAAAATAAGTAGACGACACTATTAAGCAGAAGATATTGCAGCAGTAAAAGCGTTAGGCATAATTGTCTTATTTAGGGAACTACGGCAAGGGTCGTTGTAAGGAGGGAGTCGTTGTTTGGAGTGCCGTTGTAGGGAGGGAACACTGTGCATGTAAGTTTCGTTTTTAAAAACAAAAGGGCAAAGAATAACGTCTTCTTCACTGTATCAATGGTTTAGGGAAATTCATTAAAATTGAAGAGTATACATTTTCCATAAATATGCAACAATCGTTACTAAATCTGAGATAATAGACGGAATTCCATTTAGAAACAAAACCCCAAATAGTTTACAGAATGAATACCAAATGATTAAATTTATATACAATGCAACTCAACTAAGTTTCGTATGGGTGTGTTCGATCTGTCTGCGGTTAACATGTACAGTGGAACCCCTCTAAACCGGAACCTCTAAATACCGGAATTCTCTCTAAACCGGACAAAATCTTTGGTCCCGTTTCCAACCCTTCTTTATTTAAACCCATTACACCATAAATATGCATTTTTTACGCCTTTTATTTATTCCTACACTGTAGAAAATACAATAATGAATATGTATCATCGGAAATATGTTCTATATTCTAGCAGCTGATGATAGCTTAAAGCAGGTTGAAAAGTAAGCAGAATGCGCCTTAAGGCGCATTCTGCTTTACTTTCAACCTGCTTTAAGTGATCAGCTATCTTCCATACTAGAAACAAGATATTGATTAAAACCCCTTTAAACCGGAAATCCCTCTAAACCGGACATGTATGTTGTCCCCACACATGTCCGGTTTAGGGGTGTTTCACTGTATAAAGCTATAAATATCAATTAGGGACTGATTAATCATTAACAGTTTCCCACGTTTAATTAACCCATTACATGTACCCCATAGCATAACAGGTGACCACTTTAAAGAGCTGTTTGAAAGTGATCCGCATTCTGATTTACCTTCAGCCTGCTTTATAAGCTACCCTCTGCTAGCATATAGAAAATAGTCCTTATGGAATATATTAATTGCTGTATGTAATGTTATTATTTGTGATTGAATAAATTAAAGAAGCTCGCAACCAGATTTAGCATGAAAATAGTAATTTGTAAATACATGTATATGTCAAACGCTGATATAAACGGGTAAGAATTAGTTTAGGATAAAAAATTATGTTTAAAAAATGTATTTCATAAAAAAAGGAGCTCTGGCTGGATTCGAAACCGGGACCCGGCATGCGGGGACAGAGAAGCAAAATAAGTCAACCACCTAGCCCACTCGACCACCGGGCTATTCATATCGTTGTATCGATTTAACGTACTTCAATGTGTAGCGATGGAGAGTACATAATTCGGTTCGGGTTTATGTCTGAGTCCGTGATCAATTTCTGTTGCGTCTTTCGACACAACGGATAAGGCAATGGAACTTATCTAAAAAAATAAGATTTGAAGACTTTTCTTAACTCGTTTTCCCCTGAAACTTCCAATGGAAAATTCCAATTTGCAATAAAGGATGGTCCATTTTAGACTATTTAGGGTTGTTTTTTGTAATAAATTGAAAAATGACAAACAGTGAAGTCCCTGATCAGAGGGCTCCTGCAGGAGCCCTCTGATCAGGGACTTCACTGTTTGCATAGGACAAGTGTACTCTTCACAGGTACACATTTGGTAAACGACGCAAATATGCGTCACTAGGGCTCAATGAGTTAAGGATGTTTTCAGACTGATCATATTTTTCTAATGCCAGATGCACGATAATGCTACACATTTGGTTTTATTTGAGTATTTTCTTTTATTTTTGCAAAAACATCATCTTGTCCCGAGTCGCTTCAAAGGCGTAAAACTCGTATTTATAGAGTTATGGGTCAAAATGATTGACAATTATAGATATAGCCTAATATAGACTTGTAAATGGATGGCAGGCGCTTATCAATATAATATGTCACGTAAGCACATGTTTAGAAAAAATATTTATCTTTAAAACTTAGTTAATCTACATATAAATTCAATAGCAAATATAATTGTCATGGTAGGGATACGAATCTGTGACCCTAATATATACACATTACCAGTTGACAGTGCGATACAGAGTGATGTATTTAGCTCGAGACGTTTTTTGGCGGAAATAGCCGATCTGACGAGCGCCTTGGCGCGAGTCTGATCGGTTGTTTCCGCCAAAAACGTCGAGAGCTAAATGCAACACTCTGTTGCGCACTGCCAACTGGTGATGTGTTTATTATATGCCTTGAATACAAACCAGAAACAACTAAATAGTTGCTTAAATCATTTTATATCCAAAATTTATTAGTTATTTGAAGCAGAACAAGAATTTTTGTATGCCACAAAGAATAACGCGGCACTCGTACATGTACGTAAATGACGTCACGTTAAATCGAAAGCGACGTCAGAGTAAAATACAAAGTGGCTGATACAAGGTGGCTGATACAAACTCTTGTATTTTACTCCGCAGATACACGCGGAAACGCTCGATATCATACGAAGGCATATAATAAAAAGCAAAACCAGACACACGAAGCTGCGGTAACCGGGCAAACTATTTAAAATGCTCGAAACTATCTTATCACTATATGCAGCGGAGAAGACGTTATTCTTTCCCGTTTAAACGCAAACGCAAAACACTAAAGTGCAGAAAATCCACCACTTGAAATTGTTCACGATTTATTGTTATCTGAGTGGAAAACAATTTGGAGCCTGATCAGACGCCGGGTTACCCGGCGTCTGATCTGGCCCAAACTGTTTGCATTTGAAATAATAGTTTTGTTTTAGTGTAAACGCGTTTATTGGGACACTTTTTGATAGTGTAAACATATTGTCTTCCTAGCAATTATGTTGGGGGAGAGGCAGAGTCAACGGATTTGAAAGTACATGTATGATAAAAAATATACTACTCAAAGTTTGCTAAGCACAAAGTGTAAAAATTCCATAGGTACCAATGCATTGGCCCTATCACTTCTCATCACATAACTTCCAACACTTTTGTTCGATGTCTATCAAATTTGGAGGTGTTTTGGCCAAAGGTTTACTGTACAGATTCTGATAACTTTAATACTTGTTCATGCAGGCGAAACCCGAGGAAAATATCAAAATGTGAAATTTCTGAGATTACACCAAAATTTTCAAATCCATTGACTTCTTCATTTTAAAGTTCTTAGAGATGTTATAATGGGTACAATTGAACAGTGAAAGGTAAAAAACCATCATTTTTAACAACGAAAAACGTCTCCAAGAACATTACAATGCATTAGTATAATAAAAGTCAACCCAATCCAATGCTATTTCTCAGGCTAATTTATGTTTCAGTAATTTGTGTACAATTTTATTTTTCATGTATCCTGAACCCTTTTTTTTATTCTATTTTAGTCAATTTGTCATTTTCTTGACAGCCTCTTTAGTTGGTCCCACCCAGTCTATTTGGTAAACCATAATGAGCAATATCACACATTTTACAAGTTTATATATATTTTGAACTAATTGATGGTTCTAAATAAGGAAAATAAAACAGGTTAAGTAAACCCGGCCTCTATGGACACTTAAAAAAATTCAGTGTTTAAAGCGAGTGGCAGGTAAAAGCAAGTTGAAAGTAAAGCAGAAAGCTCCCATATGAGCTTTCTGCTTTAGTTCCATCATGCTTTTACTCTTTGAACCCTATATGCGTCATTTGTTAACAGTGTACACGATGCGTGTCCTATATGCTTGTCCTATATGCAAACAGTGTAGACCATGATCAGAGGGCTCCTTAAGGAGCCCTCTGATTAGGGTCTTGACTGTTTGTCAGTTTGACATATAGTGTATAAATCAACCCTTTAAAGTAAAAAATGGACTAGACTAATTTGAAAATTAGAATTGTCCATTTGAGGTTTCAGGGAGGAAAGGGTTAGGCTGTTATTTGTCTTTGGCATCATCGATCAATCTTTAAAAACATCTTTAACCGTGAATACCGTGGTGTAAACCCCTTTCAATTTGGAATCCCACAATGTATATATTTAGAAACTCTAAGCTAAAAATCCGTTCTATTTTTAGACATTTAGAATTCATCGCGATATGATCTGGATAATATCGTAATAGAAACGTTAATGTTAGACCGTAATTTTTATGCCCCCAGAATCTACGATTCGGGGGCATATAGTTTTTGTCATGTCTGTTGGTTTGTCCGTCTGTCCGTCCGTCCGTCTGTCCGTCCGTCTGTCCGTCTGTCTGTGCCAAAAACCTTAACCTTGGCTATAACTCTTGCATTTTTGTACCTGGACCTTTTATACTTGGCATGTGTCTTTCCTGTATCAAGACCTTTCCATCCATACAAACCTTTTTGACCTTGTGACCGTGACCTTGACATTTGACCTACTTTTGTAAAAATCTTTAAATGGCTATAACATTTGCACCAGTAGGCCCAGGGCTTTCATATTTTGTATGTATATTTCTTTTGACAAGACCTTTCCAACCATACCAACATCTTTGACCATGTGACCTTGACCTTGACCTTTGACCTATTAAATCAAACTTTAACCAAAAACCTTAACCTTGGCTATAACTTTTGCATTTTTACACCTGGGCCTTTTATACTTTGCATGTGTATTCCTCATGGCAAGACCTTTCCAACCATATAAAACTTTTTGACCTTGTGACCTTGACCTTGAAATTTGACCTACTTTTGTAAAAATCTTTAAATGGCTATAACATTTGAACCAGTAGGCCCAGGGCTTTCATATTTTGTATGTATATTTATTGTGTCAAGACCTTTCCAACCACACCAACATCTTTGACCATGCGACCTTGACCTTGACCTTTGACCTATTTAATCAAACTTTAACCAAAAACCTTAACCTTGGCTATAACTTTTGCATTTTTAAACCTGGGCCTTTTATACTTTGCATGTGTATTCCTCATGGCAAGACCTATCCAACCATATAAAACTTTTTGACCTTGTGACATTGACCTTGAAATTTGACCTACTTTTGTAAAAATCTTTAAATGGCTATAACATTTGAATCAGTAGGCCCAGGGCTTTCATATTTTGTATGTATATTTCTTGTGTCAAGACCTTTCCAACCATACCAACATCTTTGACCATGCGACCTTGACCTTTGACCTATTTAATCAAACTTTAACCAAAAACCTTAACCTTGGCTATAACTTTTGCATTTTTGCACCTGGGCATTTTATACTTTGCATGTGTATTCCTCATGGCAAGACCTTTCCAACCATATAAAACTTTTTGACCTTGTGACCTTGAAATTTGACCTACTTTTGTAAAAATCTTTAAATGGCTATATCATTTGAATCAGTAGGCCCAGGGCTTTCATAGTTTGTATGTATATTTCTTGTGTCAAGACCTTTCCAACCATACCAACATCTTTGACCATGCGACCTTGACCTTTGACCTATTTAATCAAACTTTAACCAAAAACCTTAACCTTGGCTATAACTTTTGCATTTTTGCACCTTGGCATTTTATACTTGGCATGTGTATTCCTCATGGCAAGACCTTTCCAACCATACAAAACTTTTTGACATTGACCTTGACATTTGACCTTCTTTTGTAAAAATCTTTAAATTGCTATAACATTTGCACCAGTTAGCATAGGGCTTTAATATGTTGTAAAAGGTAAAGGTAAAGGCTTTGTTTATTATAGTGTCACCCCTATTGAAAGGGCCAGCCAGTTTGGCTTATGAGACACCTATCCTTTTTGCGTGCACAGTACCTCCCGAATCCCTTCTCTTAGTGCCGGGCGCCTGGCAGAGATGGGCCTACGGTAACCATTCGTTTAACTAGCTGGCGGCTCACCAACCGGCCATATCAGTCCAAACCCCGTATCCGGCTCCGGGATTCGAACCTTCGACCTTCCGCTTCCGAGGCGGGCGCCCTAACCACTAGGCCATGGTTGCGGTGTATGTATTGTATGTATATGATTTGTGTCAAGACCTTTCCTACCATACCAACATCTTTGACCATGTGACCTTGACCTTCACCGTTGACCTATTTAATCAAACTTTAACCAAAAACATTAACATTGGCTATAACTTTTGCATTTTTGAACCTGGGCCTTTTTTACTTGGCATGTGTATTCTTCATGGCAAGACCTTTCCAACCATACAAAACTTTTTGACCATGTGACCTTGACATTTGACCTACTTTTGTAAATATCTTTAAATGGCTATAACATTTGCACCAGTTGGCCCAGGGCTTTAATATTTTGTATGTATATTTCTTGTGTCAAGACCTTTCCAACCATACCAACATATTTGACCATGTGACCTTGACCTCGATCTTTGACCTATTTAATCAAACTTTAACCAAAAACCTTAACCTTGGATAGAACTTTTGCATTTTTGCACCTTGGCCTTTTATACTTGACATGTGTTTTCCCTTTCTAACCATACAAAACTTTTTGACCTTGTGACCTTGACATTTGACCTACTTTTGTTGAAATCTTTAAATGGCTATAACATTTGCACCAGTAGGCCTACGGCTTTCATATTTTGTGTATATATTTCTTGTGTCAAGACCTTTCCAACCATACCTACGTTTTTGCCCTTGTGACCTTGACCTTTGACCTTTATTTGTATAAATCTTTATACGCCTATAACATTTGAACCAGTAGGCCTAGAGCTTCCATACTTTATAGGTTTCTTGTGTTAAGACTTTTCCAACCATGCCAATGTTTCATTTACCCTACGACCATGACTTTTGACCTACTTTTGCAAATAAGCATTACATTACAGAACATGATGCTGGCTGGGGGCATTTGTGTTTCACAAACACATTGCTTTTCATCTGATCATCACCAAACTTTCTGAAAATGTTTGTTGACATAAAATGGAGACCAATTTGGATAACCAGCGGCACCAGTTTATGCTAGGCCCTTTGGAGTAATGGCCCTTGAAGTCCTCAAAATGGCGCTCCACTACAGTTTCAGCTCTCTAACTTTTACGTTTGATAGTCTGGATTCCCCTCCCTGTATCATCGGGGGCATTCGTGTAACTGGGACACGCTCTTGTTTATTTTTATTTTTAAATGAAGAAGACCTTTCATCTTTTCGAAGTCAATTTCGTAATTTAGAATATTATGGGAACATAAATTGTCAACTACTATGGACATAAGTATATATTAAGGAAGAGCTAGTTCTTCGCCTTTTCCATATACTATACCTCTCTATTACGACCCTTTAATTGTAGTAATTGATAGGTGATTACGACAGGTGACTGCTTAAAGCAAGGTGACAGTAAAACAGAAAGCTCCTCCAGGAGCTTTCTGTTTTACTGTAACCTTGCTTTAAGATGTCCCCTGTCTTTTGTACAATCAATTAGTCTTCGTTTTAGTGGTCGTAATATTGAGGTTTAACTGTACTATTTGGTTGTAATAAATGAAAAGTATGAAATCGGCAATTTTGTATGAGACCAGCATATGATTGATTGAGTTGGGTTTTACGGCACCGCGACACATGAAATGGTCATATGGCGCCGACAAACGTCACACTAAAACGATTATATGTAAAAACACTAAAATATCTCGATCAACGAGACTGTAAAAGCACGGAAAGAAAAAGGGAAACTTAAAGGACGGAAACATACACACAATTAAGTAATAATAAAAGTCTCTTAAAAACTAAATCTTGCTGTATAGACCAGTCTCCTTAAGAAAATTAATTATATTGACATATGGCACTGAACAAAAAAGTTCTTTCATAGAACGAGCTTCAAAATATCTTTGTCTTATGATAGAAAGATCAACACAATCTAATAAGAAGTGTTTAACAGAGTATGGCTCCATGCAGAAAACACATTCTGGCTGAATTTCTCGTTTCAATATGTACGAATGACTTACATAAGTGTGACCTATGCGACATCGAGAAAGAACCACTTCCTCTCTGCGCACAGGTCTGTTTGATGAACAACTCTCACCTATAATAGGCTTGATTGAAAATAGTTTACTACTAATGCAGTTGTTCCAAGAACTTTGCCATTTAGACGTTATGTACTGGTTAATAAGAGGTTTAAAATCAGTAAAGGGTAAATTAATATGAGCGGCATTCAGATTTAGGGCAGACTTGGCTGCGGCATCCACCTCTTCGTTGCCTGCAATGCCAACATGGCCAGGAAGCCAACATAGTATAATAGTTTTGGAATTTGAAATACTGTGGTATTTCAAAAGAAGCTGTTGAATTAGAGGGTTAGTAGTATTCCGGTTTAATAAAGCCTGAAGAACAGAAAGTGAATCCGAAAATATAATGAAATTTTGTCTATTGCTTTTCTGTATGAACCTGAAAGCAAGGTCAATAGCAAGCGTTTCAGCAGAAAAAATAGATGCGTTGTCAGGAAGTCTCACCTTAGAGGTGTGCAAATCACTAACAGATGCACACCCCACACTGAGGCCATCATTCGAACCATACCAGCATATGATAATGTTCTTATAGAATAATTGAGCTTTCAAGACAAAAACAATTTTGTTTTTATAAACAACACGCATGGTCAATATCGTCGGCAACAGCCCATGCTTGATACTTTTTGTTCACAAAGTTGTCTAAAATACAAAACTATTTACGGAAATGGTATTATTCATATATAAAAATTAATTTGAACTATAAATAGATACATGTACATGTTTGGGGAAAACCGGTATGTTGCTATAATAAGACACAATGATCGCTTACGTAATACACTGGGTATCCATGCGATGGATCTAAACGCAATATGGATGACAATATATAAGCATCAACAACGATTGCCACTGGTTAAAAAAAAAACCATAACAATTATGCCTAAACTTTTTTCGGCTGTAATATCGTCTGCTTTAATTTTTCGTCAGGTATTTTTCACTAAGTCACACAATGGACATTTTGAGAAAAAAATCATCATGATATGTGAGAAACCGCTTTCCGAATCCAGATCAAACGCCGCGTTACGCAATTTAAGCTGTGTGCAAACGTAAGCCAAAGTCCCTCCCTGTAGCAACTCATCCGTACAACACACTTAATCATTGTCTCTCTTGGATGTTGTAAATTGAATTACTTTAAAACCTTTTTAAACCGGAAACCCATTCTAAATATACGCGTCTTTTGCAAACAGTTAGTGTACTTGTCATAGGCAAACAGTGATTACCGAAATCCGAGGACGGACTTTTGAAAAGACCCTCTGATCAAGGTCTGCATTGTTTGCCATATTGCAATACATAAAACAACCCTAATTAGAAAAGGAGAACACCGCATGCGGATGTCAACGTCCGTGTATTTAGTTATCCTAGTGACCTTGACCTTTTTCAGACATGACCCAAGTTCGGGAGCTCAATAGCTCCAAAAGGTGAGTACACATACCATATGTAAAATCTTTATTATATGTAGTTTCAAGGTTATGGCCAACATTAAGACTTCGAACGACGACAACAACGACGACAACGCAAACAGTATCACGACAACGCAGACAACAAAAACAAACGACAGCGACACCGCAGACAACTACGAAAACAACGACGACGACGACAACGACAAAAACAACGAAGACAACGACGACATCGACAATGCAGACAACGACGACGCTAAGACAACGCCGACGACAACGATAACGCAGACAACGACGACAACAACGACGACAACACAGAGAGCGATGACAACGGCGACAATATCGACGACAACGACGACGAAAACGACAACAACGACATCGACATTGCAGACATCATCGACGACAACGACGACAACATCGACGATAACGACGACAACATCGACGACAACGACGACAACATTGACGACAACGACGACAACATCGACGACAACGGCGACGACACCGACGACAACATCGACGAAACGACAACGCATTCAACGACGGCGACAACATCGACGACAACGGCGACAACATCGACGACAATGACGACAACATCGACGACAACGACGACAACATCGACGACAACGACGACAACATCGATGACAACGTCAATAACATCGACGACAATGACGACAACATCGACGACAATGACGACAACATCGATGACAACATCGACGACAATGACGACAACATCGACGACAACGACGACAACATCGACGACAACATCGACGAAACGACAACGCATTCAACGACGGCGACAACATCGACGACAACGGCGACAACATCGACGACAATGACGACAACATCGACGACAACGACGACAACATCGACGACAACGACGACAACATCGATGACAACGTCAATAACATCGACGACAATGACGACAACATCGACGACAATGACGACAACATCGATGACAACATCGACGACAATGACGACAACATCGACGACAACGACGACAACATCGACGACAACATCGATGACAACGTCAATAACATCGACGACAATGACGACACCATCGACGACAACGTCAATAACATCGACGACAATGACGACAACATCGACGACAATGACGACAACATCGATGACAACGACGAAAACATCGATGATAACGTCAATAACATCGACGACAATGACGACAACATCGACGACAACATCGACGACAACGTCAATAACATCGACGACAATGACGACAACATCGACGACAATGACGACAACATCGACGACAATGACGACAACATCGATGACAACGTCAATAACATCGACGACAATGACGACAACATCGATGACAACGACGAAAACATCGATGATAACGTCAATAACATCGACGACAATGACGACAACATCGACGACAACATCGACGACAACGTCAATAACATCGACGACAATGACGACAACATCGACGACAATGACGACAACATCGACGACAATGACGACAACATCGATGACAACGTCAATAACATCGACGACAATGACGACAACATCGACGACAACGTCAATAACATCGACGACAATGACGACAACATCGACGACAACATCGATGACAACATCGACGACAATGACGACAACATCGACGACAACGACGACAACATCGACGACAACGACGACAACATCGACGACAACGTCAATAACATCGACGACAATGACGACAACATCGACGACAACATCGATGACAACATCGACGACAATGACGACAACATCGACGACAACGACGACAACATCGACGACAACGACGACAACATCGATGACAACGTCAATAACATCGACGACAATGACGACAACATCGACGACAATGACGACAACATCGATGACAACGACGACAACATCGATGACAACGTCAATAACATCGACGACAATGACGACAACATCGACGACAACATCGACGACAACATCGACGACAACATCGATGACAACGTCAATAACATCGACGACAATGACGACAACATCGACGACAATGACGACAACATCGACGACAATGACGACAACATCGATGACAACGTCAATAACATTGACGACAATGACGACAACATCGACGACAACATCGACGACAACGTCAATGACATCGACGACAATGACGACAACATCGACGACAACGACGACAACATCGATGACAACATCGACGACAATGACGACAACATCGACGACAACGACGACAACATCGACGACAACGACGGCAACATCGATGACAACGTCAATAACATCGACGACAATGACGACAACATCGACGACAATGACGACAACATCGATGACAACATCGACGACAATGACGACAACATCGACGACAACGACGACAACAACATCGACGACAACGACGACAACATCGATGACAATGACGACAACATCGACGACAATGACGACAACATCGATGACAACGTCAATAACATCGACGACAACATCGATGACAACGTCAATAACATCGACGACAACATCGATGACAACGTCAATAACATCGACGACAATGACGACGACAATGACGACAACATCGACGACAACATCGACGACAATGACGACAACATCGATGACAACATCGATGACAACGTCAATAACATCGACGACAACGACGACAACATCGACGACAACGACGACAACATCGACGACAACATCGACGACAATGACGACAACATCGATGACAACGTCAATAACATCGACGACAACATCGATGACAACGTCAATAACATCGACGACAACATCGATGACAACGTCAATAACATCGACGACAACGACGACAACATCGACGACAACGTCAATAACATCGACGACAATGACGACAACATCGACGACAATGACGACAACATCGATGACAACGTCAATAACATCGACGACAATGACGACAACATCGACGACAACGACGACAACATCGACGACAACATCGACGACAACGACGACAACATCGATGACAACGTCAATAACATCGACGACAATGACGACAACATCGACGACAATGACGACAACATCGACGACAATGACGACAACATCGATGACAACGTCAATAACATCGACGACAATGACGACAACATCGACGACAACGACGACAACATCGACGACAACGACGACAACATCGATGACAATGACGACAACATCGACGACAATGACGACAACATCGATGACAACGTCAATAACATCGACGACAACATCGATGACAACGTCAATAACATCGACGACAACATCGATGACAACGTCAATAACATCGACGACAATGACGACGACAATGACGACAACATCGACGACAACATCGACGACAATGACGACAACATCGATGACAACGTCAATAACATCGACGACAACGACGACAACATCGACGACAACGACGACAACATCGACGACAACATCGACGACAATGACGACAACATCGATGACAACGTCAATAACATCGACGACAATGACGACAACATCGACGACAACGACGACAACATCGACGACAACGACGACAACATCGACGACAACGACGACAACATCGATGACAACGTCAATAACATCGACGACAATGACGACAACATCGACGACAATGACGACAACATCGACGACAATGACGACAACATCGATGACAACGTCAATAACATCGACGACAATGACGACAACATCGACGACAACGACGACAACATCGACGACAACGACGACAACATCGATGACAACGTCAATAACATCGACGACAATGACGACAACATCGACGACAACGACGACAACATCGACGACAACGACGACAACATCGATGACAACGTCAATAACATCGACGACAATGACGACAACATCGACGACAACGACGACAACATCGACGACAACGACGACAACATCGATGACAACATCAATAACATCGACGACAATGACGACAACATCGACGACAATGACGACAACATCGATGACAACGTCAATAACATCGACGACAATGACGACAACATCGACGACAACATCGACGACAACATCGATGACAACGTCAATAACATCGACGACAATGACGACAACATCGACGACAACGACGACAACATCGACGACAACGACGACAACGACGACAACGACAATACAGACAACGACTACGACAACAACGATAACGATGACGACAACGACCACGACAACTAAGACAACGCCGACGACGACAACGACGAAAACAACGACGACAACACAGACAACGACGACGGCAACGGCAACAACATCGTTACCAGGGACAAAAACGACGACTAAAACGACGACAACAAAGACGACAACAACGACAACACAGACAACGACGACGACAACGACGATGATGACGACAACGACAGCGCAGACAACGCCGACAACGACGATGACAACAACAACGACGACAACAACGACAACGCATACAAGGACGACAACACCGACAACGGCAACAACGACAACGCCGACGCCGGAGTGATGAGCTAAAAATGGACAAGACTCAATAGGAAAACTGGAATTATTTATTTGAAGTTTTAGGGAGAAAAGTGTTTGAAAGCGAAGTCGGGATAGATACCTTTACCTGTATCGCCGATCTTAACTGTATTTTTACAGTTGAATTGCGATAATTCGAACTCATCGAACTTGTTCGCTGCCATTGGCGCCAAAATGCGACTTTGCAAACTGTTTGGATCCTGATCAGTCACCGCGTTACGCGGCGTCATATCAGGATCCAAACTGTTTGCTAACGCGTTTCTTGGCGTCATTAAGAGTGAAAGGATTAACTGTTTTTGCTATCAGTAAAACCTCTTTATTACAACCACTTAAAATAATGTTTTTTGATTGTATAAAAGACAGGTGACAGTTAAAGCAAGGTGAACGTAGAACAGAAAGCTGCTACGTTCAGCTTGCTTTAACCCTTTCCCCCATAGAAGCGCCTTTTAGCGAATATGATTTATTCCTCCGCTGAAGAAAAAAGTTCCAATTCAATCAGTCATGAATATATATTATAGGGAATATTTTCTATATTCTAGCACAGGATAGCTTAAAGCAGGCTGAAAGTAAAGCAGAATGCGCCTTAAAGCGCATTCTGCTTTACTTTCAACCTGCTTTAAGTAGTCACCTATCTTCGATACTAGAAATAGTTTATCAGGTAAAGGGTTAAGATGATTGCCTGAAAAACCTTATAACTAACACAATTTACTGGTCGTAATAGAGAGTTTTTACTGTAGTTGTTGTACGAGAGTTTTGGAAACGAATCCATGTGTTTTATATACCCCCCCCCCCCCCCCCCACACACACACACACACCCACACCTACAAAGAAATACATCCAATTTATTCCGTTTATTCCACTCCTGAAGAATAAACAGTAAAAACCCTACTAAATTGTTTTCATTATTAGGTGTTTACGACAGGTGACTGCTTAAAGCAAGGTGACAGTAAAACAGAAAGCTCCTACTTATTCAGCCAGGAACATGTAGGGCTACCTAAAAAATATTGTCCATATTTTTAATTTTTTTTAATTATATATACTACTCAAAATTTTCTAAGAACCAATCACCTTCATAGGTACATGTTAATGCATTGACCCTATCACTTTCTCGCCGCATGACTGCCAACATGTTTGCTTTAAAAGTCCTTCCATACATGGAGATATTTTACCAAGGGCTCATTTTACATATTCTGGTAACATTTACAAAACAGGAAATTATAACGCGGGTCGATGCACTGGTTCCTATGATGGCTTAATCTTTTAGCAAACTTTGAGTAGTATACATTAAGGCACATTATGCTTTACTTTCAACCTTCTGTAAGTGACCACCTGTCTTTAAAACTATGTCGTAAAGGGCTATTACGTGTCCAGTTGCAACAAGTGTTGTTTCGGAGTATTTTCCGTGGATCTGTATATTTTCTCTTTAGCTGATCTGTTAAGATACATGTAATATACAAGCACAAAGATGTGACTCTATACATTTTGGATTTCCTTAGCACTTAAAATTATTTCCTAGAATATAAATAAATAAATAACGAAATCAATAAGTGCCATTAACAGTAGTTCTCAATGTTATTTTAGTAAGTGATACTTAGTTGACATTTGACAATTTCAAACAGTTTGGATCAAGATCAGACGCTGTGTTATTCAGACTCCAATCAGGATACTACCTGTTTGATATTTCTAATGATGTTGAATTACATGTATAAACATAACAAAACAGAATATGCTTGCAATTATTTCGCACAGTGTTGTTTTCGCATACCATAAGTTTACTACAGTGCGCGCATAGTATAAAAGTTTAAACCTTAACCTGCTAATCGTGACTTGACTGCTACTTGCAAACAGTTTGAATCCAGGTCAGACGCCGCGTTACGCGGCGTCTGACCTGGATCCAAAATGTTTACACTTGTCTTTTAGTTTCTTTGATTAAAACAAATGGGTAAATCTTAAATGATTATTTTTTGTAGACGACAATTTCAAAGCGGACGATATTACAGCAAGATACGGGTTAAGTGGTCACATGGACAAGTGGGACAAGTAGGACGACACTAAGAACAGTAGGTACAGTGGAGAAAACGTTATTCTTTCCCAATAAACGCGTTTACGCTAAAACTATTATTTCTATTGCAAACAGTTTGGAGCCAGATCAGACGCCGGGTTACCCGGCGTCTGGTCAGGCTTCAAACTGTTTGCCACCATGATAAACATAATTTATCAGAATTGTCCAAAAGTTGCACTTTTCAACGTTTTAGTACTTTGCGTTTGCGTTTCGTTTGCGTTTAAACGGGAAAGAATAACAGATTATCCACTGTACAGTGGAAAAGACATATTCCTTACCGTTTGAACGACACTAAACGCAAAAACACTGCATGTACAACAAAAATGTATAGAAACTAAAAATTTCTTGAAAATGTTGTCAATTTTTTTCAATCAGCGTCTGATCTGGCTCCAAACTGTTTGCATAGGACATAATGTTTTTAGCATTAAAAGAAAAATTTCATCACCGCTGCATATGCACAGTTTACTTTGGGTTTTACACAGACTCGTTTTGAGGTCAACGGCCGCTATTATTAGAATTAAAATTCCTTAATGCTTGGGAGTTCTTAGTCAGAAGCAAAGTAAAGCAGAAAGCTTCTATAGTAAATTTCTGTATTAATTTTATCCTGCTTTACAAGTAGTTTTCTGTATTTATTATTATTATTATACCAGATTTATATAGCGCTCTTTTCACACATGCAGGGGTTGTGCGTTCAAAAGCGCTTTACATGAAATAACGTGTATGTACCTACAGATCGAGAAAAAACAAAATAACTACAATTAGATCTGAAATAAAACATGAATAAACATATAAAAGACAGTCCACAAAACGGCGATCACACTACCCCCATCAATCAGCAATGAACTGACCGGCTAAAGATTGCCGACTGAAATAAATATTTCGAGACCCATGCAGGATTGACCGCTCAACGCATGTTTGACGGTAAAAAATAAGAGTGCGCCGAAATCAAATGTACTTTTGGAAAGTTGGGATCCCAATAATATACGCATTGCGGCAACCGTTTTCTCCCACATCCATATAAAAGATGCTATCTAATGGAGATATTCAATACTGATTTAAATAATACACTTGTCTGAAGATAACGCATGGTGACGGAGAAGAAGGAACAGTTATCCAAAGAATATTCAAAATTACAGGTACGATTTCATTTTTACAAATTATATAAAATAATATTCCTAATAGTAATGACAATTTCTTTTGCATCTGTCGAAGTAGTAGTATAGGTAGCATTAGTAGGAATTCATATTAGTAGAGGTTGAAGTGGGAAAATTAATATATATAAAAGTAGTATACAGTGGAGAAAATGTTATTATTTCCTGTTTAAACGCAAACGAAACGCAATCGTATTGCAATATTATGTAGAAACTTTTTTTTTTTTTTTTTTTAAATATCTATAAATCTGAGTGGTAAACATTTTGAAGCCTTATCCGATTCCGGCTTAGCGACCGCAGGGTCCAAGGAGTTTGAGTTGAGTCTGAGATCATTCTCAAGCATTTGCATTTTGGTCAGATTTGAGCTTTTGTTAGTAAAATCTCATATCTGACCAATCAAATGCTTGAGAACGATCTCAGACTCAACTCAAAAGCATTATAACTTTAGGACCAGATCTGGTTTAAAACATGTTTACATTGGAAACGATATGTGGAAGGAGTTGGATTTTACGGTATACATGTACTACTGCGACACTGATCAGGGTCCCGTTTCATAAAACTTCGTACGACAAAATCGGTCGTAAGTCATAACTTTAAAATACATTTAATTTCTGATTTCTCTATCTTATCCTGTCTTGTGACATCTCTATGGAATCGTCTTTTCTAAGACGATTCCAAAGAGATGTCACAAGAAAGAATTAGATAGAGAAATAAATAATAACTGAAACTTTTATAATTTAAGAAAAATAAATTCGTGCAATCGAACACGGGTAGGAGTTGTGATGCGTGCGTGCGTGTTTTATTGTGAATTCAAACATAGTTGCGTTCTTCTTTGTTTATTTATGGGCGTGCGCGAGTTGTGTTAGAATCATACTTACGACGACATGTGTCGTACAGTTGAGAAAACGTTATTCTTTCCCAATAAACGCGTTTACGCTAAAACTATTATTTGCAGTGCAAACAGTTTGGAGCCAGATCAGACGCCGGGTTACCCGGCGTCTGATCAGGCTCCAAACTGTTTGTCACCAAGATAAACATGAAATATCAGAATTGTCCAAAAGTTGTTCTTTTCTACGTTTTAGTGCTTTGCGTTTGCGTACGTTTGCGTTTAAACGGGAAAGAATAACAGTTTCTCCACTGTACGAAGTTTTATGCAACGGGCCTCCGGTCATAGAGCGCCGATGGGTGATGAGATGAGATGGTGATGACAGGGTTTAGCGTAAACGCGTTTGTATGGAAAGAATATCATCTTCTCCAATGAAGTAATTGTATCTATTAACACATTACCCCATAAATACGTTTTTACCCCTTTAATTTATTCCTCCCCTGAAGAAAATAGTTCCGTTTTGTACAGTCATGAATATAATATGTACCATAAGAAATAGTTTGTTCATACTCGTAGATACTACCTTAAAGCAGGTTGAAAGTAAAGCAGAATACGCTTTAAGGCGCATTCTGCTTTACTTTCAACCTGCTTTAAGTGGTCACCTATATACAATACTAGAAACAGGCTATGGGGTAATGGGTTAAAGCAGCATAGAAAATATTAGATCTATATAGTATAAGTTCTAGTACATTGTAGTAGAATAAGTTGGAGTATAGTACAAAGGAGAACATGTTGAATTCTTGCCCATTTAAATCCAAACGCAATGTAATTAAATGTTGAAAAATACATTGTATTACAATAAGTACATTTTTTTTATCTAAATGCCAAGAAGACTTAGTGTGTAGCCTGATCAGACGCCGGGTTACCCGGCGTCTTATCTGGCTTCAAATTGTTTGCATTGGATTCTATTATTTTAGTATAAACGCGTTTTTAATAACGTAACTTGATAAAACTTAAAAACTAATTTTGGTTTATTTTCGCAGATGCTATTTTTGAAGCAGACGACAATTCAGCATGATAAGGGTTAAAGGACTTAAAGAATAATACAGCGTTCCCTCTCTACAACGACACCCAATGGGATGCAAGCATTGTGTGCGTTGTTCAGAGGGAGTCGTTATATAGGGAGGGAAATTGAATACACTTAGAAAAAGCTTGAATCCAGATCAGACGCTGCGCAACGCGGCGTCTGATCTGAATTGAAGCTGTTTGTCACTCGTCATTTTTTTTCTGTCAAAATGTCAATTATGTAACTTTAGAAAAAGCAGCAGACGACAATTTTAAGCAGACGATATGGCAGAAGTAAAAGCGTTAGACATAAATGTCTTGTTTAGGAAACTACGGTAAGGGTCGTTGTAAGGAGGGAATCGTTGTTGGGAGGGCCGCTGTAGGGAGGGAGTGCTGTATAACATATTACAAATTCGCCCATCGTGTGCTTAAGATTTCAAAAGCACATTCGAAGCAGACACATAAACTTGTCACTAGAAACAAGATCTGAATGTTAACTCGTTATACCCTGAAATTTCCAATGGACAATTCCAGTTTGCAATAAAGGCTGGTCCATTTTAGACTATTTAGGGTAGTTTTTTTTAATAAATTGCAAAATGACAAACAGAGAAGTCCCTGATCAGAGGGCTCCTGCAGGAGCCCTCTGATCAGGGACTTCACTGTTTGCATAGGACAAGTGTACTCTCCACAGGTCACATTTTGGTAAAGGACGCATATATGCGTCACTAGGGCTCAATGAGTTAAGATACTCTGAATGACTATAAAGCGTTTCAAGAGTTACTTACTGTGATACAATAAAACGTCTCTATTACGTCCACTAAACCCGAGGGTAATTGATTGTATAAAAGTCAGGTGACAACTTAAAGCAAGGTGACCCCTAAAGAAGTTTTCTGTTTTACTGTCACCTTGCTTGAAGCAGTCACCTGTGGGGACAACAATTAACCACTTACCCCCATATCCTATTTCTAGTTTTATGCTTTATTTTTAACCTGTTTTAAGTGTTCGCTATCTTCCATACAAGAAACAAGCTATTGTACAATTGGTTAAAAAACCCTTTAAAACTGAAACCCCTCTAAACTTGAAATTTATGTTATTCCCACAATCATCAAGTTAAGAGAGGTTTCACTGTAAGAAAGAATTTTATCACATAACTAGCCCTGTTTTCAATAGCGAACAACGATCTCGAATATCCTTGTCTCCAACATGGGTGAGATCACTTTGATGGCGTCACTCTAACGTCACTATTTATAAAGGCGTTAGTTATATATTACGTCACTGGGATTTAAAAAAAATCCTGTTGCTTTGAAAATAGATTAAATTGTTGGTTATGTGAGAAAAAGAATCTGTCACTCGTCGATGTATAAGACAAGCTGATCTCAACCTCGTCTAGAATAGAAAAGTTATCAAGCTCGCCAAGGCTCGCTTAATAACATTTCAATTCTAGACTCGGTTGAGATCAGCTTGTCTTATACATCGACTCATGACAGATGATATATGTAATTTTAGGCAACTCCAAAGTCAACATGGTGCTACTCCAGTCTGTGTGTACATGCATGCTGATGCTGACCCTTGTTTTACAAAGTGTGTACGGTAGCGAAACGGGAACAGAACGGAAATTAGGTAAGCTGGCTGTCATAAATACGCCTTTTTACGCCTCTAATTCATTCCTCCACTGAAGAAAACAGTTCCAATTTATACAGTTAAAAATATGCACCACAAGTAAAATATTCTATATACTAACAGATGGTAGCTTAAAGCAGGCTGAAAGTTAAGCAGAATGCGCCTTAAGGCGCATTCTGCTTTACTTTCAACCTGCTTTAAGTGGTTACCTATTTTCAAAACTAGAAACAGGCTATGGGGTAATGGGTTAACGGCCAATCGAAACAAGAGGCTTCTTCATGCAAGAAACAAGAAGAATGTAAAACAGAAAGTGTTTTTACCCTGTCGAAGACGGGAATGTTTTCTCTTTTTAACCTCCTCGTTGAAACGATTTAACCAATCAGGAATTATCAGAAATCTTGGTCAATGCCCGCTTGCTTGAACTGCAACACCCTCATTGGCCAATAGGCCGAAATGGCCTAGAGGTCAGATACCACCAACGTTCAACTTGTGTATAATTCATGTAAAAAGTTTATATAATGAACAATGTTCACTCTCAAAATAAACTTCAACTTTCGACGGAATATATTTTTTGAAGATATTTCTTGTTTATAAACAATACGCATCTTTATGCAAGATGAAAACAAATCATATAACTCCCGTAACATTCTGCAGTCAAGTGGTATATTAAAAGAAGTTCTTAAACTGATGACTTATCAGATTGAAATAAATCTTCAACATTGTAAGAGTGATATTTCAATTTCCATTTCATCCTGCATTTTCAACGGCACGATGACTTGGTATTACTCTTCAGTCGAAAGATGCGACCCTCCTGGAAAACTTGTTAAAATACATACAGAATTTCAAACGACAGTCCCAGCTACGGATGAACATTCGCGTAGAAAACTATCCCGAGTACTCCAAATAACAGAGAAGACATTGCGCCCAACGATACAACAACCCAAAACACCGAGACCCGAGGAGGGGCCATGTACAATCCCAGCTGATAAAAAGGGCTATGAATGCTGCGGGAAAATGATATACCATCCTGATTTCCAGACATGTAGCGAAGAAACAGTTTACACGGTGCATGGCAAGATGGCGGCCCCGAAATACGGGTAAGCAAATTTAACTCCCCCCCCCCCCCCCCACACACACACACACAAACCCAACAACAACCTTAACAAATCCCAACAACAATGTATTGAAAACCGGACCCTATCGGAACGATAATAGAATAAAAACCAATCATCTTTGAACACTTGTCGTCTGCTTTTATTTGTCAAATCTAAATTTAAATACACATGCCGTCTAACTCATCAGGGTCCAAACTCTGACTCAATTATAAAGGAACACTTTGAAAATTGTATTTAGAATAAATCGTCAGAATTACATTTTATAAATGAGTAAATCTCTACATTAATTGCGTTGCGTTTGCTTTTTAATTTACACAGGAAAACTTAACGTGATCTCCTCTGTACTTATTGGTGGTACGTTTGTTCTGTTGTTTCAGGTGCAGTGGTCTCCATGGTAACGAGTGTAATGGCGCAGCTTCCAGTAGACATACTTCAGGGGATGTCCACGTGTTCATCATTATTATGTTCATCTTTGTAGGCAAATACATATTCTTTTAAAAATAAATCTTAAGGTGGAACGTCCCTAATGAGATCAGATCAATGTCGATCGAAACCCGGGTTATCTTTGTAGAGCGATTGGCCATTCTCGTAAAATAACGGACTGTACCGAACAATGATCGAGAATTGCCGATCACTCGCAGTAGAGTACCGATAATTACCGATATTTGCTTGATACCATTAGGAACGTTCAACCTTAAGATGAAATCCATTTGGAACTTAAATCTAACGAGTTTTAATCAACTGTGGCGTCTGAAGATACTTCTTCCAAAGTCTAGAGTTTCCGAAGACGCACATTCATCTCACGAGATTAGAAACAGTCGAGATGTTAGACAGTAGCCTTGGCCATTCACAGCTACATGTATAAAGAGGTGTGTGTCTTGGAGAATTCTAAATAACCAGTAAAATGTGAATTGCTGGTTGCAAAGTCAGGAAAATACAGCAATGGTGTTGAGATAAAGAGAATGATATAGTGATATGAATATAGGAAGAGTGTCACTTAGACAAGCGAAATGACGTAAAAAAAAACAAGAAAAAAAAGAAAAGAAAAAACCCACATGTAGGAACGTGCTGGTTCCCGCAAAGTTACAGTGGAGAAGACTAGTTCTTTACCCGTTTACAACTTTAAACCCAAACGAATCGTAAATGAATTGCAATAAGATGCAGAAAATGACTAATGGATAAAAACGTTTATTGGGGAAGAGTAATATCTGTTTCACTGTACCTAGTTCTAACGGGGTGTACGTACATACTTCAAGTTATTTTCTGCTAAAAAATAAAATAAATAATAATAATAATAACAAAAATAAACAAAAACCGTTATCCGGTATCTTGTAAGTGACAAACCCCCTAAGAAAATTTCTACATGAGCTCTATGCGTTTACTCTTAGCCAGCTTTAACCCTTTCCCCATAGAAGCGCCTTTTAGCGAATATGATTTATTCATCCGCTGAAGAAAAAAGTTCCAATTTTATCAGTCATGAATATTTATTACAGGGAATACATGTAGTTTCTATATTCTAGAACATGATAGCTTAAAGCAGGCTGAAAGTAAAGCATTCTGCTTTACTTTCAACCTGCTTTAAGTAGTTACCTATCTTCAATACTAGAAATATGCTATAATAATAATAATAATAACGACTTTATTTCATGTGGATTACATATTTGGTATCGAAAAACAAACCAATTTTCAATATGGGCCACAAACAAAATTAACATATATACAACACGAAGGAACACAATTACAAATCAGTATTTTTTTTAAACATTTGCAAACAGAGTGGACCCTGAAAAGACAGTTCCTGTATGAGCTCTCCACAGGGACCACTCTGTTTACTAAAAGAATTTTAAAGATTAAAAGCTGAAAACAGTAATGCATTCTGAGAATTCAAGATTTGTTATCTATACATGAATATTGAATAGGTAGAGGCAATATAAAGCCCAAACAAAACGATGATTTAACAAATAGCAAAGATCTAGATCAATGAAATTTCATAACAAACGGGAAGGAATATACCAAAGATACTTCAAACCATTTACTCCATGGTATATTTCTACTATTGAAGAAAGGTGACCACTTAAACCAGGTTAAAAGTAAACCAAAAGGAGCCTAAATGAGCACTCTGCTTTACTTTAAACCCGCTTCAAGTTACTGTACCATCTACTAAAGGGTAAAGGGTTAAGCTACTATCTTAATTCAACATTGAGAACAACTACGAAAAGAAGGGTAAAACTGGATGAGAGAGACTGAAGTAGAATAATTGAGAATCACAAACACAAGAAGGATTGGGTTCCTTTGTGTCGTCTGTGAAAAAGTGCCGAGCAGGATACGGACCTAGGATATTTTATTTGTCAAATTGAATTATAAGTAAATTAACTACATGTAGAACAGTACTGAACATTATTAAATTAAATGCATAATCGCAAGCGAACTGCCATCGAATTGCCATCGAATCGGGTGCTTCAAAAGGCAAATCTTTCGCTTGCATATTTTTACGTGATTTTCTGAGGCGGTTGTGACAAAAATGGAATCGAAACAATTAACGAAGGCTTATGAGTCAATATTTGTGAGATTCACCTTTCAGACAAACTTACCCGAGGGTAAAGTTACTATGTTGAATCGCAAGCGAATTGCCATCGAATTGCCATCGAATTGCCATCGAATTGCAAGCGAATCGCAGAAATTGTTAATCTAATAAGGTTCAGTACCGTTAATAGCGGTTCTCTGCGTATAGACTATAGAGCGATCGGCAATTATCGTCATCCGCCGTTGTATTATCGATAATAGTGTCAACCAGTTTGGATCCTGTCTAGACGCCGCGTTACGAGACGTCTGATTAGGATAAAAATGTTTGCAAATAATCATTGTTCTCGAAAGGGACATTGATTGAGTTAATGATGCTCTTTACAATAAATATAAGACATGCATCGCCCGAGCAAGATCAGTATTATTTGCAATATAGAAGGCAAATGCTATGTACTTTGATAAATGGATGATACTTCTGATGTCTAAGAAGGGGGTTCGCCTTCTCAAAGCCGTGTAGTGATGTATATAGGTTAGTTTATGTTTAAGTTTACGAGTAAATTAGCAACAGTTGATTTTATCGGTGTACAATGTATATCAAAAAGTCAAAAGTGCAAATCCTGATTGGAGTACACCTGTAAGGAATATTCCGATCGGGGTCTACACTGATTGCACAAGACAAGAGTATTTTTCACAGTACAAAATTATAAATGACGCACATTCATGTAATTATATGCGTCGCAAGGGATGAGTGGGTTAAGCATACAAAATGATCTGATTTGGTATGTTGTTAATATTTGCTTGTCATGTGATTTGATAGACCTGTTGAATATGATGTATAAATGATGGAATATATAACGAGATACTTAATGTAAAAATTTACAATTAAACTATGTCTATGTAACTAGATTGAAGTTTGTCCATACGCCAATGACCCTAACGTCCTGGCGTTATGTCGAACATGCTTAGCCATTCTCTAACTTTGCAATACCGTACTGGGCCGTTCGATAGTAGCGACTTCAAAATTCATATTTGGACGTTTCATGTAATCCACTCTCGATTGGACCTTGAATCCACTTCAAGACAATTATTGGCAGAACGTCGTCAGCTTTAAAAAAATCGCCATCTGCTTTTATTTCTCAAATGTGAATTTTAGTGTGTTTGTTTTTACTTTACAACATTTAAATTGACATCACACAGTTTGGAGCATGATCAGACACCGCGTCGTTAGGCGGCGTCTGGTCAGGATCCAAACAGTTTGCAAATAACAATTGAACCCCAATGCTCTGAACTGACCTATCGTTTGATTGAGAAGGACATCATACTCAACTCAAACGCTTTGTTACCTTTGGACCTGATCTATTGCGTGGCCTCGCATTTTGTTTCGGTAAGGCTGCGCACTCGAACATGCCAATTGATGGGTATCTTTTTAAAATGTCGACCGCATTTGAACACAGAATTATATACTTAGCGCGTAAGCTAATTTGTTTTTGTTTTTCTGGCTTTCGTTTCTTTTCGGAAAGGCATGTAAACGTTGGTAAAAAAAAGTGTTTCAGGGGATTGTAGTATTATTTTCAAAATTACATTGAAGTCTGTACTGTATATGAAAGATATGGGATGTGTATTCAATCTGGAATATACTTGTATAATTATGTAGGTAATGCCAATTTATGCTAAATAAAATGAACTATGTAGTTCCATGTAATTCTTAACAAGTAAGAAACACAAATATAGGCATTATTTTACACTATTTTGAGAGAAAAACACACCGAACTGGTGTCTTTAACTTTAAAATACTAAATGGGTGCTTAAATTCATTTAAAATACGAAATGGGTGCATAAATTCATTTAAAATACTAAATGGGTGTTTATTCATTTAAAATACTAAATAGGTGCTGAAATTCATTTGGTGCACAAGAGACGAGAACACCTGTGAACTAGAGTTTACATTCACAAGTGATTTATACATGCTACGGCTGAGTAACTGGTTGTCATGGCAACAATGTATTTAAGGTTTGATTGAAATATTGTCATTTTGAAATGTTTGACGACTTACTTAATTCATACACTCATTTTCATGAAATTCTGGTATAGGGCCAATTTTGACCCTTTGTGAACCTTGGGCCCGTTTTACTAATCAACATACGCAAATTATTTGCGTAAGTCAAAATTTTAAATTTTAATTTATATTTTTTATTATCACTTGCTACAAACAGCATATAGCCATATCAGAGGACGCGCTTTTAGCGCGTTCTCTGATCTGGCTATTTGCTGTTTGCAAACGTTTATGATCGAAAAATAAGAGTTAAACGATTTTGACTAACGCAAAAAAATTGCGTAAGTTGTTTAGTAAAACGGGCCCCTTGTCCTTTTCGTAATAAACATTTTAGATCTGTATATTGATGCAAACAATATCACCTTAATTTGATTTATCACAAATTATTTTATACTGCAAAGTAAGTTCCTTACTTCTAATTGACTGATGAGCCGTAGACGTGCCCCTATACTACTGACGTGAACCTACGTACCCTGTGAGCTGACAGGCTACAGTACTGAACCTTATTAAATTAAAAAAATTTGCGATTCGCTTGCAATTCGATGGCAATTCGCTTGCAATTCGACGGCAATTCGCTTGCGATTCAAAATACTAATTTTACCCTCGGGTAAGTTTTCTTGAATGGTGTATCTCACAAATGTTCGCAAATATGTCTTCGTTAATTTTTTCGATTCCATTTTTGTCACAACCGCTTCGGAAAATTCGCGTAAAAATATTCAAACGTAGGATTTGTTTTTTGAAGCGCCCGATTCGATGGCAATTCGCTTGCAATTCGATGGCAATTCGCTTGCGATTATCAATTTCATTTAATAAGGTTCAGTACTGTACGTACAAATGCAGCTATATCATTTGCTAAAAGGTCCCTTAGACTCAATTTTTCCTTCTTACATGTATACATTGATATCATATTCTTTATCTTTGACTATAATATATGTTGCATGATTTTGTATGCTTGTTAACTGCTACCTGTAGGTCGTCTTACTGCTAGGTCTCTGGCTGTATGAATAAATAAAATATCTATCTATCTACATGTATCTATAGTTTGGTTTAGAAAATATTCCGGATAAGGCTTTACCTAAAAATCTTTAATGTGTCAAATACCTGTGAGTCATAACTAGAACGTCTCGGCGTAATTTGCTCCATGTACCAGCAGTCGATTTCGAAATGAGCTGACGATTCGATCTACAATGAACTTAAAATAGTACTTGCGAAATTGGAATCCTTGGATGAATCATTTTTTTTAATAAAAAAATCCAAAATAGGTTACAAATACACGTACTATCCTTTCCATGTATATCTAGCTACCGTAATAAGCACACGAGGCAATTCGGTATTATAACTGAATATTGAAAACAGTATACTTTAACCCCGTCACTGCCAACTGTTCCGTGAGTTTTTTTACCCCCCTTCACCGTTTCATTTTCGTCTGCTTCAATTTTGTTGTTTGCAAGATCGTTTCAAAGTAAGATTCAATAATAAATTCATTCCAGTGTTTTTTCGTGTAATACAGTGGAGAATCTGTTATTCTTTCCCGTTTAAACGCAAACGTACGCAAACGCAAAGCACTAAAACGTAGAAAAGAACAACTTTTGGACAATTCTGATATTTCATGTTTATCTTGGTGGCAAACAGTTTGGAGCCTGATCAGACGCCGGGTTACCCGGCGTCTGATCTGGCTCCAAACTGTTTGCACTGCAAATAATAGTTTTAGCGCAAACGCGTTTATTGGGAAAGAATAACAGATTCTCCACTGTAGAACACCGGTAGGATTTGAGATGCGTAGTAATTAAATTACGAGGCCGAAGTCCAAGTGATTTAATAATCTGCATCTCAACGACTACCATGGAGCGTTCTATTGCACGATAAAACACTGGTATTAATTCATTATTTCAATTCTAACTCTTCAATTTAATCACAATTTACACCCACGTAACGACGCTACATTTCTTGGCGTACGAAGCCATATTACGCCACGTTATGACCTTACAGCGCGTTAGTGTTTTTTTGAGAGTTCAAACACAAATACGGTCCTTCTTTGATTATATAGGGGTGTGTTCGAGGTGAGTTAGAGTTAAGAAATAATAAATTCATACCAGTGTTTTATCGTTGCAATAAAACACGGATAGGAGTTGAGATGCGTAGTAATTAAATCACGAGTGATTTAATTACCAGCATCTTAACGACTACCCGTGTTTTATTGTCCGATAAAACACTGGTATTAATCTATTATTTCGATTGTATAACACTACAATTTAGCAATTTAACACTTCAGCAGACACAATTTTGCGCTGCTATATAGTTTCACTCTTCACCTGCTACAGTGGAGAAATAGAGGATAACTGGGGTTTCTTTTCAGTTTATTGTTTATTTCTGTCTCATCAATGTACATCAAACAAATAATACAAACATATATGATAAAAGAGTACATTGCCACTCTATATAGAGTTATAGGAGACTATGTTTATCACATGAATATTTCCAATCCCCAACTTCATGAGCAATCTCCTCAGTACCACCTCACCCATTATCATTTTCAATGAGCCTACCCTACTCATGTGTCACCTGCCAGTAGGCATGAAAAAAAAAAAGGGGGGAGGGGGGGGGGGGTTAAATATCAAATATTCATACCAATGATGCAGAAGTAATGTATCAATACATGAATATTGTCATCTTATACTGTCATCAATCTCTCTATATTAATAAGTGAAATTTCACCTTTAAAGTTTTAAAGTTTCACTCTTTCCTGAGTATTCAGGACCATCACATAGAAAAGGGGAGTAACTCTTATTGTATTGGTACCAGGGTTATAAATTCTGTATTAGCAACTACCATTTTTTTTATATCCCTTAAACATATGAAATTTCATTTCAAGTTTTCAAGTTTACATTAATGCCTCGCTCACATTTGCTGCGGCTGCCGTACGGCGGCCGCACGGCTTATCATTTCTACGGCGAGTAGCAATTCCCCGGCCGCCGCAGAATTCCTACGGCCGCCGTGTGTTGCGCTCACATTTGCTGCGGCTGCCGCGCGGCGAGATTTTATTTTGGTGGGGTTAAAAAATCTTGGCCAACGTACGGCCGCCGTGCGGCTGCCGTACGGTGACCGCACGGCGACCGTACGGCCGCCGTACGGCAGCCGTGGAAGTACCACCAGATACCTTGCAACCAAAATGCTGCTCCTGCTACACAACTTGGTTTTGCTACATGTTAACAAAACTTATATCAGTCCAGCAACACCATGAACTCAAAGGACACATTTGGACAGCATTTAAGAACATCTAAATCCATTTTTAGATAATATTCATGTTTTACATATATGATCATAAGTACAATTGCTCAATAGGGAATTTGACCATCGAGTTACGGCGGCCGCACGGTGGCCGTACGGCGACCGTACGGCTGCCGTACGGCAGCCGTAGAACCACTCTGCGGTGTGTGTTTCTACGGCCGCCGTAGAAATGAAAAAATGTTATAACTCCGCGTTATAATTCTACGGCGACCTCTACGGCCTGTAAGATATTGGGATACGCCGTGCGGCTGCCGTACGGCCGCCGCACGGCCGCCGTAGAATCTCTACGGCCGCCGTAAGATTCTCTCGATTTCACGTCTCTGCGGCCGCCGTACGGCCGCCGTAGAGCAAATGTGAGCGCACTATAAAGTATAGGTAAGGAGGAAATGTGGAAGGGGAATAACTCTTATATAAGAACAGAGCAAGACACTTTTCTTCATAAATGTAATTTCATTCTAAAACCTTTTGTGGAAACAGGGGTTATAGATGAGGGTAAAAGTATGACATCCTGGTAGACGTAAAGGTAAAGTGATCCCAATGTTTTATCTTTGACCACAGACAGGGACACAAAAAGTCAAATTAATAATTAGAGATTTTATCGCAAACAATGCAGACCTTCATCAAACCACTCTGGCATAAGTTGTCTGATCAAGGTAGACATTGTTTGCAAAGATGGAAATAGGAACCGCACATGAAGCAGAGGGTTAAATCGAATCTCTTCCATTATATACATTAAAACTAAAACTAAAACTCCTTTGCTAATTAAATGTTAAAGGTTGTCATTAGCTGTTTCATAAATGATAATTCTCCTGAATTGGAGATATATGACATTAGATCTACATTGTGTCAGATCATGAATACCATAAAGTGGATTAGCAAAAGAGTTTTAGAGATGTACAGGAAAACCCTGCCAAAACGACCACCAAAATTATTGCACAAAATTCAGGTGACAGCCCCTTGGAAGCAACAAAAGAGCAAATCAGAAAGCTCCTAAAGGAGCTCTCTGCTCCACCTTCACTTTGCCTCAAGCAGCTGTCTGTCCGAGATATAGAATACATGTAGTCAACCTAATCTAATCTAGCCGCCGCTATAGTGGGTTTCACTGTGTTTATAAAAGATAGCTTATCTAAAAATTATGATCATTTTATACATTGTTGATAAAAGATTCATACATTAAAAAAGGAAAGAAAAACCAAAGAACTGTTAACTGGTTAAGAAAATGTTCTTGATCTATACATCCATCAGCACCCTGTTAATGATGCATACCTCAGATTCCATTAACTCATCTCTCCCCCAAACCCCATGATACTGGTGACCTCTCACTAGAGTTGTCTATCTTAGACAGTCCCAGTGAGTAGCCACCCATAGGGTTCAGTGGAGAAATAAGGACTCAGGGATCGGAAGTACATGGATATATACATAATCACAGGGGTTCTGCCCCTTATATTCAAATACATGTAGCTCATTTATACAAATGATCAGATCTAAGTTTAAGAATAGAAAAGCAGGTTTTGGCTGATAATTTCACTAATTCATCATTGGAGAGGATAAACCTGAATTTATCTTCATCGATTAAATTGAGAAAGTTTTCATTTACTTTAACCGCCTTTTCAAATAGAATATTTCTTATGGATTGGTATGCAGGACAGTGCAATAGCACATGAATTTCTGTTTCAACTGAATTACTACATATAGGACAGATTCTGTGTTCTACTGTTAGATTCTCATATCTGCCAGTTTCTAGTCTTATTGGTGCTACACCACATCTAAATTTTGCCAGAGCAGATCTATGTTTGATAGGCAAATTGTTAAGGATATACAGTTCTGTGCCATAGTTTTGCTTAAGTAGCCTATAAGATCTTAATTTATTCCTTCCATTACCACTCTTACTAGTTTCTTGATTTATACATCTTCTCCAATCTTGAATATAACTAACCATAGACTGTTCTTCAATATAATCACAGTAAATCTTAGACAAATGTGAGTTACAGATAAAAGTCACAATTGATAAGTTCAGATTGGATAAATGCTGAGTATAGTAATATTGCCAATTTCTGCATTTATTACCTTGCTTTGTAAGGCAGTAATTAAACACTCTATAGTTTAATCTATTTTTATCCATAGTCTCAAACCTATACCATTGCCTAGATACAACCTTCCACTGTTTCACATATGGTGGCTTCCAGCCTACCTCGCCATAAAGAGCATCAGTTGGGGTATACTTACCTGTGCCAAGATAGAACCTCATGGCCCTATTTTGAATGGCATTTATACATGAGTATGACTTATTGCCCCATACAGATGCAGAGTATGCAATGACAGGCCATACCATAGTTTCATACAGCTTCTTGAAAACATTATAGGGCATACCTCCAATGCTTTTGGACTTTGCAATTAAGAGACCAAGGGCTCTACCAGCACTTTGTGCTACAGACTTGGTAGTTTTATCAAAGTCCAGGTATTCATTAAGTAGTAGACCGAGGTAAGTATAATGGCTTACTGTATCTAGATTATGAGTGCCACATGTGAAACGATGGGAGGTTTTAGACACAGATTGCGGGCGAAAGTGAATCACCTTGCTTTTTTGTGGGTTAACAGTCATAGTATTAGCAGAGCACCATTCTGCCATGATATCCAGCATATATTGAAGATCTTCAGCACTTTGAGCAATAAGAACTATATCATCTGCATAAAGAAGTATACTGAGTTTATCATCATCTATCAATACACCTTTATCAGAGGTTTTGATCTTTACAACAAGGTCATTTATGAAAAGATTAAACAAGAGCGGTGACAGGGAACAACCTTGACGAAGTCCGCAGCTATTTTCAAACCAGTCTGTATAGTGACCATTTACTCTTATACTTGATGATAAATTAGTATATAAAGATTGTAAAGCATTAAACATGCTACCCTGTATGCCTTTCTGAAACAGTTTTTTCCAAAGCAAACTTCTGTTTATAAGATCATACGCTTTACGAAAGTCAATAAAGGCACAAAAGGTAGACTGCCTAAGCTTTTTTCTTGTATCTATAACATTTGTCAAGGTGCTTCTGTTTTTCCTGAAGCCATTTTGTTCATCAGATAACACATTATTTGTTTCTGCCCATGAAGACAATCTGTTATTCAAAACTAGACAAAAGAGCTTATACATAGCACAAGAGAGAGCTATGCCTCTATATGAAAGTGGGTCCCTTGGGTCTGTTGTATTAGACTTAGGAATTGGTGCAATTATAATTTTGCCCCATTCCGAAGGAAATATACCCTGACCGAAGCAAATATTGAAGAAAATATGTAAAAATGACACTGAACAGTCATTTCGAAAGATATCAATAGGGATTTTATCATATCCACAGGCTTTACCTAGTTTTGATTGCCAGATTGCCTTCTTAACTTCTACCACTGAAATTGGAATGTTTAGCTCATCCAAGTCACCACCCATATTAGAAGATGTATTATGCATATTCAGTATCTCAGTATGTGCTAAATGGTTTTGACTATTATATAGGGAACTAAAATCCTGCTTCCATTTGTCTAAAATAGTTTCAATGTTATTAGATACATCACCATTATCCAAAACAACCTCCATAGGGATGCCACTTAATTTTGATTGAGCAACCCCTATCTTGCCAATGGATTTCCAGAATTCTGTTTGGTTATTACTGCACACAGATGCCAAATCTTCCTGAAATGTATTCCAGTAAACTCGTTTGCTTCTCTGTACTTCTCTATCAAAGGTTTTGCGTGCAGAGATGAATTCTTTTTTGAGAGCTCTCTTTTCTGACTCATTTTTGCATCTCAGCCAATTTCTTTCGGATGTACAGAGAGTATTCCAAAGGCAAGATAGTCTATCGCTCCACCACGGCTTACCAATACGCCTTTTCTTATTGCATAGGGAACTAACTTCAACTTTAATAGTCTTAAAATCAATGTTGTTATACATTTCAGTTCTAAGGGTGTTACATAAATCAGTATAACATTTATCAACATCTTCTTGATATCTCAAACTTTGCTCTAGCTTAAAAACAGTTTCATGTACATGGCATACAGTATCAGTTGACTTCATAAAAGTAGGGGGTATGTTTTTAACATCAAATTTATAAGTGGTGGGTTCATCACTATAAATGCAGCCATCATTAGATTCAGAAAAGGAAGTGCAGTCATTATTATTCCCTGGTAGATTAATAACCCATGACAACACAGAATGGTCTGGAATTGATGTAGGAGATAAACCTCTATCCATAAAAACATTATTAATCAAGTCTGTAGACCTTGTAACTTTAAAATCATTAAAAATTTCTAAATTGTCATGTTGTACTAAACAAAAATCTACTACAGCACAACCTTTATTTGAAACAGAAGTAAAATCATTCTTTGTGCAATTTCGACCATTTAGAACACACATGTTACTGTCTATAAGAAATTCAATTAGTCTATCTCCATGCATATTTGTTTTAAAGTCTAACACTTCTCTTTCTGCTATTTCATCAACTCCAACTATATAATCATGGTTATTACCAATACGACTGTTAAAATCCCCACATAAAACTATAAGTGTAAGATCAAACTTTAATCCATTGAGTGAACATCAGATGTTATATTTTCACGAGTGGCGAAGCCACGAGTGAAAATATAACAGTCTGATGTTCATGAAATGGATTAAATTCAATCTTACACTGATAAAAACACGTTTATTCTATTAATTTATGCTTTTAAGCCACTTTTTAAACGAAATTGTTTGAAAATTGAAAGCGAAAGTACATTATTTATCCCGTGTTGAGCCCCAAGTTTTATGTAGAACACATGTGCGTGACAGTTGGCGGTACAATGACGTCACTTAATTATTGAATTGATGTCAACGGAATTACGTCGTTACTTCCGATCTTGGATTCGTGTTCATCCGTTGAGTGGTTCGCGACAAAACGGACTGCCGGAATTGAACGCTAGGACACGATTGACTAAGATTCTTGGGGAGCCCTACGGGAAAAACTCATTAAAGAAGCACGAGCGATGATAATCCCACTGATGATTATCCACTGCTTTTTCACGGTAAGCCACCGAAAAGCATAAATAAGGCGCTATTATTTTCCCAATTAACGCATTTACTTTAATCGCAAACAGTTTGGCGCCAGATCAGACGACGGGTAACAGATCAGGCTACCCAGATTAAAATAACAGATTATTAGGAATTCCAAAATATTGCAGTTTTCTACATTTTATTGAATTGCATTTCAGTTTTATTGCGTTTAAAGGAGAAAGAATGACGTATTCTCCAGTTATGACGGCTTGAATACAATTTTCAGATTTTTTGGAACCAGATCAGACGTCGCGTCAGGATTCCAACTGATTGCTTAAACCACTTCGATATATAGTCCACGAAAGGTTTAAATCTCTGCATGCTGGGTAATTTTTCGTCTGCAATTGTCGTCTGCTACTGTTCTACAAAAAGATTTTTTTCAAATTTCTTTTCAAAACAGGGTCAGATTCTCAAACAGTTTGGATCCTTATGAGACGCCACTTAACGCGGCGTCTCATCAAGATTCAAACTGTTTGCAAAGGTATTCACTGTGGCACATATATCCGTCGCTAGCATGCAAAGAGTTAAATCTGATCAGTAACCAAACTGTTTGCAATGTCGAGTATAACAGCGTATGCCGGTAAAAGTGTCAAGTCGATGAAAAAATGATCATAAAGAGGACGAGACAATACAGGGCTGCCATTTCTCCGGATTTTTCAGAAATATTCGGATTTTTATCCTCGCAGATAGTAGCTTAAAGCAGGCTAAAAGTTAAGCAGAATGCGCCTTAAGGCGCATAGTGCTTTACTTTCAACCTGCTTTAAGTAATCGCTCTTGCAAATATAAATTTGGAAATCGAAGGAATTTTCAAGATCAACTTATGGCAGACCCGACAATATCACATAACAAATAAAAACATACAATTGATATTTTGGTTGACTTTTTTTTATTATACATAATAGATATTTTTATTTATAGTAAATGTTTCGTTTGGTATAGTTTCTCATATGGATATTCTATCGAAAGAAACGCTTGGATTGGTACATGAACCAAAATTATGAGAATGTGATCAGACGCCCAGTTCCCCGGTGACGGATCATTTTCAAAAATGATATTTCAAGCATACCTACATACTGCCACTTTCTTTGAGGCGTCCTCAAAAATGGTATTTCAAGTAAACCTATATACTGCCACTTTCCTGGAGTCGTCCTCAAAAAGTGATATTTCCAGTATACCTATCCTCAAAAAGTGATATTTCAAGTATACCTATATACTACCAGTTTCTTTGAGGCCTCCTCAAAAATGATATTTCAAGTAAACCTATATACTAACAGTTTCTTTGAGGCGTTCTCAAAATGATAATGCAAGTAAACCTATATACATGTACTACCAGTTTCTTTTAGGCGCCCTCAAAAATGATATTTCAAGTATACCTATATACTGCCAGTTTCTTTGAGGCGTCCTCAAAAATGATATTTCAAGTATACCTATATACTAACAGTTTCTTTGAGGCGTTCTCAAAATGATAATGCAAGTAAATCTATATACATGTACTACCAGTTTCTTTTAGGCGCCCTCAAAAATGATATTTCAAGTATACCTATATACTGCCAGTTTCTTTGAGGCGTCCTCAAAAATGATATTTCAAGTATACCTATATACTAACAGTTTCTTTGAGGCGTTCTCAAAATGATAATGCAAGTAAACCTATATACATGTACTACCAGTTTCTTTTAGGCGCCCTCAAAAATGATATTTCAAGTATACCTATATACTGCCAGTTTCTTTGAGGCGTCCTCAAAAATGATATTTCAAGTATACCTATATACTAACAGTTTCTTTGAGGCGTTCTCAAAATGATAATGCAAGTAAACCTATATACTGCCACTTATTTTGAGGCGCCCTCAAAAATTGTATTTCAAGTATACCTATATACTGTCAGTTTCTTTGAGGCGTCCTCAAAAATGATATTTCAAGTATACCTATATACTGCCAGTTTCTTTGAGGCGTTCTCAAAAATAATATTTCGAGTATACCTATATACTGCCAGTTTCTTTGAGGCGTTCTCAAAAATGATATTTCAAGTATACCTATATACTACCAGTTTCTTTGAGGCGTCCTCAAAAATGATATTTCAAGTATACCTATATACTGCCAGTTTCTTTGAGGCGTCCTCAAAAATGATATTTCAAGTATACCTATATACTGCCAGTTTCTTTGAGGCGTCCTCAAAAATGATATTTCAAGTATACCTATATACTGCCAGTTTCTTTGAGGCGTCCTTAAAAATGATATTTCAAGTATACCTATATACTTCCACTTTCTTATGGACGTCAAAAAAATATTTTCAAGTAAACCTTTTTACTGTCTTCCACAATGATTAGGGTTTCAAAATAAACATTATACATGCACCTCTAAAGGGAGGTTATTAATATGAAAGTACGTGTAATTAATATGAAAGTAAGCCTTAACTCTATGGATTAAGTCTTATGAATAAATGCTCTACTAAAATCATCGTCTGAAAAGACAAAAGTTACAAGAGTAAAATCATAGTCTACAATTTACTCAATCCAGTATGTACAATTCAATGTCGCCTAATAAAACCTGCGAACATTATCGAGGAATTTGTCTCCCCTTGCCCCAAACCAATCGGTGTGTCGAAGATCGTTTAAGAGAAATACAATGTTTAACATATGATTTCACCGAATCATTCATTGCAAGCATTATTCGAAGAAGTTTCTGGCTAATTCGCTGATGTCAATTTACACTCCTCCTCAATGACTCTTGAATATTGCAATATCAAAAAGTTCACTCTTTCATTTTCCACCTTTTGTTAGATGGAATATATTGTCGTTGATTCTTTGAACGCTGAAGACAGTGTGATTGAAAGTTCTGTACATATCCAAGAACGCTTTAGATATGGACCAGATCACTTGCTTGAACACAAACATTGATCAGCGTTCAAAGTTTCAACAAAAAACTATCGTATTTTTAATTATGTAATTGATATGAATATTGAATAGATATACATATTTATTATATACCTATCGATGATATTTGTGACGTCGCGCGTAAACAATTAATATTTTTTGTTTTCTGTGTAAAAAGGTCATTAAAATTTATATAATAAATAGAATAATCAATTCCTTTGGATTGTTATGAAAATTATATCACGCGAAAGAGTTGTTATCTGGTTAAAAAACTTCGGACTCCTTTTTTTAACCAGATAAAAAGCTATTCTCATGATACATTTTTCATATCAATCCAAAGGAATTGATTACCCTCTATGTACACTGTACATATGTGATTTTTACATTCTTGAATTATTATATATATACAAATGTATTTGTGTAATTGATTTAAATATGAGTATACATGTATATACATATGTGACTTTAATATTCTTTATTACATAAAATATTAAAAAAGACTCCTCCTCTGTTTCACACTCTGTATGTGTCTCCTTATCGATAGTGTACTTCCCCATGTCCGTGCCCTGCTTGGCACTTTTTCGCAGAAGACGTAACGAATCTCGCACCCTGGTGCCCGTTTCATAAAACTTCGTACGACAAAAACGGGCGTAAGTCAAAACTGTAAAATGCATTTAACTTCTGATTTCTCTATCTAATCCTGTTTAGTGACATTTCTTTTCAAGACGATTCCAAAGAGATGTCTCAAGACAGGATTAGATGGAGAAATAAACAACAATTATGACTTTTATAATCTGAATTACGACAGCATTTGTCGTACGAAGCATTATGAAACGGGCCCCTGGTGTGTTTCTGTAATTCGAGGCTTCTCTGCACTTGTCTCTCTCGCCTGTTTTTCCGTCAGTTCCTTTCGTAGCTGGTGTCGGTGTTGAATAAAGTTTGCTGTTCAAAACAAGCATTAAATGAGACAGAAATCTCATGTACGAGTTTTTTTGCTTCCTGTTCAAACTGCTTCAATAAACCACTTGCCAAGATACAATAACACTTTATTCTGTTCCTTTATTAGGAAGAACTGGAAACACGAATGTGCATTCCCGTAAGGTTTGAGCAAATAAGTAAGCTGACACTCTGCGGGAAATGGCCAACACTTTCATATGCGTTGTGTGCTGGACTAGTTCAATTTGTCCAAGTGTTCTCCGCCTATCTTCACATCCTTCTATCCTTCTCCTCATCACTCCTGTCGTTTCCTTAATATGCAACCAGGAAATAATATTTTGATTTGTTAATTAACAAAATCCTCCCATGTGGACCTCTTTTGTTGCGAACTACTAAGGTTACGGTCTAACGTGTCGCGTTTTCTATTTCAACGAGATACAGTACACGTGTGTCTCAGGAAAAAGATTGTCATTTAAGCAAAAGGCGAGTAAGAAATATAATCAGATGTCAAAATGCTTTGAAAATCAAATTAGAAATCCAAATAAATGTCATCTTAGCGTCTTTTTAAAGGATGTTCTTGCATTCAATGCCGCGCATATGATACACGATACTTCAGTTGGAAAAAAAGGAAGTTGCAAGAAAGTCGTAAATGGAAATCTGCAAAACATTTATGACTGATTTCATCTCATCGCATGACAAACTTAGGGAGAATTTACAAAACTGTTTTGCCTTTCCCTTGTCGACGTCGAGATTTTTTATTTCTTCGACGTCTAGATCTTGGATTATTTTGTTTTTTCTTGAATGCTTTCTTCAAACCTCTTATCACTCTTTCCATCTTTCTGGTGTTGGAGCCCTTAGACACAAAGAACGCTTCGTCATTTGTGCCTAGAATGAAATCCAGGCGAAGATGCAGGAGGTCTTCAGTTGCCAAAACCAGGAAAGAGTGGTTTAGGAGGTTGGGACGTGCTGGGCTGTGTTTATCCCTCGGCAACACCAATATCTTGTTAGCAAGCTTCATGCTGTTACTGGGAATTAATGCTATCTGCTGTATGTTGACACGGTAACCCCTCTCGTCCGTATCTGTCACGTGCACGGAATATGCATAGCCTGAAAAGGATAACAATTCACCCCTGAAGCTTCAACTGAACAATTCCAACCCCGTCTGATCTGGATTTAAACTGTTTATCACTCATCGTAAGGTTTCTTTTATTGAAAAAATATGTTCAAGTATAAATTTAACAAATTACACTCTGCTTCACTTTCATCCTGCTTCAGGCGACCATCTGCTAGGATTGATACAATATGTGCATGGTACATGTTGATGACTTAATAGATATGAACTGATTTTCGTCAGTGGAGGAATAAACTGAATGCGCGAAAATGCACTTCTATGTGGGAAAGGGTAAAATCATGTCATTACCGAATTTAGTCGAAGTTTGTGCTAGAAGTTTCCGCAGCCTTTTCTGTTTGTATTTCGGACATTTGTAGAAGCGGTCATCTCTGGCAGCGTGGCGACAAGGCACTGCAGCATCGCGTGGGTAAACATCCAAGCCACAGCACCTGAATTAACAAAACCGCTAATATACTACTGTACTCCATCTCTACAGTGACCTCAAGGGGAGACAAGGAATGTATTAGTTGTTTGGAGGTTGTTGATATAGGGAGGGGAAATTAAGTATTTGCTTACATTTGCAAACAGCTTGAATCTAAATCAGACGCCGCGTAACGCGGCATCTGATCTGGATTCAAGTTTTTTGTCACTCGTTATTATTGATGTTTTTTTCTTCAAAAATGTCCATTATGTGATTTTGAGAAAAACAGCGACACATTCATGTAGACGATAATGCAGCAGTGAAGCGTTAGACATACAGTGGAGAATCTGTTATTCTTTTCCAATAAACGCGTTTACGCTGAAACTATTATTCGCAGTGCAAACAGTTTGGAGCCAGATCAGACGCCGGGTAACCCGGCGTCTGATCAGGCTCCAAACTGTTTGCCACCAAGATAAACAAGAATTGTCACAATTGTCCAAAAGTTGTTCTTTTCTACGTTTTAGTGCTTTGCGTTTGCGTACGTTTGTGTTTAAATGGGAAAGAATAACAGATTCTCCACTGTAATTGTCATGTTTGGGAAACAACGGAAAGTATCGTTGTAAGGAGTGTGACGTTGTTGGGAGGGTCGCTGTGGGGAGGGAGCACTGTGCAGTAATGAAGACGTTATTCTGTCCTAATAAACGTGTTTACGCTAAAACTATGTACAGTGGAGAATCTGTTATTCTTTCCCGTTTAAACGCAAACGTACGCAAACGCAAAACACTAAAACGTAGAAAAGTACAACTTTTTGACTATTCTGATAATTCATCTTTATCTTGGTGGCAAACAGTTTGGAGCCTGATCAGACGCCGGGTTACCCGGCGTCTGATCTGGCTCCAAACTGTTTACAGTGAATATAATAGTTATAGCGTAAACGCGTTTATTGGGAAAGAATAACAGATTCTCCACTGTACAATATGACAAACTATTAAAACTATATTAGCTATCTGATCTACTCCAAACTGTTTGCCACTCAGATTAAAATGAATAATCTGAACTATTATCCCAGTGTCTCATAAGGCTCAAAACTGAATGCCACTCAGATTAAAATGAATAGTCAGAATTGTCAACAAGTCGTCATTTTCTACATTGTACTGCAATACGTTTGCTTTTAAACGGGGAGGAATAACTAGCGTTTGAGTTGAGCATGGGCTCGTTCTCAAGCTTTCATTGGTCAGATTTAAGCATATGCTCAAATCTTACCAATCAAAAGATGGGGAATGCCATCAGACTCAACTCAAATGCTTTAAACACGACCGAGAAGGGTCGAATTTAACCCTTTCAACCCTACATCCCTCTGTAGAGATTACTGATTACACATGCAAACATTGTAGACTCTGATCAGGGTCTGCACTGTTTGATATTTCCATTTGTTTTTGTTATCATACCAGAAATGTAACGGAAGACTACTCCAAATTACCTCTTCAAGGATTATAAATACCCACATGAGAAATTTAGGATTGAAAGGCTTAAGATGTTTGATTGTAAAACGCCTTACACATGCTCTTTGTCGGCCATGTTGTCATGGACCTTGAACTTGTAGGAGATAATCTTGCAGCAGGTCTGAAAATCAGGGAGGTATACCCCGTTCCCGCAGGATTCGTAGACCTTGTTCTCAGGTGGAAATGTGCGTGGTAACGGACTGGATGTTTTTCGTTGTCGTTTCCGCTTCGGGACCGATGTCGGCTTGGGTATACGGATTGGTCTTGGACTAGTTCTGTGTGTTTTGGGTTGTCGTTTCGGCTTCGGGATCGATGTCGGATTTGTTTTTTGCATTGGGCTTGGATTAGCCGGAGGTTTGATTGGGCTCTCTGTGGGAGCTTGAACAAGCAGTCCATCAGTGCAATTGGCGACGGAGGGATCATACATGACCCATTCGCCCGAGCCATGGACGTCTATGCATACTGAAATAAAAATTCTAAAAGATGAATTTGCATGAATACATATTGTTCCGTCAAGGGGAGGTCGAAGATTGCGAAAAATCAATAAAGAGCTTCATTCAGGAGAAAATGAAAGTAGCCCAGGATCAAGTTGAGAAACTCTCGTTTGACAGAGTCCATAGGATGGGATCCAGATCAGATGGCAGGTGCCGTAAGATAGTCGCCAAATTCAGAGACTTTAGAGAGGGAATTTGTGCGTAAGCAATGGAAAGCGCTACAAGGGACTCCTTTTCAAGTGCATGAACAGTTTCCTCCAGAAATAGTTGAGAAAAGGAGAAAGTTATTTCCCAAGATGAAGGCTGCGCGCAATGAAGGGAAGAACGCCTGGGTGTCTTACGATACACTATACATCGATGGAAAGCCCGTGCGTGATTAGGGGTACGACGAGGGTGAACTACGTGTTCTGTCGTGGAATGTGCATGGACTTACTAGGGACAAGAGAGACGATCAGAATTTTGTAAATACTTTGTTAAAACATGATATTATATTTCTTTATGAAACGTGGGCGTGTAGCAATACTGACATTAGTTTTTCTGGTTTTACTGCTCATAACTTCTATCGTAAGTTTCAGCATCGTAACGCTAGAAGGCCTAGTGGCGGGGTTGTTTTATATTATAAAGACTCTATTAAAGACGGCATTTCTATAGTAAAAAACCATTTTGACAGTATTATTTGGGTTAAACTTGATAAAGATTTCTTTCATTTAGAAAATGATATTTATTTATGTGGTGCTTATATTTGGGGAGAAAACTCTCCCGCTTACAATATTGTGAATGTTGATTTGTTTGAAATTATGGAAAATGATATTAATTACTATGATAAACTTGGTTGTGTATATGTAAGTGGTGATTTAAATGCAAGGGTTGGTAACAGGGATGATTTTATTGTGTTTGTTGGACATACTGATTATATTGATTATTTTGATTATGTTCCTGATGAGTCCCTATGTCGGGCCTCACTTGACCGCACCTGTAATTCCCACGGGGTAAAGTTGCTCGACATTTGTAAATCCTCGTGCTTGCGGATAGTTAACGGTAGGTTGGGCGATGACTATGATATTGGAACTTATACCTTTGTATCTCAGCACGGGGCTTCCGTGATTGATTATCTTCTTACAAAAGAAGAACATTTTTCAAGTATTGTTAATTTTAGTGTCGATGCAGTCAATGAATGGAGTGATCACAGCCCGCTGTGTTACTCTATTCATTGCAATGCAGTACCGGCAGAAGTAAATTTACAAAATGATGTAAAGTATAAATGGAAGCAAAACTGTAGAGATGAATTTCGTTCGAATTTGATTGGTAAATTGCCATTTTTAAATGATTTAACTAGTAACATTAATGTAGGTGATCGCTCATCTATAAATAGCTTGATAAATAATTTTACAAGCACTTTAAGGGATGTTGCTGATCCACTATTTATAAAGCACGTATCCAACGGTAAAAACTATTCCTTTACAGACCAGTCGGTAGTTGCACGTGCGGAATGGTTTGATAATGAATGTATGTACTTTAAAAGGGTGTATTTAGAAGCGCTTTGTGTTTTTAACAATTGTAAATCATCACTTAATAGAGAAAAATTATGCGAATGCAAAAAGAAGTATAAAGATATGTGTCGCAAAAAGAAGCGATGTTCAGAAAGTAAAAAATTGATTGATATTGAGAAATTACGTAAAAGTAAACCGAAAGAGTTTTGGAAGTATTTTAAGGGTAATAACAACCAACAGGAAAGTTCTATATCTATAGATCAGTTTTATGAATATTTTTCTACATTAGGTGATGATATATTTCAATGTAAAAATGATCAAGCTGAGGCATTTTGTGATACCCATAATTTTGACGATAAGTTTTGTTGTAATGAAGAATTAGACTCGCCTATAAGTTGTACGGAAATATTAAACGCGGTAAAAAAGCTCAAGGCTGGCAAAGCCCCTGGGCGTGATTTTCTTTTAAATGAGTACTTTATTGAAAGTGTTGACATATTGGTTGATCATTTATGTGATATTTTTAATGCAATACTTAATTCGGGCTTTTTCCCGGAAGGTTGGATGGAAGGTGTAATTATACCTGTACATAAGAAAGGTAGCAAGAGCTGTCCGAATAATTACAGAGGCGTTACTTTAGTAAGTTGTATGTCGAAACTATTTACCACTATACTGAACAATAGAATTGAATCCTTTTGTGTAGAGAACAATAAAATCTCCGACTCTCAGTTTGGATTTAAAAAAGGCCATTCAACTGTTGATGCGATGTTTATACTTTTTTCTATGGTGCAAAAATATTTAAACGAGAATAAAAGATTGTATGTTTGTTTTGTAGACTTAAAAAAATGTTTCGATAGTATAAACAGGAACGCTCTTTGGTATAAACTGTTTCATGCAGGAATACAAGGGAAGTTACTGTGTATTATTAGAGACATGTACAAGAAGGTTAAATCATGCGTGAAACACTGTAACAGTTACTCAGAATATTTTGAATACGCAGTTGGATTACGGCAAGGGGAGGTAATTTCACCAATTTTAGTATCTTTATTTATGGATGACTTAGAGCTGTTTTTACAGGATGATATTAATTCAGGATTATTGATTGATGATATTGTATTAATTTTATTGCTATTTGCAGATGATATGGCAATTCTAGCGAAAACGGTGGAAGAGTTACAGAAAAACTTAGATTTGTTATACACTTACTGTCATACTTGGGGTTTGGAGGTTAATACAGGGAAAAGTAAAATCATGGTGTTCAGAAAAAGAGGCAAATTACTCAGAAATGAGGTATGGACTTATAATGGGGAATTAATTGATGTGGTTAATGACTTTAATTATCTAGGCACAGTTTTTAACTATACCGGTAAATTTTCGAAAAACCAAGAACACTAATGTATTATTGTATAACTGTAAGAAAGTGAAGTTAAAGCCAAAAATTTTATGTCAGTTGTTTGACGCTTTCGTTGGATCTATATTAAGTTATAGCTCAGAGATATGGGGGTTTGGTAAGTCAAAAGAAATAGAGAGAATACATTTGAAATTTTGCAAAAGATTATTGGGGGTAAGGTTAAACACAAGTTCTAATGCTGTGTATGATGAACTGGGTCGGTACCCTTTATATATTTCACGGTATGTCCGTATTATAAAGTATTGGTTAAAACTAGTGAATAATAATGATAACATTTTGATTAAAGCATTATATCAGCAAGGACTAGATGATTGTGAAAAAGGGCACAATAATTGGGTTGCAAGTGTTAAGAATCTTCTGAACAATTATGGATTTGGGTTTGTCTTTTATAATACCAATCATGTAAATATAAAGACATTTCCATATGTTTTTAAACAAAGGATTATTGATAGTTTTGTCCAGCAGTGGCATGGTTCAGTTGAGAACAGTCCTGTTCTAGACACTTATAAATATTTGAAAAATAACATTGAATATGAGAATTATTTAGATATTTTACCTTATTCGCTAAGATGTATATTTTCTAGAATAAGATTGTCATCACATTCTCTCAGAATTCAAACAGGCAGATTTGCACGTAATCGATTAGCTCGTAATGAGAGAACTTGTTTATGCTGTAATTCTGGAGATATAGAAGACGAGTACCATTTTATATGCGTCTGCTCTCGTTTTGCTGATTTAAGAGTAAAATATCTGAAGAATTATTACTTTAGAAGACCATCAATGTTTAAATGTATTGAATTATTGAAATCATCCAATAAATATGTTTTGTACAATTTAAGCTTATATATACGAGAGGCTATTCGAATAAGACATTCCTTTAACGAAATTAACTGATGTATTCATCCTCAACGGAACAACAGTTACTTTCTCATGTGTCACGTGATGATATTTATTGTATGAATATTACTATGTGATTAAGATGATGTACTTTGTACAAATCTGAATAAAATATGTTCTGTTCTGTTCTGTTCGAACTTCGATATCTCGAACTCGCTTAACTCGAGCTATCCGATAGTTTGACACATGAACTGCATCATTTTGTGCTGGGTTCAGTCGATCATACCTATATTTCAAAGTTAAAACGTGGCTTAGTCACGTTTTAACTTTGAAATATGGGTATGTTCGACTTAACCGAGTTCGAGATATCGAAGGTCGACTGTAGTTTAAAAAACCCTTCTATATAAGCGACCACTTCATTGTGTTGATAGTTAGATGTTTAATGACAAGTGACTGCTTAAAACAAGGTGAAAGTAAAGCAGAATGTTCATTTAAGCTCAGTTTTGCTTTAGTTTTAACCTGCTTTATGTGTTCACCTGTCTTGAAGACTAGAAACAAGTTATGGGGTATAGAGTTAATGCCCCACTGAGCGTCAATAGCAGCAATTCATTACATGCAGGGATGCGGACACGAAGAAGTAAATTGAAATTCTCTCATTTAAGTCCCCAACCCTATGATTTGACTTCTCATTAGAATCGTCATTTCGAGACGATTCTAATGAGTAGTGACACCATAGGATTTAATTCAAAAACTAAGATTTTAATTTTTGAAATACTCACCTTATCTGGAGTCCTGGCATAAATTCATATATAATACATGTATAACAAAGGTTTTTTTTTTTTATAGATACTGTAGATAGATAGATATATAAGATTTAATCAGCAAAAGACATAACATGTTCATAAGCAAATACGTAATGCAATAACAAGTTTTATTATATGCCTTCGAATGATATCGAGCGTTTCCGCGTGTATCTGCAGAGTAAAATACAAGAGTCTGTATCAGCCACCTTGTATAAGCCACTTTGTATTTTACTCTGACCTCGCTTTCGATTTAACGTGACGTCATTTACGTACATGTACGAGTGCCGCGTTATTCTTTGTGGCATACAAAACTTCTCGTTCTGCTTCAAATAACTAATAAATTTTGGATGTAAAATGATTTAATTTAGTTGTTTCTGGTTTGTATTCAAGGCATATAATAAACACATTACCAGTTGGCAGTGCGCAACAGAGTGTTGCATTTAGCTCTCGACGTTTTTGGCGGAAACAACCGATCAGACTCGCGCCAAGGCGCTCGTCAGATCGGCTATTTCCGCCAAAAACGTCTCGAGCTAAATACATCTCTCTGTATCGCACAGTCAACTGGTAATGTGTATGTATAGTTCTAAAGACTATACATATGTAACACATTGGTTAAGACGTTATTCCGTCTTCCAATTAACCCATTTGTACCCACGATCCCATATATGGGACAAAGGCAAACAGTGTAGACTCTGATCAGACGCCGCATTATGCGGCGTCTGATCAGAGTCTACACTGTTTGCTAATAGGAATTTCAATATAAAACAAAACGAAAATGAAAATTTAGAACCGGCAACCCTTAGAGAAAATAATTGACTAATCCATTATATAAACATGAAAGAATCCACTGGGCACAAATGGGTTAAATGTGGTAACAGGACAGTTTTAGTGTTAAAAGTAGACTCTGTATCCCCAGACGCGGGGATATTCGATGATGATCTGTGGATTATATGAAGGTTAATACCGCAAACAAGTGTGTGCGTTTAGTCAGCTGATTTATTTTATATAAATACGTCTGAAAGGAGTTGTGTCCATTATTAATGTCTTAAATTTTGATACTTCTGTTCCCAATTTTTTGTTACATTGGTTACAGTTTCTAACAAGAAAATGGCCGACATTAACAGATATCTGGATTTATAAATATGCGACAATCGGTGACGTGTATAACAGCCAACTTACCTGCGGTATTTCCTTTTCTTTTTCCAGCACCGACGTAGCCTGCTTCCAAGGCAAGGATCAGTATACATACAGACTGAAGTAGCACCATTTTGCCTGGAATTGCCTGAAACTATAATCATTTTATGCAATGTTCCGTCTCTACAACAACACCCGTTGAGAGTCAAAGATTGTGTGTTGTTCGGAGGTACATGAAGTTGTTATAGGCAGTGAATTTGACTTACATATGCAAACAGAAGGACTCTTTCGCACGGCGGATCACATAATTATTATGTCCACTTTATACAGTCAGGAAAAAAAGATGGTAGCTTTCTAAGGCGCTTTCTGTTTTACTTTCAACCTGCTTTAAGTGATCACTATTTTTCACAATTAGAAACAGGCTATTGGGTTAACCCTTTCACTGCCCAATTTTATCACTGCTTTAACCCTTCCAGTGATATTGTGTTCTGCATTATTCTTTCAAATAGATTTCTTGAAGTAAGATTGAGGATATATCATTACGAGTGTTACAAAGTTTGGATCCAGATAAGACGCCCGATCTGGATCAAAACCGTTTGCAAAGTCGACTTTAGTTGCCTAAAGCTGCGAAAGGTTTAGCTATGCCGTATTTTAAAAGTCATCACAAAAGAACAAGCAATTTCGTTTGGCTAACTCTGATTCATTGATTTCGTATATTGTATTTCTAGATTTTTATTTTGTTATTTCGTAATTCTATTTCAAAACTGCGCTATTTTTATTGAAAATTACAAAGCTCAGATAGTGTTACTTTTCAAAAAGCGTACAGTCAGTGAATCAGTACCACTGCATGTTTGCTGTTTAGGTTAGCAGTTTGTGCGCCGTGTGCAGCGTGTAGAATACAGTTACTGTAGAGAAACCGTTTTCTTTCCAAATAACTCCGGTTACGCTTAAACTATTATTTTCATTGCAAACAGTTTGGAGCCAGATCAGACACCGGGTAACCCGACGTCTGATAAGAATCCAAACTGTTTGCCACTCAGATTAAAACTGGTAGTCAGAATTGTCAAAAAATTTTCATTTTTTATATTCCATTGCAATGCGTTTGAACGAAAGAGTTACGTTTTCTTCACTGTATTTTAGACCGGTGACCAACTCGCAATCGATGACCATCGATTTCTTTACTGAACTCATCACAGACAACCTAAAAAACGTATAAAACTTCTTCTGCAGAGTTAAACTTCCTTACACTATAATGTTATACCTTTGATCAGTATTACAGTGGAGAACACGTTATACTTTCCAAATAAACGCGTTAACGCTAAAACTATTATTTCCATTACAAACAGTTTGGAGCCAGATCAGATGTCGGGTAACCCGGCGTCTGATCAGGCTCCACACTGTTTGCCACTCAGATTAAAATGAATAGTAAGAAATATCAAAAATTGTCCTTTTCTACATATTAGTGCAATGCGTTTCCGTTTCGTTTGCGTTTAAACGGGAAAGAATAACGTCTTCTTCACTGTACATTTCCTTATACCTTTGATCAGTGATACAGTGGAGAAAACGTTATTCTTACCCGTTTTTAAAAACGCAAACGAAATGCAAACTCAAATCGCTAAAATGTAGGACATTACACATTTTTGACATTTCTGATTTTTGGTTTTAATCTAAGTGGCAAAAAAGATGGGGTCCTGATCTGACTCCAGACTGTTTGCAGTGGAAATAATATTTATGGCGAAAGAATAACATTTTTCTCCACTGTATATCAACATAGAACTTGAATTTTTAACCACCTTTATCTAAGAGATCACCTGTTTCAAATGTGTCGTCTGTTTTCATCATTTATGCTTAAAATTATATTTTAGGCAATTTGGTGTGAAGTCATTCGATAAGAGTTTCAAACAATTAGGATCCTGATCAGACACCGAGTTACTCGGCGTCTTATCAGGATCCAAACTGTTTGCAAATGTAAATACACTCGAGAGAGGGATGTACATCTGTAAGTATATAAAACTCTTGGGACGGTAGAAATTGTCAAATGGATTTTAATCCATTCACCCCTGCATAATATAATGGACAATTCCAATTTCCAATTAAAGCTAGTCCATTTTTGAATATTTAGGTTTGATATTATCAATATATTTTAAAATGACCAACAGTGCAGATCCTAATTAGAGGGCTCCTAAAGCAGGGTCTACACTTTTTGGAAAAGAACAAGTGTAGTATTCACATGTCGGTATACTATGTGTAAATGAGGAGTATACCCGTTTCTAGGGTTTAATGCATACAACCAAGAACAAACAATCTACAACTACTACTACTACTACTACTACTACCCATTTAGACCCTTTCACTCTCAATAACGCCTTAAAGCGCGTTTGAAAACAGATTAGGTCCTGATGAGACGCAGCTTTTCGCGGCGTCTCATCAGGACCCAAACTGTTTGTACTCTTATCGATATTTATTAAGTCACACAACCTTAGATATAACTTTGAAACGTATACTCAAGCAGACGACAATAAAGCGGTGAAGAGGTAAAAAGCTCCCGATTTTTTTTATCATGAAATAGTTAACACAACAGCTGATATTTCTGTTGATGTAGGTGAAATTACTATTGTTATTTGTTGCTATTATTTTAACCCTTTATCCCAAAGCCTGTTTGCAGTTTTGAAGATATGTGACATTCAAAAGCAGATTGAAATTAAAGCAAAATACGCCTTAACCCTTTACACAATAGACGCTTCTTTTAGCACATTTAATTCATTCCTACACAGAAAGTAGCTTAAAACAGGCTAAAGTAAAACAGAATGCACCTTAAGGCGCATTCTGCTTTACTTTAAACATGCTTTAGAAGATCAACTATATTCAATACTAAAAAGGGCATATAAGGTAAAGGGTTAACATACATTCTGTTTAACTTTCAGCCTGCTTTAAGCTTAAATATTCAATAGAATATACAAAATATTTCTGTTGATACATATTCATGACTGATAAACTTTTTCACTCCCAATGAAGCTTAAAAGCGCGTTTGCAAACATGTTGGGTCCCGACCAGACGCCGCGTCTGATCAGGATCCAAACTGTTTGACACTCTTATCGATATTTATTTATTAAGACATAAAAACTTACATGTAGGCCTACCTTTGAAACGTGTCTTGCAGGCAACAAAGTGATGAGGGAGTAAATATTACCCAATAAATTTGATCATGAAAGGTTTAAAGTAGAACTGTTTTCTTCAGTGGAGTAAAACATTAATAGCAAAAATGCTGTGGAGATATGGTTTAAACAAAGTTTAAGAATGTAATCTTACCTAGTTTAGAATGTTGTATACCACTACACCTTCTTCAAATTCACCATACGTTATCATATATTTCCTGAATCATTATGTTGAATTGTATCTCATTTAATATATTAATTATAAAAATAAACATTTCAATTAGTGCCACGACAAAATTATTGTCACCACCTGTTCGCACAATCTTGTGGCTCTAAATGGCGCAGGATTGATCATTGAAGAACTTTATACTTGATACAAATTAGCTCATTGGATTTCCAACTTTCCAAAATAACGTCCACGCAATAATTTTGGATTTTACAAAATAACACCTGTTGTTAATACCATTCATTCACGATCCTCACTAAAGGCGGGTTGCAACCTAATGCAGGATAAAACTAAAGCAGAAAGCTCCAAAAGGAGCTTTCTGCTTTACTTTTGTCCTGCATTAAGCTGTAAACTGTATAAACAAAATTTTCTTTTACTTTTCTTAATGTAGTAGCTGCTGAACATATATTGAACTGTACTTGAATAACCAGTCTGTTAGAAAAAACAAAGACCAAAGTTCCAGATCACATGTCCTTGGGTTTTACATTGTCAGCAAGCAAAGATGACCTACCAGCCCCCGTCTCTAACCTTTAACCTGCTGTAAGAGCATATACTCAAAAGATATTGTTCGATAATTTGCAAATTCAGATGCCTTTGTATTTTTATTGAACACCGACATATTAAATAGGTAAGACGCTGATTGGGCGCCGAATGCTCTCGGTGTGTGGTCTGTAATCAAACTGTTTGCACATTTTAGCAATAATAGAAGTTGAAATCACCAGGTTAGTTAGTTGGTTTGTTTGTAAACGTTACCAGATGACTACAATTGCGACACACTTGTAAGTGATTTGGAAATCCAAAATAAATCACGCCCTCTATTTTTACAATTCGCACCTGGAGACGGTGTACATTAAAACCGACTACAGTGTTCCGTCTCTACAACGGTCCTCCCCAAAACGACTCCCTCCTTACAACGACCCTTGTCACTGTTCCCAAAACGAGACCTGTATGTCCAACCTTTTCACTGCTGCAATATCGTCTGCTTTAAATTGTCGTCTGTTGCTTTCTCAAAGTTACATTTTTGACATTTTGACAGAAAAAAAACGTAACGACGAGTGACAAACAGCTTGAATCCAGATCAGACGCCGCGTTACGCGGCGTCTGATCTAGATTCAAGCTGTTTGCAAATGTTAGCGAATTTCTCTCCCTATAACGACTCCCTCCGAACAACGCACACAATATTGGTCTCCCATTGGATGTCGTTGTAGAGAGGGAGCGATGTACTACACCAACAATGATTTATTTTACTTCTATCATTACTACTACATATAGACTACTACTTACATAATTTCTGATGGTACTACCACTTTATCACTAAGGGCATCTATTCATAATAGTATCCCTGTTACTACATAACTTCTACTTATATTATTATTGCTTCTGTATTTCTACTACAACAGCAACAACTTTTACTACTACAACTACTGTTATTTCTACTGCTACTGCTGCTGCAAGTAGCAGCCTACTTCGATTATTATAATGGGGGAATCTTTTTTTCCTCTCCCGTTTAAACAAAACGAAAACACACCAACATGTAGAAAACAGAAATTTATTGACAATTGGCGATTTTTTTTCATTAACTTTAACAGATAAATTCTGATTCATGCAGTATCTGATCTGAATCCTAACTGTTTTCTATATATAGCTATCATAGTCGGGTTTTGAAATGAATGGGCTATCAAAGACAAGTTACGTAACCATTATCAATTTAAGCGTGCCTTGGCTAATATTTGCAAACGGTTTGGATCTGGATTCAAACTGATTTTCAATCATTTTTACAGTTTCTTCAATCTAAAACAAACATAAAATATGATTTTACACATTTTACGCAGACGATATAATTGAAGCAGACGTCATATCAGAATGATAAGGGTTCACGCCCCCAACATATCCGGATTCAATAATATTTGTTCACAAAGTACTTGTTTATCCTATTTGCCTTCTCAAATGTCTCGTGCCTCATAGTTGCCGGCTGGTATTGTTTAAAAAAAATTCAAAACAATTCAAAGATACATTTTTTTGCTAACGGCACCTTAACACGAGGGTCAAACAGTTTCGATCCTGATCAGACGCCGCTTTTTGCGGCGTCTGATCTGGATCCAAACTGTTTACAAATTCTAAAAATGTCTTCAACTAGCAGACATATGGTTTAATAGGTATTTCATCAACATACTATGGCCCTGCTATCAATCACTGGTTTGTGTATCTTGGTGTTGATTTGATCGCTTAGCGATTATTAGTAAAGCATTCACTGCAGCGGTGTCGTCTGTTTAAAATTGTCGTCTGCTGTTGTTTCTAAAATTGTCGTCTGCTGTTGTTTCTAAAATTGTCGTCTACTGTTGTTTTTAAACTTGTCGTCTGCTGTTGTTTCTATTATTTAGTTTGTGTGTGATTTCAACGGTCAACCATCTAAATCAATGTCAACTGGTATGCTCCCTGATTATCGGTGCCTTGTAGGGGCTGTTTTAAAAGGACAATACATGTATTACTAGGTTTTCGCACTAACTGAAGTTAATATTTGACATTTTTGGCTTTGCGATAAAATCAAAATTAGACACAGATGAATAGAAGGAAGTAATTTCAATGGTTGCATATCTTGACGGTGAGTTTACTATGGAGTTTCCAGAGAGTAATGCCGGGCTCTTTTGGATGGGGGCGATGTTTTTGGGCATTCAATCTTTAATATAGACTTGTGCAAATATTAGGAACTGGTTTACAGTATCGTACATAACTTAATGGTGAACAAATATGGGCTTTCCAGAGAATCGGTAAGGGTTTTTCAAATGAGAGCGAACATTTAGGCACTAAACATTTAGATTGCAAAATGTGCAACACTAAACTGCAACTTCTCAAGGGCTGCCATAAGTTGGTCATAAAATGTGGGAACTGGTTGAAAGCAATGCACAATGTGCTTTAAGGGGTATTTTGTTCTACTTTCAGTATGCTTTAAGCTACCGTCTGCTAAGATAAACATCCAGATATTTGGGAAAAGTCCGTAGAAATGACAGTCCTGATTCTAACAAACACTAAAGTTGAGTTAACAATTATGACAAGACTACTTAATATTAAACATATTTGCAAACAGTTCGGATTCTGACCATTCTATATTAAAATGGGGCCTGACCAGAATCCACACTTTTGCTGGTTTTTTTTTACATTTGGTACATTTATTATAATTAAATCTAAGCGACGAGTATACTCGTTTTCACAAACATTATTCATATGAGGCATACATTTGTCATATGCAAACAGTAGTATAGTGACCTATTGCATTTCAGGGGTCTTCTTTCGTGACCTCGGATCATTGTGCTTTTTCTCATTTCCAATATACAGCAAAAATCCCAAAACAGCACAACCTTGAATGCCCAATATCAATGAACTAGATTTATGTAGACACAGAAGCTGACCGTTAAAAGTCTCAAGGGTGAGCAAGATAATAATATAATATAAAACACGAAAACATTTGGCACCGTGTATTTGAATATGAACAGTTTCAGACATTTGATAGTTAACTTTTTCACCGCCATTGTTGCCCAAAGGCTTTGCAAACAGTTTGGATCCTGATCAGACGCCGCGTAACGCGGCGTCTGATCAGGATCCAAACTGTTTGACACCCGTATCTATATGTTCTAAGTCATACTACATTGCAGTTTATATTGGAACGATCTTGCAAACAACAAAAGTGAAACAGCCGACAATGAAAAGGTGAAGAGGTAAGAATCTCACGATTAATTTGGCAACCAAAGAGTTTAAACATTAGTTCATAATACGCCCCATTAAGGCTTTTCCCAGACAATAATGGTCAAGGACGTTGAGTCTGATAATGGGGGCGGGAGAGAGAGGGTTCAATCTTCCGAAATAACACCGCCAACACAAAAGGGATGTTCCTCTGTTATGGAAATGAATGGTTTGTAATTTTCAAGTTCAATTTGAATAGTAAACTCCCGGATATAGACGGAACATAGATAAAACCCAATTGACATTGTTAAGATTTTTTCTCTCTGTAGTTTATTTATCAGTTGCGTTCTAATGTATTCGTTTTAACCTTTTAAAATCTCCAACCTGCTTAAAGTGGTCACCTGTCTCCAAAACTAAGAACAGGATGTGGGGAAAATGGGGTTGAACTTCACAATGAATCATGCAATACCGTCGCGTCATCTGGAACAATAACCCTTTATATTTCTATGTCATTTTTTTTTAAAACAAACTATCACCAACGTAATAAACAGTTTCGATACAGATGAGATACCGCGATACTTGACGATTTATCGTTGATCTTTGAACTTCTTTCGAACCAAACATGTTCGCAATAGTTTTAACCCATTACATGCTGGGTAATATCTTTAAAATGTCGTGTGCAACGAGTATAACTCAAATATTTGGGAAAGATTTCAGCAGTTTCTGATAGAGTACTGACTAAGCAGCAAACAGTTTTGATCTCAGATCAGGCCCCACAATGTGGGGCCTGATCTGAGATCAAAACTGTTTGCCTAGAGGTACATCCCGCATAAACCTGCGTGTGATGTAAACAAACATTACATGTACCTGAAAATGAAGGTCACAGCGTCCAGAACAGGAAGTAAAATAGAACTTATAAAGAATATGAACTTGGTGATATTTGTAACCGTTGAATCGAGTTCACCATTTTTAGGAAAAAACCCTGGATTCTGAACTAGAGCATTGACGTACGTGGCATTGACGTAAGTGAACTAGTTACTATGATACATGTACATGTCGAATTTATTTGAAGTAATCCCGACATTTTGTCGTCGGCTTAAAATTGTCGTCTGCGTTAATTTCTAAATTTAGATTTCGTCACTTTTGGTCAGAGAAAAAAATCATTGATACGAGTGTCAAACAGTTTGGATCCAGATCAAATGCCGAGTTATTTGGTGGCTGATCAGGATCCAACCTGTTTGCAACCTGTAACGTAATCGGGACAGTAAATAGGGTAGGCCTAAATCACGAACGTTCTGGATTTTGAACCGACCGGAAATACCACCTATTTCGATCTTTATCGGCCCGGACATGGCATTTGAAAATACTTACAAATCTACTATACGTGCATGATTAAAGCCATTGCCTTATTTTGAGTAAAGCAAAGTCCGAATCCTATTGCTATTGCAATCCTAGACAGTTGATATCTCAAGCAGACGACATTAAAAAACAGACGACATTCGCTCACTAATCGCTATCAGTATGTACATGTATGTAGTCAACCAAGCATGGCGCACAAAACATACATGTTTATCGTCTGCTTTAAAATTGCCGTCTGGTATATTTTTTTCAGATTACGATTTAGGAAAAACGACTTTTGGAGAAGTTCAATTGGTTTATATGTTGATCACCCTGGACAAAGTTCAAAATATAGAGACTAGGCTCCAAGGTTATAAAGCTTTTGAGTTGAGTTTGAAGTCGTTCTCAAGCATCTGACCAATTAAATGCTTGAGAACGATCTCAGACTCAATTCAAAAGCTTTATAAATTGGACATTGACAGCTTATACGAGGCGATTCCTTTTCGCGAGTTGCTTGCTATAACTATTGTGTCCAATGCAAACCGTTTGAAGCCAGTTCAGACAACGAGTAAATCGGTTTTTATCGAGTTCCAAACTGTTTTCACTCATTATTTATCTTCTAAAATCGTCAATAGTTTCCATAAAACGTAATGTTTATTATATATTTTATAAAGATCTTCAAAATACGCCGTGAATAAATCTTAAAATGTATATGTAGTACATGTAGTATTAACAATGTCACGGTACAATACCAGTTTTATTGCACGCCACGTGATCTATATATTATAGACTATATTTGAATCCTACTTAATCCGGATGCCATTGTCCCTACTATGCCGTATGCTTTATAAACTGTAATCTGCAAATAGTTTCAATCGTGATTTTACAAATTTTGAATTATGACACATTGTTACGGGTACCAAACAGTTTGGATCATGACCAGACGTCGGGTTACCCGGTTTCTGATCTTGATCCAAGACTGCTTGCATCTGCAATGTTGTACAATGTAGTCGGATACGGCAATTAAGGGGTTGGTATTGTTACAGTGGAGAAAACGTTATTCTTTCCCAATAAACGCGTTTACGCTACAACTATTATTGTCATTGCAAACAGTTTGGAGCCAGATAAGACGCCGGGTAACCCGGCGTCTGATCTGGCTCCAAACTGTTTGCCACCAATATAAACATGAGTTATCAGAATTGTCCAAAAATTGTTTTTTTTCTACGTTTTAGTACTTTGCGTTTGCGTTCGTTTGCGTTTAAACTGGAAAGAATAACAGATTATCCACTGTATTGTTGTTAGATGTTGTTGAATGTGACGCCTAAGTTACGGGAAACCCACTGTCATCCAGTGCTAAAATGATTCATTAAGTTGGAATGGGTTATCAAACTTAAAACTTCGCTGCATTTTTTGCACATCGGGGAAAACCGCATATTTTCCCATATATTTCCATTCGTACTATGACGTCCTTACATATCTATGTTTGAAAAAATAAATATTGCATGAAGTTGGTTTTACTTTTCAACAGGGCTGCCATTTTCCCGGATATTTCAGATTTTTTCGGATTTTTCTTATCTGAATTTAAACGGTTTGATATCCATATTAATGTTTACTAGGTAAAAACGCATAAAATTCCAAGTTTTAAAAGTAAGAAATCCGTAGATCCAGAGAAATGAGGAAAAATCGGAAGATTTCGGAAAATTCCGGAGAAATGACAGCCCTGGTTGTAGTGTCTAATGTCTTCTTGGGGTTAAACCGTGAAGGTGCTAACTCTAAAAAGTAATGTATGGTGGCTACGTGAGGTTGGGTTATCTAAGAACATATTGCCTAACCACTTTAGTGTCAGGCTCGACAACCCTTGTTCCTACATAATTATATGCATATATAATGTGAATCTGAACAATGACACAAAGTGTTTGCCACTCTGATAAATAGTTTTTAGGTATATCTAAAATACTTAACTTAACCCATTTCCGAATAAGCTGTTTATAACATTAAAGACAGGTGATCACTTAAAGCAGGTTGAAAGAAAAGCAGAATGTGCCTTAGGGCACATTCTGCTTTTCTTTCAGCCTGCTTTAAACTACCATATGCTAGGCTATGTAAAATATTTGTGATGGTAATTGTTCATAAGGGTATAAACTGGAACTATTTTCTTCAGCGGAGTAATAAATAAAACACGTTAAAATTCGCTACTATGGGGGAAAGGGTTAAGAAATAAAGCCCGAGGTCGACAAAATGGCAGTGAATGTGTCAGATTGGCTAGATGACGTCATAATGGAAGTGAAAAGATATATAGGATCTGTCATAAGTCGATGTTAATGAACTTAATAACTTTTCAATTCTAGACGAGTTTGAGATCAACTTGTCTTAAAAATCGACGAGTGACAGATTCTTTTTCTGACATAACCAACGATTTTAAAGTATTTTTAAAGCAATATGCATTTTTTGGAACTCCGGTGACGTCAAAACGCCTTTATTAATAGTGACGTAATAGTTACGTCATCAATTTGATCTCACACATGTTGGAGACAAGGATATTCGCAATCGTTGTTCGCTATAGAAAACAGGGGTAGTATACATGTGAGAAAAGAGAATGAGTAATAAAGTTAGTTTTCAACAATATTCTTTAAATTTCCTTTATTGTGATGTTGTAAAATGTCCTCACGATACACGTTTTATTTTACAGGACAAACTATGGCCAACCGTGCTGATCCAAATTACGTCATAATGACGTCAATGGATTTGATGACACGTCATCAACCAGACGAATTTCACTTTGCTCTTCATACAAGAGAAAATATAAATTCCGAGGAATTAGAAGCTAAAAGACAATCTGCCATTCAAGATTTTAAGGAAAAGATTTTGAAAGATACCGGCGGTTCAGCCAGTGTGATCCAATTTATAAAAGAGTGCGTTGGAGAACCTTTAAAAGAAGGACTTGATAAAGAAACAGAAAAGGCTGACAACAATATAGAAACTTTATATTCGAAAGATCAGGAAAGGGGATGTCATTCTCCGTTTGATTTAAAATCACACGAAAATTGGTTTGATTTACCATTTATGGCTGTTCAGAGGAATATGCAAGACGTTCTTACAATTTGTTTTGGTACGGGTGTAAATATCAGCAAACTGTTCTGGAAAGACTCAAAGAATCTTTTAATGTATGCTTTATCACTGGAATCAGTGCAAGAAGAACTGGTGGTGTTCCTTCTACAACATGTCGATGTCAACACTGAAGCGGTCAATGGAGCAACGGCACTAAGCACGTGTCTGAATAACACGCGGCTGGCACCCGGTCATAAACTTTGGCTCGTTAAGCTACTGTTAGGTACTGGTGCCCGAATAGGAGCAACAGGGAGGATGCATGGTTCTCCGCTTCATACTTATATCTACAGTATCGCTTCACACGGAGCTCATGTAGATCCAAATTGGAAGGAAATAATTGATGAGCTTGTTAATGCATCACATAGTATTGATGAAAGTGACTACCTCGGTCAAAGTTCATTGATGATTGCTGTATCTTTATTACCAGTTTCCGTTTATGATGCTGAGAAAGCAAAGATGGGACTGGAATTGCAAAGTGATTCTGACGTATCGGTGCCAACCAAACTCGAAATTATAGAATACCTGTTAGACAAAGGTGCCGATCCTAACTACGCCGATAGTCGTGGCAATACTTGCATTTATCTGGCAGCTTTTTCGAGTAACATCACTTGTTTGAGACTGCTCCAGAAACACGGATGTCGGGCAAATACACAGAATCAATTAGGCATGACAGTTATTTATTCGGTGTGCGCAGAAATTGGATGGTCCAACGAGACTGAAGACGAACTTGACCTATTTCTATTTCAAGTTCTACGACAGCTAAAATACTGGGTGTAATATACATAGCAAGGCGATGGACAGGTCCACTGTCCTACATTATGCCGCGGCGAAACTTCCTAGTACAGTTGTAAAGTTTCTTTGCGACTTAGGCGCCAACGTCAACGATACAGACTATCTAGGAAGGACACCCTTGCACATGGCAGCAAGAAATGAGGATAATACTGGAGTTGTTCAATGTCTTGTAAAGTTTCAGGCTGATCTAAATGCAACAGACACCCACAATGACACGCCACTTCATTACGCTTGTCTACTTAATAATTACGAAGCTGCTGTTGAACTGATTCAACTCGGAGCAAATGCCAGAGCTACGGGTGACCTTGGCATACAACCAGTTCATTTGGCCGCTGAAAATGGAAGTTCAGAACTTGTTAGTACGCTAGTGGCCATAGTTGGCCACAGTTCTGAGGATATATGGGGAGCGACACCGTTACATTACGCCGCTTCTGATGGCAACTACGAAACGGTTGAAGCATTACTTGATATAGGGGCAGACAAAACCCAGAGAGACTCAAATAACATGACACCGCTTGATTATGCTTTATTTCGCGGTAATTCGCTTAAAACCGCACAGACTCTAGCAGAGGATGACTCTCGTGTGATTTTTGGCAATATACCGCCTCTGTACTTCCCCAACCGGCCTGTCATTAAAAAAGAAAACGCTGATGAGTATGTTGATGGACTTATAGATGCATTTAGAAAATCAGGTGATATGGGACTGGCTCTTGCTAATCGACTGCTTCGATGTCCTGGACTGGGACATGTAGATCTGGACAAAGGGGAAGCGAAGGAGATTTCCCAGAAGATCATTTCAATGATGGAGAAAATCGTTAAACACATTGGCGAGTTAGATGATATGTTTGAAGCCACATTACTAAGAGCTGGCAGTACATTGGAGGGTGTGAAGACTGGATTTCCTGACGAATACGACTTTTTATGCAACATGGTCAAATTCTCCAGTTACATTGAGAGGACTGAAAGAAGCGAAGCTGATGGTTTTGCTAGTGTTATCATGCGTGAAGACTCTCCGCCAGGTATTCTAAGATACTGTTTGCGATCAAACCGAGTAATCAACGCTTCTTACTTCCAGAAACGATTCATGCAATTGGCTCGGCGTGCTATGTACGATGTCCTTAGCGAATGCAGCCCTCATATATACTCCGGCTATATGCTGGTCACTGAGAATATTACTCTATTGGACCCATTGTTTTACCAGAAAACCAAACTTCACGGCCAAACAATGACGTTTCGTGGAAAAGAACACAAATTCTTGGATATATCAGTGGATATAAACCCAGTGTTTTACTCACCTGTGCTGCCAAAGGAATTTGTTCAAACGTGTCATCTACTGGGAGATATATCTTCCAGAGGGATTTACTTGTTACCAAAACACTGTGCCCAGATCGTGGCCTTTCCCGCCGAGACAGTCCCGCACAATGCGGATCTCTGGAGGTATTCAACACATCATATTGAAGCAGAAGTTATGCGGAGTCTTCCGAAACTTGGAAGAGAGTGTTACGTGATGTGTAAGCTGCTTCGAATGGAACCAATGACTTGTGGGGTAGAGTTTTGCCGGTATGAGGACAAACTGCTGACGGAAGAGCAGCTTGAAAGATTGTACCCGGGCGGTGATGCCACAGATGAAGGTAGGTATTAGTGTTTTCTTCTGACCTGTCGGAGTTATTTTTTGATTGGAACATTCTAAAATTTTAAATTGGGTGAGCACCGTACTCGTTGATTTCCGTACGGTCAGCCAGGGATACGAAAGCTGTATTTATTTGTGTAATGTACAGTAGAGAAGACATTATTATTTCCAGAATAAACGTAAACACAATCCACTAAACTGTAGAAAATTGATTTTATCTTTTTAATCTGGGTGGCAAACAGGTTGGAGCCTGATCAGACGCCGGGTTACCCGGCGTCTGATCTGCCTCCAACCTGTTTACAATGGACATAATAGTTTTAGCATAAACACGTTTATTGAGAATGAATAACATATCAGTAAAATTAGCGCAGCTGTCTCGTGCTGCATGAGGACCATGCTTATCTCAAGTTGGAAAGCGTACGACTATATATATATCCGATGTTACCCTGTTATTTATTTACCGTTCTGAACTATTCTGTTCTAAAAATAACCCTGACAGGTCAGAAAAATCTGACAATAGCGTTATACAAGTCTGCAGCTCCATTGACCCTAAACTGTCCCAACATTTGTCAAATTAACCTCACTTTATTTCTAAAATTCAGTTATTTTGAAATTGACTAATTCAATGTCGTTATAAGTAATAGATACCGTTCGAGTTTCGCTTCAAAAGAGTCCGCTAACTGTTTTGCGAGGAAGAACAACAAGGTGTCCGAGGCGAAGCCGAGGACATTTTTGTTGTTTGTCCGAGCGAAACAGTACTCTTACCCTTGTTAGCGGACTCTTTTAAAGCGAACGAGCATCGGTATCTGACTTATACGAAGATTTTAATAAATATTTTACACCGAGTCAATATTGATTGTGGTCAATTTAATATAGTAATTTAAAATATCCACTTCTAAAATATTGAAATACACGTAAACCAACTATATTTTTCATTTGTCCTTTTTCTAACTTGCACGGGCATACCGTGCAGCCTGTGTGCTGGGTCATGCCTAAAATAACTAGGTATTTGTTTGTCTACGCTCCGCGTTAGTACTCAGCTAGTAAGGTAAGCGCCCTATTTATCAGTTTAGGTAGCAGTTCTTTTTAAGCATTTAGCAATAAGTTCAATAAATATTTTAAACTCTTCATCTTAGCCCGATATAATTCATTTTCCACCCCATTATAATCAAACCAAGGGCCAAAGATTTCTCTCCCGAACAGGCACACTATTAAATTGCGATTTTTTCTCTTTCACTGCAATATTGTCGCCTGCTTTGAAAATGCCGTCTGTATTTATTCTCCAACGCAAAATTTCTGGCTTTGACTGCATTAATATTGATACAAGTGTTATTAGTTTGGATCCTGTTCAAACGCAGAGTTACTGTGTGTCGATATTGATCAAAACTGTTTGCAAATGTTCGTTATCCCTTATTATGCTGAAGTGCCATCTGCTTCAAATATATCGTCTGCGGAGAAACACAAAATCTTTCCTATGCTATTCAAATTGAATAAAAATTGAATATGAGTGCCGAACAACTTGGATCCAGATCACATGTTGCGTTACGCGGTGTCTTCTCCGGATCCAAACTATTTGCCAATGTTAGCCAAACGGTACTTAAAGTGGAGAAAACGTTATTCTTTCCCATTTAAACGCAAACGAAACGCAAACGCAAATCGCTAAAATGTACAAATGTAGGCAATTACCATTTTTGATATTTCTCATTATTTGTTTTAATTTGAGTGACAAACAGTTTGGAGCCGATCAGACGCCGAGTTACCCGGCGTCTGATCAGGCTCCAAACTGTTTGCAATGGAATCAATCGTTTAATCGTAAACGCGTTTGTTGGGAAAGAATAACGTTTTCTCTACTGTAGCAGTACAAGGGTTACCTCGTCCATTCCCGGACAGTGCAAGAGTTAAACAGGTGACATGCTCACCACGTGCACCACGCCCGTAAAAAGTATACAATAACAGAAAGTAAAACTGTCCGGTAACAGAAAAAAGTGTCCGGTATCAGATGTAAGAGGACACTTTTTGAATAGCTCTGCGGGGGGTATCTGCGTATAAGTGTTAAAAAGTGTAATTCCATATCAGACGCCACGTAATGTTGCGTCTGATCAGGATCCAAACTGTTTGCAAATAACCATTGGACTATATGAATGGAAGTGACAGGGTCACTGTGCTAATAAAAAATCTGTAGTTACTTCTCATTATGTTCGTCTCTTTGAGGCGATTCCAATGCGTCGTCATAGTATAGGATTTGGTTTAGAAATAAGGATTTTACTTTCTGCCAGGCCCACCTTATCTGAAGCTCTGGTTAAAGAATTAGTCTATCAACTGATATTCTATATATAGGATCTTTCATGAGTCGATGTTTAAGACAAGCTGTTCTCAAACGAGTCTAGAATTGAAATGTTATTAAGCGAGCCTTGGCGAGCTTAATAACTTTTCTATTCTAGACGAGTTTGAGATCAACTTGTCTTGAACATCGACGAGTGACAGATTCTTTTTCTCACATATCCAACGATTTTAAGTTATTTTTCAAAGCAATAGGCATTTTTGAAACCCCTTTAACGTCAAAACGCCGTTATAAATAGTGATGTTATAGTGACGTCATCAAAGTGATCTCACACATGTTGGAGACAAGGATATTCGTAATTGTTGTCTATAGAAAACAAGGATAGTTATGTGAGAAACACACAGTCCAATTTTGAAATGGTACGTTGTCCTGTTTAGCGACACGAGACGCAAATACATTGCAATTAGATTTAGAAACAGGACTGCTTTTAGCCAGACTATTCGAAACTAGGACGCGATACTGTAGTCATCCCGGTGTTGGCGTTCAACAGTTGGAAACTGTAAAGATATAAAATGTTGAGAAGTGTGTGTTGAAAGGAAATTGTAACTGATTGAAAAGGAATGACGTTGGTCCTATTTATAAATACGTACATGTATCTTTGAACAATGTTTACAGGGCGGGGATATCGTATCCTAATAATCGTGTTTGCGAAAATATCAATACATCGTATAAGTTGTATTAGCTACCATGCAGCCACAACTTGATCTACATTAGTATAGTAACCTATTACTCCACAGATATGCATTTTTGCGTCTTGAATTTATTCCCCTGCTGAATAAAATAGTTCCACTTAATACAGTCATTAAAACAAAATCATTAATATGTACTCTAAAATTAATAGGCATATATATGTACCCTTAATAAATATAGGTACTCTAACCTAATAGCTGGCATCTAAAGCATGATAAATGTGATGCTCAATGCTCTTTCAGAATCACTCTTCTTCATTTTCAGCCTGCTTTAGGAAACAATCTGTCTGAACTTATATTGGTGAAATAGTTAGAATGACAGAACAAACACAAACTATGCCTTTTACATTTGTGACAGATATCAAAAGTTCATCCATTATAAGCGCAATGTCAAAATACTTGGGATTCCTATACATGGTGTCATAAAAGGATTACCCCTCATTCTGTATAATTCACATTCTAGACCAATGGACTTTAGATAAAATAGTTCTTCAATAGTATGCAATGTTTTAATTCTAAATTTCTGACAGAATTGGAGACGTTGCTTTTAAACTAAATGTATCTATTTGTCGGTTTGAATAGATATCAGATAACGGAAATCTACAAACAATCAATTGAAATAGTAGGGCATGTCAATACCATTTACTCAATGAAGGTTCTTGCAAACACGGTTATTAATTCATTTATATCTAGAGTCCTATAAATGTGACATAGGCAAACAGCTCAGACTCAGATCAGACGCCGCATGATGCGGCGTCTGATCGGAGTCTGCACTGTTTTCTTACATGAATTCATATAAAAAATAAGTCAATAATAGAAATACTGTACCAGACACCCATTAAAGAAAATTAAACCCATTTAATATATAAGCATTGAAGAATACATTTGGCATAAATGTGCTGAGGCAAAGTTAAGAAGACTTTCAGGGTTTGCAATGCACTCACATGATAACGTAGTCAATCAGGTGTAATTGTATCTAATTACTTGACAAAAAACCCACTAAAAACGTATGGAATGTGTGTACACTTCAACCCCCCAATTTCTGTGCAAAACGGAAAATAGATGCGTTCAGAAAAATAAAAATATCTGTAAGTGTGTAACTTTACAAAGTTGTGTAGAAAAATAATTATACCCTAGTAAAATAGTTAAGCGGATTTTATACGGGATTAAAAATGAGGATGGTATTTTTATTTCAATTTATAGCTGTTATTACTTTTTGTGGGAGGTGGGGGATGTCGTTGATAAAACCCGAATGGAATACGTACATTATATAGTTATTCTCCCTCTCCAAACTCTCTCCCTCTCCCTTTTTATATATAAACCAAACTTTAAATAAAATATTTCCATTTTTCCTTAACCCCTCTATCTGGTGTTTGAGGAATTAAAATTTAAAATTAAGCCTGAATGGGCTGTTCGATCAGGATCTGCGTTTATTTCTTGTTGGATCTATCTACGTCAACATACACCATTTTCTACGTTTCCCTAATTGGCTCACCGGTGCCAAAGACTCAAGGTGAGCTACTGTGATGGTATTGTGTCCTTACTGTGCCCGTCATCCGTCGTAGTTAGTCGTCGTTAACAATTGCTTCAAATGACATATCCTCCTATACCGTTGGACATAGTTCAACCAAACTTCACAGGAATGTTCCTTGAGTCAAGCTTTTTTCAAATGTGTTCAAAGAATTATAAATAAAATGGAGAAAATTAAGTAAATCCTAAAACATATTCTTGTCAAAAAATACAAGGACCAGAACTTAGATAGTTGGGACATAGCGTCATCTACAGCTTCTCTGTCAAGATTGTTCGGATTATGCCACTGGTGCAAAAATGGCCCACCCGGGGGTCACAGTATTATATAGAGTTTTATAGTGAAATTTTGAAACATTTTCTTCTCTTAAACTAATGTGGCCAGGGTCCAAGGTTATATAAAGCTTTTCAGTTTAGTCTAAAGTCGTTTACAAGCATTGGATCGGTCAGATTTGAGCCTAGGCTCAAATCTGACCAATCAAAGGCTTGAGAACATACTTAGACTCAGCTCAAACGCTTTATAACCTTGGACCCAGAGCTTTGATATTCGTCCCATCAAAAAGACCTTTACACTGTATGAAATCCTTTATTAGTTCCTCATTTGAAATTCGTCTTTAAAGTTTGAGTGTCCAAATATTCGCTCCCATCCAAAAGACCTGAACATTATTCATTGGAAACCCGTTTATTAATTCCTCATTTTGCACACGTCTTTAAAGATTGAGTGCCCAAATACACCCCCCCCCCCCCACACACACACACACCCCTCCTTACGACTCTTTCATTATTCTCTAGAAATGTTATGTATTAATGTGTATACAATGTACAGCGCTCTCTCTATACACCGACACCCAATGGGAGACACAAAATGAGTGCGTTGTTCGGAGGGAGTCGTTACAGGGAGGGGAATTGGCTTACATTTGCAAACAGCTAGAATCCAGAACAGACACCGCGTAACGCGGCGTCTGATCTGGATTCAAGCTGTAAATCACTCGTCATTAAAAAAAATTCTGTCAAAATGGTTTTTATGAAACTTTGAGAAAAACAGCAGACGACAATAATTTAAGCAGACAAAATAGCAGACGTGAAAAGGTTGGACATATTTGTTTTGTTTGGAAACAACGTCAAGGGTCGTTGTAAGGAGCGAATCGCTGTTGGGAGGGCCGGAAACACTGTACTAGCTCTGATTTTTTGCACATAAATCTAAAGACTAAATTCCCAAAATTACGTCCAACATTATTTTCTGGGTAATCCATATCAAACTCACCGTTTAGACATGCAAGTGCTAAAGTCAGTTCGTCTCACATGTCTCTAATTATGATTGTATCAGTAAAGAAAGAATGTCAAAATGTACAGTTGAACCCCTCTAAACCGGAACCTCTAAATACCGGAATTCTCTCTGAACCGGAACCTCTAAATACCGGAATTCTCTCTAAACCGGACAAAAACTTTGGTCCCGTTTCCAACAATTCCTTATTTGAACCTATTACATGTACACCATAAATATGCCCTTTTACGCCTTTGATTTATTCCCACGCTGAATATGTATCATCTGAAATATTTTCTGTATTCTAGCAGATGATAGCTTAACCTGCTTTAAGTGATCAGCTATTTTCCATACTAGAAACCCCTCTAAACCGGAAATCCCTCTAAACCGACCATTTATGTTGTCCCCACACATGTCCGGTTTAGAGGGGTTTCACTGTATCCTAAATAAGTGAGGAAACCTTGTCCTTTGTAAACAATTTTGCACCCTGATCAGACGGTATGTAACTCGGTGTCTGGTCAGGATTCACAGGCCGATTTACAGCTTGATAATATTTTTCCGATGAATTGCCGATGGATTTTACTAGATACCACAAATACATAAATTGTTTTAGGTTGAAATAGTTGGCAGTTTTACGGCCTGCAAGGTGTTGCGAAATAACATTATCGTCAATGTAAAATATCTTTATTTGATTGTTCCTTAGATGTAAACAAATGCCACCCAATACAAGTGCCAAACCGTTTAGATCCTGATCATACACCGAATTACACAGGATCAAAACAATATGAAAATGTCAGCCAATCTGTACTTTGCAGGCTATATTGCCAGTCTTCGCCCCTTCTCAGCTGGTACATGACATCATAAATCGGCTATAATATTTGCTGTCGTAATATCATTATCGTCTGCTAGTAAACATATCATCTAGTTTATTCTAAAATTTAGAACTTTAAACAGTTTGACTTTTTTAAAAGCTTTATATGAGTTTCAAATATATTGGAACCAAATCAGACACCGCGTAACGTGGCGTCTTAGCTGGATGCAAATCACGGTTTGTTACATGTATCGAGATTGGCACTTAAAGGTTTAAAGGTTTAGTGAGTAGAAACGAACATGAAATGCATCTATTTTTATTGCCGAATTATGTCATTATCTTGCATTTCTAGCTGGTAAAAATTAACAAAAGTATATTATCTTTGGTAAACCTGTTTGGGATTTGAACAATATTGGGATTTCAATATTAAACACACAGAGTATCTACAGTGCTCCCTCTCTACAACGACATTCAGTTGGAGACACAGATTGTGTGTATTGTTCGGAGGGAGTCGTTATAGAGAGGGAAAATCAAGACTTATCTTACATTTGCAAACAGCTTGAATCCAGATCAGACGCCGCGTCACGCGGCGTCTGATCTGGATTCAAGCTGTTTGTCACTCATAACTATAAACTTATTCTATCAAAATGTCCACTAATTTGTAATTTTAAGATAAACAGCAGACCACAACTATAAGTAGGCGACATTGCAGCAGTAAAAGCGTTAGACATAATTGTCCGGTTTAGTGAACTGAGACAAGTGTCGTTGTAAGGAAGGAGTCGTTGTTGGGAGGGCCGTTGTAGAGAGGGAACGCTGTATATATATAAAAGAGCATATACAGTGGAGAAGACGTTATTTTGTCCGGTTTAACCCTTTTATGTTCAAATTATTCTAGAGAGGTTTACCCCCTCACTGTTTCATTGTCGTCTGCTTAATTTTTGTTTTCTGACATGTCGTTTCAAAGTTTAAAAATAAGGGCAGTATGATTGAAGAAATTTTAAAACGAGTGTCGAACAATGTGGATCAAAACTGTTTGCAAACTCGTTTTTAAGCGTCATTGAGAGTGAAAGGGTAGAAGCATTGCAATAACAGAAGCATTGCCATGTATAGAAAATGACAAGTATTTAAAAATTCTAACGATTTGTTTTATCTAGGTGGCAAATGAATTAAGTCTGATCAGGCGCCGAGTTATCCGACGTCTGATCTGGCTCCAACGTGTCTACTACATGTATGAACATAAATAATTAAGCACAAAGGCGTTTATTGAGAAAGAATAACGTCTTCTTCATTGCAATATAAAGTAGATGCTGTAATTATATTCAGTGTTATTGAGTATCGAGTTCCTGATATGTATCTGTACATATTTTCGAAACAGTAAGAAACTAACCAGACAACGCTAGAAATAAAACGTAGAAAATGACAATTTAAACAGTGCTTATGATATATTTTAATCGGAGGGGCAAACAGTTTGGAGCCTAATCAGACGCCGGGTTACCCGGCGTCTCATCTGGCTCTAAACTGTTTGTAATGTAAATAATAGTTTTAACGTAAACGCGGTTATTGGGAAAGAACAATGCCTTCTCATATGATATAAAATTTAGTTTTGTTTAATTTTAGAAATGGACACGTCTTCTCTATACCTAACGAACTTCTCATAAATAGGTAAAATTTAAGCTATCCCGTAACTAGACCATAACCGTGAACCTTCAATACCCAATACAAAAAGTACATTTTACAGAAAAACCTGTAGTTCACGATCATTGAAGCGAAAGTGCATCGGTAGTGTTTCTGGCATATGAAAGATTTATGTAGAACAACAAGTAAAGCAGAAAGCTCTTTTCAGGAATAAAAGTATAACAGAAGCCTCTTAAATAAGCTTCTTGTATTACTTTCGTTCTGCATTTAGCAGCCGCCTGTCATTAAATATCGTCATGCTACTTAACTAAGTATTAGCTTGACGGAAGTAAAATCAATACAGTAAAACCTCTCTATTAAGACAACTAAAAAGAAGACCAAATGGTTTTATAGAAGACAAGTGTCAGCTAAAATCAAGGTGAACGTAAACCAGAAAGTTCCTACAGGAACTTTCTGTTTTACAATCACCTTGCTTTAAGCAGTCACCTTCCATAAATACCCAATACTTCACACAGCTTATTGTTCGTTATAGAGAGGTTTTCCTGTACGTTGGATTACTGCATATGTAATTGCTAGGATTAGATAACAACTTTTGGTGCAAACCTTGACATAAATACCGGGTATTCTCCTTTTACAATTTCCCCGCACACAGAATTAAACGTATTTTGATACATGTTTTCATGTAAATCATGAACTGAGAGAAAATTTGATACACGTAGTCTATCAACACATGGTATTTCGAAGTCGCCTAACTCATTATCCCCTGAAACTTCTAATAGACAATTCCAGTATGCAAAAAAGGCTGGTCCATTTTAGACTATTTAGGTTTTTTTTGTAATAAATTGCAAAATGACAAAAAGTGAAGTCCCTCTGATCAAGGACTTCATTTTTTGCATAGGACATGTGTATTCCTCACAGGTACACATTTTGTAAAGCACTCATATATGCGTCACTAGACCCCAATGAGTTGACCCATTACTCATTTTTCGCATTTGGTGAGTTGGACCACTGCAGAAAAATTAAATAGTTGCAATTTAAATCACCATGAATATGTATCATAAGAAATATTTTCTATATTCCTGAAGCAAACCAAGATTAAAGGCACATTCTATTTTACTTTCAACGTGCTTAAAGTGGTCACCTGTAAAACTAGAAACAGGTTATGGAGTAAAGTGTTAAATCCATCTTACTATCATCACTACAGTTTCACGACATTAATTCCATAAACGCTTAATTCGAACATATTCGCATTGCAAAGTTAAAACGTGGCTTGGCCACTTTTATTTTTGAAATACAGCCCTCCCTCTCTACAACGACATTCAATGGGAGAAAACATTGTGTGCGTTGTTCGGAGGGAGTCTTTATAGAGAAGGAAATTGGCTTACATTTGCAAACAGCTTGATTCCAGATCAGACGCCGCGTAAAGCGGCGTCTGATCTGGATTCAAGCTATTTGTCACTCTTCATTTAGGTTATTTTTTCTGTCAAAATGGTAAACAGGACAATTATATCTAACGCTTTTACTGCTGTAATATTGTCCGCTAACACTTTAGCCGCTTTACCGAACTTTCTCGTTGCTATAGCTTTCGAATAGAATGATCTAGAATCTTACTCTAACCCTAATCATATTCCCACTAATGGCCAAGTTAATGTCTCAAGAAATGATCAGGTTAATGTGACAAAAGATGACCAGGTTCAATTTTTCACTTTTATGTTTCTATATCTAGTTATTTTTGCTATAGAAGTATCGGGTTTATGCACCCGTTTCAGTTCATATAGCAATTTCATTTAGAAATAAAAGAATATTTGTCCAACTGTTAAAGTTATGAAAATTAAGAATACTTACTTTATTGCACTCTAGTGTTTCCTATGTATCTATGGGTGTCTTTTGTAACACTCTGGTCGTTTCTTACATGTGTCCGTTTTTAAACGGTTATGCACAAGTGAAGAAATCGCATATTTGTCTAATTTAAGCCATTACATGTACGGATGTATTTTTATACCACAGAAATGTACCTAGGTTTTAATATTGACAAATACCATATTTTCAGCAATTAGCAATACTATATAAAATAATAAAAATAATTTCTCCTTATAGGCCTATATAATGGAGAAAACGTTATTCTTTCTGGTTTAAACGCAAACGAAACACAAAACGCATTGCAATAAAATGAAGAAAAAATGACAAAATTTTGACAATTCTAACTATTCATTTTAATATGAGCGGCAAACACTTTGGAGCCTGATCAGACGCCGGGTTACCCGACGTCTGATCTGGCTCTTGTCTGTTTGCAATTGAAATGATAATATAAGCGTAAAGGCGTTTATTGGGAAAGAATTACATTTTCTCCCCTGTATCAATCGAATGTTTTGGTGTGTTGTTATTCGTTGGAAAGCTAAAAGTCTGAATGATAAAAATGCATACCAACAGCAACGCAAATAGATCAACCTCTCTGTAAGAATAAGGCCCCCTTAGACGTCTTAAACAGTTTCCACATAGCAAGACTGTTCATAACCCAAGATATAGTAAATAGAGGATATGAATCAATTCCTTTGGATTGATATGAAAAATACATCACGAGAATGGGTTGTTATCTGATTAAAAAACTAGTCCGCATGTATATAGATTGATATATTGTTCATATCCATCCAAAAGAATTGATTATTGTATGTATTATATATCTTTAAGTGATTTTTTTACAAAGAAAACGTGCACAATTTATTGTTTACGCGTGACATCACAAAATATAGTTCCGGCAAATATTATATCATCAATGTAAAGGTGATACATGCATCACTAGTGATGATATCAACTGTGAGGCATATGAAATTTATCTTACTGAGAAATCTCTATAAATCATCGATAGGCAGGGTTCCAGATAAGGGGAGTATTTCAAAAATTAAAATCTTTATTTTTGGTTTAAACCCTATGGTGTCACTACTCATTAGAATCGTCTCGAAGAGACGATTCTAATGAGTAGTAACACCATAGGATTTGGTGCTGAAATAAGTGAGAAAATGCTGCATTTGTTCAGTTTACTCCCTCTTATCTAGAACCCTGGATAGGTATACATTTTGTGCATAAATAAACTCTGTACCCTAACCTACACATCCCAATGAAGAACATGCGCAAGGCATAGCAATATCAACATTTTACTGTAAATGGTACCAGAGCGATTTTACACTGCTGTACAGAGTACAATCTCAATCTCAATATAACCATTATTGCAGAAAGTGCATACATGTCGGAATCATGGTAACTCATTTTGTTTTACATTTTCCCAAAATACCATTGCCTTACTTTATATTTCATTGCAAAACTTTTCCGTTTAATTTCCTGAAAATGAGCAAAACGGTACATTCCCTCCTTTATCTGGAATGAGTCCCATATTTTATGAACAGTAAACCTCTTCTATTACATTCACTTCACTGTTAGTTAATAGTTTTATACAAGTGACTACTAAAAGCAATTTGAAAGAAAAACAAAAAGCTCCATAAGGAGATTTCTGTTTTACTCTCACCTTGCTTTAAGTTGTCACTTATCTTTCATAAAATCAATTAGCATCCTCTTTAGTGGTCGTACTATAGGGAGGTTACTGTATAACTATTTGTGTACTTTTCATCAATGGGTAAATTTAGAATTATTACCGTAACCGAATAATTACAATATGATTATAGTACATCTAACATAGAGTACATTTTAATACCTTAAGAAACCGGCTTTTTTAAAGAACGCATTGATCCTTAAAAACGAGTAAAGGCGTCATTTACAGACATTGTACCTGTGACTAGTACACTTGTCTTATGCAAACTGTGTATACACAGATCAGAGGACACCTAAACGAGCACGCTGATAAGGATCTTTACGGTTTGTCATTTTGCAATATATATTGTTAAACTCAACTCAAATATGTAATAGTGTGTCAATGGGCCGTAAAACACAATTCATTCATTCATTCAAATATGTAAAAATGGACTAGACTTTATTGGAAACTGAAATTTTCATTTTCAGCTCATAACAGTGGAGAAAAAGTTATTCTATCCCGTTTAAACGAAACGAAACGCAAACGCAAAGCACTAAAACGTAGAAAAGTACAACTTTTGGACAACTCTGATAATTCATGTTTATCTTGGTGACAAACAGTTTGGAGCCTGATCAGACGCCGGGTTACCCGGCGTCTCATCTGGCTCCAAATTGTTTGCAATAGAAATAATAGTTTTAGCGTAAATGCGTTTATTGGGAAAGAATAACGATTTCTCCACTGTAGCAGGAGCGTTTTGTTTTAAGTTTGTCCTGGATTAAGCAGTCACGTGTGTAGAATACAGTATACACTTCAGTGCCCCCTTCCTACAACGGCCCTCCTAACAACGATTCCCTCCTTAAAACAACGCTTACCGCTGTTCCACAAACAACATTTTTATTTCTAACCCTTGTCTGCTACAATTGTCGCCTGCTGTTTTTTACTCAAAGTTACACATTAGTGGACACTTTGACAGAAGAAATAATATAATGACGAGTGACAAACAGCTTGAATCCAGATCAGACGCCGCGTAACGCTGATCTGGATTCAACGCGGCTGTTTGCAAATGTAAGTCGTCATAATTCTTTCCCAACTCCCTCCGAACATCGTACACAATCTTCGTCTCCCATTTGGGTGATTTTGTAGAGAAGGAGAATTGTATTACATTTCAAGTTTCGGTGGCAAATGAGTTCACAAACTTTTGACTGTACTCTAAAACTGACAGAGGATGATAAAGTGCACAGCTCTCCCTTTACCCTAATTCTCATATTAAAAGAAATTTTGAAACTATAGATAGAATTACATATTTGAATGTACTTAGGTTTAAAAGTTTTAATATTGGGCTCAAAGGACTGACAGCTGGTTGGTGCAGAAGTGTCTTGATTATATTGTAAATCTCTCTCTCTCTCTCTCTCTCTTCCTCACCCTGTATCTATCGCTCTGTCTCTGTCTCTCTTCTCTTTTTCATACTTATCTCTCTCTCACTCACTCATTCACTCACTCATGCAACGCTCACAGACAGCATTGCAGATACACATACGACCAAGTTTGCAAATGTGTAGTATCGGACTAATTGGGCATGTGTTGCTTCGAAACTATTCAGGAAACTCCCATATAAACTAACTGAAAAGTAGATTTGCTTTCCAAGGCGAAGTCACACAGCTCCTTAGCCTTATTCACACAATACACTTGTCATCTGCAACTATTATCAATGTTGAATAACTCTTTCACGACCAAGTTTTATCGTCTGCTTTAACCCTATTACCGCCAATTTATCGTCTGCATTACTAGTGTCGTCTGCAATATTTTAAAAGTCAGTTTTAGGGCGTTTTTGTCTGAAGAAATGTCAATTCGAGTGTCAAGCAGTTTAGATCCCGATCAGACGCCGCATTACGCGGCATCTGATCGGGATCCAAACTGTTTGCAAAGTCCTGTATTTGCGCCGTTGGCAAAGAAAGAGTTAAAAGGTAATGTCTTCCAAATATGGAATCAGTGTGTAAACAGTTTAAACGCAGATGAGACAACGAGTCGCTCGGCGTTTACACTCAGTCTGGATCAAAACTGTTTGTAATACGTATCACAAATTCGTTCGCATCGTGCAGAATGTAAAATCAATAGAAAACAACAAAATAACTACCCAAAATCCTATCGGAGCTTTCTACCTTACTTCAATCATGCTAAACATATGTATCGTTTTAGTTTGCGAGAATGGTAAATTGCAGCATATAATTACCACTGTTACCCCAAACAATTGATTTAATGCGTAGAAAGGCATATCTATGAAGTAAAAGGTAAAGAAGGGTCCTCGTACATTATTATACATAATATTGATAATATATAGAATAATATGCAATCTAAAGTAATTGCATAAAGATCCACGTACTATACATGTACCATAAGTAGTGTATACATGTAGTCCCTGAAATACCGACATTCAAAAGAAGGCTGGCGCTTTAAAGTATAACTGCTAAAAGTGTTCGAAGAAAGTAAAACATAAAGGTCCAGTTGTAGGTTTTAATTCTAACGCTCATTTTGCATTAATCAGTATACTCTTTTTAAGAATGTCGTGAAATATTCGGTATAGTTTGTTGTAATATCCAGATCTTACTGTTCAGGTATAAAATGACATTCTTTTGCAACAAATGTGCTTCTTTTGCAAAACAAAAAAGCCGCTTCAAACAGTTTTGAGCCTGCCCAGACGCCGAGTTACTCGGCGTCTGGTCAGGCTCAAATCTGTTTGACGCTTTATCTTGAATAAACCTTTGAAAGTGTTATTTTAAACAATTGTATTGGAAATACAATAATAAAATTATTCCCTTTCAGTTAAATTATAAAGACTATTTTTGTATTGTATAGATAATAAAACACAATACATGTAATACACGTACTTACTATTTGCCTGCACTTGTGGTCTGTTACACCTATGTATCTGTGGAATTTGCCTTATGAACCCAGCTCCACCCCTTATTCACATTTATACGAACGTACATGTACGAAAAGGAAAATGTTGCTATAAAAAGACATTACGTTCTTGGCTAAATTTAGCGATTACGAATGGATTTTTTCCCATGATATAACAACTATACAAACTAGTCTATAAAAGTAATATGACATTATTTTGTTATATTCTACATGAAGTTGTAAATATATAAACAACAAAAATAGATGACGTTTCAGTCCGCCTAAACATGCATTCGTCGAGGATAATTTTACTTTTCGTCGAAGCTACATGATTATAATGCACAGCAACAATTCTAATATGAATTTAAGGACCTTGAGACATTGCAAACTACTAAGCCAAACTTCCAACGTAACACCGCAGATATTTCCATTACTTTCAATGTTAAACATGTCTTTAGTTAGTCTGGTCAATTCTGTAATGTGTGCATAATTATCCTGAATAGATTTCTCCTGCAATTCATAGAGTGATCAATGGACAATACTTTTGGTAAACAAAAACAAAATGAATTTTGGCATTTGGTCCCCAAAATATGGAATTTTGTGATAACAAGTTTTCATCAATCTCATTCCAATGCATTTTCAATGGGGAATGTTGACCAGAAATTAGCGATACGTTTGGATAGATGGTTATTATTCGTCAGAAGTGTCAATGAAAATTCGTTGCCAATATTAACAACTTTGAGGACAGTACATCAATTTAAAAACACAAATAAAAGGGAAATCGGAGGTGTTGCGTTGGCAGTTTGGCATAGTATATTTAGACCTAGCGATACAGTTTTTTTTCAAATTCTGTCTTGTGACATCTCTATGGAATCGTCTTTTCAGGACGATTCCAAAGAGATATCACAAAACAGGATTAGTTTTAAAAACCTAAAACTTATTGAAATTTTAGAATCTGAACTTACGACAATATTTGTCGTACTACGTTTAGTAAGACTGGCCCTAGAAACGTTCTTACAGGGGTACAGATTTAACTAAACATGAACGCATTATTTGTCATATAGAAGCGATTGTAATGTATTGACTATTTATTGAACTATGAATGTCAAACAGTGTGGAAGCAGATCAGAAGCTGGGTATTTCAGTGTATGACCTGGCTCTAATCAATTTGCATTTTGCAATATACATTAATGTTTCGAGATGCTCTTGAAAAAAGGGTATTTTAAATTTCTAATCGCTGTCGTTTTAACTTTTCTACTTGCAGGGCCTGTGCTTGTTAACTTTATAGAAACAGCTTAATACAAGTTTGCACTTTTTCATTGGGAAATATATTACATTATTAAGTTTTCACTTTTTCCTTGGGGAAAATATTGCATTATTTAGTTTGCACTTTTTTCCTTGGGACAAATATTGCATCATTTTATCAGCCAAAGTAGTGTTCAGATTATTAATATCCATAGTAGGTGGAATTTTAAATATGAATATTCATCGGAAGAGGGTTTAAGAGTGTCAGTTAGATCCCCTAGAGAATACATGCATTCGTATGACCCCCCAGATACTGAGGAGAAGATGTTATTCTTTCCGGGAAAAACGGGAAAGAGCAACGTTTTCTCAAATATAGTCTGTTGAACCCTAAGGCTTGCGTTAGCAGACTTGTCCTTTATAAACAGTGCGCATGTGAAGAGTACACTTTTTCTGTGCAAACAGTCGAAATCAAGATCAGATGGCTCCTATAGGAACCCTCTGATCAGGATATGCACTGTTTTTCAATTTGAAAGTAATTGCGATAAACCGGTAAGATTGGACAAGACGTAACTGGAAACTGGTGCCCGTTTCATAAAACTTCGTACGACAAAAAACGTTCGTAAGTCAAAACTTTAAAATACATTTATTTTCTGATTTCTCTATCTAATCCTGTCTTTCAAGACGATTCCAAAAAGATGTCACGAGACAGGATTAGATGGAGAAATAAATAATTATTGAGAATTCTGTAATCTGACTTACGACAACATTTGTCGTACGAAGGTTTATGAAACGGGCCCCTGCGAGTTTTTCAATTGAATGTTCTGAAGTGAATGGATACAAGACAGGTGGAATGCGAACCAAATGACATTTTACAATGAATGTGTGCTTTTAATACTGTTATTGAAACTCCGTCAATAAGCTTACTATTACAAAAACTGATATGCTCAAGAGATTATCTTACGGTCCATAGTTCTTAAGATGAGTTTATTAAGTAACTTAAATATTTGCGATGTACATGTACTGTCAAGATTCGATACATGTAAAATATTGTAAATCGCGCTCGCTAAACCCACCTTCCCTGTAACTATTACGGACAATACCAGTTCAAATTAAGTCTTATCCATATTTCGACTGTTCGCGTTTTTGTTGATTTTTGCACAAAATTGCAACTTTGCAAATAGTGCAGACCCTGATCGGAGGGCTCTTTTAGGAGTCCTCTGATCTAGCCTACGCTGCCTGCATAGGACAAGTGTACCTTTCATAGATACACCATTTATAAACTCGTTACTAGGGTTCAATGAGCTAAGACAAACTTCCCCGTTTTTCTTTATTCAACTCATTATCCCCTGAAACTTCCAATAGATAATTCCAGTTTACATAAAAGGCTGGTCCATTTTTGACTATTTCGGGTTGATTTTATAATATGGTGTAAAATGACAAACAGTAAAGTCCCTGATTAGAGGGCTCCTGCAGGAGCCCTCTAATCAGGGACTTCACTGTTTGCATTAGACAAGTGAACTTTTCACAGGTACACTTTTGGTAAAGGACGAACATAAGTATGCGTCACTAGGGCTCAATAAGTTATTAATAGATAACTCGGACTCGCATATTAAACCAGGTAAACAGGGCTTAGTCACGTTTTCACTTTGAAATATGATTTGTTTGATTTAAACGAGGACGGAATTATGAGATGTGACTGTATATCGGGCTGTACAGTTTTAAACTACTTTTTACTACAACTAAAATGAGGCTAGTTGGTTGCATAAATACACATTACCAGTTGACGGTGCGATGCAGAGTGATGTATTTAGCTCGAGACGTTTTTGGCGGAAATAGCCGATCTGACGAGCGCCTTGGCGCGAGTCTGATCGGTTGTTTCCGCCAAAAACGTCGAGAGCTAAATGCAACACTCTGTTGCGGACTGCCAACTGGTGATGTGTTTATTATATGCCTTGAATACAAACCAGAAACAACTAAATAGTTGTTTAAATCATTTTATATCCAAAATTTATTAGTTATTTGAAGCAGAACAATATTTTTTGTATGTCACAAAGAATAACGCGGCACTCGTACATGTAGGTAAATGACGTCACGTCAAATAGAAAGCGAGGTCAGAGTAAAATACAAAGTGGCTGATACAAGGTGGCTGATACAGACTCTTGTATTTTACTCTGCAAATACACGCGGAAACGCTCGATATCACTCGAAGGCATATAATAAAAGACAGGGGACAGCTTAACCCTTTAATGATAAAATTTATCGTGCGGTTTTTACCCCTTCACTGTCATAGTTTCGTCTGTTTCAATATTACTGAATTTATAACGTTTCGATGTTAGATGTAAGGCAGTATAACTGACGTAATTTCCAAACAATGGACTAACAGTTTTGATCATGATCAGACGCAGCGTAACGCGACGTCTGATCAGATTATAAACTGTTTGCAAGTGCGCTATAAATATGACGTCATTGTGAGTGAAAGGGCTAAAGCAAGGTGGCAGTAAAACAGAAAACTCCTAAAGGAGCTTCCTATTTTACTGTCATCATGATTTAAGCAGCCCCTTGTCTTAAACACCTAGTAATTAAAACACTTTAGTGGTCGTAATAAAGAGGTTTTACTGTAGTTGCACCGAATTGCTCTATAGCCTACTAGATTGAGCGTGGAGAACCTACATTGCGTACTTAAGTACATGTGACTTAGATGAACGTGTTATGGGTCGTGCATTTTAATGTTATTAGTAATTTACTTCCTGATTTATATACTCTAGACATAAGTTTAAAAACAACCCGTCATTATTGCCTCTCAACAATTCATTTGTTGTTTAACCAATTTAATCGAGCAGTCCTCTGGAGAGTGCACTAAGAGTAAGTGCATTTGCAAATAGTGTATATCCTGATCAGAGTACTCCTATAGGAGCCTTCTGGTAGGGTCTGTCGTGTTTGGTATTCTAATTTGCGCTTGTTACACTGGACTGAGTACAGGGTTGGAGCAGGATGAAAGTAAAGTTGGTTAAGGCAGGTTGAAAGAAATGCAGAATGTGCCGAAGGCTCAATGCACATTCTGCTCTACTTACAGCCTGCTTTGAATTATCATCTTTGGAATATAGAAACTAAACATGTACACGACATGCATATGGTGCAAGTGCATGACTGTACACACTTCAAAGTGAAGTTAGTTTCTTCGGTGGGGGAATGAACTAAAGGCTTAAAACACGTTATTGTTTGATTTGACAGTATCTTAGGACATTCTGTGAAGTAGAATCTTTTACAATATTGTCTGTTTCAATATTGTTGTTTGCAATATCGTTTCAAAGTTTCAAGTGGCAAACAGTTTTGATCTTGATCAGACGCCGCAAAACTGTTTGCAAATGCACTTTATGACGTCATTGAGAATGAAAGGGTTGAACTTTACACGTTACTGCCAAATTTTCTGATAACTCTACGCGGTGTCTGATCGGGATCAAAACTGTTTGCAAAATGCGCGTTATGACGTATGTGGGAGTGAAATAGTTAAACAAATTTTGTGGTAACTCTCGCAAACAGTTTGTATCAAAATTAGACGTCAGGTAACTCGGTGCGTCATCTGAACCAAAATTGTTTGAGACTCTGGTGATTATTTATTCTCTGAAAGAAAATGCAGATAAACAATCTCTGTGAATTATTGCAGACGACAATTGCATAGCTTTTAAAGTGCAATGAACAATATTATACACCCTGTGTTTGTATATTAAAAATATCCCCCACGTTGCAATAATACCCAAGGTCATCCAACTAGGGTAATTGAGTTATTCGGTGAATTCAAATGGGGGAAGACATTATTTCCCTATACAGTGGAGAATCTGTTATTCTTTCCCAATAAACGCGTTTACGCTAAAACTATTATTTGTAGTGCAAACAGTTTGGAGCCGGATCAGACGCCGGGTAAACCGGCGTCTGATCAGGCTCCAAACTGTTTGCCAACAAGATAAACAAGAATTATCAGAATTGTCCAAAAGTTGTTCTTTTCTACGTTTTAGTGCTTTGCGTTTGCGTACGTTTGCGTTTAAACGGGAAAGAATAACAGATTATCCACTGTATATAAACACCTTCATGCTTAAATACGTACATACATGTTTACATACCCATTGCAAATAGGTTGAAACAAAATCAGGCGCCGGGTAACCCCGCGTCTGAGCAAGTTGCAAACTATTTAATAAAACTATTAGATAAAATATAATATAATTTACAAAAGTCCGTCATTTTCTTTATACAAGTACATTGATTTTGCCGCTTTTCGTTGCCTTGAAACATGGAAGATACAACCTCTTTTTCCCGTCGCAGACGGGTCTGTTTTGTATTTTGACCTCAACTCTATGAAACAATTTAACCAATCAGGAATGATCAGAAATCCTGGTCAATGATCACGTGCTTGAAATGCAGTACTCTTATCGGCCAATGGCCTAGACTGGCGTTCTGTTATTTTTTCACATCAATCTTGCGAGTGTAAACCTGGCAAAACATTGAGATGCAGTCTATGTCATCATTTCTAAATTTAGCGTGGATAAGCTCTAAATTTAGCTGTTAAGTCAGAATCTCTCTGGTTAAGTGAATACTGTACAGTGGAGAATGTGTTATTCTTTCCCAATAAACCTGTTTACGCTAAAACTATTATTTGCAGTGCAAACAATTTGGAGCCAGATCAGACGCCGGGTAACCCGGCGTCTGATCAGGCTCCAAACTGTTTGCCACCAAGATAAACATGAAATATCAGAATTGTCCAAAAGTTGTTCTTTTCTACGTTTTAGTATTCTGCGTTTGCGTACGTTTGCGTTTAAAACGGGAAAGAATAACAGATTCTCCACTGTACCCCACACAAAACTTTAACCTGCGACGGAATATTTTTTTTTAAGATATTTCTTGTTTAATGTACATGTGTATTGTAGATTCTGTAGTATGGTATTGCAATAACAGTCAACGTCAACCATCAATAATATTGAGTTATTAAATGCATACTTATTGTGCACAGGTACTTGACACATATTTAAAATAATAAATATTTTTTACTAGACCTCTATTACCGTATATACATGTATAAAGACAAGATATACCAGGGGAATCGATCAGGTAGTGTAATCTCTCAATTTAAACAGCTGTTAGAATCGCAGCTAGATCACCGGTATTCTCCTGTGGTGCCCTCGGGAAATAATTAATTTATCAATATTTTCTTTTTATTTGATCAATTTCCGTCAAGTATCATAAATTCAATTAAGTCGAGTCAGTTTTTTTATTTTTATAGGGTTGATTTTAACAATGTATTGCACTCTGGTCAGGGATTTCACTTTTAGCATGGGGCAAGTGTACTGTTTACAGGTACCCTGTTTGTAAATGACGAGTATATTTGTCGCTAGAGTTGAAGGCGTAAAATCTAAATACAAAGGTACTTGTATACGCGGCTGTATGCATATTTAACAATTAATCAGGGGCCCGTTTTATGAACCGTCGTACGAATAAAATGGCCGTAATTCAGATTCTAAAATTATCAATAATGATTTATTTCTCCATTAAATTCTGTCTTGTGACATCTCTTTTGAATCGTCGTTTCAAGACGATTCCAAAGAGATGTCATAAGACAGGATAAGATGGAGAAATCAGTAATTAGATGTATATTAAAGTTTTGACTTACGACCGTTTTTGTCGTACATTGTAAGACGTTTCACAAAACGGGTCCCAGGCCTGTACCAATAGTTTCGGATTTCGCATTTTTCGAAATTGCATAGTCAGATCATGTTAAATACAGTGGACAAACTGACTCATCTGAGCTCTAGTGTTCTACTGTATTCGGCGTCGATTTGGGTCAAAACTTTGCATAGCCAAGGAAGTCATGGTAATTTGCGGTTTTACATGCAATTGGCTACAGTGGAGAAAACGTTATCATTTCCCAATAAACACGTTTACGCTGACACTATAACATGTATTTACACTGCAAATAGTTTGGGGCCAGATCAGACGCCGGGCAACCCGGCGTCTGATCTGGCCCCAAACAGTTTGCCATTCAGATTAAAATGAACAGTCAAAAATGTTAAAAGGTTGTGATTTTTATACATGTATTCATTTGCAATGCGTTTGCGTTTCGTTTGCGTTTAAGAATACCGTCTTCTCCATTGTATTGTATTGCCATGCCCTTCCATACAACAATTGAAAGATGCGCACTTTAGGAAAATTAAAATATCCGACCATTTTAATTTCAGTGAATACTCATCCTAGTTCTAGTTTTCTACTGTACTCTTCGTCGATTTGGGTCAAAACTTTGCAAAGTCATCGAAGTGGCGGTAAGTTTCGGTTTGACACGGAGTGATTCCACTACCATACCATTTCATTTGAAAATGATGGTCGAAAAATGCATATTTAACTTTCTCCTGCCTAATAAATGCGACTTTTACCGCTTTTCACAAACATTTGGATCTGAACGCCGGGTAACTCGACTTATTATATGCCTTCCTTTGTTATCGATAATTTCCGCGTGTATTTTTACAGTAAGATACAAGAGTCTGTATTTCAATGTTTTAACTCCGACTTCATTTTCGATTAAGCGTGAAGTCATGAATAAAATCCACATAAATATACATACATGTACAAATTCCGCGTTATACTTTGTGGCATCAAATACTTTTTGTTCTGCTTAAAATATTAAATGTTTCGGGATAAATATTTAAACAACTATTAATTTTAGTTGTTGCTGGTGTATATTGGAGGCATGTAATAAACAGTTGGCGGTGCGTTACATGGCATTGTATTCAGCTCCCGACGTTCTTGGCGGAAACAAGCGATCATACTCTCACCGGTGCTCGTCAGACCGGCTAATTCCACCATGAACGTCTCGAGCTAAATGCATCGCCCTGTTTGGCACTGCCAAAATGATCAGTGTCCAAAATGTTTAAAGGCCTATTTTGATCCTGACATGTTTGAAAAATCGCCAGAAACACTGAATCGGAAAGGTAGTATAAGAAATTCCTGCAGGGTTTGTTTTTGCATTAAGCAACAACCTATCACAATAGGGTTCTGTCTTCGAAATTGGTTAAGTAGCAAATATGAACAATCTTTCTTGCCTCGATTCGCAGAAAGAAATGCACATCAAAAGTGGTGACGGACATCCGGACGGACGGACCTATTTGGCTCCTGCATTTTCAATGCACTGCCACGTATTCTCCATTGTACTTCCGGGTTTCAAAAGGAGTTCGGCTGTAAGAAGTCACTCTGTACACTCTAGATAACTCATGAGTCATGCAAGTGTACAGTGGATAATGCATGACCCTTTCCCATTGAAATGAAGCTACCGGGTAAATGCAATCGCAATGCAGTAAAATTGAGAAAATGACGAATTTCTTAGAATTGTTGATTGTTTATATTAATCTGAGTGGCAATCATTTTGGGGCCAGGTCAGACGTCGGGTTATCTGGCGTCAGATTTCGATACAACTGTTTTGTGATGGAAATGATTGTTTACATCTGTTTGCAATGGACATGATTATTTAAGCACCAATGCGTTTTAAAATTGGAAACAATAACACATCTCTACTGTCTTCATCGAGGGACCTTCTTACAGTGGAGAAAACGTTATTCTTTCCCGTTTAAACGTTGAGAAAACGTTATTCTTTCCCGTTTAAACGCAAACGTACGCAAACGCAAAATACTAAAACGTAGAAAATAACAACTTTTGGAAAATTCTGATATTTCATGTTTATCTTGGTGGCAAACAGTTTGGAGCCTGATCAGACGCCGGGTTACCCGGCGTCAGATCTGGCTCCAAACTATTTGCACTGCAAATAATAGATTTAGCGTAAACGCGTTTATTGGGAAAGAATAACACATTCTCCACAGTACCTCGACATGGTTCTAGGGAGTAATTGTCATTGGCGCTATATAATCTTTTATTTGTCGCAGTGCCGTAAAACCAAACTCATCCGTCTACTTCTTCCACACAGATATTAATTCGTAAATTTGTTAATTAGCTACTTTGAAAATAGACTTAATTTGAAACTTGAATGGTCTCTTTTCAATATTCAGTTTTCAATGAGTTTTGCAGTCACAATTACATAGAAACAAGCTTTATACTGAAGTGCCGTTTTCGATGTGCTATATTGTACTCTAAAGATTTGTAGTTATGTTTAGTTTAAACATATTTTATTTTCAAAGTTGTTTACAAACATGCATTCTTCACTTAACATAAATATAAAGGAAAAAGGGTTAGGTCAGAAGTTCTAACAACAATAAATAAGTTATGATTTGTAGACCATGGAACGGACACATATGTTTTAGAGCTTATGATGTCGTTATGTCAATGATAAACTTTGACCAAGTAGGTGTTAAACCAGACCAAAAAAGTTAACAACTAGGTGATCAAATAAGGGTGCAAAAATGAGCGACGTTTAAACTAGGTCCTCAAACTTCAGCATAGATCTATTCTCCGTTTATTTTCTGATAAATTCAAAATTATGTTAAAGGGTCACTTATTTATAGAACAGAACAGAACATAACAGTATATTTATTACGCGTATAAACATTACAGATTATGGTGTTTTACAATATATCTTATCGTGTGTATATATGTGTTACTTCTATACGAGCTTTCTGTTTTGTTTTTATTCTGCATTAAGAATAATTTGTTTTGGCTATAATGTTGCACACCTTCGTGCATATGAAAGTGTCCTTCGTGATCCTGTTCACGTTATTTTGACCACATGTTCTTATCTATCGTTTGCATTTTTCAAACTGCGTCATGGGCTTAGGGAACGGTTAACACTTAACACCTCCTTGATACCGTCTGTCACATTTACACATCACATGCATGGAATTATATATATAATTATGTTCATTTCGTGGCCCATGTATACACTTTTATTTATCATTGTCAACCAGTGTCGCATTTACTACTTGATTTCAAAAGCGAGCTATAATTCGATAGCTGGTGCTATGCTCGTGTCCGTACAGTTTGCCCTACAAAATGGCGGACGTTTCGGTTTCTAGGAGGTGTGTGCAAATGCGGCGTTCGGATTGGTCGATCGCTATCTGTTCGATCTGTCAGTCAAGGGTTTGCAGAAGGGTCAATTAGATATTATAGTAATTTGCCTAGAAAGCAATTCTATAGTGATTGTATTTCAAACATTATAGTACAGGTATATCTACCGTTTACAAGTCAATAAAATGAAAATGTTTGTAAGAAGAAAAAAAAAAAAAAATTTGTTTCAACCTAAAGCTAATGACTGCTTAATGGAGAACATTTTAAGTCCACCTAACTTCTTTAACACTTTCACTTTCAATGACGCTTCAAAGCGCGTTTGCAAAACAGTTCAATGGTCCTGATCAGACGCCGCAAACTATTTGACACTCTTATAGATATATTCATACAACCTTAAATATAACTTTGAAACGTGTCTTACAGACAACACTATCACGCAGACGGCAATAAAGCGGTGAAGGGGTAAAAATCTCCTGAATAATTTGCCTGATCCCGAAAGGGTTAATTTATACGGAGGAATATTTAACTAAAATTGCTTTGGACTTCTCGTGCCCTGCTGCAACATTGTTAGCTATAGCAATAACATGGCTCGAAATAATGAATTAAATACCTTTCCCTCGTAAACAAACTGAGATTTCAAGGATTATTAAACTTTAGGCACATTTTCAAAACTGTGACACCTATTTTAATGTTATCTAGTATCTACTAGTGTGATAAATATCAATCTATTCAGCAATTTAGCATTGGGCGGTATGATGACGAAACCGTAGATGTAGGGTCAAATATTGTGCAGTAGGGAAACACAATGTTCTTTCCAGGTCAAACGAAACAAACTTTTCTCACATAACTATCCCTGTTTTCAATAGCGAACAGCGATCGCGAATATTCTTGCCTCCAACATTTCGTGAGATCAATTTGAATGACGTCACTATAACGTCACTATTTATAACGGCGTTTTGACGTCACCGGGATTCCCAAAAATGCATATTGCTTTTAATAAAAACAACTTAAAATCGTTTGTTATGTGAGAAAAAGAATCTGTCACTCGTCGATGTTTAAGACAAGCTGATCTCAAACTCGTCTAGAATAGAAAAGTTATTAAGCTCGCCAAGGCTCGCTTAATAACATTTCAATTCTAGACTCGTTTGAGATCAGGTTGTCTTAAACATCGACGAGTGACAGATGCTATATGTTCCAAAATGTACAGCGGAGAAAATGTTATTCTTTCCCGTTTAAACGCAATGGAAACGCAAAGGAAACGCAAACGCATTGCAATAAAATATAGAAAATGTCAACTTGTTGACAATTCTGAATTTTTGTTTTAATTAGAGTGGCAAACAATTTGGAGCCCGATTGGACTCTGGGTCAGCCGGCGTCTGGTCGGGTTCCAAACTGTGTCCAGTGGATATAATAGTTTCTAGCGTTAACGCGTTTATTAGGTAATAATAACGTCTTCTCAACTATAATACAATAAAAACTGTAGAAATTGACACTGATTTGAAAATTAACTGCTATTTTTATGTGATTTGTCAGACGTTTGTAACCTGATCAGGTGCTACATGTAGGTTGCATGGCGTCTGATCTGTTTCAAATGAGCATTAAATATAAAAAAAATGTGCCATCTTAATTATACAGGGCTCCAGATAAGAGGTAGTTATTTCAACAAATCCAACATTTTCTCAATCTTTTAAGCACCAAATCCTATGGTGTTACTACTCATTAGAATCGTCTCGAAGAGACAGTTTTAATGAGTAGTGACACAATAGGGTTTAATTCAGAAATAAAGATTTTAGTTTTTGAAAAACTACCCTTAACTGGTGACCTGTTAATACATTAAAAGTATGAGTTTTGTCCATTGACTCCGTTCGCATAACTTCAATAGGTGTTACTCACATGGGTGGTAGCTTTCATCAACATTTTACAAGGCTTTAGGCACACAAAAAACTGATTTAGTACTGCTTCATTTGCTTAGTACAGCTTCTGTAAAATGCATTCTTCTTCTTCTAACCTCTAGTTCTTTGGTATGGAATCTTGCATCTAATTGCATCTAATCGGACGCGGGTAAAATACTATAAAATGTGTTTTAGTACACGTCATGTGTAGAAAAAAGAAAAAAGCTAGACTATGTTTGGTTGTACATGTAAATGCGTATCGAGTAGGCTCTGTCTAAGAGTCATTTATACCTCGTTATGTCTGTCCATTGCAAGTGCGAACAACTTGGTGTTGTTAGGTTCGTTCAAGTTTTTGCAATTGTCAAATACATACATAATTATGTTTTGACGTGCTTCGCCGTTAAAACAAAAAGGATTACACCGAGCATGTGTGTGATCTTTACTATTTTCATAGATATATTGATAAACTCGACCTAATTGTCACCAAATATTACGTTTGTTTGTCTAAACAGTTTAATTGGGATCCGAGCTATGACGTCTTGGCCGCGATGGACCGTTGCTGTTGCTTACCGCCGTCGCCGAAAGGGATTGGGTGACACATCGTTAAGTGCTTGGAGAAACGTTAAACCTTGTTAGATATGACAATACATAGATCGAAATAATGAATTAAATTCCTTTCCTTCGTAAACATGCTGAGATTTCAAGGTTTATTTAACTAGGCACACTTCCAAAAATGTGACACCTATTTTAGGATTATCTATTGGTATCTATCTGCTCAGCGATTTAGCTTGGGTGTTTTAGGTCATATTTTTCTGATGACTTAACCGTATAGATAAACAGTGGGGAAACACAGAGTCTTTCCATATCAAACGAATCGAACTTGTTCCAAAATGTAATGCTTTAACCCTTTCACTCTAATTGACGTCATAAGCGCATTTGCAAACAGTTTTGCTCCTGATCAGACATTACGTCAGCTATACTGCCTTAAATCTAACTTTGTTACGATATTGCAGACAACAATATTGAATCAAACGACAATTTTGGCGATGAAGGGGTAAAAACATCACGATAAATTCAAAGTGAAAACAGTAACACTGATTAGAAAACGATGACTATATACCGAGTATCTTTTTTGTGATTGTCAGACTTTTCAAAACTGATCAGACACCGGATTATTTAGTGTCTGAGCTGGCCCCAAACATCCAATATAAAAATATCTGTATCCAGATATTCTTTGTTTTTATCGTCACCGTTTTCATAATTTCAATAGGTATTATTGAAATAGACGCACTTCACCAAGTTTAGGTATTATTGACATAGACGCACTTCACCAAGTGTATGTAGAGGCGCAGTCACTCTGCAACGTTTTAGCCAGCGTACGCCAACGTATACAAACTTTCCTAAATACGTTTGCGCACGTCGGGTTAGTTAAGAGTATAGGTTTTGTATAGTTATCAGCAGATTGGTATACGCTGGCCTACGTCGTGGTACGGTAAGTACGTAGAACATTCTTGCACATGCACAGAAAATCCTACTTATGCCGACGTATGGCTCATACGTTCCGCAAAACGTTATGTATACGCTTCGTACGTTGTAGGTTAACACACGTGACTTATATAAAATAATCTATGTTCTACCGTTATTAAATGGTATTTTACAACGGTTGGGAGTTGTGGTGCGCAGCAATTGACCACGAAGGCCAAAGGCTTAAAGAGGCTCGCAACCGGATTTAGCATTAAAAATAGTAATTTGTAAATATATGTCAAATGCTTATATAAATGGGTAAGATTTAAAAAAAAAATGCATTTCAAAAAAAAGAAAGAAAAAGAAGCTCTGGTGGAATTCGAACCCCTGACCCTCCATGCGGAGACAAACATGAAAAATGAGGAAACGCCTTTACGCCCTCGGCTACGGACGCTCTCTATATATATGGTAGCGAATTAACGTACTTCACTGGTAGCGATTGATACTACATTATTCGGCTCGGGTTTATGTCAGAGCCCGTGTAGAGAAGCAACAACAACAACTATACCGTCAGCTGACGCTATAGAAAAACGATGGAAAATATCTATAAAAACTAAGATTCGGTGACGATTCTTGAGATTTTTTTTGGACTGATCATATTTTTTAAATGTCAGAAGCCAAATAATGCCACAAATTTGCTTTTATTTGAGTATTTTATTTTATTTTGATAAGTACACCATCCGGTTGCGAGTCCCTTTAAGGATTATTGTAAAATCTATTTCAGTGTTAGAAATATGACGCGTAAGAAATACATTGACCGTGGTTATACAGTACGCCTTTTGTATTATTTTCATAATGAGTGATAAATTAGGGTAGCAAAATCTCCGGACTTTTCCGAAATCCTCGGGTTTTTCTTAATTTCTCTGGAACTAGCGATTTTCTTCCGAAATCTTCGGGTTTCTGCTCTTTCTTTTAAAAATTCGATTTTTATGCTTTTTTTATCAAGGAAACATTGATATGAGTGTCAAACAGTTTAGATCCAGATCTGACGGCGCGTTACGCGCCGTCTGGTCTGGATCTAAAATGTTTGTATATAATAAAGTTAGTGTACTATTCCTTTAATCGTGCTAGAAGTTTTGGAAATCTCAGGAACTTATGGTAGCCCTGATATATCTACTTTTAAGGGCGAGATAGAACCACGGTTAGGTCTTCCTCTTGTTCTTGTCAGCACAGGTTGCTATCAGTACTGCTATCGCCAAATATTCTAGAGTTTGAACTATTTAAAATACGTACATGTATATATAAATGTTTCTGCTGTGGATACAAGGGTGTGGCTTTTTCTAAAATAGATATTCTGGGATTTTAGTGATCAAGGTGTCGAATCCTAGGGGCTTTCCGATCAACACAAAACGAATGTACTCGTATACTCGTATACTATGAAGGGTGTTTAGTGGCTTTTCAATAATGAAACAACATACATGTACAACTATTTTAGACATATTATTTAATGCGGTACTAAAGTCAGGCAGAAAGTTGTGTATGATGCACAACTTTATCCTGCATTTCTTGCTAGAGTGGAGAAACGTTAAACGGATTGACGCTTAAACTATTATTTCCATTGCAAACAGTTTGGAGCCGGTGATCAGATGCCGGGAACTGGCTCCAAATTGTTTGCCACTCAGATAAAAAAAAAGTAATTACATATTTATTAGTTTGCGATTTGTTTGCGTTTAAACGGGAAAGAATAACGTTTTCTCTACTGTAGTATGAAAGGTGTTTTGCAGCCTTTCAATTTCTAGACATATTAATGTTTAATACTGTTTATAACATAACAGACGGCGTGAGCGTTGAATAACACCCGTTGTTTAAATGTCATATATAACTAGTTATATAACTATGCAAATGAGGTACGCCACGACGTCGTTTACTTGTGACGACATTAAAATGCGTTCTATACGTTCGATTTCAAATGTCTTCATTCCATCACGTAGATTCAATTTATAGATTTTTGGTGTAACTAATCAATATAAGATCTACATGAAAGTGTTTATTAATACATATAACAACATAAACATTATGCTAGTGAACGGGATTAATTTGGAACAACTTTTTCCTGTATAGATCTACTTATATCGCGCTTAGCATTCTCTTGACCCCCAAGGCTGCGATAAATAACATTTCTAGGTTATGTTATAAAAAGAATATAACATTCGTGTTAATAATTTATTGGATTTATCAAACTCGTCGTTTTAGAAAACGATAAAAACTCGGCAAAGCCTCGTTATTATCGTTTTCTAAAAGACTCGTTTAATAAATCCAATAAGTTATGAACACTCATGTAATATCCTATATACAAACATCATGTTAGCTTTCTACACAACTTTTTTCCTGAATTTTCGGCTATATGTACCTGTATATTAGACACTCATTTGTTTGCACGCTACATATCAACAAAGATTCCCTCCTTACAACAATGTTTGCAAACAGCTGTTTTATTAGCTCACCTGAGCCAAAGGCTCAAGGTGAGCTATTGTGACCGCTCACCGTCCGTAGTACGTATGTCCGTCTGTCCGTTCACTTTTACTTCAAATGACATCTCCTCTGAACCCGGGGATTGTAGGGCGGATTCAAACTGCTCATGATGTTCCTTGGATGCTTCTCTACAGAAGTTGTTCAAATGAAAGAGAAAAAGCAAAAACTCTGCTTGAAAAAGCAAAAAAGCAAAAAACTTTAAAAAATCTTCTTGCTAAAAACTACTAGGCTCTAAGCTTTGATATTTTTACAGTAGAATCTCCTGGTCGATCCCTCTATAGTTTGTTAAAATGAAATCCCTAAGGTCACACTTGACGCCACCCTGCGCAGTTTACGTGCTGCTCTAGGCAGGTTTCACAGTATTTTTGATGCAGCAGAAGCAGAACTGTATTTTACCTGAGTTACTCTTAATATACTAAGGGCAAATAGCCAATATTTGCAAACATTTTGGATCCAGATCAGATGCAACATAATCATAATGCTACATCTAATCTGGATCCAACCTATTTGCCACTCATTTACCAACTTAACATTTTCTAAATTGTTTTTTGTACACTTTTCACATACAGTAGGTTTTAAGCAGACATCATTTCAGTCTGGTAAGGGTAAGCCCCAGAGCTACAGCCACTGAGGTCAAATATTATGCAACTGGTAGGGGGTATCACAGAAGTGGTCATGATCAGCTGAACATGTTGTCTGCTAAAGTTTAGATATGGTTCAGTCTGCTTCATACTTAGAGAAACAGGATCTGGAAGTGATCCACTGACAGTTATGTAATTATGTCTTATGCCATATTTATACATATGTTTAATATTGGTTTTGTCAGAGTTATCTGTATGTCTTTTCATTTTTTCTTGTCCAGGATTCAACCCTTTCCCCCCATATACTGACGTTTGTTAACCCATTACCCCATAAATGTGCATTTTTAGGCCTTTGTTTTATTCCTCTACTTAAGAAAATAATTCCACTTTAAACAGTCATGAAAATGTAAGATGCGAAAGTAAAGCAAAGTGTGCATTAACCCTTAGCCCGCCAAATAAATTGTCGTCTGCTATATTTCTCGTCTGCTTCAAGTTTCAAAGTGCTTCAAAGTTGCTCAAAATTGCTGAAAATGTTGTCCGAGTGTCAAACAGCTTGGATCCGGATGAGACGCCGAGTTACTCGGCGTCTTATCCGGATCCAAGCTGTTTGCATATAAAGCTATAGTCGTGAGTGGCAGGCTAAGGGTTAAGACACATTCTGCTTTACTTTCAACCTGCTTTAGGTGGCCACCTATTTTCAAAACTAGAAACATGCTATGGGGTAATGGGTAAAATGAAATTGCCTATTTGGAAAGAGCCTGATGAGAGGAAGTGCCATTTGCAAAGGCCATAACTCTGACATCATTGTTTTTTGAGTTATTTCCCTTTGTGATATTTTCTTCTCAAGAAGACAACTTCAGTTCTACTGATGCTATTGTAATGAAATTTTATGTATGGAAAGAAACTGATGAGAGAAAATGCCATGCACAAGGGCAGCAATATTTAGTTTTTCCCCTTTGTCATATTTTATTGTCAGGAAAATAATTCCAGTTCTGCTGACGCTAGTGAAATAATTATCATTTATTGGAAATGGAAATAGCTTGATAGGAGGATGTGTCATGGATAAGGGTCATAAGCTTGGCAACAAAATTCACTTTTGTCATGTTTTCTTGTCTGGAAGATAACTCCATTTATAGTTATATTAAAATGTTGTCTTGCCCAGTCAACTTAGGTACAAACTTCAATGTCCTCAGGTGAGCGAATTTAGGGCCATGTTATGTCTAACTGACATACTGTTGCAATATCTTCTGCTTAAAACTGTCGTCTGTTGTGGGTTTGTTTCTTAAAATACATATTAGAATGTTGACCAAATATCTTAATGACGAGTGCAAACATCTTAAATCTAGATCTGGATTCAGACTGTTTACAAATGTTTGCCAATTAAGTCGTACTCAGTAATCTAAGGATACTGTTTTCCCACTCTATAACAACTCCCGCCGAATCACACACACAATATTTGTCTCCCATTCGGTGATGTAGTGAGGGAACACTGTATTCTGGCATCGTCTCTAAATTACAGGGCTGCTATTTCTCCGGATTTTTTCTAAATATTCGGATTTTTTTCTAGTACATGGTACAATGTAGTTTAAAGTAGGCTGAAAGTAGAGCAGAATGCGCCGGATGATCCGGCGTCTGATTTTGCTCCAAACTGTTTGCAATGGAAAAATTGGTTTTAGCTTGAACATGTTTATTTGGAAAGAACAATGTTACAGTGGAGAAGACGCCATTATTTCCCGTTTAACTCTTTCCTCCCTGAAACTTTAAATGGACAATTCCAGTTTCCATCTAAGTCTAGTCCATTTCTGACTTTAAAGGGTTGTTTTTGTCAATGTTTGGCATTGTGACAAACAGTGAAGACCCTGATCAGAGTGCTCCTTTCGGAGCCCTCTGATCTGGGTCTTCACTGTTTGTACAGGACAAGTGTACTATTCACATGTACACTGTTTGAAAAGCACGCCTATATGCGGGACTAGGGTTCAAAGAGTTAAACGAAACGCAAACGTATTGCAACCCATTACCCCATAGCCTGTTTCTAGTTTTGAAGACAGGTGACTAATAAAAGCAGGTTGAAAGTAAAGCAGAATGCGCATAAAGGCGAATTCTGCTTTACGTTCAGCCTGCTTTAAACTATCATCTGCTAGAACGTAAAAAATATTTCTTTTGATATATATTTATGACTGGGTGAATTTGATATATTTTCAGCAGTAGAAGAATAAATTAAAGGCGTTAAAAGGCGTATATATGGGGGAAAGGGTTAAATGTAAAAAAAAAAAACCAATAGTTTTTAGCAATGCATGTATGGGCGGCCTATTTTACCCGGACCAAGTTGCAAGCAGTTTGAAGCCTGAACAGACATCGAGTAACCCGGCATCTGAACTAGCTTCAAACTGTTTGCATTTGAAATAATGGTTTTAGCTGTTACGCATAAACGCGTTTATTTTGGACACTGTTACAGTGGTGAAAACGTTATTCTTTCCCAATAAACGCGTTTTCGCTGAAATTATTATTTCCATTGCAAACAGTTTGGAGCCAGATCAGACGCCGGGTAACCCGGCGTCTGATCAGGCTCCAAACTGTTTGCCGCTCAAATTGAATATGAATAGACAGAGTTGACAAAAAAGTGGTAATTTTCTACATTTTAGTGCTTTGCGTTTGCGTTTCGCTTGCGTTTAAACGGGAAAGAATAACGTTTTCTCCACTGTAGTTTCAAACTGTTTGCAATTGAAATAATTGTATTAACTGCTAAGCATAAACGCATTTATTGGGACACTGTTAGATCTTGTCGATTAATCATTTTATAAATTGACTCAGATTTTAACAATCGTCAACAATCATTTCTTCAATTATCTGAGTCATTTACGTCCATGTTGGTTTAAACAGGATGTGAGGGCTATTTTAGCATCTGTGTGCTCTTTTGAACATGTTAAATTTGTTTGTTTTATTGGCTTTATATTTGCATTTGTCATCAGATTGACCTTGACCTGTATCAATTCCTAGTACCCCAAAAAAGCCAAATTACCAGTAACATGAGTAGCGTGTTCAATTAACACTGTTTTAGTTAGCAGTTTGTGTCCCGTGTGCAGCGTGCAGAGTACAGTAGAGGTAAGGTTTTCCTTCCAATTAACCCCTGTTACGCTTAAAGAGACTCGCAACCAGAATTAACATTAAAAATAGAAATTTGTAAATATATGTCAAACGCTTAAATATAAACGGGTAAGAACTAGATCTAGTTAAGGATAAGAAATTCTGTTAAAAAATGTATTTCGATAATACAAAAATTATTGAGCTCTGGTGGGATTCGAACCCGGCACCCTGCATGGGGGGACAGAGTAGCAAAATAAAGTCATCCGCTTATAGGATGGGAAAGTTAGGAAGTACATGGCATACATTTGCAAACAGCTTGAATCCAGTTAAGACGCCGCGTATAGGTATTTATAACCCTTTAGGACTCTTATAGTACAGGTATTTTGAACCAGTCTACTGTTGCATTTTTGGTATAACAAAAAAAACAATATAAATATCAAACAGTGCAGACCCTGATCAGAGGGCCTTCTAATCAGGATCTACACTGTTTGCATATGTTATCAGTAATCTCTACAGAAGACTGTGGGGTTGAAAGAATTAAATACATTTAACCCTATAGCAACGACTATTCACGTCATTAACAGTGTGTCTTTGAAGAGTACACTTGTCATGTGCAAAACAGTATAGACCCTAAACAAACTACGCCTCCTGCATGAGCAATTTGATCAAGGTTTGCAAAAATGGACTAGAGTTTATTTGAAATTGGAGTTGTCCATTAAAAAGATTCAGGGGTGAATAGTTTGAAACAGATTTGTTATAGACAGGGACCTGTCAGCCATTTGCAAACAGCTTTAATCTAGACGCGGCGTCTGATCTGGATTGACGATGTTTGCCGCTCGTGATTATGCTGGGTCTTTTTTCTATCAAAATGTCCAAAATGTAACTTTGACGAAAAAAAAAGCGGCAGATGACAGTTTAAGCAGACTATATTGCAGCAGTGAAAGCTTAAGAAATTCCGGTAATTGTATTACATGTATTTTGAAATTAGCGGCAAACATTGTTGTAGGGAGGTAATCGTTGTTCGGAGGGCCATTGTAGGGAGGGAGAACAGTAGATATATTACTCGAGCGATTGGACTTGTACTTTAATTTTTCGTAAGCTTGTCATACTTCGTTTTTCGGAATTCAAGTTGATAAATGTAGACACATGACTCATTGTCTGAAAATTTGATTATTCAGCTGACTACAGTGGAGAAAACGTTATTCTTTCCCAATAAACGCGTTAACGCTAAAACTATTTTTTCTTTTACAAACAGTTTGGAGCCAGATCAGACGCCGGATAACCCGGCGTCTGATCCGGCTCCGAACTGTTTGCCACCAATATAAACATGAGTTATCAGAATTGTCCAAAAATTGTTCTTTTCTACGTTTTAGTACTTTGCTTTTGCGTACGTTTGCGTTTAAACGGGAGAGAATAACAGATTCTCCACTGTAATATTGTACATGTATTTGGAAGCATTTCACCCATAGCTTCTTTTAGTGCATGAGACAGATGGTTGCTAAATTGCATGCTGACAGTAAATCAGAAAGTTCCTTATGGAGCTGTCTGATTGACTTTTTAACCTGTTTTGACCCTTTACCCAATAACCCGTACATAACATTAATTACAGGTGAACACTTAAAGCAGGTTGAAAGTAAAGCAGAATGTGCCTTAAGGCACATTCTGCTTTACTTTCAGCCTGCTTTAAACAACCATCGGCTAGGCTACATAAAAATATTTGTTATGGTAATTGTTATGGTAATTATTTTCTTCAGCGGAGGAATAAATTAGATGCGCTAAAAGTCGCTTCTATGGGGTAAAGGGTTAAGCACCCATCTTTAATATTACTCGAAACTTTTCTAGCATATAAAAGCATAAATTTACATATCTATTGTGGTAGTATAAGAGAGGTTTTACTGTACTCATATATTCAACTGGAAACCACCTAGGATTTGTGCTCGGATCCCTTATACCCTTATAACCAAATACAGCGGAGAAGACGTAATTGTTTGTCAATAAACGCGTTTACGCTAAAACTGTCATTTCCATTGCAAACAGTTTTGAGCCTGATCAAACGCCGGGTAACCCGGCGTCTGATCAGACTCGAAACTGTTTGTCACTCACTTTGAAATGAGTCGTCTAAATTTTCTAAAAGTTGTAATTTTACCCATTTATATGCAATGCGTTTGCGTTTAAACGGGAAAGAGATCACGTGTTCTCCACTGTATAGACAAATACAATAGTTCCCTTTTATATTCCAAACTACTGACGTCATGACAGTGAAGTGGTGAACATAAGATTGGCTGTATCCATTTCCAACTGGAAATCACCTGGAATTTGTCTACGTCAGATGATCACTAAAACCTATTAAGACAATTACAGAAAACAAACCCTTTGTATCCTAATTCCAGTTTTCAAAAACAAATATATATCTAGCACGCTATTGCAGTAGCAGAAATGCCTACAGTCGAATCTAGATATTTCGAACTCGCTTAAAAAATTCATTCACCCCTGAAACATTTAATGGACAATTACAATTTCAAAATAAGTCTAGTCAAACTTTTGACTTATTTGGGTTGCTTTTAATACATTTCAAATTTGACAAACCGGGTATTAGCGTCTACACTGTTTGCATGGGACAAGTGTTATCCTCACAGGGATAAATTGTGAGTAAATGGCGAGTATACTCGTCACTAGGGTTGAATGTGTTACGTCGCACTTCTACGCGCACTTCTACGCGTACAACAAAGTTAAAACGTGCCTATAAGTCACGTTTTAGCATTAAAATTGGAGCAAGTTCGATTTAAGTGGTCTCGATTTGTCAACATTTAAAATGTTTTCTATAGAAATAAGGCTACGCTGACCTTGAAAAGTTGACCCTGAAAAATCCTAAGATTTTCAAATTTTCTATAACGCGATTACTTAAAGCAGGTTGAACGTAAAGCAGAATGCGCCTAAGGCGTATTCTGCTTTACTTTCAGTCTGCTTTAAGCTACCATCTGCTAGGATATAGATACGAAACATTCGGAAAATTCCGGAAAATGGCAGCCCTGACTACGCTTCAACATAAGCGAGAGCAACCTATCGGGGTTATACTGTATAATCGTGTCCGCAACAATAGGATGATAGCCAATACATGTATAGCGTCAGTACTAGTACCACGAGCACCAACCTTCTAAACACAAAGCTATCAAGTGTGAAAAGAGCAGTGTCTTAACCCCTTACCAAATAGTCTAGTGGCCACTTAAAGCAGGTTGAATGTTAATGCGCATTCTGCTTTAGTGTCAACCTTCTTTGATTTTACCTTCTTCTAGGATTATGGCAAATAGTTCATAGTTCTTATAGTGCATATTGATGACTGTATAAAGTGGAACTATTTCTATTAGGGGTAAAAGGGAGTATCTACTTTATGTAGTAATGTGTTAAATTTTATTTGAAGCACGGTATCAAACATTTTTTCCTTTTATAAGAGCCCTTAACCCCTTTCTGTCATGACAGGGTTGTCGCCTGTCGTTATTTGTCAACAATAAATTCAAGGTTTTTTCAAAGAAAGAATTATTGAAATGAATGTCAAACGGTGTTTTAGGGTTGACAAGATCAGGTGCATGTACAAACAGTTTTGAGTCATACCAGAATAATTATGATTGGTCCAAAGCTCCTTGACACTCAAATTGCTGTAAATCGTCAACATTTTCAAGAAACGGTTGTTGTCAGCATTTTATTGCGGTGTTTTCTTTCAAAAGCGCTACATGGCTATTACGCTGTTTTCTTTGAACACCTGGCTACAGGTGCAAACTGATACAGAATGGCTGACGAGGCCAGGTTTACCTTTTTGAAGACCCATTAACCCTTTCTGCCATGCCGTCAAATACTTTAAGCAATTTTCGTAGATGCAGTTACTTCTCAAAAGTAAATCTAAGGGTTTTTCCTATACATGTATTGAAAAATATCGAAATGCAAACTGTGTTTGCGGTTGACAAGATAAGGTGTTCATGCAAACAATTTTGAGTCGGCCAAGAATATGATTGGTTTGGCGTTTATTTAGGTCCCAAAGCTCCTTGACACTAAGATTGCAATAAATTGTTAACATTTTTAAGAAACGGTTAGATCTATTGTATTGTTAGCATTTTAGTGCGTGATTGTTTTCTCAAACAAGGGCCGTATGCGGTCCTAAATCGCTCACCTGGAAAAACACTCCCTGCTGGGAATTTGTGTTACATGTTGCATAATACTACGATCAAGATCAGATGCCGAGAAAGGATCCAAACTATTTGATATTGTTGAAACTGCTAATATACATGTAATAACACTTGCTTGTGTCATCATTTTAGTCATCCACGAAAGAAAACAGAGCCACTTCTTTGTCAAAATTGACTCATAAATTATATATGCATCGTAAAAACTATTTTGACTGGCGGGTATAGCTTAGGTCACAAGCACCTTGGCACTCAAAAATGCTAAAAAACGTCAACATTTTCAAGAAACGGTTGTTGTCAGCATTTTATTGCGTGTTTTCTTTTTTCTCTCTCCAAAATAGGACTACAGGGAAATTAGGATGTTCTATGAATGGGTGTAAATTGATACAGGTGGGAAATACGCTATTCTTCCCCGTTTAAAATGTTAATCTGAGTGGAAAATAGTTTGAAGCCTAATCATAAGCCGGGTAACCCGGCGCCTGATCAGGCTCCAACCTGTTTACAATAGAAATAATAGTTTTCGCGAAAACGCGTTTATTGGGGAAAATAACATCTCCACTGTACAGTTTGTATGACGTGGCTAGATGTTTCCCCTTTTTGATGAACCAACACGAGAACCAGTTCCGCTTTAAAATAGTGATTCACAAATACATGTATGCACCATAAGAAATATGTTTGACGGGATAAATAGAGAATAATATGTCATTGCATGAGATAGGACTTGTTTATTCTGCAAACGGAGAAATCACTGACCAATCGGCAAGCCTCGTGGTCAATGATTTCTCCTTTTGCAGAATAAACAAGTCCTCTCTCATGCAATTACATATTATTCTCTATTTATTCTCTGGCAGAAGGTGGTTTACTGAAAGAAGACTGAAAGTTAATCAGAATACGTCTGTGCCTTCTGCTTTACTTTCAACCTGCTTTAAGTGATCATCTGTCTCCAAAACTAGAAACAGGCTTGGGGGTAATAGGTATAACTAAAATTTCAATAACTCATTTCAGATGATGAAGGCGATAGCGAATTAAGCACGGACGATGACAACGATAATGAAATCGATGAAGAAGACGCAGACGAAATAATTGCCGAGGGTGCCGAATATACTGGCGAAAGTGACGGTCTAAATGAAGAAGAGAATACATTGGGCAAAGAATGTTACGATTCTGACGATGAAAACCAAGAAACCAATGCTAGAAGAATCCCGAGTCTGGATAACGATCCCAACCTGTTATTTGAGGATGAAATGTCAGCAGAACATGCTATCCCGTCCTATTACCTAAAGTCAATCTTCATTAAAGAGTGCGAACGTCTTCTTAGTGAAGGCGGGACATTTGACGAGGACTGCTTGATCAAAATACCTTGGAGAGTATATAAGCAGTTGCAGAAGGCATGTGACGAAAAGAAGTTGACTACTCTATTTTTGCCGTCACAGAACATGTTCCAGCGAGCAATAACATCATCAGATGACTTTGAAGCCGAAACAATGCGTAAAATGTACTGTAGAAATATAATTCGAGTCATGGAAAATCTCGAATTAAAAGAGTGACGAGCTCTGTAGTGTGGTTAGACAATACATTGCTCCCTCTCTAAAACAGCCCTCTCCCTAGGGTTACTAGAATAACCGGAATACACCTTAATACAGGTTACTAGAATAACCGGAATACACCGGAATACACCTTAATACAGGTTACTAGAATAACCGGAATACACCTTCCTACATATTATGGCTCATGAAACAGTTTCAGAGAATAAATAAACGTAAAATGTGTATATACATCAACTGAAACTGTTTCATGATCCATAATAGCAGGAACGTATATAAGTTAAAATATGACCAACTTCGCAGGGACAAAAATGTACTTCAAACATATTAAAAAATAAAAATATATACCTCACGCCACCATTTTATGTTTTATCTGTAAATGTTGCGTGTAATTTACCCCCAATTTAGCTCGAGTTAGAAGTTTATACTGTTATAAAATACAACACAAAAGCTTAACCGCTACACGCGTACGAGTAAGATATCGGGTAACACGTTATTTTGCGAGATTTCGCGAGACTCCAATCCCTATAATCTACGTTCCTGATAATAGGTATATTAAGGTGTATTTCGGTGTATTCCGGTTATTCTAGTAACCGCTCTCCCTAGAACGACCCTTGTCGCTGTTCCAAACACAAGACATTTATGCCCAACCTTTTCATGGCTGCAAAACCGTCTGCTTAAATTTGTCGACTGCTGCGTTCCTCAAAGTTACATATAAGTGGACATTTTGATAGAATAAATATAATGACGAGTAACAAGCAGCTTAACCCTTTGAACCCTAGTCCGGCATAAAGGCGTCCTTTTCAAACAGTGTTCATGTGAATAGTACACTTGTCCTATGCAAACAGTGAAGACCCTGATCAGAGGGCTCCGCTTTGTCATAATGCCAAAAATGGACAAAAACAACCCTTAAAAGCCAGAAATGGACTAGACTAAAATGAATATTGGAATTGTTCTTTTAAAGTTTCAGGGAGAAAATAGTTAAATACAGATCAGATGCCGTTTTACGGGTTGTCGGATCTAGATTCAAGCTGTTTGAAAATGTAAGCCCTAAGTCTTAATTTCCTGCTCCCTATATTGAATCCCTCTGAACAATACACTTTTTGTATCACATTGGGTGTTGTTGTAGAGAGGGGGCACTGTGGCACTTTCATGATGTCCCTCACAGGATGAGGAACAGCTGTCAGGGCTGCCATTTCTCCGGATTTTTCCTAAATCTTCGGATTTTTTTCTAGTACAGTGGTAAATATACCATTCCTACCCACTTTACGCGTTTCTTACGCGTTTATTATCCGTTTCGTTAAACACGTTTCCTAGCCGTTTCTTTACGCGTTTAAAAGAGCCCGGATGAAAGGGTCATCACTTAGCAGACGGACCCCTTAGTCGAGACTGCATTGGTACAATCATTAATTAATTCGTTTAAACACGTTAAAATCGTTAGTCGTTAACCGTTCACTAAGCGTTTCTTACGCATAGATTAACGCGTAAATGGGTAGGAATAGAGTATTTACCACTGTACATGGTAGCTTAAAATAGGCTGAAAGTAGAGCAGAATGCACCTTAAGGCGCATTCTGCTTTACTTCCAGCATGTTTTAAGCCTCCACGTGTCAACAAAACTAGACACAGGCAATGGGGTAAATGTAGGATTCATAAAATCCCAATTGAAAAATGTGAATTTGGAAATCTTAGGATTTTTTATGTCAACTTATGGCAGCCCTGAGCTGTCAATCAGGTATATGACACAAATAAAGTGTGGCAGGGAATTTTCCTTCTTATTTAACCCACTACTCCGTGATTTCGTCTTTTTATGCCTTTAATTTATTCCCCTTCTAAAGAAAATAGTTCCAACTTTATATGGTCATGAATATGCTACATAAGAACTATTTCTTATATACTAATGTAGGAGTAGCTTAAAGCAGGCTGCAAGTAGAGCAGAATGCTCTTTAAGGAGCATTCTGTTTTACTTTCAGCATGCTTTAAGAAAACCTTTGTCTGCAATACTGAACACAATCAAACATGGTAAATGATGTCAATATGTGTGATCAGCAAAAAAATATGTAGGACGAAAATAATGAAGAATGCACCTATAGCACTAGCATCCTCATCCTGCATTAAGCAGAAATGTAACAATACAATTTCACCTTTTTCACAATTTTGATTCTCATTGCAACACTTTTTCATGATTTAAACCATTACCCCATAGCCTGTTTCAAGTTTTTAGAATAGGTGACCACCAAAAGCAGTTTGAAAGATAACTAGCTCGCCACCGGCACCTTAAGAAACTTATAAACACATTCAAGGTCACCGAGATCAACCTTTTTGCCTGCATGGAAAGGTCTTGTCCATATACACATGCAAATAAAAAATTAAAGTAACACCTCAATGGACATAGGAATTATAAGCATTTTTGAAACCTAAACGCAGATTTCGAAACCTAAACCCGGGACCTAAGTTCAAGGTCAAGGTCACTGGGCTAATTTATTTGCATGCATGAAATGGTCTTGTCCTTATACACATTCATGCCAAATATGAAAGAAATATCTCAATGCATATATGATTTATAGAAATTTTGAGAAACCTAAACGCAGTTTTCGAAACCAATACGGGGCCCTATGTTCAAGGTCAAGGTCACAGGGGTCCAAATTTTTCGCAGGCCCTAAGTTCAAGGTCAAGGTCACCGGGGTCCAAATTTTTGTGTGAATGGAAAGGTCTTGTCAATATACACACATACCAACTAGCAATACCTCAAGGGACATAGAAGTTATAGACATTTTCTTAAAATTGTTTACGTCGTGAGCAATTGGCCATTCTCGGGCACAGTTCGGTACAAACCAATGTTTGACGAGAATTACCGATTGCTCTACGTAGAGAACCGATTTTGACAGACATTGTCATTTAAGCATTGAGCTTGGAAGAAACATATTCAGAAGTCAAAATTGTTTGAAATTAAAATTAAAATTCAAAACAAACTTTATCTGGACATAGAACAGAACAGAACAGATATTTTATTTCTCTGGATTTAAACATTTCGTTTCTCATCCATATACATGTTATGCAATAGAAATTGTAGTCAAAGTCAATAAAGTAAACAACATTTCAATTCATGCAAATAACGTGTTCATTTCGTTGATGACATTTATTCTTATCTTATTCGCACAGTTGATATAACAAGCTAACTTGTTAACAATGTCTTTATCCTCGGATTTCAACAGCTCACATAATTTATACATACTAGGTCTTTTCCAGTAATGTTCACCTATATATCTTTTCCTTATGACCTTATACTTTTCACATTATTGGTAGAGAGATAGATATGAGTTTTCTTCCTTCAGACTTACAAGTCCACGAGGCATGTAATACATGTACAAACAAACAGTAACACAGAGCTTTGCTTGATTCATTAAGCCTATTATTCAAATTCTGTACAAACTGATCATTTAACCTTTATATAATAAAATGATAATCATCTTCTGTATGGCCTCTTTCACAAACATTACACAGTCTTTCATGTTGTTTAAATCTGTTTCGGCCAAAGCGACCCGTCTGGATTCTTAGTCTATGTGAAGTCTAATTTGTGTTATCAGCTTTCTGTTTTTAATTTTATTACATATATCTAGATACTCTTCTTATTCAAACACTTCTTTTACTTCTTTATACAAAGTTAATACCTCTCTGTTGCGTATGTCACTTGACCAATCTTGGATAAATACGTCTATTAATCTCTGTTTAAAACTGCTTTTGGTTTACACTCGATGGATTATTCCATACATATGGAAAATCATAAGTAGTTAGCATATATTTCACATACAAATGTACTTGTGTTAAATTCAGTTGGCTCTCTTCACACTTGTAATTTTAAATTTGTTTTTTTTAAAAGGAATAATAAAAATATAATGTATATCTATTTCACTCACAGATGAGTAAGTGATTTTTGCTAACCCCATTCACCTCGAAGCAGCGCTTGGAACAATCAACACCAGGTATACCCTCCTTTTAGTGCTTGGCAGAGGGGATAATCTCAACACAATAAACAATACCATCCCCTTTGACAATTATGCCCTAGAACCACTGCAAGGTAGGAAGGTCTCTAGGGTTCACAATCAGTTGCGGATACCCCTTACACAGGGCTCCAGATAAGAGGGGGTAAACTTAACAAATCCAACACTTTCTCATTCATCTAACAACCAAATCATGTGGTGTTTCTACTCATTGGAATCGTCTCGAAGAGACGATTCCAATGAGTAGTGACGCCATAGGGTAAAATTGAGAAATAAAGATGGTAGTTTTTTTTAAATACCCCATTATCTGGATCCCTGTTACTGAAGACAGGCTGACATTAGTGGATGAAACTGTCATGCATATTTTCTTCCTATCGCATGCATGGCATGCAATGGAGGTATTCAATAAATTTTCTTGTTTTTCTTAAAGCGACGTCTAGCTTTTCTATAATCTGGATTTCTCTTACATTCTGCCTTTAATTTTTTTATTAGTCTGTCAATCCTTCTCCTGTTACCCCTACACACAAAGAAAACCTTGTCATCTGGGCTTAGAATGAAGTCCAGAAGAAGGTAATGTATGAGGTCGGTCTTTGCCAATACCAGGTAAGAGCGTTTTGGGAGTTTTGGGCCTTTGGGGCTGTACTTGTCCGTTGGCAAATTCATGTTGACCCTTTTTTGTCTCGTGTTGTTAAGGGCCACGCCGGTGATCTGTTGTATGTTGACGAGGTAGCCCCTGTCGCCTTTAGCAGTCACTTGCACATCAAAGGCATACTCTGAAAACGGATTATGATATATCCAATTTCCAATCAAGTGTAAACACACAGGTACTTGACACCACATACAGACATCTAGATCTATTACAAAAAAGGAAGTCTAGACTAGAAGTCTAGTAAAAAAAAAAAAAAAAAATTTTTTTTGTATCTATAATAGAAGTATGGAAAAAAATAATTTTTTTGTTTCTTTTTTGGTAATGCATGTAGATCTAGATGTATGTGTCAAGTACCTGTGTGTAGACCATTATGAAATAGCTAAGGTGGAATTACTGTCGAAAATTGATAATGCGAACTCGCGTTAGTTCGAACATACCCACATTTCAAACTTAAAACGTGGCTTAGCCACGTTTTAAGTTGAATTACGGGTATGTTCGACTTAAGCGAGATCGTATTATCGAAATCAAACTTATGAAATACTGGTACGATCGATTTAAGCAAGTTCGAAGTATCGAGTTTCGACTGTTTTATAAAACAACTTACAGTCTACACTGATTGCATATAACAAATGTACGTTTTACTAGTACAATGGTTGTAAATGACACATGTGTGTTTCTAGGGGTCAATGATTTAATAAACTACATGTACATCTAAGCCCCAAACTCTTGCGGATTGAGCAAGCTTACCAAGGGTCAAACAGCGTTTGAGTAGAAACTGAGAACGTTTTCAGGCATTTAATTGGTTACCTTTTTTAAAAAATACTTTAATTTTACAAATTCAATTCTTGAGAATGATCTCAAACTCATCTGGAACGCTTTATAACATTGGACCCGGTTAACATTAACCATCAGTGTAGATTCTGATGAGACGCTCTGCAGAAATGAGGCGTCTCATCAGAATTTACACTGTTTGCTAGTTCATATGAAATTATATGCGTTATGGACAAGTGGTGCATCTATCAATCAATATGCCAGAAAACACATTCGGTCAATTGCAAAATCCTGGCAGAAATTGATTTAAAAAAGTAAATCTACTTGCACTTTATTTTACGTAGATGGATCAAATCTCAAGTACTATCTTTTCTCGTTTCTTTGTCATTCAAAGATGTCCTTACCATAACGAATAGACAACTTTGCGAGTCGTTTCGTCTTCTTTCTTCCGATACGTTGACGGGTGTAGAAGCGATCATTTCTGGCGGAATGGCGACAAGGTACATTACTCCGCTTGAAGGCATCTTGACCACAACATCTGAAACAACGAAACAGAAGTTTAGTACTCCCTCTCTACAACGGCCCTCACAACAACGATTCCCTCCTAACAACGACTCTTGTAGCAGTTCCCTAAACACGACAGTTATGTCTTTTTTCATGTGGGGAAGCCTTCTAGCTGGCTTGTGGAAGGTCGGTGGTTGTACCCAGTTGCCGATTTGTGTCTGAAACAGTGCATAAAAGGGCTTCTTGGGTCTTCCTACACCTGTAATAAGCTGGACGTCGCGATCTATGACTGAAATACTGTTAAAAGCTACGTAAAATCATAAAAAATCAAAACAGTTATGTCTAACCCCTTTATTGCTGCAATATCGTCTGCTTAAAAGTGTCGTCTGCCTTTTTTCTCAAAGTGAAATAAGTAACATTTTGACAGAAATGAATAAATGACTAGTAACAAACAACTTAAATCCAGACCAGACGCCGCGTTATGCGGCGTCTGATCTGGATTCAAACTGTTTGAAATTGTAAGCCAATTTCCCTCCCTATAACGACTCCCTCCGAACAACGCACCCAATATTAGTCTCCCATTGGGTGTCGTTGTAGAGAAGGAGCGCTGTATAACCAACAAATAGGACCAGTCAAGCACAGTGTTCCCTTCCTACGATGACCCTCCAAACGACGACTCCATCTTTACAACAACGCTTGCCGCTATTCTCCAAGACAGTTATGTCTAACAGTTTCACTGTTGCAATACTGTCTGCTTAAAATTGTCGTCTTATGCTTTTTCTTAAAGTTATCCATTGACAAAAAGTCATAATGACGAGTGGCAAACAACTTGAATCCAGATTAGACGCCACGTTAAGAAACGTCTGATCTGGATTCACCTGTTCGCAAATGTAAGCCAAATCATGCTCAACACTCTTATATTATTTTCCTTCCCTATAACGACTCCTTCTGAACAACACAACAATCTTCGTCTCGCATTGGGTGTGGTTGTAGAGAGGGGGGCAAGTATTAAACGGTGTGGCGCAAATCAGCAATACAATATAAACACTGATACAGTGCTGAACATGTAGGCAATCTTGACTCGAAAATTGTTTGGAGTCTAATTAAACGCCGAGCTAGTCGTCGTCTGATCAGGTTCCAAACTGTTTGTAACTTTCATCAATGATTTAGAATAACGCATTCACTGCAAAACGCACAGCCGTATCTAATAAAGCATACAATACAATTAAGATTGTATACCGGTATTTGAAAGAAGTTATTATCCTGTCCAAACGGTCCCAAATATTTCGTTTTATTTCGTACCAAGTATTCAACCAAGACCCAAATATACGTCTACGGGCAGGGTGCTGCTTAATAAAGGACCTTCATAATTAAGCAATCTCCATAAGAGGCTTTCTGCAAAATTGGTGTTCTGCATTAACGTGTTGCCTTTATAACTGCAAGTTCATTTTTCCTTGCTTATAAATTAACTCATTGAACCCTAGTCACGTACTTATGCGTCATTTGCGAACAGTGTACCTGTGAGGAGTACATTTGTCCTATACAGTGTATACCCTTAAGGAGCCCTCTGATCAGACTCTACATTGTTTGTCATTTTGACATATATTGAAAACATCAACCCTAAAAAGTCAATAATAGACTAGACTTAATTGAAAGTTAAAATTTTCATATGAGGTTTCAGGGAGAAATGGCACGGGTCTCTCTAAAGCGGAAACCTAGCTCTCCTTTTTGGGACCGGACGAATCCGGGCGTCAGAGGTTTTATTGCAATATATCTTACACGTGTTCATGTTCTGCCATGTTTGGATGTATTGTGTACTTGTAAGATGTTTCCTTGCAACAAGTCTGGAAATCAGGGTGGTATCTCTCGTATCCACAGCCCTGATAACCGTTGCCGTGGTGTGTGGTGGTAGATCGTGGTTCTTTCTTTTTCGTTGTCTGCTTTGTGATGCTTTGAGTCGTTGGCTTCTGCTCAACCGGGCGTTGAACTTCTCTAATTGACATAGGGTCAACTGGTTGTATTTGTTTTGAAACAACTTTTCCGTTGACGCAGTCTTGTAGGGACATATTAATGAAGACGATATCGCCTGTGCCATTTACATCTGCGCATACTGAAAAGGACATATTAAATATCGAATTGTATGAATGAAGAAAACATGACATAATCTTTATCAGGATATGATTTGGGCTTTATCTGAGCTTGAAAAGCACTCTGACCATATTAGGTTTAAATTGTGTTACTTCTGGTGCCAAGCTGGTTTACAATGGTTACAGTTTCTAACATAGGAAATATTTTCTTTACCCTAGCTGATGGTAGTTTAAAGCAGGATAAAAACAAAATAGAATGTGTTTTAAGGCGCACTCTGCTATAACTTCAGCGGGCTTTAAGCGCTGACCTGCCTTCAAATAAATACCTGTCAACGCGCCAAAACAAGAAACAGGTTATTGAATAAAGGCGGATAAAAAACATTACATTCTGTTACTCCAATAGCCATTATGGTTAACATTGTTTATAGTTTCAAACCAAATAAATGGCCGGTATTTCAAACTGAGTTTATATGCGGAAATTGGCGAGGTGTTCCGATTGCCCGTATAACAGTCAACTTACCGCTGTAGGTGTTGCTGGTTCCCTTTTCACTACCATAAACAATTTGCAAGACAACGATCAGCATACACACAGACTGGAGTAGCATCGTGTTGACTTTGGAATTACCTGAAAGTATATTTTCCTATATACTAAGTAGTCGAGTGACGATAACTCGAACTCGCCGACGAGTTGAACTTTCCCTTTCTGGTAACTTAGTTAAAACTGAAGATCTACACCGGCCTTTTCGACTAACCAATATGTCATCGCTCTTAAATTGAAGAACTGAGAGGTTAGTTTGACTTTAGTATGTAAACACGGAAATGTTCGACAATAAGCGAGTTGGAGCTATTGGGACATGGCTGTATTTACATTTAAATCTTGTTTCTAGTGACAAATTTACTGATTATTGATAGCGCCATTTACTATAACATTTAAATTCTTAAAGTGGCACTATCCGGCTTCCGTAAAACAGATTTAGTCTAGCGCTATTATATTGAAAATTCAAATTTACTATCTTGAATTTTCCAGTTAATATCTATAAATTTCAAGATGAGTTTTTGAAAATTCAAATTATCATCTTGGAAATTCGACATATTATCTTGAAAATTCAACATGCTATTAAGAGATTTCAACAAACTTTCTTAAAAATTCAAGATAATATCTTGATTTTTCAAGTCAATGTCTTGAAAATTCAGAATACTTTATTAGATTTTCAAGAAACTTACCTTGCATTTTTTTCGATAGTATCGGGAATTTTCAATTATTATCTTGAGTTTTCAAGATACAAAAAAAAAAAATAATCTTAAAGTGGCACTATCCGGCTTCTGTACAAATTTACATGTTTGCTTCAAAAGTGCTTACCTTTTAGCACACACTGTGCGAATTTGTGAAAACTGGTTTACTTTAAAGCAGATTTGATGAGATGTCAAACAATCAGGGTCCAAAGTGTAAGATATTTGCAGAACCCTTTCAACGCTATATACGATTACAGTCAATTTTGCAAACAGTTTGGACCCTTACCAGGATCAAAATTGATTGACACTCGTATAACCTATATAGTATATACATGTTCATGTAACTTTTACTGTCGATGAAAACGAGAACTTGTTGTTAACAATTATTCGAGAGGAAAGCAGATTTAATCGATGACAAAAAAGTATAACTTTGGAACCGTATGACTGAATAAGCCCCATTTGTCGCCTAAACAAGTGGGTAGACGCAGTAACTGTTGAAATTGCATGATTCCAGTTGGTTTTATGCTATGTTTTGATGGGAGGATACCATTATGTTAGCTAGATAGAATTGCAATAAAAGTGTTGTTTCATCAATTATTAGTCACGATGTGACAAGTTTTGTTTAGGTAGGGTTAGAATAAGCTAAAATTCGCTTGTATCCCTTGTCTCTCTATATATCTACCTTTTATTACAATTTGTTGGAAAATCAATCGGGTTGGGTCCCTGTAATTTTAACCGTTCGTCTCTCAAAGACGCTTGAAAGCGCGTTTGCAAACAGTTTGGATCCTGATCAGACACAAGCTACTCGGCGCCTGATCAGGATCCAAACTGTTTGCAAACGTAAATGCAGTTGAAAGAGGACGTTAATATGTAAACACTCTGGGGAGGGTATTAAATGGGCGAAGAGTGCATTATTATTTATATCCCATATGAGAGGTGCACTATCCGTCTGCTTCTAAACTGCCGTTTCCCTCTCTACAACGACATCGAATGGGAGACAAAAAGTGTGTGTGTGTGTGTTGTTCGGAGGGAGACGTTATAGGGATGGAAAATGGCTTACATTTGCAAACAGCTTGAATCCAGATCAGACGTCGCGTTACGCGGCGTCTGATCTGGATTCAAGCTGTTTGCAAATGTAAGCCAAATCCTATTTCCCCTCCCTATAACGACTTCCTCCGAACAACACACATACTATGTGTCTCCCATTGGGTGTCATTGTACATAGTGAAGGATCACTGTAAATGTAAATGTAGAAAAATAGCATGACTGTTCATGTATGTATAAATCAAACTCTTGATTACCTTACCCCGAGTACACGGATTGTTTGAAAATTGTTTGAAAAGTGTTTGGAACCTGATCAGACGCCGCGTTACGCAGCGTCTGATCAATATCCAAACTGTATGACACTCATTTCAATTATTTCTCAAACCAAAAGATCTTAAATTTATATTTGAGAAATAAAGTCAGAAGACAGTTATTTAAATCAGGTGACGTCATAGCTGGGAATGGGTTAACCTGTCTCCTGACATGTGACATTTACAGTCAAATTCCAGCGGGACTTTGCGATATAACTTTAATAATATCTTGTTACATGATCTGTTAACATTCCAATTCATCCTAAATGATCGGTAGCTGCTGAGGCATATACTATGTGCACAGATGATTATATAAATTAAGAGCAATGTGGTTTGGATACGTCCAGCCTCAGGTATTACACATCTTCCAGAATTATAGTGGTATAAGATATTCACCTATAGTTACTTAGTCGGACAACAGAGTCCATACAATGATATTGTCATGTATACTATATAATGAATCCATTGTATCATGTAACAAGAAACATGTAAATGTTTACGTTACTTAATAAAATGTTTTGAATCTTGAATCTTGAATCTTGTATTGACATTAAGTTAATACATTCAACCATGATATACATACAGTGCAACTGTGCTCCCTCCCTACACCCACGTCCAATGGGAGGCACAGTTTGTGTGCGTTGCTCGGAGGAGTCTTTGTAGGGCGTGAACATTAAGATTTTGTTTAAATTTGCAAACAGCTTGAATCCAGATCAGACACCGCGTTACATGGCGCCTGATCTGGATTCAAGCTTTTTGTCACTCGTCATTTTTTGTCGAATTGTGTCCATTATGTAACTTTGAGAAAATCAACAGACGACTTTAAGCAGACGATATTGCATCGGCAAAGGCTTAAGACATAACTGTCCTGTTCAGGGAATTGCGACAAGGGTCGTTGTAAAAAGAGAGTCGTTGTTGGGAGGGCCGTTGTAGCGAGGAAGCATTGTAACGGACAAATCCATTTTCCAATTAAGTCTAGTCAAAAATGTCTATTTAGGGTGGAGTTTAACAATATATTGCAAACAGTGAAGACCCTGATCAGAGGATTCCTAGAGGAGCCTTCTGATCAGGGTATACTCTTAGTGCATAGGACAAGTGTTTTCCTCAAAGGTACACTTTTATATCCTTCTCGGCAGGTTTGAAAGTGTTAAATAAAGAACAAACAAAATAAAATGTGTAAAACTGCATTCTTACCTAGTTTAGAATATTGTTTTATATAACCACTTCTTCTTCAAGTTCACCATTGGTTATCATATAATTCCTGTATTATTATGTTGAATTGTTTCTCGTGTAATATATTAATTAGAAAATTAAAACATTTTATTCAGTGCGACAATATCCCTGTCATCACTTCTTCGCACAATCTAATGGCTCTAAATGACGTATAAGACAGACTCATCGAATTTATAATAGATAGTTAATCTGGATTTCCAACATTCCAAAATACGTCCACGCAATATAATTTGGATTTTACGTAATAACACCTTTGTTAATACCACCCAGTCACGATACACGCTAAAGGCAGGTTGCAACTTAATGCAGGATAAAAGTAAAGCAGAAATACCCTAAAGGAGCTTTCTGCTTTACTTTTGCGCTGCATTAAGCTGTAACCTCTATAAACAACATGTTCTTTTACTTTACTTATTGTAATTTTTGCTGAAAAAATATTGAACTGTACATGAAAATCAGTATGTTAGAGAAAACCAAGACCAAATTCCTTGGTTTTGACATTGTCAGCCAGCAAAGATGACCTGCCAGCCCCCGTCTCTCTAACCTTTAACCTGCTTTAAAAGCATATACTCGATAGATAGTGTTCGATAAATTTACAGGTACTTTTATGTCTTAATCCGTTCACTCTCAATGACGCCATAAAGCGCGTTTGCAAACAGTTTGGGTCCTGATCAGGACATGGTGTCTGATCAGGACGCAAACTGTTTGACGCTCTTATCAATATTTAACAAGTAAAAAAATGTTATATCTAAACGTGTCTTACCGCAGACAACAATAATGAAGCAGACGAAAAAATAAAGCGGTGAAGGGGTTAACCGAATTGGGGTTAAAAGAACATTAATAAAATATCAAATACTGTCGAACTTCGATATCTCGAACTCGGTTAAGTCAAACATAACCGTATTTCAACGTTAAAACGCGGTTTAGCCGCGTTTTAACTTTGAAACACGACTAGATTTAACCTAAACCTAGCTTGAAATAAGGCAAATGCATGTTTCGAAATATCGGATATTTCGAGTTAAGCGAGTTCGAGATATCGAATTTCGACTGTACTTTGGATACTGAAGAGGCGCTGAATGCTCCCGGCGAGTAATCTGTATCCAAACTGTTTGCACGTTTCAGCAACAATCAATTGTGAAATCACCAGGTTAGTTGGTAGGTATGTTTGTTACTACAACTGCGACACGCAAGTGATTTGGAAATCCAGAATAAATCACGCCCTCGTATATAGTGTTTATAAGTTATTTTCACAATTCGCACTTGACGACGGTGTAAATGAAAACCTCTTACAACAACAATAACTACTACTTCTATTACTACTACTTCTATTACTACTACTACTACTTATTTCACAATTCGCACTTGAAGACGGTGTAAATGAAAACCTCTTACAACAACAATAACTACTACTTCTATTACTACTACTACTACTTATTTCACAATTCGCACTTGAAGACGGTGTAAATGAAAACCTCTTACAACAACAATAACTACTACTTCTATTACTACTACTACTACTTATTTCACAATTCGCACTTGAAGACGGTGTAAATGAAAACCTCTAACAACAACAATAACTACTACTTCTATTACTACTACTACTACTTATTTCACAATTCACACTTGACGACGGTGTAAATGAAAACCTCTTACAACAACAATAACTACTACTTCTATTACTACTACTACTACTTATTTCACAATTCGCACTTGAAGACGGTGTAAATGAAAACCTCTCACAACAACAATAACTACTACTTCTATTACTACTACTACTACTTATTTCACAATTCGCACTTGACGACGGTGTAAATGAAAACCTCTAACAACAACAATAACTACTACTTCTATTACTACTACTACTACTTATTTCACAATTCGCACTTGACGACGGTGTAAATGAAAACCTCTAACAACAACAATAACTACTACTTCTATTACTACTACTACTACTTATTTCACAATTCGCACTTGACGACGGTGTAAATGAAAACCTCTAACAACAACAATAACTGCTACTTCTATTACTACTACTACTACTTATTTCACAATTCGCACTTGACGACGATGGAAATGAAAACCTCTAACAACAACAATAACTACTACTTCTATTACTACTACTTCTATTACTACTACTACTACTTATTTCACAATTCGCACTTGACGACGGTGTAAATGAAAACCTCTTACAACAACAATAACTACTACTTCTATTTCTACTACTACTACTTATTTCACAATTCGCACTTGACGACGGTGTAAATGAAAACCTCTTACAACAACAATAACTACTACTTTTATTACTACTACTACTACTTATTTCACAATTCGCATTTGAAGACGGTGTAAATGAAAACCTCTTACAACAACAATAACTACTACTTCTAATACTACTACTACTACTTATTTCACAATTCACACTTGAAGACGGTGTAAATGAAAACCTCTTACAACAACAATAACTACTACTTCTAATACTACTACTACTACGTATTTCACAATTCGCACTTGAAGACGGTGTAAATGAAAACCTCTTACAACAACAATAACTACTACTTCTATTACTACTACTACTACTTATTTCACAATTCGCACTTGACGACGGTGTAAATGAAAACCTCTAACAACAACAATAACTACTACTTCTAATTCTACTAATACTACGTATTTCACAATTCGCACTTGAAGACGGTGTAAATGAAAACCTCTTACAACAACAATAACTACTACTTCTATTACTACTACTACTACTTATTTCACAATTCGCACTTGACGACGGTGTAAATGAAAACCTCTTACAACAACAATAACTACTACTTCTATTACTACTACTACTACTTATTTCACAATTCGCACTTGACGACGGTGTAAATGAAAACCTCTAACAACAACAATAACTACTACTTCTATTACTACTACTACTACGTATTTCACAATTCGCACTTGACGACGGTGTAAATGAAAACCTCTTACAACAACAATAACTACTACTTCTATTACTACTACTACTACTTATTTCACAATTCGCACTTGAAGACGGTGTAAATGAAAACCTCTTACAACAACAATAACTACTACTTCTATTACTACTACTACTACTTATTTCACAATTCGCACTTGACGACGGTGTAAATCAAAACCTCTAACAACAACAATAACTACTACTTCTATTACTACTACTTCTTTTACTACTACTACTACTTATTTCACAATTTGCACTTGACGACGATGTAAATGAAAACCTCTTACAACAACAATAACTTCTACTACTACTACTACTACTACTACTTATTTCACAATTAGCACTTGAAGACGGTGTAAATGAAAACCTCTTACAACAACAATAACTACTACTTCTATTACTACATGTACTACTTCTATTACTACTACTACAACTTATTTCACAATTCGTACTTGAAGACGGTGTAAATGAAAACCTCTTACAACAACAATAACTACTACTTCTATTACTACTACTACTACTTATTTCACAATTCGCACTTGACGACGGTGTAAATGAAAACCTCTTACAGCAACAATAACTACTACTTCTATTACTACTACTACTACTTATTTCACAATTCGCACTTGACGACGGTGTAAATGAAAACCTCTTACAACAACAATAACTACTACTTCTAATACTACTACTACGTATTTTACAATTCGCACTTGACGACGGTGTAAATGAAAACCTCTAACAACAACAATAACTACTACTTCTATTACTACTACTTCTATTACTGCTACTACTACTTATTTCACAATTCGCACTTGACGACGATGTAAATGAAAACCTCTTACAACAACAATAACTACTACTACTACTACTACTACTACTACTACTACTACTTATTTCACAATTCGCACTTGAAGACGGTGTAAATGAAAACCTCTTACAACAACAATAACTACTACTTCTATTACTACTACTACTACTTATTTCACAATTCGCACTTGACGACGGTGTAAATGAAAACCTCTTACAACAACAATAACTACTACTTCTATTACTACTACTACTACTTATTTCATAATTCGCACTTGACGACGGTGTAAATGAAAACCTCTAACAACAACAATAACTACTACTTCTATTACTACTACTACTACTTATTTCACAGTTCGCACTTGACGACGGTGTAAATGAAAACCTCTTGCAACAACAATAACTACTACTTCTATTACTACTACTACTACTTATTTCACAATTCGCACTTGACGACGGTGTAAATGAAAACCTCTTACAACAACAATAACTACTACTTCTAATACTACTACTACGTATTTCACAATTCGCACTTGAAGACGGTGTAAATGAAAACCTCTAACAACAACAATAACTACTACTTCTATTACTACTACTTCTATTACTACTACTACTACTTATTTCACAATTCGCACTTGACGACGGTGTAAATGAAAACCTCTTACAACAACAATAACTACTTCTTCTATTACTACTACTACTACTTATTTCACAATTCGCACTTGAAGACGGTGTAAATGAAAACCTCTAACAACAACAATAACTACTACTTCTATTACTACTACTACTACTTATTTCACAATTCGCACTTGACGACGGTGTAAATGAAAACCTCTTACAACAACAATAACTACTACTTCTATTACTACTACTACTACTTATTTCACAATTCGCACTTGACGACGGTGTAAATGAAAGCCTCTTACAATAACTACTACTTCTATTACTACTACTACTACTTATTTCACAATTCGCACTTGAAGACGGTGTAAATGAAAACCTCTTACAACAACAATAACTACTACTTCTATTACTACTACTACTACTTATTTCACAATTCGCACTTGAAGACTGTGTAAATGAAAACCTCTTACAACAACAATAACTACTACTTCTAATACTACTACTACGTATTTTACAATTCGCACTTGACGACGGTGTAAATGAAAACCTCTTACAACAACAATAACTACTACTTCTAATACTACTACTACGTATTTCACAATTCGCACTTGAAGACGGGTAAATGAAAACCTCTAACAACAACAATAACTACTACTTCTATTACTACTACTTCTATTACTACTACTACTACTTATTTCACAATTCGCACTTGACGACGGTGTAAATGAAAACCTCTTACAACAACAATAACTACTACTTCTATTACTACTACTACTACTTATTTCACAATTCGCACTTGACGACGGTGTAAATGAAAACCTCTTACAACAACAATAACTACTACTTCTATTACTACTACTACTACTTATTTCACAATTCGCACTTGACGACGGTGTAAATGAAAACCTCTTACAACAACAATAACTACTACTTCTATTACTACTACTACTACTTATTTCACAATTCGCACTTGAAGACGGTGTAAATAAAAACCTCTTACAACAACAATAACTACTACTTCTATTACTACTACTACTACTTATTTCACAATTCGCACTTGACGACGGTGTAAATGAAAACCTCGTACAACAACAAGAACTACTACTTATATTACTACTACTACTACTTATTTCACAATTCGCACTTGAAGACGGTGTAAATAAAAACCTCTTACAACAACAATAACTACTACTTCTATTACTACTACTACTACTTATTTCACAATTCGCACTTGACGACGGTGTAAATGAAAACCTCGTACAACAACAAGAACTACTACTTCTATTACTACTACTACTACTTATTTCACAATTCGCACTTGACGACGGTGTAAATGAAAACCTCTTACAACAACAATAACTACTACTTCTATTACTACTACTACTACTTATTTCACAATTCGCACTTGAAGACGGTGTAAATGAAAACCTCTAACAACAACAATAACTACTACTTCTATTACTACTACTACTACTTATTTCACAATTCGCACTTGACGACGGTGTAAATGAAAACCTCTTACAACAACAATAACTACTACTTCTATTACTACTACTACTACTTATTTCACAATTCGCACTTGACGACGGTGTAAATGAAAGCCTCTTACAATAACTACTACTTCTATTACTACTACTACTACTTATTTCACAATTCGCACTTGAAGACGGTGTACATGAAAACCTCTTACAACAACAATAACTACTACTTCTATTACTACTACTACTACTTATTTCACAATTCGCACTTGAAGACTGTGTAAATGAAAACCTCTTACAACAACAATAACTACTACTTCTATTACTACTACTAATACTTATTTCACAATTCGCACTTGAAGACGGTGTAAATGAAAACCTCTTACAACAACAATAACTACTACTTCTATTACTACTACTACTACTTATTTCACAATTCGCACTTGACGACGGTGTAAATGAAAACCTCTTACAACAACAATAACTACTACTTCTATTACTACTACTACTACTTATTTCACAATTCACACTTGACGACGGTGTAAATGAAAACCTCTTACAACAACAATAACTACTACTTCTATTACTACTACTTCTATTACTACTACTACTACGTATTTCACAATTCGCACTTGACGACGGTGTAAATGAAAACCTCTAACAACAACAATAACTACTACTTCTATTACTACTACTACTACTTATTTCACAATTCGCACTTGAAGACGGTGTAAATGAAAACCTCTAACAACAGCAATAACTACTACTTCTATTACTACTACTACTTATTTCACAATTCGCACTTGAAGACGGTGTAAATGAAAACCTCTTACAACAACAATAACTACTACTTCTATTACTACTACTACTACTTATTTCACAATTCGCACTTGAAGACGGTGTAAATGAAAACCTCTTACAACAACAATAACTACTACTTCTATTACTACTACTACTACTTATTTCACAATTCGCACTTGACGACGGTGTAAATGAAAACCTCTTACAACAACAATAACTACTACTTCTATTACTACTACTACTACTTATTTCACAATTCACACTTGACGACGGTGTAAATGAAAACCTCTTACAACAACAATAACTACTACTTCCTTTACTACTACTTCTATTACTACTACTACTACGTATTTCACAATTCGCACTTGACGACGGTGTAAATGAAAACCTCTAACAACAACAATAACTACTACTTCTATTACTACTACTACTACTTATTTCACAATTCGCACTTGAAGACGGTATAAATGAAAACCTCTAACAACAACAATAACTACTACTTCTATTACTACTACTACTTATTTCACAATTCGCACTTGAAGACGGTGTAAATGAAAACCTCTTACAACAACAATAACTACTACTTCTATTACTACTACTACTACTTATTTCACAATTCGCACTTGAAGACGGTGTAAATGAACACCTCTTACAACAACAATAACTACTACTTCTATTACTACTACTACTACTTATTTCACAATTCGCACTTGACGACGGTGTAAATGAAAACCTTACAACAACAATAACTACTACTTCTATTACTACTACTTCTATTACTACTACTACTACTTATTTCACAATTCGCACTTGAAGACGGTGTAAATGAAAACCTCTTACAACAACAATAACTACTAGTTCTATTACTACTACTACTACGTATTTCACAATTCGCACTTGACGACGGTGTAAATGAAAACCTCTTACAACAACAATAACTACTACTTCTATTACTACTACTACTACGTATTTCACAATTCACACTTGAAGACGGTGTAAATGAAAACCTCTTACAACAACAGCAAAAATAGTAACTGATACTTCTACTCCTTTTATTATTACTACGTATAATAGTACTACTACTGTTACTACAGTACTGATTCGTATTAAATTAACAATTTTTTGCGATTCGCTTGCAATTCGCATGCAATTCGATGGCAATTCGCTTGCGATTCAAAGTACTAACTTTACCCTCGGGTAAGTTTTCTTGAATGGTGTATCTCACAAATGTTCGCAAATATGCCTTCGTTATTTTTTTCGATTCCATTTTTGTCACAAACGCTTCGGAAAATTCACGTAAAAATATTCAAACGTAGAATTTGTTAGTTGAAGCGCGCGATTCGATGGCAATTCGATGGCAATTCGATGGCAATTCGCTTGCGATTATCAATTTAATTTAATAAGGTTCAGTATTGTACTGTCATCGCCACCACTACTACTACTTTCGTAAATTCTACTTATATTATAATTACTTCTATATCTACTACTCCAACAACAACATCTACTACTACTACTTCTACTACTACTACTACTACTACTAGAAATTAAATTTAAAAGATGCACAGTCTTGAGCTTGACAAGCCACTTGGTTATCGGCGTTTGATCTGGGTCCAAGGTTATAAAGCGTTTGAGTTGAGTGTGATTTCGTTCTCAAGCATTTGATTGGTCAGATTTGAGCCTAGGCTCAAATCTGACCAATCAAATGCTTGAGAATGATAACAGACTCAACTCAAAAACTTTATAACCTTGCTTTTTGCAATGAAACTGTTTGTTTCTCTTTATTTGGCTCCATAAGTTACTAAACTCACTTCCATTTCTAGTACAGTCCGGGAGATGTTATTCTTTCCTTATAAGCTATTAACCCCTTTACTGCCATTACGTCATCGGCTTCAAACATTTGTCGTCTGCTTTTATTTCTCAAATTTAAAGTTCAGGTCTTTTGACTTCAGAAATATAAAAGTGAGTGCCAAACAACTTGGGTCCTGGTCAGACACCGCGTTACCCGGCGTCTGATCAGGATCCAAACTGTTTGCAAATAGCTACTGTACTCGGGGTAAGGCACCCGAGGTTCGACTCTGTGTTTGCGCGTCAATGCCAGACAACCACATATAGTATAACTGTCTCATGTATTTACATAATTGTAAACTGAGATACGAAATAAAGGAAATTGAAATTTGCAGACAGTTTGGATTCAAACTGTTTGTTACTCATATTCACAGTTGTTTTTGGGTTGGTTTTTTATTTTTTCAAATAAAAAAAAATCCTAAAATATTTCTTTTCATATTTTACGCACACGATAAACTTGACTGAAGCAGACGACAATTCAGCATGATAAGGGTTCACGCCCCCAACATATCCGCATTCAATAATATTTGTTCACAAAGAGCTTGTTTAACCTTTCGGCTTCTCCGATGCCGTGTGCCTCAAAATTGTCGTCTGTATTGTTTTTAAACTTGAAACAAAATCTAAAGATATATTTTTTGCTTATGGCACCTTGACGCGAGGGTCAAACAGTTTTGATCCTGATCAGGATCCAAACTGTTTGCAATGCTAGTAATGTCTTCGACTAGCAGGCGATTGGTTAATAGGTATTTCATCAACATACTATGGTCCTGCTGTCAATCACAGTTTGTATATCTTGGTGTTGACTTGATCGCTTTATTAGTAAAGCATTCACTGCAGCGGTGTCGTCTGTTTAAAATTGTCGTCTGCTGTTGTTTCTAAAATTGTCGTCTGCTGTTGTTTCTAAAATTGTCGTCTGCTGTTGTTTCTATTATTTAGTTTGTGTGTGATTTCACCGGTAATACATCTAAATGAATGTCAACCAGTATGTTCCCTGATTATCGGTGCCTTATAGGGGCTGTTTTAAAAGGACAATATTACTAGGTGTCCGCACTAACTGGGGCTAATATTTGACATTCTTGGCTTTGCGATAAAATCAGAATTAGACACAGATGAAAAGAAGGAACTTATTTCAATACTTGCATATCTAAACGGTGAGTTTTCTATGGAGTTTCCAGAGAGTAATGCCGGGCTCTTTTGGATGGGGGCGATGTTTTGGGGCATTAAATCTATAGAGACATGTGCAAATATAAGGAACTGATTTACAGTATCGTACATAACTTAATGGTGAACAAATATGGGCTTTCCAGAGAATCGGTAAGGGTTTTTCAAATGGGGGCGAACATTTCGGCACTAAATCTTTAGATTGCAAAATGTGCAACACTAAGAAGCAACTTCTCCAGGGCTGTCATAAGTTGGTCATAAAATATGGGAACTTAAACTGGTTGAAATTAATGCAGAATGTGCCTTAAGGTGCACTGTGTTTTACTATCAGTCTGCTTTAAGCTACCTTCTGCTAGGATACACATCCAGCTATTTGGGAAAAGTCCGGAGAAATGGCAGTCCTGATTCTAACAAAAACTAAAGTTGAGTTAACGATTCAAACAGAAAAGTCCATATTGAACATCTTTGCAAACAGTTTGGATCCTTATCATGCTCCATTAAAAAATGTGTCTGATCAGTATCCTAGCGATGGGTATACTCGTTATTCACAAACATTATACATACATGTATGAGGCATACCTTTGTCATATGCAAACAGTAGTGTTCCCTTGCTTTTCAGAGGTCTTCTAAGGTGTCCTCTGATCAGGGTCTGTACTTTTTGGTCATTACCCGATATTTTACAAATAAAAACCAAAACAATCCAAACTTGAACACCCAATATCAATGGACTAGATTTGTTTAGACATAGAAACTGGCCGTTAAGTGTTTCAGGGGTAAACGAGTTGATATAAAAAAAGGAACCAACATATGGCACGTGTCATTGAATATAAAGATGGGATAAACAATTTCAATTATCTTTTTTCACCGTCTTTGGTGCCAAAAGGTTACCTTGCAAACGGTTTGGATCCTGATCAGACGCCGCGTAACGCGGCGTCTGATCAGGATCCAAACTATTTGACACTCGTATCTATATGTTTTAAGTCATACTACTTTGAAATTTACCTTGAAACGATTTTGCAAAGAAAATAATGAAACAGACGACAAAGAAAAGGTAAAGAGGTAAGAATCTCACGATTAATTTGGCAGCGAAAAAAGTTTAAACATTATTTCATAAATACGCCCTTAGGCTTTTCCAAGACAACAATTGTCAAGGTCGTTGAACCTGATGATGGGGGCGGGAGAGAGAGGGTTCAATCTTCCGAAATCCACCGCCAACACAAAATGGATTTTCCTCTGTTATGGAAATGAATGGTTTGTAATTATCTGCCCATTCATTTCAAGTTCAATTTGAATAGTAAACTCCCGGATATAGATAGAAAATAGATAAAACGTAATTGGCATCGTTGATTTTATTTTTTCTGTAGTATATTTAGCATTTGCGTTACAATGCATTCGTTTTAAATGTGCTTCTAACCTTTTAAAATCTTCAACATGCTTAAAGTGGTCACCTGTCTCCAAACCTAAGAACAGGATGTGGGAAAATGGGTTAAACAACACAGTGAATCATGCACTATCGTCGCGTCATCTGGAACAATAATCCTTTATATTTCTGTCATTTTTTTAAAAAAAAAATCAAACAGTTTCGATACAGATGAGATACCGCGATACTTGACGATTTATCGTTGAACTTTGATTTTTTTTAACCAAAAGTGTATCCAACATAAAATGGGTTAAAGTCTACCTGCGTGTGATGTAAACATACAGTACATGTACCTGAAGGTGAAGGTCACGTCCAGAACAGGAAGTGAATTGATATAATAAAGAATATGAACTTGGTGATATTTGTAACCGTTGTAACAAGTTCACCATTTTTAGGAAAAAACCTGGATTCTGAACTAGAGCATTGACGTAGGTGGTATTGACGTAAGTGAATTAGTAAGTTACTATGATACATGTATATGTCGAACTTCTTTGACGTAATCCCTTCATTATCTGCATGTCGTCTGCTTAATATTGTCGTCTGGGTTAAGTTTTAAATTTAGTTTTTTATCATATTTGATCAGAGGAAAAATCATTGATACGAGTGTCAAATAGTTTAGATCCTGATCAGACGCCGAGTTACACGGTGGCTGATCAGGATCCAAACTGTTTGCAACTTGCAATGTAATCGGGACAATAAAGGGGTAGGCCTAAATCACGAACGTTCTGGATTTTGAACCGACCGGAAATACCACCTATTTCGATCTTTATTGGCCGAACATTTCATTTGAAAATTCTTACAAATCTACTATGCGTGCAGGATTAAAGCCTTTGCCTTATTTTGAGTAAAGCAAAGTCCGATTTCCTTTAAGATAATCCTATTGCTATTGCAATCCTAGACAGTTGATATCTCAAGCAGACGACATTAAAAACAGACGACATTCGCTCATTAATCGCTATCAGTATATACATTATGTAGTCAACCAAGCATGGCGAACAAATACATACATGTAGATCTACATGTTTATCGTCTGCTCTATTTCCGTCTAGAATATTTTTTTCAGATAAAGATTTAGGAAAAAACGAATTTTGGGGAAAGTTCAATTAGTTTATATCGTGATCACCCTGGAGAAAATTCAAAATATAGAGACTAGGCTTCAAGGTTATAAAGCTTTTGAGTTGAGTTTGAAGTCTTTCTCAAATCTGACCAATCAAATGCTTGAGAACGATCTCAGACTCAATTCAAAAGCGCAGCTTTTAAGAGGCGATTCCTTTTCGCGATTTGCTTGCTATAACTATATTGTGTCCTTTGCAAACCGTTTGAAGCCAGTTCAGACAACGAGTAAATCGGTTTTTATCGAGTTCCAAACTGTTTTCACTCATTATGTTTCCATAAAATGTAATGTTTATTATATATTTTATAAAGATCTTCAAAATACGCCGTGAATAAATCTTAATATGTATCTGTAGTACATGTAGTATCAACAATGTCACGGTTCAATACAAGTTTTATTGCACGCCACGTGATCTATATATTATAGGCTATATTTGAATCCTACTTAATCCGGATGCCATTGTCCTTACTATGCCGTATGCTTGATATACTGTCGTCTGCAAATATTTGTTTAAATCGTGATTTTACAAATTTTGAATTATGACACATTGTTACGGGTACCAAACAGTTTGGATCATGACCAGACGTCGGGTTACCCGGTTTCTGATATTGACCTAAAACTGATTGCAACTGCATTTGTGGTCGGGTAAAGCAGTTAAGAGGTTGGTATTGTTGTTAGATGTTGTTGGATGTGACGCCTAAGTTACGGGAAACCCACTGCCATCCAGTGCTAAAGAAATGATTCATTAAGTATTAGTTAGAGTTTATTTCAATGGTTCTTAATGATTAAGAAGCCAACAAATGAGGGAGCCTGCGAAATAAAGCGTTGAAATAAACTCTAACCATTTTAGTGTTTGACCCGCCCACATATGACGTCACTTCACTTCATTTACAAGTTTCTCCGCCGACAGATGTTTACACAGCCTGTTACATATATTGTGTGTTTTATTACGTATCGATGATGACACATTGACAATAAGTGTTCCAAGCTGCGTTAAGAAAATGGTAATCTTAAAAAAAACGATGGAAAAAGAATAGTTATTGACGTCTAAATGCTTAGTGCAGCACAAAATACAGGGCTCCAGATATGGGGGTAGATTCTATTTCAAAAACTAAAATCTTTATTTCTGCTTAAAACCCTACGGTGTCACTACTCATTAGAATCGTCTCGGAGAGTAGATCTAGTATCACCATAGGATTTGATGCTAAAATAAGTGAGAAAATGTTGGATTTGTGAAGTTTACTCCCTCTTATCTGGAGCCCTGAAATAATGCAGAAAACTCATAAATGAGTTTTCTGCATTATTTTGATCTTGCATTATGCAGACGCCTGTCTTTAGTGTTTTCGTCGCGATTTACAATGGTTTGTAGATGTTGGTTTTGTTAATTACGGTAAGAATTCTGTTTTAATTATATTGTATTTTCTTATTCCCCCCTCCTATATAAAGATTAAATAAAATTTGAATGATTTTCACAATTTTCTTCCGACTAGCGAGCTACAAAATGTCATTATTTTCCTCGAAATTGAATTGTACATGTAGATATATCTAGGTCTATATGCACTTTGCTGTGTAATGGATTTCCTGTAAAGCTTAAAAGTCATGCCATGGGCGGAGCTGACCGAAATATTAACACATGCGCAATGCTTGCTAACGTCTAAATCCAAGTCTCGAACACTTCATAATTAAATTGCCAAATCTCGTTAAATCCCGTTGACTTAATAATTAAACCGAGCGAAAATTTGAATGTTGTGGCTTGCTGATTGGCTGAAAAAGTAGGCCAAACACTAAGTTGAAATGGGTTGCCAAACTCAAAACTTCGCTGCAAATTTTGCACAATTGGGGAAACCGCATATTTTCCCATATATTTCCATACGTACTATGACGTCCTTACGTGTCTATGTTCGAAAATTAAATGTTTCCGAAAACTTTAAACTGCGTAGATCTACATATTGCAGTTATTTTTTCATTTCATTAGGGCTGCAATTTCTCCTGTTTTTTTCCGAATCTTCAGTTTTTTCTGATTTGCTCCGGTCCTACGGATTTTCCGAAATCTTCGTATTTCTGGTCTTACATTTAAAATTTGGATCTTTGACGCGGTGACTGACCTTGCTCTACACTGTTTACAATGCAATAAGTCAGATGTCGTGTAACTCAGCGTCCAATCAGGAATCAAACTGTTGACACTCATAACGATATACATTGTACATGTACCCTCCGTCAATGTATCTAAATTTAAATTTAAGAAAGAAAAGACGACACTTGTTTCAAGCAGATTACATCATGGCAGGGAATAGAATCATATATAGATGTATCTATTCATTGTTTGTTTAGTAAATGTCTCAAACGGTGACGTCAATATATACATATGTAGATATGTATATAGTAGAGAAAGAAACTTATTCATACAGTGCTTTGGAAGGACGTTAGTAGATGTCACACTTTATTTCTCTACTCCATATGTAGATATGTATATATAGTTATAACAATTGAGCCGTGTCATTAGAAAACGTATTGCATTGTAAACAGTGTAGAGCAAGGCCAGCCGCCGAGTCAAAGACCTCAATCGTTGAAATTTCTATATTCTACTCGGGGTTAGACCGTAAATGGGCTAACTCTGAAAAGCCCTTGATGGTGGCTACATGAGGTTGGGTTATCTCAGAACAAATTGATTAACCCCCTCAGTGTCAACCTCGATAACACTTAAGGGGGGCATTTGAAAAGTAATTGAGGTCAACCTTTCAGCAAGACATTCATAGTAATTTTGTTATAATGAATTTGAGACTTTTTGTTTTATTTTTATTAAAAAAGATATGGTTTTAGTGTAACCAGGTTACTGTTTAGGGTTTCCCCTTATTATACCCCTTAGCTTTATGTTATTGTACTCGTACTGAAGTATGTTTGTGTGAGTGATGATCACGAGTGCACGGGTATATTGGTGAGCTAGTCGTGAGTGAGATGATGTGAGCTTGTGTTCATGGGTGAATGAGGCATGAAAGTCACCTGACCGTAACCCATAAAGCATGGAGAAAGGACTTTCTCCATGCATAAAGTTAACCCTCTTTCCCTCCAAATTCATTCTGGCTAAACTATCGAAGACGACAGGACGTTATATAGAATTACTTTATACTATACTTTACTTTAATATTAGATCTCTTTATACAACAACCAGCTGGTAAGTAACATAACTACTTCTATTAACTTATTCCACGGCACCTTGTATTTTACCGCGATGCCATTTAACTTAAACATCTTTAGTAAGAGTACATGTATATTTAGAAATAGACTATAACATTGTATTTCCTTTTCAGGCCTTCGTTCATTCATTCATTAGACTTATTGATTAAAGAACTTCAAACCCTACGATTGTGTTTATAATCGATCAAACCGGGCTACAAAATGGCGACCACGACAGTTTAATCAACAAGGAAGGTCAGTTTGGCGTCTCCGTCACCTCTGACGAGTGTGACGACGGATAGAGAGAGCGAATTAGAGAGAGACGGCACGGCCCAGATAGAAACCACGGAGCTGAGAGGCACCATACGGGATATTTCTGGTTTTGGAGCCGATACTCGGAGCCTACGTTGGAATCGAACAGGAGCTGAGGATTACTAGTGTTTTGTGATTTTTTTCTATCATTAGCGCTATTTACCAGTAATTTCAGTAATTTTTCCATAATTTTTGTGATTGTGCACATAATTTGAGGCTAGCCTAGTGACGTCATTCTCGCGCGATACTTCACGAGACTCGCCGAAGGAAACTAGGACACGAGAATCAACGTTGGATTTGACGAACTGTGAACACTGTGATATGTAAATAGTGGAGGATTGATGACTGTGCTGGACACATTTTAGTAAGTTATTTTATCTTTGTCATAACCATTATTGTGTTGTCATGTTCTACTTTGTTTAATTTTGGGGTTTATCACCAGTTTCCGTGTTTCGTTTAGCTTGACATACATTTGCACCGGATTCGGAACGCTTCGTTTCGAATCAGCTGTTTTTGTAGGTCAGCTTCTGCTTTATAATTTGTTTCTTTGTGTAACATTTGATTTGTTAAACGGTAAGTCGTTGAATTATTTATATTTAAATCTTTCATAAACTTTACTGTCATTGCTTTATTTTGAATCTGGTGGTTTGCTACGCAATTTCATTTTGTAGAATGTTTGACATGTCAGAGTTGACAGAAAAGTGCAATATTTATTTGGCAGTGGCTAGACGTCCGGAACGGGACGGCTAGCCCACCCTCACAGTGTAGGCTAGTCGTCCGGTTCCGGACGTCTAGCCTACACTGTGAGGGTGGGCTAGACGTCCGGAATAGATTTTCTTCAGAGAATATACTGCTTTATACGTTGGTTAATGCCTGGATATATACGGGAAACAACTATAAATCCATTTAACTATCTAAACCATCAATTAGAACGAAACAAAAATCAAATTTGAAGGAATTAATGTCCCTTTTTATAAGTAGCTGAAGAGCGACGTTCGCGACCGCCATTTTAATTGATGGTTGACTTAGGTATCTATGTCCAGGTTTGTACGCTGACACTTTCGCACCTTGTCGCTATCATAACTGACTTGAATTGGTTTATCACACTTTCATCTTATATGTAAGAGAGATCTGGATCTAAACCATATGTATTGTAGTTTATATTACATGTAGGCAAATGTAAATCAAATATTCTGTCGAAGTAATGATGCTTAATTACGCAAAGTGCAGGTAGCGAAACATCTGCATATATGTACGACCCGTGGAATCCAAGCTATATCAACCCATACACCATTTATATAACTTTCTTTGGAGCTAGCCATACCTTATCATTTAGTGGCCACTTAAGACAGGTATATATACCTATATAGACCAAATAAATGAGATGTTAGGACGGATTTTTTATTGAATGTAACGAGATATGAAACAGGTGCTACAAGTACACGAAATAGATCGACACATTATCACATGTACGCTCGTATTTCTTTGTGTTCTGTTGCTTTGTTTGTAATTAATGCATGAAGAAGAGATTCATTGATTATACTAAAATAAGGGGTTAAAATTTCAATTGTAAGTCATAATGATGATTAGGCTAATCATGTTGCCGAAAGTATTTTTAGTACAGATATTAACTTATTAATTGTCACGGCCGGTATCTCCTTGTTTCGTCACAGGCAGCAAACTGTTAACCCCTCGGAAGTAACTAAGCAAGCATCCATGCAAACAAAACCCACATACCCGACATAAGTTCTAAAGGGGTAGATCAACGGTCGGGTCTATTTACATATATGCAGATATTTCGCTACCCGCACTTTGCGTATTAAAGCATCGTTACTTCGACAGAATATTTGATTTACATTTGCCTACATGTAATATAAAATACAATACATATGGTTTAGATCCAGATCTCCCTTAAATATAAGATGAAAGTGAGATAAACCAAGTCAGTTATGATAGCGACAAGGTGCGAAAGTGTCAGCGTAGCGGAGCGTACATACCTGTAGATACCTAAGTCAACCATCAATTAAAATGGCGGATGCGAACGTCGCTCTTCAGCTACTTATAAAAGGGACATTAATTCCTTCAAATTTGATTTTTTTGCGTTCTAATTGATGGTTTTGATAGTTAAATGGATTTATAGTTGTTTCCCGTATATATCCAAGCATTATCCCACGTATAAAGCAGTATATTCTCTGAAGAAAATCTATTCCGGACGTCTAGCCCACCCTCACAGTGTAGGCTAGACGTCCGGAACCGGACGACTAGCCTACACTGTGAGGGTGGGCTAGCCGTCCGGTTCCGGACGTCTAGCCACTGCCTATTTATTTTGTGAAATGTGTGATATGTATTTGATGCAACATGTGTGGTATTGAGAAATAATGATATTTAGGGTTTGAATAGTCTTGTTTAATATTTGTGTTTACTTACTAGCTGGTCATTAATTATCTACTAAACTAAGCTTTGATTTGACATATTTGACAGATTTTCTTCTTTCTTTTCTTTCATTTCTTTCATCTGTCAATCTTCTTCATCTGTTCATTCTTCTCCGTTTCCGTTTACTAACATCCCATGCACAATAGGTTGAGAATCCGGAGACAGAGAGAATGCAGTGATTGCTGACAAATATGAGGAAGGTGAATATTTAGTGTGATAGAAATATTGTTTATTATTTTGTGTATTGTATTTGTATTTCCCCAAATGATAGCCCTGATATATGCCCATTTCTAGGTCTTATTGTTGTTGTGCAGCTATAGATTTGATTTAGTAACAGGATTTTGGTAGTATTGTGTATTCTGGTGGGTAGTATAGTTAAATACTGGTAGATTTTGTAAGTAATTGTAACTTAGGTGGTTATAGCTGTAAGTTACTTGGATTAGATTAGTGTAACAGTATTTTGATTGCTGTTAGGTGTTGCGTAGGTAATTTCTGCTTACTGGTAGTTTGTTTAGTTGGCAACAATGGCCCATTCTCTTTCAGAGGAGGAACTTGTAGCAGCTTTAGCAGCTAAGGGTACCTATGAAATTCGGAAAAAAGATTCCAAACCCATATCTGCCCCACCCAAATTACCAGATAATGACCCTATGTCTTCACCTGTGTTTAAAATCCCGCCCCCTGCAGGTCGAGGTGCCTGGTTTAAAAACCCCATTGATTTACAGGATTTTATACCACCCGCAGGCCGTGGAGGTGCACCAGTAACCAGTACCCCAATTACCCCTACCTGTCCAACAGATACCAGTACACACTATGCTGTTGCAGCACCCTTACCTAAAATCCCGCCCTTTTCAGGTGATGAGTTGAAGGGAGATGTTACATATTTAGAGTGGCGATTTGAGATTAGGTGTCTTATGCATGACACGGATTTGCCAGCCACTAGACTTTCACAGGCCATTCGTGGATCCTTGAAAGGCACTGCTAGGTCAGTGATGGTCAGCTTAGGAGAAGATGCATCATTAGATACTATCCTCTCCAAGTTAGACAAGCTTTTTGGTGATGTTTCTACACCAAGTATGGTTATGCAGGAATTCTTCAATTGCTTTCAGAGACCAGATGAGTCGGTGACTAGGTTTGGCTGTAGACTTGAATGTCTTTTAAGGCTAGCCTATGGCCCCGGTCAGCTGGATCGGAAAGCAATGAATGCATTCCTGCGCCATAAATTTTGGACTTCTTTAGCTTCTGAAAAGTTAAAGAGTCAGACTCGTCACAAGTATGACGAGATCACTGACTATGACGAGCTTATACGTCAGATAAGATCTGTCGAGAAGGAGTTAGAGGTGAGCACACCAACGCAACCTTCTAAAAAGGTTACTCAGCAACCTATTGTTGCTGATACTCAGCTATCGGACTTAGATAAAAAGTTTAGTAAGGAGCTGAAGTCTTTGGAGGAACGCATTGACACTAAGATTGACGATAAGTTTAATAAAGTTCTCCAGAAGCTTGATTCTTTGTCACCCAGCGTAACCTCTACTGGAACACCTAAATCAGACACCACTACTAACACCACCAACAACAATAACACACATAACAACAATTTCAACAGGCCATATAACAGGGGATACAACAGATATAACAATAGGGGGAATAGGAGGTCAAATTACAATAACCAAGGCAACAGAACCTCAAGTACTAGTCCTTTAAACTAGTCACGGCTTCTGTTAATGGCCACACAGAGGCGTCTTTTGGAGAAAAAGGCCAACCCCTCTTAAGCAGGCTTATTGGTAGCGCCAACGAGTCTATAATTTTCCTGCATGACCAAAAGGTCACTGCCTTAATAGACAGTGGATCGATGGTTACCACAGTCTCTCAGTCATTTTACTTGTCTTTAAAAGACAGACCTCAGTTGAAGAGTCTTGGTTCTCTTGTTGATCTTTCAGTGGCTGATGGATCAAAACTCAATTATTCGGGTTATATTGAGACGACTGTGCATGGTAGTTCCATTCATAACTGATTTTAGTTTACCTGTGCCGGTACTTGTTGTACCAGACACAGACTTAAACCTAACTTGTCCAGTTATAGTGGGCACTAATATACTTAGGTCTTTGAAATTAAGGATGTCATCTGGGTCTTCAATTTTGAATGTCCCTGATGAATGGCAGTTGGCCATTGACAGTCTTAATTTTAAGACTCATATGGTAAAGGCTTGTAGTAGAAAGCCAATTACAGTGGAACCATACCAGACGGTTATGGTAAACGGGTTTCTTAGAAACAATAACCAACATGTAACCGATGTTGTTACTGAAACCATGGAACAGTCTAGTTACTCGGTTTGTCCGAGGGTTGTAAAACTGGAACAGACTGATTACCACAGGATACCTGTGAAGGTTTGCAATATGACAGCCAAACCTATTACCATAAAGCCGAGATCCGCTGTTTGTCATATCAGCGAGGTCAAGGTCGTTGACACCATTGCCTCAGAGGTCCCAGGTTCAAGTCCCAACAAAGAGGGCTTTTCTCTTTTAGAGGAACTGGGAGTCAAGTTAGACACTGCTGCTTTGACTCCAGAGCAAGTATTGCGAGTACAGCAGTTTTTCAGTAAACTTGATCTTAGATCGGGATACTGGCAAGTGGAGATGGAAGAGGCAGACAAGGCCAAGACAGCGTTTTCTGTAGGAAATTTAGGCTTCTACGAGTGCGAACGTATGAGCTTTGGGCTTTGTAACGCGCCGGCTACGTTCCAGAGATTAATGGAGCAGTGTATGGGTGAACTCCATCTCAGGGAGTGCCTCATCTTCATTGATGACATACTGATCTTCTCCAAGACCTTTGAGGAGCATACACAGCGTTTAGAGGCTGTCTTTCAGAGGCTCTCTGAGCACAACCTCAAATTGAAACCCTCGAAGTGTGAGTTCTTTAAGACCTCAGTTGTCTATTTAGGGCACATAGTTTCGAGTGAGGGTATAGCAACAGACCCAGAGAAGACTGCGGCTATAAGGGACTGGAAACCCCCTAGTAACATTAAGGAGCTGAGAAATTTTCTCGGGTTTGCTGGTTATTATAGGCGGTTTGTCCAGAACTTTTCCTCTATAGCTCAGCCCCTGAATGCCCTCCTAGAAGGCCATTCGACCCACAAGGTCAAGAAGAAAGGGAAGGCTAAGAGGAAACCCAAGAAGCCTGCACAATGGGTCTGGGGAGAAAAGCAGCAAGAGGCTTTTTCTATACTGAAGGATAAGCTTCTCCACCCTCCTGTTCTTGCCTATGCAGATTACACCCTACCCTTCATTGTGCACACTGATGCCAGTGGTCAAGGGTTGGGGGCTGTCCTGTATCAGGTACAGGAGGGTGCGGAGAAGGTTATTGCCTATGCCAGTAGGGGTCTGCGGCCTAGTGAGCGCAGATATCCGGCGCACAAGCTTGAGTTTTTGGCACTGAAATGGGCTGTTACGGACAAGTTCCATGATTATCTCATGGGTAACACCTTCGTAGTTATCACAGATAACAACCCATTGACCTATGTCTTAACCAGTGCCAAGCTCGATGCCACTGGGCATCGCTGGGTCGCAGCCCTGGCAAATTACAACTTTTCTATAAAGTACAGAGCTGGAAAGAAGAATGGTGATGCTGATGGGCTCAGTAGGCTTCCTTCTGATACCATACGTGCGATGTGTCAGTCAGTAACTGCGAATGTTCCGTTTGCTGAATGTGTCTCTGGTGGGGATGATCCTCAGACGGCCGCTGAGGGCCAGTCCTACTCGAAACACTTCAGCAAGGTGGATTGGGCAAAGGAACAGAAGCTTGACCCTGTCCTTGCCAGAGTTATTACACTCCTATGCAGCAGTTTTCGCCCCAGGGACAGAGCATCCTGCATGGAATTGCCAGAGGTACAGAAGTACATTAGAGAGTGGAAGAAGCTCCACCTCTCAGGCAATGTTCTGTACCGAACTGCCGCTCTGGATGGTGTAGTTGTGGAACAGCTAGTTATGCCAGAGTCCTTTAGATCCTTAGCCTTAAAGGGAGTACATGATGATGTAGGTCATCAAGGCAAGGAGAAGTCGCTATGGTTGGCCAAACAGGGATTTTATTGGCCTGGCCTTGAAAAGGATATTAACAGCAAGATTGAGGCATGTGACCGCTGCATCAGAAGGAAGGCCCCTACTAAACCCATTGCACAGCTCAACCCTATTTCAAGTACTTACCCTATGGAGCTGGTCTGCATTGACTTTTTGTCTCTGGAACCGTCCAAGGGAGGCTTTGGGCATATACTGGTCATTACCGACCATTTTACACGCTTTGCTCAGGCTATCCCATGTCGGAACCAGACAGCACAGACCACGGCGAAGGCATTGTATGATAATTTCATACGTTTTTACTCCTTCCCCGCCCGGCTCCATAGCGATCAGGGTAGGAACTTTGAAAGTAGAGTTATCAAGGAACTCTGCAGACTCGCCCATACCCAAAAGTCAAGGACTACTCCTTACCACCCCATGGGCAACGGGTCTGCAGAGCGTTTCAATCAGACCCTTCTCAAAATGCTTGGAACCCTGGAGAACAATCAGAAATCTGACTGGAAGTCATTTGTTGCTCCATTGGTTCAGGCATACAATGCGACGCGGAGTGACGCTACGGGTTACTCACCCCACTTTCTCATGTTTGGGTGGCACCCAAGACTTTCAGTGGATGCCTTTTTAGGTACATCGCCTGTCCAGGATGAGGTTCCTGCAGGGCCACAGTCCTATGGCAAGAAACTGAAAGCACACATGCATTACGCATATGATGTTGCGGCTAAGCATGCTGGGAAATGCGCCCAGAAAAACAAAGACCTCTATGATAGAGGTAAACAAGAGGCTGTTCTGGAGATAGGAGATCGGGTTCTGGTCCGGAATGTTGGGCTGAAAGGCAAACAGAAGTTGGCCGACAGATGGGAAGAGACGCCCTATGTCGTGTGTGGCATACCGGATCCAGATTTACCAGTTTATAAAGTTAAACTGGAAAATGGATCCAAGATCCGCACACTGCATAGGAATCTTCTTCTTCCATTCAACTGCGTGCCAGTCGAGCAACCCAACAGTCCGGGGCCCAGACCCAGAGGTCCATCTCAGTCGGGTCCTCAAAAGCCCAAACAACCCAGACAGGCCATGGAATCGGAGTCAAGCTCTGAAGAGAGCTCTGAGAGCTCTGTCTACATAATTCCCCAGAGACGAAAACATAGGTTTTCTACAAGGACACAGCAGAGCAGATCAGCAGATGCGGGTAGTTTTACCCTTGGTCCTGTAATGTTCCTGTGGCAGCTCCACTTGAACAGACTCAAGATCCTGTCCCGGATCTTACATTGGATCCTGCTTCTGTTGCCAATCCCATTTCAGTTTCAGGACAAATCCTGAATTAAGCTCAGTATTGCTCTCAGGCAACACTGTAGACCCAAGCCCTGGCTCAGTTCCAGGCACAGATCTGACATTTGACCCTGATCTAGATCCAGACTTAAACCCGGTTCAGGATCCAGACCCAACTCAAGACCCCACTCCTTCTCCAAGTCCACCTTCTAGAAGGCCGGTCAGGAACAGAAAGGCTCCTGATCGTTATGGTCAGTGGGTTTGTCCCCAGATAGTCTGGCGCAATGCTTGCGATACAGACTCCTGTTTTGTGTAAGCTTAGAGCCAGATATCTTACATTAAGTATTACATGTAGTTGTAATTTATGCAAAATTAACACATGTAGTTTCAGTTTTGAATTCAGTTTTGTAGTTTTATTCTGTAATGTACACAGAATTGACATCTTTAGTTTTATTTATGTATTTTAGATTAATTTACTGTACTGTGATCAGTCAAATTTGTATAAGTAATTATAATTTACTTGTAAATTAGCCAGAATCATGTGACAAATCCATGTACAGTAGAAATCAATTTTGAGAATTGAATTACATTTTATTTAATTTGTAACTTTAACCTTATGTAAATAAGGTATACTTTTCTGCATAGATAGTGTTTGGTGTGTTGAAAGCTCATGCTTTCTGCAAAATAGTTTAGAAAGCCATTGCTTTCTGCATATTATATTCTGTTGCTTTCTACATGATGGTTTAGAAAGCTCATGCTTTCTTCATTATCATGTTAGAAGCTTGTGATTAATATAGCTTTCACCATAGTAATTTAGAAAGCTAATGCTTTCTGCAGAGGTAGTTAGAAAGTTAATACTTTCTTACACATAGTTAGTGCAGGTATCTATGCACATTTATTATATTTATTTTAGTAATTCTAGTTCACCAGTTGATAGTTAAATTTGCAAATGTCAGGAGACATTTCAAAGAAGCAGGGGAGTATGTAACCAGGTTACTGTTTAGGGTTTCCCCTTATTATACCCCTTAGCTTTATGTTATTGTACTCGTACTGAAGTATGTTTGTGTGAGTGATGATCACGAGTGCACGGGTATATTGGTGAGCTAGTCGTGAGTGAGATGATGTGAGCTTGTGTTCATGGGTGAATTAGGCATGAAAGTCACCTGACCGTAACCCATAAAGTTAACCCTCTTTCCCTCCAAATTCATTCTGGCTAAACTATCGAAGACGACAGGACGTTATATAGAATTACTTTATACTATACTTTACTTTAATATTAGATCTCTTTATACAACAACCAGTTGGTAAGTTACATAACTACTTCTATTAACTTATTCCACGGCACCTTGTATTTTACCGCGATGCCATTTAACTTAAACATCTTTAGTAAGAGTACATGTATATTTAGAAATAGACTATAACATTGTATTTCCTTTTCAGGCCTTCGTTCATTCATTCATTAGACTTATTGATTAAAGAACTTCAAACCCTACGATTGTGTTTATAATCGATCAAACCGGGCTACATTAGGTATTGATTGAAATCCCTTGTCCATGAGCGATGTAATTGCGTTGTATTGGAAGCATGTTTATTACAGAGCGTACTTTTCAAGTATTGCTCAGGCCGATTGAAATAAATTTGATATTATTTGAAATATGGTTAACAGTACTTTTGAATAACATTTAGTTATTTAAAAAAAAACGTTGAGTAATTATTGAATAACAGCATTATATAAAACCCAACTACATGTAGAAGGTTATTTTACCACATATCTATACCCATTACATAAATCTAGACATTTATCTTTTTGGACTATCAGCTACTCTAAACAAGTTACGTGTTTTAGATTTGAATATGTATTTTCATTCATCTGTCGTTATGAATGAATTTTAAGTAAATTCTGGTTTTGGCAGCAAAATCTTTTGTTCTACCCTTGTTTTTAGAAAGTGGATGGGGTAACAAGATACCCTTATACATGTCATAAAAAGGTCAATAATCCGTGTTATTATAGTTTTTTTCTTTTCGTCAGTTTCAGTTAAGAAAATATATATATTTTTTGTTTTACAAAATATTGTTTCGATGATGTATTTGCGGTAAATGGTTATTTTCAGGAGTATTTGGGACACGGCTAACACCATGTACAACATTAGCCAATTAAACAGTCGGAACCATAATGTTATTTTACCATCAGATACATAGTGATATAATATATGTTATGTGTAAATTCCAAAGAAATCGGATTAAAATTAGATCTATATAAATAGTAACATTAATGTTATCCCATTCAAGTGTTAATATGACGATTTTTGTTGAAAATCCAATGGGTAATATACCTTCATGTATAATGGGATGTAGGTGAATATTAAATTCTCCGATAATTTATGTTTTTGTTTTCACTAGAAGTTTTAATCTTTCAGAAAATGTTCACTTTTATAAAATCAGACTAGATCTATCCAATAAAAAGTTATCGCTCAATTATCATTACTTTTCAAACGCCCCTCGTAGGCCTACATACACGCCGATAGTTTGAATTCAAACAATAATCCAAAGTGTTTGACACTCTTAAAAATAAATTTTAGATCTGCCTAAAATTCTGAACTTAGAAATAAAGCAGACGATAGTTTATGCCCTTGGTCGACAAAATGGCAGTGAATGTGTTAGATGGGCTATGACGTTATATTGGCAGTGGAAAGATTAGAGTATGAGAAAAAAAAGTTAATTTTCAACAATATTCTTTAGATTTCCTTAATTGTGATGTAAAATCACTCTAAATTTCCTCACGATACACGTTTTATTTTACAGGACAAACTATGGCCAACCGCGCTGATCCAAATTACGTCATAATGACGTCAATGGATTTGATGACACGTCATCAACCAGACGAATTTCACTTTGCTCTTCATACAAGAGAAAATATAAATTCCGAGGACTTAGAAGCTAAAAGACAATCTGCCATTCAAGATTTTAAAGAAAAGATTTTGAAAGATACCGGCGGTTCAGCCAGAGTGAACCAATTTATCAAAGAGTGCGTTGGCGAACCTTTAAAAGAAGGAACTGATAAAGAAACAGAAAAGGCTGACAACGATATAGAAACTTTATATTCGAAAGATCAGGAAAGGGGATGTCATTCTCCGTTTGATTTAAAATCACACGAAAATTGGTTTGATTTACCATTTATGGCTGTTCAGAGGAATATGCAAGACGTTCTTACAATTTGTTTTCGTACAGGTGTAAATATCAGCAAACTGTTCTGGAAAGACTCAAAGAATATTTTAATGTATGCTTTATCACTGGAATCAGTGCAAGAAGAACTGGTGGTGTTCCTTCTACAACATGTCGATGTCAACGCTGAAGCGGTCAATGGAGCAACGGCACTAAGCACGTGTCTGAATAACACGCGGCTGGCACCCGGTCATAAACTTTGGCTCGTTAAGCTACTGTTAGGAACTGGTGCCCGAATAGGAGCAACAGGGAGGATGCATGGTTCTCCGCTTCATACTTATATATACAGTATCGCTTCACACGGAGCTCATGTAGATCCAAATTGGAAGGAAATAATTGATGAGCTTGTTAATGCATCAAATAGTATTGATGAAAGTGACTACCTCGGTCAAAGTTCATTGATGATTGCTGTATCTTTATTACCAGTTTCCGTTTATGAGGCTGAGAAAGCAAAGATGGGACTGGAATTGCAAAGTGATTCTGACGTATCGGTACCAACCAAACTCGAAATTATAGAATACCTGTTAGACAAAGGTGCCGATCCTAACTACGCCGATAGTCGTGGCAATACTTGCCTTCATCTGGCAGCTTTTTCGAGTAACATCAGCTGTTTGAGACTGCTCCAGAAATTCGGATGTCGGGCAAATACACAGAATCAATTAGGCATGACAGTTATTTATTCGGTGTGCGCAGAAATTGGATGGTCCAACGAGACTGAAGACGAACTTGACCTATTTCTATTTCAAGTTCTACGACAGCTAATAGATACTGGGTGTAATATACATAGCAAGGCGATGGACAAGTCCACTGTACTACATTACGCCGCAGCGAAACTTCCAAGTACAATTGTAAAGTTTCTATGCGACTTAGGTGCCAACGTCAACGATACAGACTATCTAGGAAGGACACCCTTGCACATGGCAGCAAGAAATGAGGATAATACTGGAGTTGTTCAATGTCTTGTAAAGTTTCAGGCTGATATAAATGCAACAGACACCCACAATGACACGCCACTTCATTACGCGTGTCTACTTAATAATTACGAAGCTGCTGTTGAACTGATTCACCTCGGAGCAAATGTCAGAGCTACGGGTGACCTTGGCATACAACCGGTTCATTTGGCCGCTGAAAACGGAAGTTCAGAACTTGTTAGTACGCTAGTGGCCATAGTTGGCCATAGTTCTGAGGATATATGGGGAGCGACACCGTTACATTACGCCGCTTCTGATGGAAACTACGAAACGGTTGACGTATTACTTGATCAAGGGGCGGACAAAACCCTGAGAGACTCAAATAACATGACTCCGCTTGATTATGCTTTATTTCGCGGTAATTCGCTTAAAACCGCACAGACTCTAGCAGGGGATGACTCTCGTGTGATCTTTGGACATTTACCGCCTCTGTACTTCCCCAACCGGCCTGTGATTAAAAAAGAAAACGTTGATGAGTATGTTGATGGACTTGTAGATGCGTTCAGAAAATCAGGAGATATGGGACTGGCTCTTGCAAATCGACTGCTTCGATGTCCTGGACTGGGACATGTAGATCTGGACAAAGGGGAAGCAAAAGAGATTTCCCAGAAGATCATTTCAATGATGGAGAAAATCGTTAAACGCATTGGTGAGTTAGATGATATGTTTGAAGCCACGTTACTAAGAGCTGGCAGTACATTGGAGGGTGTGAAGACTGGATTTCCTGACGAATACGACTTTTTATGCAACATGGTCAAATTCTCCAGTTACATTGAGAGGACTGAAAGAAGCGAAGCTGATGGTTTTGCTAGTGTTATCATGCGTGAAGACTCTCCGCCAGGTATTCTAAGATACTGTTTGCGATCAAACCGAGTAATCAATGCTTCTTACTTCCAGAAACGATTCATGCAATTGGCTAGGCGTGCTATGTACGATGTCCTTAGCGAATGCAGCCCTCAGATATACTCCGGCTATATGCTGGTCACTGAGAATATTCCTCTATTTGACCCATTGTTTTACCAGAAAACGAAACTTCACGGCCAAACAATGACGTTTCGTGGAAAAGAACACAAATTCTTGGATATATCAGTGGATATAAACCCAGTGTTTTTCTCACCTGTGCTACCAAAGGAATTTATTCAGACGTGTCATCTACTGGGAGATATATCTTCCAGAGGGATTTACTTGTTACCAAAGCACTGTGCCCAGATCATTGCCTTTCCTGCGGAGACAGTGCCTCACAGTGCGGACCTGTGGAGGTATTCAACGCATCATATTGAAGCAGAAGTTATGCGGAGTATTCCGAAACTTGGAAGAGAGTGTTACGTAATGTGTAAGCTGCTTCGAATGGAACCAATGACGTGTGGGGTAGAGTTTTGCCGGTATGAGGACAAACTGCTGACGGAAGAGCAGCTTGAAAGATTGTACCCGGGCGGTGATGCCACAGATGAAGGTAGGTGTCGTTATACATATACAATACCCTAAATTGTCCCAACATTGTCAAATTAACCTCACTTTTATTTCTAAAATTCAGTTATTTTGAAATTGACTAAATCAATGTCGTTATAAGTGTTAAAAAGTGTAGTTCCATATCAGACGCCACGTAACGTTGTGTCTGTTCAGGATCCAAACTGTTTGCAAATAACCATTGGACTATATGTATGGAAGTGACAGGTTAATGTGTTAATAAAACAATCTGTCAGTCACTTCTCATTATGTTCGTCTCTTTGAGACGATTCCAATGCGTCGTCATAGAATGGGGTTTGGTTTAGAAATAAGGATTTTAGTTTCTGCCAGACCCACCTTATCTGAAGCTCTGGTTAAAGAACTAGTCTTTCTCATATAGCTACCCTTGTTTGCTATAGTGAACAACGATCACGAATATCCTTGTCTCCAACATGTGTGAGATCAATATGATGACGTCACTATAACGTCACTAATTATAACGTCGTTTTGACGTCAACGGGGTTCCAAAAAATGCCTATTGCTTTAAAAAAAAATAGCTGAAAATCGTTGGTTATGTGAGAAAAAGAATCTGTCAACCGTCGATTTTTAAGACAAGTAATTGATCTCAAACTCGTCTAGAATAAAAAAATTATTAACCTCGCCAAGGCTGGCTTAATCACATTTCAATTCTAGACTCGTTTGAGATCAGCTTGTCTTAAACATCGACTCATGACAGATCCTATATATCAACTGATATTCTATATACACAGTCCGATTTCGAAACGTTACGTTGTCCTGTTTAGCGACACGAGACGCAAATACATTGCTATTAGATTTAGAAACAATACTGCTTTTAGCCAGACTATTCGAAACTAGGACGCGATACTGTATTCATCCCGGTGTTGGCGTTCAACAGTTGGAAAATGTAAAGATACAAAATGTTGAGAAGTGTGTGTTGAAAGGAAATTGTAACTGATTGAAAGGAATGACGTTGGTCCTATTTATAAATAAGTACAGTTGAACTTCGTTATCTCGAACTCGCTTAACTCGAATTATCCGATATTTCGAAACATGAATTTGCCTTATTTCAAGCTTGGTTTAGGTCAACATACCCGTGTTTCAAAGTTTAAACGCGGCTTAGTCGCGTTTTAACTTTAAAATACGGATATGCTCGATTTAACCGAGTTCGAGATATCGAAGTTTGAATGTACATGTATCTTTAATTGAACAATGTTTACAGGGAGGGGATATCGAATCCTAATAATAGTTTTTGCGAAAATATCAATACATCGTATAAGTTGTATTAGCTACAGTGGAGAAAACGTTATTCTTTCCCAATAAACGCGTTTACGCTAAAACTATTATTGCCATTGCAAACAGTTTGGAGCCAGATCAGACGCCGGGTAACCCGGCGTCTGATCTGGCTCCAAACTGTTTGCCACCAATATAAACATGAGTTATCAGAATTGTCCAAAAAAAATTCTTTTCTACGTTTTAGTGCTTTGCGTTTGCGTACGTTTGCGTTTTAACGGGAAAGAATAACAGATTCTCCACTGTACCATGCAGCCACAACTTGATCTACATTAGTATAGTAACCTATTACTCCAAAGATATGCAATTTTTACGTCCTGAATTTATTCCCCTGCCAAAGAAAATAGTTCCACTTAATACAGTCATTAAAACAAAATCATTAATATGTACTCTAAAATTAATAGGCATTAATATGTACCCTTAATAAATATAGGTACTCTAACCTAATAGCTGGCATCTAAAGCATGATAAATGTTATGCTCAATGCTCTTTCAGAATCACTCTTCTTCATTTTCAGCCTGCTTTAGGAAATAATCTGTGGTGAAATGGTTAAAATGACAGAACAAACACAAACTATGCCTTTTACATTTGTGACAGATATCAAAAGTTCATCCAATATAAGCGCAATGTCAAAATACTTGGGATTCCTATACATGAAGTCATAAAATGACTACCCCTCATTCTGTATAATTCACATTCTAGACCAATGGACTTTAGATAAAATAGTTCTTCAATAGTATGCAATATTTTAATTCTAAATTTCTGACAGTTTGTAGACGTTGCTTTTAAACTGAATGTATCTATTTGTCGGTTTGAATAGATATCAGATAACGGAAATCTACAAACAATCAATTGAAATAGTAGGGCATGTCAATACCATTTACTCAATGAAGGTTCTTGCAAACACGGTTATTAATTCATTTATATCTAGAGTCCTATAAATGTGACATAGGCAAACAGCTCAGACTCAGATCAGACGCCGCATAATGCGGCGTCTGATCGGAGTCTGCACTGTTTTCTTACAGGAATTTATATAAAAAATAAGCCAATAATAGAAATACTGTATCAGACACCCATTAAAGAAAATTAAACCCATTTAATATATAAGCATTGAAGAATACATTTGGCATAAAGTTAAGAAGACTTTTAGTGTTTGCAATGCACTCACATGATAACGTAGTCAATCATGTGTAATTGTATCTAATTACTTGACAAAAAAAACACTAAAAACGTATGGAATGTGTGTACACTTTAACCCCCCAATTTCTGTGCAAAACGGAAAATAGATGCGTTCAGTAAAATAAAAATATCTGTAAGTGTGTAACTTTACAAAGTTGTGTAGAAAATAATTATACCCTAGTAAAATAGTTACGCGGATTTTATACGGGATTAAAAATGAGGATGGTATTTTTATTTCAATTTATAGCTTTTATTACTTTTTGTGGGAGGTGGGGGATGTCGTTGATAAAACCCGAATGGAATACGTACATTATAGAGTTATTCTCCCTCTCCAAACTCTCTCCCTCTCCCTTTTTATATATAGACCAAACTTTAAATAAAATATTTCCATTTTTCCTTAACCCCTCTATCTGGTGTTTGAGGAATTAAAATTTAAAATTAAGCCTGAATGGGCTGTTCGATCAGGATCGGCGTTTATTTCTTGTTGGATCTATCTACGTCAACATACACCATTTTCTACGTTTCCCTTATTGGCTCACCGGTGCCAAAGACTCAAGGTGAGCTACTGTGATGGTATTGTGTCCTTACTGAGCCCGTCGTCCGTCGTAGTTAGTCCTCGTTAACAATTGCTTCAAATGACATATCCTCCTATACCGTTGGACATAGTTCAACCAAACTTTACAGGAATGTTCCTTGGGTCAAGCTTTTTTCAAATGTGTTCAAAGAATTATAAATAAAATGCAGAAAATTAAGTAAATCCTAAAACATATTCTTGTAAAAAAATACAAGGACCAGAACTTAGATAGTTGGGACATAGCGTCATCTACAGCTTCTCTGTCAAGATTGTTCAGATTATGCCACTGGTGCAAAAATGGCCCACCCGGGGGTCACAGTATTACATAGAGTTTTATAGTGAAATTTTGAAACATTTTCTTCTCTTAAACTAATGTGACCAGGGTCCAAGGTTATATAAAGCTTTTCAGTTGAGTCTAAAGTCGTTTACAAGCATTGGATTGGTCAGATTTGAGCCTAGGCTCAAATCTGACCAATCAAAGGCTTGAGAACATACTTAAACTCAGCTCAAACGCTTTATAACCTTGGACCCAGAGCTTTGATATTCGTCCCATCAAAAAGACCTTTACACTGTATGCAATCCTTTATTAGTTCCTCATTTGACATTCGTCTTTAAAGTTTGAGTGTCCAAATATTCGCTCCCATCCAAAAGACCTGAACATTATTCATTGGAAAGCCCTTTATTAATTCCTCATTTTGCACACGTCTTTAAAGATTGAGTGCCCAAATACACCCCCCCCCACACACACACACACCCCTCATTACGACTCTTTCATTATTCTCTAGAAATGTTATGTATTAATGTGTATACAATGTACAGCGCCCTCTCTATACACCGACACCCAATGGGAGACACAAAATGAGTGCGTTGTTCGGAGGGAGTCGTTACAGGGAGGGGAATTGGCTTACATTTGCAAACAGCTAGAATCCAGAACAGACACCGCGTAACGCGGCGTCTGATCTGGATTCAAGCTGTAAATCACTCGTCATTAATTTTTTTCTGTCAAAATGTATATTATGAAACTTTGAGGAAAACAGCTGACGGCAATAATTTTAAGCAGACAATATAGCAGACGTAAAAAGGTTGGACATATTTGTTGTGTTTGGAAACAACGTCAAGGGTTGTTGTAAGGAGGGAATCCTTGTAGGGAGGGCTGGGAATACTGTACTAGCTCTGATTTTTTGCACATAAATCTCAAGACTAAATTCCCAAAATTACGTCCAACATTATTTTCTGGGTAATCCATATCAAACTCACCGTTTAGACATGCAAGTGCTAAAGTCAGTTCGTCTCACATGTCTCTAATTCTGATTGTATCAGTAAGGAAAGAATGTCAAAAATGTACAGTTGAACCCCTCTAAACCGGAACCTCTAAATACCGGAATTCTCTCTAAACCGGAACCTCTAAATACCGGAATTCTCTCTAAACCGGACAAAAACTTTGGTCCCGTTTCCAACACTTCCTTATTTGAACTTATTACACCATAAATATGCCCTTTTACGCATTTGATTTATTCCCACGCTGAATATGTATCATCTGAAATATTTTCTGTATTCTAGCAGATGATAGCTTAAAAGCAGGTTGAAAGTAAAGCAGAATGCGCCTTATGGCGCATTCTGCTTTACTTTCAACCTGCTTTAAGTGATCAGCTATTTTCCATACTAGAAACCCCTCTAAACCGGAAACCCCTCTAAACCGGCCATTTATGTTGTCCCCACACATGTCCGGTTTAGAGGGGTTTCACTGTATCCTAAATAAGTGAGGAAACCTTGTCCTTTGTAAACAATTTTGCATCCTCGGTGTCTGGTCAGTATTCACAGGCCGATTTACAGCCTGGTAATATTTTTCCGATGAATTGCCCTAGACGACAAATACATAAATTGTTTTAGGTTGAAATAGTTGGCAGTTTTACGGCCTGTAAGGTGTTGCGAAATAACATTTATCACATAATCTGCTATCTGGGAGTGACATAAAGCCATTATGTAAATATCGTAATCCACTAGTGGAATATCGTTTTTTGGGCTCCGGCCCAACCTGTTCGTCCACAAGCGCTGCATGTAGCGGGGCGCCAAATGACGTCATTTACGTCGTCGTTAACGTAAACAACGTAACGTTTTGGCGGAAAATCTATATAGCGGAGGGTCTACAAACTACGGCTTCAATCAATTTAAAAGGTGCTGAAACTTGTAATGTGATAAATAGAATCTCATATTCGTGCTCATTATTTATCATTTTTAATAAACTCGTTGACTAAAATGAATATGACGCTCGCCAAGGCTCGCGTCATATTATTTTAGTCAACTCGTTTATTAAAAATGATAAATAATGAGCACTCATACAAGATCCTCTATTTACTCCGTTGTACTATCGTCAATGTAAAATATCTTTATTTGATTGTTCCTTAGATGTAAACAAATGCCACCCAATACAAGTGCCAAACCGTTTAGATCCTGATCATACACCGAATTACACAGGATCAAAACAATATGAAAATGTCAGCCAATCTGTACTTTGCAGGCTATATTGCCAGTCTTCGCCCCTTCTCAGCTGGTACATGACGTCATAAACCGGCTATAATATTTGATGTAAATATCGTCTGCTAGTAAACATATCAATTGGTTTATTCTAAAATTTAGAATTTTGGACGGTTGACTTTTTTGAAAGCTTTATATGAGTTTCTAACGGTTTGGAACCAAATTAGACACTGCGGAACGCGGTGTCTGATTTGGTTCCAAACCGTTTGAAAATCACGGTTTATGTTACATGTATCGAGATTGGCACTTAAAGGTTTAAAGGTTCAGTGAGTGGAAGCGAACATGACATGCATCTATTCTTATTGCCGAATTATGTCATGATATTGTATTTCTAGATGGTAAAAATTAACAAAAGTATATTTTCTTTGGTAAACCGTTTGGGATTTGAACAATATTGGGATTTCAATATTAAACACACAGAGTATCTACAGTGCTCCCTCTCTACAACGACATTCAGTTGGAGACACAGATTGTGTGTGTTGTTCGGAGGGAGTCGTTATAGAGAGGGAAAATCAAGACTTGGCTTACATTTGCAAACAGCTTGAATCCAGATCAGACGCCGCGTCACGCGGCGTCTGATCTGGATTCAAGCTGTTTGTCACTCATAACTATATACTTAATCTATCAAAATGTCCACTTATTTGTAATTTTAAGATAAACAGCAGACGACAATTATAAGAAGACGACATTGCAGCAGTAAAAGCGTTAGATATAATTGTCCGGTTTAGGGAACTGAGACAAGTGTCGTTGTAAGGAGGGAGTCGTTGTTGGGAGAGCCGTTGTAGAGAGGGAACACTGTATATATAAAAAAGAGCATATACAGTGGAGAAGACGTTATTTTGTCCGGTTTAACCCTTTTATGTTCAAATTATTCTAGAGAGGTTTACCCCCTCACTGTTTCATTGTCGTCTGCTTAATTTTTGTTTTCTGACATGTCGTTTCAAAGTTAAAAAATAAGGCAGTATGATTGAAGAAATTTTAAAACGAGTGTCGAACAATGTGGATCAAAACTGTTTGCAAAATCGTTTTTAAGCGTCATTGAGAGTGAAAGGGTAGAAGCATTGCAATAACAGAAGCATTGCCATGTATAGAAAATGACAAGTATTTAAAAATTCTAACGATTTGTTTTATCTAGGTGGCAAATGAATAAGTCTGATCAGGCGCCGAGTTATCCGACGTCTGATCTGGCTCCAACGTGTCTACTACATGTATGAACATAAATAATTAAGCACAAAGGCGTTTATTGAGAAAGAATAACGTCTTCTTCATTGCAATATAAAGTAGATGCTGTAATTATATTCAGTGTTATTGAGTATCGAGTTCCTGATATGTATCTGTACATATTTTCGAAACAGTAAGAAACTACCCAGACAACGCATTGCAATAAAACGTAGAAAATGACAATTTAAACAGTGCTTATGATATATTTTAATCGGAGGGGCAAACAGTTTGGAGCCTAATCAGACGCCGGGTTACCCGGCGTCTGATCTGGCTGTAAACTGTTTGTAATGTAAACAATAGTTTTAACGTAAACGCGGTTATTGGGAAAGAATAACGCCTTCTCCAATGATATAAAATTTAGTTTTGTTTAATTTTGGAAATGGACACGTCTTCTCTATACCTTACGAACTTCTCATAAATAGGTAAAGTTTAAGGTATCCCGTAACTAGACCATAACCGTGAACCTTCAATACCCAATACAAAAAGTACATTTTACAGAAAAACCTGTAGTTCACGACCATTGAAGCGAAAGTGCATCGGTAGTGTTTCTGGCATATGAAAGATTTATGTAGAACAACAAGTAAAGCAGAAAGCTCTTTTCAGGAATAAAAGTATAACAGAAGCCTCTTAAATAAGCTTCTTGTATTACTTTCGTTCTGCGTTTAGCAGCCGCCTGTCATTAAATATCGTCATGCTTCTTAACTAAGTATTAGCTTGACGGAAGTAAAATCAATACAGTAAAACCTCTCTATTAAGACAACTAAAATGAAGACCAAATGGTTTTATAGAAGACAAGTGTCAGCTAAAATCAAGGTGAACGTAAACCAGAAAGTTCCTACAGGAACTTTCTGTTTTACAATCACCTTGCTTAAAGCAGTCACCTTCCATAAATACCCAATACTTCACACAGCTTATTGTTCGTTATAGAGAGGTTTTCCTGTACGTTGGATTACTGCATATGTAATTGCTAGGATTAGATAGCAACTTTTGGTGCAAACCTTGACATAAATACCGGGTATTCTCCTTTTACAATTTCCCCGCACACAGAATTAAACGTATTTTGATACATGTTTTCATGTAAATCATGAACTGAGAGAAATAAAGGAAATTTGAATTTGATACACGTAGTCTATCAACACGGGGTATTTCGAAGTCGCCCAACTCATTATCCCCTGAAACTTATAATAGACAATTCCAGTATGCAAAAAAGGCTGGTCCATTTTAGACTATTTAGGGTTTTTTTGCAATAAATTGCAAAATGACAAAAAGTGAAGTCCCTCTGATCAAGGACTTCATTGTTTGCATAGGACAAGTGTATTCCTCACAGGTACACATTTTGTAAAGCACGCATATATGCGTCACTAGAGCCCAATGAGTTCACCCATTACTCGTTTTTCGCATTTGTTGAGTTGGACCACTGCAGAAAATAGTTGCAATTTAAATCATCATGCATATTTATCATAAGAATTATTTTCTATACTCTTGAAGCAAACCAAGATTAAAGGCACATTCTATTTTACTTTCAACATGCTTAAAGTGGTCACCTGTAAAACTAGAAACAGGTTATGGAGTAAAGTGTTAAATCCATCTTACGATCAGCTCTACAGTTTCACGATATTAATTCCATAAACGCTTAATTCGAACATATTCGCATTGCAAAGTTAAAACGTGGCTTGGCCACTTTTATTTTTGAAATACAGCCCTCCCTCTCTACAACGACATTCAATGGGAGAAAACATTGTGTGCGTTGTTCGGAGTGAGTCTTTATAGAGAAGGAAATTGGCTTACATTTGCAAACAGCTTGATTCCAGATCAGACGCCGCGTAAAGCGGCGTCTGATCTGGATTCAAGCTATTTGTCACTCTTCATTTAGGTTATTTTTTCTGTCAAAATGGTAAACAGGACAATTATATCTAACGCTTTTACTGCTGTAATATTGTCCGCTAAAACTTTAGCCGCTTTACCGAACTTTCTCGTTGCTATAGCTTTCGAATAGAATGATCTAGAATCTTACTCTAACCCTAATCATATTCCCACTAATGGCCAAGTTAATGTCTCAAGAAATGATCAGGTTAATGTGACAAAAGATGACCAGGTTCAATTTTTCACTTTTATGGTTCTATATCTAGTTATTTTTGCTATAGAAGTATCGGGTTTATGCACCCGTTTCAGTTCATATAGCAAATTCATTTAGAAATAAAAGAATATTTGTCCAACTGTTAAAGTTATGAAAATTAAGAATACTTACTTTATTGCACTCTAGTGTTTCCTATGTATCTATGGGTGTCTTTTGTAACACTCTGATCGTTTCTTACATGTGTCCGTTTTTAAACGGTTATGCACAAGTGAAGAAATCGCATATTTGTCTAATTTAAGCCATTACATGTACGGATGTATTTTTATACCACAGAAATGTACCTAGGTTTTAATATTGACAAATACCATAATTTCAGCAATTAGCAATACTATATAAAATAATAATAATAATTTCTCCTTATAGGCCTATATAATGGAGAAAACGTTATTCTTTCTGGTTTAAACGCAAACGAAACACAAAACGCATTGCAATAAAATGAAGAAAAATGACAATATTTTGACAATTTTAACTATTCATTTTAATATGAGGGGCAAACAGATTGGAGCCTGGTCAGACGCCGGGTTACCAGGCGTCTGATCTAACTCCCAACGGTTTCCAGTAGAAACAATAGTGTAAGTGTAAACTCATAAGTAAAGGCGCTTATTGGGAAAGAATAACGTTTTCTCCACTGCATCCATCGAATGTTTGGTGTGTTGTTATTCGTCGGAAAGCCTAAAGTCTGAATGATTAAAATGCGCACCAACAGCAACGCAAATAGATCAACCTCTCTGCAAGAATAAGGCCCCCTTAGACGTCTTAAATAGTTTCCACATACATGTAGCAAGACTGTTCATAACCCAAGATATAGTAAATAGAGGATATGAATCAATTCCTTTGGATTGATATGAAAAATACATCACGAGAATGGGTTGTTATCTGATTAAAAAAACAAGTTCGCATGTATATAGATTGATATATTGTTCATATCCATCCAAAAGAATTGATTATTGTATGTATTATATATCTTTAAGTGATTTTTTTACAAAGAAAACGTGCACAATTTATTGTTTACGCGTGACATCACAAAATATAGTTCCGGCAAATATTATATCATCAATGTAAAGGTGATACATGCATCACTAGTGATGATATCAACTGTGAGGCATATGAAATTTATCTTACTGAGAAATCTCTATAAATCATCGATAGCCTGCAGGGTTCCAGATAAGGGGAGTATTTCAAAAATTAAAATCTTTATTTTTGGTTTAAACCCTATGGTGTCACTACTCATTAGAATCGTCTCGAAGAGACGATTCTAATGAGTAGTAACACCATAGGATTTGGTGCTGAAATAAGTGAGAAAATGCTGCATTTGTTCAGTTTACTCCCTCTTATCTAGAACCCTGGATAGGTATACATTTTGTGCATAAATAAACTTTGTACCCTAACCTACACATCCCAATGAAGAACATGCGCAAGGCATAGCAATATCAACATTTTACTGTAAATGGTACCAGAGCGATTTTACACTGCTGTACAGAGTACAATCTCAATCTCAATATAACCATTATTGCAGAAAGTGCATACATGTCGGAATCATGGTAACTCATTTTGTTTTACATTTTCCCAAAATACCATTGCCTTACTTTATATTTCATTGCAAAACTTTTCCGTTTAATTTCCTGAAAATGAGCAAAACGGTACATTCCCTTCTTTATCTGGAACCAGTCCCATATTCTATGAACAGTAAACCTCTTATATTACATTCACTTCACTGTTAGTTAATAGTTTTATACAGGTGACTACTAAAAGCAATTTGAAAGAAAAACAAAAAGCTCCATAAGGATTTCTGCATTACTTTTACCTTGCTTTATTTTGTCACTTGTCTATCATACACTATTTAGTGGTGGTATTATAGGGGGTTTACAGTATTATTATGTGTGTACTTTTCGTCAATGGGTGGATTTCAAAGTATTACCCTAACCGAATAATTACAATATGATAATAGTACATCTAACATAGAGTACATTTTAATACCTTAAGAAATCGGCCTTATAAATGAACGCATTTATCCCTAATACGGAGTATAGGCTTCCTGTAAAAACAGTGTACATGTGACTAATACACTTGTCCTATGCAAACAGTGAAGATCCAGATCAAAGGACTCCTAAAGGAGAACACTGATCAGGATATGCAATGTTTGTCATTTTGCAATGGTACAGTGGAGAATCTGTTATTCTTTCCCAATAAACGCGTTTACGCTAAAACTATTATTTGCAGTGCAAACAGTTTGGAGCCAGATCAGACGCCGGGTAACCCGGCGTCTGATCAGGCTCCAAAATGTTTGCCACCAAGATAAACAAGAATTATCAGAATTGTCCAAAAGTTGTTCTTTTCTACGTTTTTGTGCTTTGCGTTTGCGTACGTTTGCGTTTAAACGGGAAAGAATAACAGATTCTCCACTGTATTCCACAATACCGAATACAGCGTGTGATCCGCAGTACACACTCCGGTATTGCCAGGTTGTGGTTAATAATGTGGGCATTCTTACCAGAGACTGAAATTTGTGACTTTTGAAATTCGACCTGTCTTGTTTAAGACATTACTTTGTAGAATTTCCCATGAATTTTACAGGTACTGTTGTGACAATGTGTGTTAAAATGCTTCACCATTGTCTGATTAAAATTTCAAAAACCCTTTCACATAAACAAATTAACTTAACTTTTTACGGCTGGTGCGTTTTCATTGCGTTTGAGTATACATGTACAGTGGTAAACACGCTGTTCCTACCCACTTTACGCGTTTTTTACGCGTTTATTATCCATTTCGTTAAACGCGTTTCCTAGCCGTTTTCTTGCGTTTCTTTACTCGTTTAAAAGAGCCCGGATAAAAGGGTCATCACTTAGCCGACGGACCCCTTAGCCGAGACTGCATTGGTATAAACGTTTATAAACGCATTTAAACTCGTTAAAATCGTTAGGCGTTAACCGTTCGTTAAACGTTCACTATGCATTTCTTACGCATAGATTAACGCGCAAATGGGTAGGAATAGCGTATTTACCACGGTATACGGTATTTTCACAATCAACTCAAATATGTTATATTGTGTCGATGCATACATGGGCAGTAAAACACCATTCATTCATTCATTCATTCATTCATTCATTCAAATATGTAAAAATGGATCAGACTTTATTGGAAACTGGAATTGTCCATTTGCAGCTCATTTTCATTGGCGTTTTGCTCAACTGTTGTCCTGCAGTAAGAAGTCACGTATCTTTGAAAGCACCATGCTTATATACAGTGAATAATGTGTTATTCTTTCCCAATAAACGCGTTCACGCTAAAACGATTATTTGCCGTGCAAACAGTTTGGAGCCAGATCAGACGCCGGGTAACCCGGCGTCTGATCAGGCTCCAAACTGTTTGCCACCAAGATAAACAAGATTTATCAGAATTGTCCAAAAGTTGTACTTTTCTACGTTTTAGTGTTTTGCGTTTGCGTACGTTTGCGTTTTTAAAACGGGAAAGAATAACAGATTCTCCACTGTAGTATTCTCTAAACCATTAGAACGCTAGTGGAGGGCTGCCATAAATTGATCATGAAAAATCCTAAAATTTCCTAATGGTCTTCTTTCAAACGCGATTTTACGCCATGGTCGATTTCTAGCCACGTTACCACTTAAAGCAGGTTTAAAGTAAAGCAGAATGCGCATTAAGCTTGCTTTAAGCTACCATCTGCTGGGATAAAAATACAAAGATTTGGGGAAAATCCGAAGAAATGGCAGCCCTGCTAATTGTAACGCGTATACTTGTATTAGGTGTCATTTAGGTTTTGCGAAGTGTGCACGGGTTTTATGCAATTAATGTTGACCCAGATCAAAAGAACCAAAATGTTTCCTGGGCCAATGAGTTGTTTTTACCATGACGGTTTTTTTTTTTGCTTTAGTGCCGTGAAATGTGTGTCGTTTCAGTTAGTGCATTGTCAATGCATTGGCGTAGATTACCGTATATTACATTTCAAGTTTCAGGGGCAATTCAGTTCATATATAAATATTTGACTGTACTCTAAGAAACTGACTGAAGAGGATGGGACTCACGTTTACAAAGTGCACAGCTCGAGAGCAGGCCCGTAGTAACAGCGCCTTATAGTAACCAACCAATTTTTTATATTTGAACTAAATAATCGCCAAAATCGCAAATTCTAGTGCACAACCGAAAAATAAAAATAAAAAAATGTTATCAAAATGACGAGTGACCAAAGGTAGAGGTGAAGAGTGTACCCCCCCCCCCCCCCCCCCCCCCCCCCCCTCACAAATCCCATTTTGCTTCCTACGGGCATGAGAAGTACAGTGTCCTTCTAAAGGTTTTTAAGTTTCAATAATGATCAAATGACTGACAACTTGTTGGTGAAGTCCAATATCAACAAAACACTTTCATTAGAAGTGTCTTGATAAGACTGTACATCTCTCTCTCTCTCTCTCTCTCTCTCTCTCTCTCTCTCTGTATGTATGCCTGTCTGTTTGTCTGTATGTCTGTCTGTATGTCTCTGTATCCCTCTATTATCTCTTTCGTTTCAAATATTCATCTATTTTGCTCTCTCTCTCTTAATCTCCCCCTCTCTCTCTCCATCTCTGTCTCTCTCTCCCTCATATCCACTCTCTCTGTGTCTCTATTCTCTCTCTGTCTCACATGTTTTCTCTCTCTCACTCTCTCATTCATTATTATTATTATTATACCCGATTTATATAGCGCTCTTTTCACACAGGAGTTGTGCGTTCAAAAGCGCTTCATGAAATTATATAAATGTACCTACAAAGCGAGAAAGACAAATAACTACATTCACAATAAAAATGATACAATATTGAGATGCATGGAAACATGGAAATTCTTTCACCCACTCACTCATTCACTCACTCACGCAACGATCGCAGACAACCTTGCAAATTTACATACGACCAAGTTTGCAATTACAGTGGAGAATCTGTTATTCTTTCCCGTTTAAACGCAAACGTACGCAAACGTACGCAAACGCAAAACACTAAAACGTAGAAAAGTACAACTTTTGGACAATTCTGATAATTCATGTTTATCTTGGTGGCAAACAGTTTGGAGCCTGATCAGACGCCGGATTACCCGGCGTCTGATCTGGCTCCAAACTGTTTGCACTGCAAATAATAGTTTTAGCGTAAACGCGTTTATCGGGAAAAAATAACAGATTCTCCACTGTATGTAGTAGCTGACTATATGTAATTGGGCACGTGTTGCTTCGATACTATTCAGGAAACTCCACTATAAAATAACTGAAAAGTAGACTTGCTTTCGATGGCGAAGTCATGCAGCTGTCTTTTAGCCTTCTACACAAAAATTCAATTGTCATCATACAACAATTTTTGATAATGAATAACTCTTTCACGGCCATTTTTTATCGTCTGCTTTAACCCTTTTACCGCCAGTTTATCGTCTGCATTGTTAGTGTCGTCTGCAATATTTTAAAAGTAAGTTTTAGGGCGTTTTTGTCTGAAGAAATATCAAAACGAGTTGTAAGCAGTTTGAATGCTAATCAGACGCCGCGTTTTGCGGCGTCTGATCGGGATCCAAACTGTTTGCAAAGTCGCGTATTGGCGCCGATGGCAAAGAATGAGTTAAAAGGTATTGTCTTCCAAACTTGGAATCAGAGTGTTAACAGTTTAAACGTAGATGCGACATCAAGTCGCTCGGCGTTTACACTGAATCAAAACTGTTTGTAATACGTATCACAAATTCGTTCGCATCGTGCAGAATGTAAAATCAAGATGAAAACAACAAAATAACTACCCAAAATTCTATCGGAGCTTTCTACCTTACTTCAATAATGATAATAATAATATTATTAATAATAATAATAATAATAATAATAAAGACTTTATTTAACGAGAGAGCTCATTTGGTAAATACCAATCTTCCATGAGGCCCTGAACATATATATAAGCACACAAAACAAAAGGCATTGTCATACAAAACAAATAATTAACAACAATATACCAATACCAACCATGCCATACATATGTATCGTTTTAGTTTGCGCAGGAGCGAGAATGGTAAATTACAGCATATAATTACCACTGTTACCCCCAAAAACAATTGATTTAATGCGTAGAAAGGCATATCTATGGCGTAAACGGTAAAGGAGGGTCCTCGTACATTATTATACATAATATTAATAATAGAATAATGTTCAATCTAAAGTAATTGCTTAAAGATCCACGTAATAAACATGTACCATAAGTAGTGTATACATGTAGTCCCTGAAATACCGACATTCAAAAGAAGGCTGGCGCTTTAAAGTATAACTGCTAAAAGTGTTTGAAGAAAGTAAAGCAGAAAGGTCCGATTGTAGCTTTTAATTCTAAAAGTTAATTTTGAATTAATCAGTATTCTTTTTAACAATGTCGTGAATTATTCGGCTTAGTTTGTTGTAATAGACAGATGTCATTGTTCAGGCACTAAAATGACATTCTTTTGAAACACATGTGCTTCTTTTGCAAAACAAAACGGGCCGCTTCAAACAGTTTTGAGCCTGTCCAGACGCCGATTATTCGGCGTCTGGTCAGGCTCAAATCTGTTTGACGCTTTATCTTGGGTAAACCTTTAAAAGTTTCATTTTATGCAATTATAGTGGAAATGCAATAATAAAATTAAATCCTTTCAGTTAAACCATAAAGAATATATTTTGCATTGTATCGGTAATAAAACACAATAATACATGTACTTACTATTTTTTCCTGCAAATGTAGTCTGTTACACCTATGTATCTATGGAGTTGCTCTATGGACCCTGTTCCGCCCTTATTCACACTTTATACGAACGTACATGTACGAAAAGGAAAATGTTGCTATAAAAAGACATTACGTTCTTGGCTAAATTTAGCGATTACGAATGGATTTTTTTCCATGATATAACAACTATACAAACTAGTCTATAAAAGAAATATGACATTCGTTGGTATAAAATATTTGTTATATTCTACATGAAGTTGTAAATATATAAACAGCACAAAAAGATGACGTTTCAGTTCGCCTAAACAAGCATTCGTCGAGGATAATTTTACTTTTCGTCGAAGCTACATGATTATAATGCACAGCAACAATTTTAATATTGCAAATATTCTAACCTTATTCTGAATTTAAGGACCTTGAGACATTGCAAACTATTTAGACCTAGCGAGACAGTTTTTTTTCTAATCCTGTCTTGTGACATCTCTATGGAATCGTCTTTTCAAGACGATTCCAAAGAGATATCACAAAACAGGATTAGTTTTAAAAATTTAAAACATATTGAAATTTTAGAATCTGAACTTACGACAATATTTGTCGTACTGCGTTTAGTAAGACTGGCCCTAGAAAAGTTCTAACAGGGATACAGATTTAACTACACATAAACGCATTATTTGTCATATGGAAGCGATTGTAATGTATTGACTATTTATTGAACTATGAATATCAAACAGTGTGGAAGCAGATCAGACGCTGGGTAATTCAGTGTCTGACCTGGCTCTAATCAATTTGCATTTTGCAATATACATTAATGTTTCGAGATGCTCTTGAAAAAAGGGTATTTTAAATTTCTAATCGCTGTCGTTTTAACTTTTCTACTTGCAGGGACTGTGTTTGTTTACTTATAGAAACAGCTTAATACAAGTTTGCACTTTTTAATTGGGAAATATATTACATTATTAAGTTTGCAACTTTTCCTTGGGGAAAATATTGAATTATTTAGCTTGCATTTTTTTCCTTGGGACAAATATTGCATTATTTTATCAGCCAAAGTAATGTTCAGATTATTAATATTCATAGTGGGTGGAATTTTAAATATGAATATTCATCGGTAGAGGGTTTAAGAGCGTCAGTTAGATCCCCTAGAGAATACATGCACTCGTATGACCCCAGATACTGAGGAGAAGATGTTATTCTTCCGGGAAAAACGGAAAAGTGCAACGTTTTCTCAAATATAGTCTGTTGAACCCTAAGGCTTGCGTTTGCAGACTTGTCCTTTATATATAGTGCGCATGTAAAGAGTACACTTTTCTATGCAAACAGTCGAAATCAAGATCAGATGGCTCCCATAGGAACCCTCTGATCAGGGTATGCACTGTTTTTTCAATTTGAAAGTAATTGCAGCGATAATTTTACATGTGCATCCCGAGTCCTATACTCAATAAATTTGCCATGGACTCATTATTTAAAAAAGTGCGAGTCCAGTGGACCCATGGCTTTTTTTGGCCTTTATTACTCATAAGCAAATAGTAGCTTAAAGCAGGTTGAATGTAAAGCAGAATGTGCCTTAAGGCACATTCTGCTTTACGTTCAACTTGCTTTAAGTGGTCACCTTTCTTCAAAATTATAAATAAGTTATGGGGTATAGGGTTGATTTTTCAGCTCAAAGACTCAATGTTTGTCTCAAGGACTCATTGTTTTACAGAATGTGCATCCCGAGGACTCATTCATCTGATTTTTAAAATTATCACTGCATTGCAATAAACCGAGAAAAAACATGGACAAGACGTAACTGGAAACTGGAATTTTTCATTTGAATGTTCTGAAGTGAATGGGTACAAGACAGGTGGAATGCGAACCAAATGACATTTTACAATGAATGTCTGTTTAAACCCCTTCACTGCCGTGGCGTAATCAAGTTTAAATAATTGTCGTCTGCTTTTATTGCTCAAATTCAATTTTTAGGTATTTTGACTTAAGAAATATTGAAATGAGTGTGAAACAGTTTGGATCCTGATCAGACGCCGCGTTACGCGGCATCTGATCAGGATCCAAACTGTTTGCAAATAACTACTGTACTCGGGGTAAGGCAGTGAAGGGGTTAATACTGTTGTTGAAGCTCCGTCGATAAGGTTACTATTACAAAAACAGATATGCTCAAGAGATTAGCTTACGACCCATAGTTCTTAAGATTAGTTCATTAATTTACTTAACCCTTTCTCTGCCAAATCATCGTGAAATTTTACCCCTAAACCGCTTTATTGTCGTCTGCTTCAGTATTGTTGTCTACAAGACATTTTGTAAAGTTAGATTCATGGTTGTGTGACTAAATTAATGTCGATAAGAGAGTCAAACAGTTTTTGTCCTGCGTTACGCGGCGTCTAATCAGGATCCAAACTGTTTGCATTCGCGCTTTTGAGCGTCATTGACATAGAAAGGGTACATACTGTTGTTGAAGCTCCGTTAATAAGGTTTTTATTACAAAAACAGATATGCTAGACTATCTTACGGTCCATAGTTCTTAAGATGAGTTTCTTAAGTAACTTAAATATTTGCGATGGTATAAGTACAGCGCTCCCTCTCTACAACGACACCCAATGGGACACAAAAAATATGTGCGTTGTTCGGAGGGAGTCGTTGTAGGGAGGGAAATTGGTTTATATTTGCAAACAGCTTGAATCCAGATCAGACGCCGCGTAACGCGGCGTCTGCTCTGGATTCAATCAGTTTGCCACTCGTCATTATGTTTTTTTCTGTCAAAATGTCTCATATGTAAAATTGAGAAAAACAGCAGACTACAATTTAAGTAGATTATATTGCAGCCGTGAAATGGTTGGACATAATTATATTGTTTTGGGAACAGCGACAATCGTCGTTATAAGGAGGGAACCGTTGTTGAGAGGGCCGTTGTAGAGAGGGAACGCTGTACCGTCAAAATTCGATACATGTAACTCACACTCGCTAAACCCACTCATCCCCGAAATTTCTAAGGGACAATTCCAGTTCTAATAAACCCTTTCCACGCCAACTATTTCGTGAGATTTTTAATCCTTCACCGTTTCATTGTCGTATGCATCAATTTTGTTGTTTGCAAGATCGTTTCAAAGTAAGATTCAATGTTGTATGGTCTAAAACATATCGACACGAGTGTCAAACAGTTTAGATCCAGATCTGGATATTCTGGACCCAAACTGTTTGCAAGGTCGCCATTATGCGACTTCGGCGCCTAAAGGGTAAATATAGGTAATTCCAGTTCCAAAAAGGCCTTCTAGTCCATATCTTGGCTATTCAGAGTGTTTTGGCAAAATATTGCAACTTGACAAATAGAGCAGAGTATTCATCCATAGGTACACAATTTGTAAATAACGATTTAACTCGTTATTAGAGTTCAATGAGCTAAGTCGTAATTTCGCCGTTTTGGTGGCTGTCTTTTGTATGTTTATTTATGTTTATTTTAGATCTAATTGTAGTTATTTTGTCCTTTCTCGTTTTGTAGGTACATTTATGTAATTTCATGTGAAGCGCTTTTGAACGTACTACCCCTGTGAGAAAAGAGCGCTATATAAATCTGGTATAATAATAATAAAATGATAACAATACTTTCCCGTATTTTTCAAATTTTAAAAATCGATAACTTGGACTCGCATATTAATCAGGTTAAACATGACTTAGTCACGTATTCGCTTTTAAATACGGGTACATGTAAGTTTGAACTAAACGAGGTCGGAATTATAAATCCATCTGTATATTTGGCTTTAACTGCAACTACAATGAGACTAGTTTAATGCATAAAATACAGGCTCAAATTATCGTGATATGTTTACCCCTTCAACGCCATATTATCGCCTGTTGCAATACTGTCGTCTGCAATATCGTTTGGAAGTTAGATATTTAAGGCAGTATAACACTGGCGTAGTTTGAAACAAGTCGCAAACAGTTTGATCCTGGTCAGACGCCGCTTGATGCGGCGTCTGATCAGAATCAAAACTGTTTGCAAGTATGACATCACTGTGAGTTAAAGGGCTAAAGCAAGGTGGCAGTAAAACAGAAAACTCCTAAAGGAGCTTCCTATTTTATTGTCAACATGCTTTAAGCAGTCCCTTGTCTTAAACACCTAGTAATCAAAACACTTATGTGGTCGTAATAAATAGAGAATAATATGTCATTGCATGAGATAGGACTTGTTTATTCTGCGAGAGGAGTAATCATTGACCACGAGGCTTGCCGAGTGGTCAGTGATTTCTCCTCGAGCAGAATAAACAAGTCCTATATCCTGCAATGACATATTATTCAATTTATCCCGTCACTGACTGATTCTGGCCTTTCAAATGTACAATAATACTTAATTTGACAAGTTTTATGTAATTTCTGACATACAAAAAAATAATAACCGCTCCCAGCCGAATTGCGCTTAGTTATACTTACACAACAGAAAAAAATGACCATAACAAAATGCTTGGAGTGACAAACTGGCAACAAACTGGAAAAGTGAGTCGATTCAAATTTGACAAGTTATACATTTTAACTCAAATAGGCTATACTTTACGCTTCAACTCAGAAGTTAAAATTGCCAAAAATAACGACTGGAAATTGTCACCAGTTTTCGCGTTACTCGTCAAGGTTGTTTATTGTTTTGGAACAGTTTCTTTTCTGACCGCTAAGATTCAAACTCTACATCCCATCCAATGATTATGTTGAAATTTGCTACTAAAGCTGGCTTTCTGCTTTGTTTATAAGCCTACCTAAAGTTTCCTTCAACTTGTTGCTCTACAGTACACAGTATATCGGAAATAGAAGTCTTTTACTGTACATGTATTTATGAAGTAATGGGTAAAAAGAGGTCGTATAGCGGAGAAGACGTTATTATTTCCCAATAAACGCGTTTATGCTAAAACTATTATTTTCTTTGATTTTATGGCTGAATTCAAGTACAGTAAAACCTCTCATATTACATTATGCTAATAATTAGAGTGTTTACGATAGGTGACCGCTTAAAGCAAGGTGACAGTGAAACAGAAAGCTCCTTTAGGAGCTTTCTGTTTCACTGTCACCTTGCTTTAAGCTGTCGCCTGTATATTATACAAACAATTAACCTTCGTTTTAGTGGTCGTAATAGCGAGGTTTTACTGTACAGCAATTGTTACAGACGACAATTGCATTGCTTTTAAAGGTTAACGAAGCATATTATACTCCCTGTGTATGTTTATTATAAATATCCCCCCACGTTGCAATATTATCCAAGGTCATCAAACTAGGGTATCGAGTTATTCAGTGCATTCAAATGGGACAGACATTAATTTCGTAAATTTATACGTATGTATGTTCATTGCAAAAAAGTTAAAACCAGACCAGACGCTGGGTAACCCCGCATCTGAGCTGTTTGTGTCACCCGTCATTGTGTTTTTTTCTGTCAAAATGTCTCTTATGTGACTTTGAGAAAAACAGCAGACGACAAGTTTAAGCATACGACATTGCAGACGTGACAGGGTTGGACATAATAGTATTGGGGGATCAGCGGCAAGGGTTGTTGTACGGAGGGAATCATTGTTGGGAGGGTCATTTTAGAGAGGAAGCACTGTATGGTGTATCCCTTCTAGTATGTCTATGCTACAGTAGAGAATACGTTATTCTTTCCCGTTTAAACGAAACGCAAACACAAAACGCTAAAACGTAGAAAAGTGCAACTTTTGGACGATTCTGATAATTCATTTTTGTTTTGGTGGCAAACATTTTGGAGCCTGATCAGACGCCGGGTTACCCGGCGTCTGATCTGGTTCCAAACTTTTTGCAATAGAAATAATAGTTTCAGACTCTCACCGGTGCTCGTCAGACCGGCTAATTCCACCATGAACGTCTCGAGCTAAATGCATCGCCCTGTTTGGCACTAGAAACTGGCAATGTGAATAAATGATCAGTGTCGGAAATGTTTAAAGGCATATTTTGATCCAGCAATGTTTAAAAAAAGCACCAGAAAACTTCAACAAGTCGGGCGGACGGACAGAAAATGTGATTCCTATTGGGCTCCTGCATTTTCAATGCACTGCCACGTATTCTCCATTGTACTTCCGGGTTTCAAAAGGAGTTCGGCTGTAAGAAGTCACTCTGTACACAGTAGATAACTCATGAGTCATGCAAGTGTACAGTGGATAATGCGTTACCCTTTCCCGTTTAAACGAAGCTACCGGGTAAATGCAATCGCAATGCAGTAAAATTGAGAAAATGACGAATTTCTTAGAATTGTTGATTGCTTATTTTAATCTGAGTGGCAAGCAGTTAGTAGTCAGGTCAGACATCGGGTTACCTGGCGTCAGATTTGGATACAACTGGTTGTGATGGAAATGATTGTTTACATCTGTTTGCAATGGACATGATTATTTAAGCACCAATGCGTTTTAAGATTGGAAACAATAACACATCTCTACTGTCTTCACCGAGGGACCTTCTTACAGTGGAGAAAACGTTATTCTTTCCCGTTTAAACGCAAACGTACGCAAACGCAAAGCACTAAAACGTAGAAAAGAACAACTTTTTGACAATTCTGATATTTCATGTTTATCTTGGTGGCAAACAGTTTGGAGCCTGATCAGACGCCGGGTTACCCGGCGTCAGATCTGGCTCCAAACTATTTGCACTGCAAATAATAGTTTTAGCGTAAACGCGTTTATTGGGAAAGAATAACACATTCTCCACTGTACCTCGACATGGTTCTAGGGAGTAATTGTCATTGGCGCTATATAATCTATTTTTGTCGCAGTGCCGTAAAACCAAACTCATCCGTCTACTTCTTCCACACAGATATTAATTCGTAAATTTGTTAATTAGCTACTTTGAAAATAGACTTAATTTGAAACTTGAATGGTCTCTTTTCAATATTCAGTTTTCAATGAGTTTTGCAGTCACAATTACATAGAAACAAGTTTTATACTGAAGTGCCGTTTTCGATGTGCTATATTGTACTCTAAAGATTTGTAGTTATGTTTAGTTTAAACATATTTTATTTTCAAAGTAGTTTACAAACATGCATTCTTCACTTAACATAAATATAAAGGAAAAAGGGTTAGGTCAGAAGTTCTAACAACATTAAATAAGTTATGATTTGTAGACCATGGAACGGACACAGATGTTTTAGAGCTTATGATGTCATTATGTCAATGATAAACTTTGACCAAGTAGGTGTTAAACCAGACCAAAAAAGTTAACAACTAGGTGATCAAATAAGGGTGCAAAAATGAGCGACGTTTAAACTAGGCCCTCAAACTTCGGTATAGATCTATTCTCCGTTTATTTTCTGATAAATTCAAAATTATGTTAAAGGGTCACTTATTTATAGAACAGAACAGAACATAACAGTATATTTATTACGCGTATAAACATTACAGATTATGGTGTTTTACAATATATCTTATCGTGTGTATATATGTGTTACTTCTATACGAGCTTTCTGATTTGTTTTTATTTTGCATTAAGAATAATTTCTTTCAACCTAAAGCTAATGACTGCTTAATGGAGAACATTTTAACTTCTTTAACACTTTCACTTTCAATGACGCTTCAAAGCGCGTTTGCAAAACAGTTTGGGTCCTGATCAGACGCCGCATAACGCGGCGTCTGAGCAGAATCCAAACTATTTGACACTCTTATCGATATATTCATACAACCTTAAATATAAATTTGAAACGTGTCTTACAGACAACAATATCACGCAGACGGCAATAAAGCGATGGAGGGGTAAAAATCTCCTGAATTATTTGCCTGATCCCTAAAGGGTTAATTTATACGGAGGAATCTTTAAAGACATCTCCTGCTGACCTTTTGATCATAAGGCCTTGCCAGACAATTTCCTTGCAAAAATCATGGGTCTTGTGGACATCTAGGTAGCAAATAACCATTAGAGCTTCTCATGTGAGACCCGACCTTTATATTTGATAGTTTGGTTAGAAATAATCATTGAAAATCACTAGAGCATGAGTACAATCTGGGCTTCACCAGATAAACTCAGGGCTGCCATTTCTCAAGATTTTTCCTAAATCTCCGGATTTTTTCCGAGTTCATGGTAGCTTAAAGCAGGCTGAAAGTAAAGCAGAATGCGCCCTAAGGCGCATTCTGCTTTACTAACAGCCTGCTTTAAGTAGTCGCATGTCAACAAAACAAGAAAAGGCTATGTGGTAAAGGTACGATTCGTAAATTCGCACTTGAAAAATGCAAATTTGGAAATCTTAGGAATTTTCATGTAAACTTATGGCAGCCCTGTGAACTGGTTGTGATGCATGCTTTTACAGTTAAATTCTCACACTATCAAGACAATGTGGGGGTGAGTCCTTGAATGGACTGAGGAAAAGTCTTTAACTAAAATTGCTTTGGACTTCTCGTGCCCTGCTGCAACCTTGTTAGCTATAGCAATAACATGGCTCGAAATAATGAATTAAATTCCTTTCCCCCATAAACAAACTGAGATGTCAAGGACTATTAAACTTTAGGCACATTTTCAAAACTGTGACACCTATTTTAATGTTATCTAATATCTACTAGTGTGATAAATATCAATCTATTCAGCAATTTAGCATTGGGCGGTATGATTTGATTTGATTTGTTTTTGATTTTACGTCGCTTTAACAGTATTTCAATCATATCGCGACGTCCAGCTAATCACAGGTGGAGGAAGACCCCAGAAGCCCTTTATGCACTGTTTCAGGCACAAATCGGCAACTGGGTAGAACCACCGACCTTCCGCAAGCCAGCTGGAAGACTTCCCCACATGAAAAATCCGAACGACCCTACTGGGATTCGAACTCACAGCGGTGAGGAGCTTAGTGATGTAAGTCACAGTGACTATACCACTAGGCCACGGAGGTCCCCCCCCATTGTGCGGTATGATGACGAAACCGTAGATGTAGGGTCAAATATTGTGCAGTAGGGAAACACAATGTTCTTTCCAGGTCAAACGAAACAAACTTTTCTCACATAACTATCCCTGTTTTCAATAGCGAACAGCGATCGCGAATATTCTTGCCTCCAACATTTCGTGAGATCAATTTGAATGACGTCACTATAACGTCACTATTTATAACGGCGTTTTGACGTCACCGGGATTCCCAAAAATGCATATTGCTTTTAATAAAAACAACTTAAAATCGTTTGTTATGTACGAAAAAGAATCTGTCACTCGTCGATGTTTAAGACAAGCTGATCTCAAACTCGTCTAGAATAGAAAAGTTATTAAGCTCGCCAAGGCTCGCTTAATAACATTTCAATTCTAGACTCGTTTGAGATCAGCTTGTCTTAAACATCGACGAGTGACAGATGCTATATGTTCCAAAATGTACAGCGGAGAAAATGTTATTCTTTCCCGTTTAAACGCAATGGAAACGCATAGGAAACGCCAACGCATAGCAATAAAATATAGAAAATGTCAACTTGTTGACAATTCTGAATTTTTGTTTTAATTAGAGTGGCAAACAATTTGGAGCCCGATTGGACTCTGGGTCAGCCGGTGTCTGGTCGGGTTCCAAACTGTGTCCAGTGGAAATGATAGTTTCTAGCGTTAACGCGTTTATTAGGTAATAATAACGTCTTCTCAACTATAATACAATAAAAACTGTAGAAATTGACACTGATTTGAAAATTAACTGCTATTTTTATGTGCTTTGTCAGACGTTTGTAACCTGATCAGGTGCTACGTGTAGGTTACATGGCGTCTGGTCTGTTTCAAATGAGCATCCATTAAATATAAAAAAAGAGTGCCATCTTAATTATACAGGGCTCCAGATAAGAGGTAGTTATTTCAACAAATCCAACATTTTCTCTATCTTTTAAGCACCAAATTATATGGTGTTACTACTCATTAGAATCGTCTCGAAGAGACGATTTTAATGAGTAGTGACACCATAGGGTTTAATTCAGAAATTTAGATTTTAGTTTTTGAAAAACTACCCTTATCTGGTGACCTGTTAATACATTAAAAGTATGAGTTGTGTCCGTTGACTCCGTTCGCATAACTTCAATAGGTGTTACTCACATGGGTGCTAGCTTTCATCAACATTTTACAAGGCTTTAGGCACACACAAAAAACTGACTTAGGACTGCTTCATTTGCGTAGTACAGCTTCTGTAAAATGCATTCTTCTTCTTATAACCTCTAGTTCTTTGGTATGGAATCTTGCATCTACTTGCATCTAATCGGACGCGGGTAAAATACTATAAAATGTGTTTTAGTACACGTCATGTGTAAATAAAGAAGAAAAAAACTAGACTATGTTTGGTTGTGCAGTGCTCCCTCTCTACAACGACATTCAGTGGGAGACACAGATTGTGTGTGTTGTTCGGAGGGAGTCGTTATAGAGAGGGAAAATCAAGACTTGGCTTACATTTACAAACAGCTTGAATCCAGATCAGACGCCGCGTCACGCGGCGTCTGATCTGGATTCAAGCTGTTTGTCACTCATAACTATATACTTATTCTGTCAAAATGTCCACTTATTTGTAATTTTAAGATAACCAGCAGACGACAATTATAAGTATACGACATTGCAGCAGTAAAAGCGTTAGACATAATTGTCCGGTCTAGGGAACTGAGACAAGTGTCGTTGTAAGGAAGGAGTCGTTGTTGGGAGGGCCGTTGTAGAGAGGGAACGCTGTAAATGCTTATCGAGTAGGCTCTGTCTAAGAGTCTTTATACCTCGTTATGTCTGTCCATTGCAAGTGCGAACAACTTGGTGTTGTTAGGTTCGTTCAAGTTTTTGCAATTGTCAAATACATACATAATATGTTTTGACGTGCTTCGCCGTTAAAACAAAAAGGATTACATCGAGCATGTGTGTGATCTTTACTATTTTCATAGATATATTGATAAACTCGACCTAATTGTCACCAAATATTACGTTTGTTTGTCTAAACAGTTTAATTGGGATCCGAGCTATGGCGTCTTGGCCGCGATGGACCGTTGCTGACCGCCGTCGCAAAAGGGATTGGATGACACATCGTTAAGTGCTTGGAGAAACTTTAAACCTTGTCAGATATGACAATACAAAGATCGAAATAATGAATTAAATTCCTTTCCTTCGTAAACATGCTGAGATTTCAAGGTTTATTTAACTAGGCACACTTCCAAAAATGTGACACCTATTTTAGGATTATCTATTGGTATCAATCTGCTCAGCGATTTAGCTTTGGGAGTTTAAGGTCATATTTTTGTGATGACTTACCGTAGATAAACAGTAGGGAAACACAGAGTCTTTCCAGTTCGAACGAATCGAACGTGTCCGAAAATTTAATGCGTAAACCCTTTCGTTCTCAATGACGTCATAAAGCTCATTAACGTTTGCAAACAATTTTTATCCTGATCAGACACCGCGTAACGTATACGTACTGCAAATCGTTGTAATGTGACTGCGACACAAAGGCTTGAGACGCGAAAAGCTTCGACAGAAGCTCGGACCCCAACAAAGGCATAGAGATTATTGTAAAACCTAATTCGATATTAGTGATATGACGAGTAACAAATACTTTGAACGTGGTTTTATAATACGTCTATTGTATTGTTTTCTAAATGAGGGATATGTCAAGGCTGCAATATCTCCGTATTTTTTCGGATTTTTCTTAATTTCTCCCAGTCCAGACCTACGGATTTTTTCCCGAAATCTTCGGATTTCTGTTCTTACTTTAAAAAAAATTATGCTGGTTTTTTTTTACTTTGGAAACATCGATATGAGTATAAAACAATTTAGATCCAGATCTGGATCTTAACTGTTTGCATAATAAAGTTAGTATCATAGAGCATGGTAGGGAATGGGTAAGAGGTACGATTCCTAAATTCGAGCTTGAAATTTTGGAAATCTAAGGATTTTTTAGCATTTTATGGTAGCCCTGGTGTATCTACTTTTAAGAGCAGAACCACGGTCTTCCTCTTGTTCTTGTCAGCACAGGTTGCTATCGTCACGCCATGTATATTCTAGAGTTTGGCTTATCTAAAATACAAACATGTATATATTGTTTTTCTGCAGTGGATACAAGGGTGTGGCTTTTTCTAAAATAGACTTTCTGGGATTTTAGTGATGAAGGTGTCAAATCCTAGGGGATTTCCGTTCAACACAATAACGAATGTACTCGTATACTATGAAAGGTGTTTAGTGGCTTTTCAATAATGAAACAACATATTTTAGAGATATTATTTAATGCAGTACTAAAGTCATGCAGAAAGTTTTGTAAGTTGCACAACTTTATCCTGCATTTCCTGCTACAGTGGAGAAAACGTTATTCTTTCCCCAAAAACGGATTGACGCCAAATCTATTATTTCCATTGCAAATAGTTTGGAGCCGGATCAGATGCCGGGAACTGGCTCCAAATTGTTTGCCACTCAGATAAAAAAGCAGTAATTACATATTTATTAGTTTGCGATTTGTTTGCGTTTAAACGGGAAAGAATAACGTTTTCTCTATACTGTAGTATGAAAGGTGTTTTTCAGCCTTTCACTGATCAAGCAGAGTTTTCTAGACATATTAATGTTTAGATACAGTTACAAACATCATGCAGAAAACTTTTATGTTAGCTTTCTACACAACTTTTGTCCTGAATTTCCGGCTATATGTACCTGTATATTAGACACTCATTTGTTTGCACGCTACATATGAACAAAGATTCCCTCCTTACAACAATGTTTGCAAACAGCTGTTTTATTATGTCTAACCGACATACTGTTGCAATATCTTCTGCTTAAAACTGTCGTCTGTTGTGGGTTTTTTTCTTAAAATACATATTAGAATTTTGACCAAAATATCTTAATGACGAGTGCAAACATCTTGAATCTAGATCTGGATTCAGACTGTTTACAAATGTTTGCCAATTAAGTCGTACTCAGTAATCTAAGGATACTGTTTTCCCACTCTATAACAACTCCCGCCAAATTACACACACACTCTTTGTCTCTTATTCGGTGATGTAGTGAGGGAACACTGTATTATGGCATCGTCTCTAAATTACAGGGCTGCTATTTCTCCGGATTTTCCTAAATATTCGGATTTCTTTTCTAGTACATGGTAGTTTAAAGTAGGCTGAAAGTAAAGCAGAATGCGCCTTAAGCTGCGTTAAGCAGCCACGTGTCAACAAAACTAGAAACAGGTGATGGGGTAAAGGTACGATTCGTAAAATTGCACTTGAGAAATTCAAATTTGAAAATCTTAGGATTTTTTCATGTCAACTTATGGCGGCCCTGAAATTAATGGACATCCGTGGACAAAAACGTTATTCTTTCCCGTTTAAACGCAAACCAAACGCAAATCGCTAAAATGTAGGAAATAACCACTTTTTACTTTTGTAATTTTTGCTTTTTTATCTGAGAGGCAAACAGTTTGGAGCCTGATCAGACGCCGGATGATCCGGCATCTGATTTGGCTCTAAACTGTTTGCAATGGAAAAATTGGTTTTAGCGTGAACGAGTTTATTGGGAAAGAATAACAGTGGAGACGACGCCAGTATTTCCCGTTTAACGAAACGCAAACGTATTGCACTTAAATGTAAAAAAAAAAAAAACACCAGTGTTTTGGCAATGCATGTATGGACGGCTTATTTTACCCGGACCAAATTGCAAGCAGTTTGAAGCCTGAACAGACATCGAGTAACCCGGCATCTGAACTAGCTTCAAACTGTTTGCATTTGAAATAATGGTTTTAGCTGTTACGCATAAACGCGTTTTTTTGGACACTGTTACAGTGGTGAAAACGTTATTCTTTCCCAATAAACGCGTTTTCGCTGAAATTATTATTTCCATTGCAAACAGTTTGGAGCCAGATCAGACGCCGGGTAACCCGGCGTCTGATCAGGCTCCAAACTGTTTGCCGCTCAAATTGAAAATGAATAGACAGAGTTGACAAAAAAGTGGTAATTTTCTACATATTAGTGCTTTGCGCTTGCGTTTCGTTTGCGTTTAAACGGGAAAGAATAACGTTTTCTCCACTGTAGCTTCAAATTGTTTGCAATTGAAATAATTGTATTAACTGCTAAGAATAAACGCATTTATTGGGACACTGTTAGATCTTGTCGATTAATCATTTTCTAAATTGACTCAGATATTAACAATTGTCAACAATCCTTTCTTCAATTATCTGAGTCATTTACGTCAATGTTGGTTTAAACAGGATGTGAGGGCTATTTTAGCATCTGTGTTCTCTTTTGAACATGTTAAATTTGTTTGTTTTATTGGCTTTATATTTGCATTTGTCATCAGATTGACCTTGACCTGTATCAATTCCTAGTACCCCCAAAAAGCCAAAATACCAGTAACATGAGTAGCGTGTTCAATTAACACTGTTTTAGTTAGCAGTTTGTGTCCCGTGTGCAGCGTGCAGAGTACAGTAGAGGTAAGGTTTTCCTTTCAATTAACCCCCCTGTTACGCTTAAAGAGACTCGCAACCAGATTTAACATTAAAAATAGAAATTTGTAAATATATGTCAAACGCTTAAATATAAACGGGTAAGAACTAGATCTAGTTAAGGATAAGAAATTCTTTTAAAAAAATGTATTTCGATAATACAAAAATTATTGAGCTCTGGTGGGATTCAAACCCGGCACCTGCATGCGGGGACAGAGTAGCAAAATAAAGTCATCCGCTTATAGGGAGGGAAAGTTAGGAAGTACATTGCATACATTTGCAACAGCTTGAATCCAGTTAAGACGCCGCGTATAGGCATTTATAACCATTTAGACTCTTCTAGTACAGGTATTTTGAACCAGTCTACTGTTGCATTTTTGGTATATAACAAAAAAAAACAATATAAATATCAAACAGTGCAGACCCTGATCAGAGGGCCTTCTAATCAGGATCTACACTGTTTGCATATGTTATCAGTAATCTCTACAGAAGACTGTGGGTTTGAAAGAATTAAATACATTTAACCCTATAGCAACGACTATTCACGTCATTAACAGTGTATCTTTGAAGAGTACACTTGTCATGTGCAAAACAGTGTAGACCTAAAACAAACTACGCCTCCTGCATGAGCAATTTGATCAAGGTTTGCAAAAATTGACTAGAGTTTATTTGAAATTGGAGTTGTCCATTAAAAAGATTCAGGGGTGAATAGTTTGAAACAGATTTGTTATAGACAGGGACATGTCAGCCATTTGCAAACAGCTTTAATCTAGACGCGGCGTCTGATCTGGATTGAAGATGTTTGCCGCTCGTGATTATGCTAGGTTTTTTTTCTATCAAAATGTCCAAAATGTAACTTTGACGAAAAAAAAGCGGCAGATGACAGTTTAACTCTTTCCTCCCTGAATCTTTAAATGGACAATTCCAGTTTCCATTTTAGACTAGTCCATTTCTGACTTTTAAGGATTGTTTTTGTCAATGTTTTGCATTAAGACAAACAGTGAAGACCCAGATCAGAGGGCTCCATAAGGAGCCCTCTGATCTGGGGTTTCACTGTTTGCATAGGACAAGTGCACTTTTCACATGTATACTGTTTGAAAAGGACGCCTATATGCGGGACTAGGGCTCAAAGGGTTAAGCAGACTATATTGCAGCAGTGAAAGCTTAAGAAATTCCGGTAATTGTATTACATGTATTTTGAAATTAGCGGCAAACATTGTTGTAGGGAGGGAATCGTTGTTCGGAGGGCCATTGTAGGGAGGGAGAACAGTAGATATATTACTCAAGCGATTGGACTTGTACTTTAAATTTTCGTAAGCTAGTCATATTTCGTGTTTCGGAATTGCAGGTGATAAATGTAGACACATGACTCATTGTCTGAATTTTGATTATTCAGCTGACTAATATTGTACAGGTATTTGGGAGCCTTTCACCCATAGCTTCTTTTTAGTGTATGAAACAGGTGCGTGTACAGTTGAGAATCTGTTATTCTTTCCCGATAAACGCGTTTACGCTAAAACTATTTTTTCTTTTACAAACAGTTTGGAGCCAGATCAGACGCCGGGTAACCCGGCGTCTGATCTGGCTCCAAACTGTTTGCCACCAATATAAACATGAGTTATCAGAATTGTCCAAAAATTGTTCTTTTCTACGTTTTAGTACTGTGCGTTTGCGTACGTTTGCGTTTAAACGGGAAAGAATAACAGATTCTCCACTGTAGTTGCTATAAATGCAGGTTGAGAGTAAAGCAGAGAGTTCCTTATGAGCTGTCTGGTTTACTTTTTAACATGTTTTAAGCACTCATCTTTAATATTACTCGAAAATATCCTAGCATGTAAAAGCATAAATTTTACATATCTACAGTGGAGAATGTGTTATTCTTTCCCAATAAACGCGTTTACGCTAAAACTATTATTTACAATACAAACAGTTTGGAGCCAGATCAGACGCCGGGTAACCCGGCGTCTGATCAGGCTCCAAACTGTTTGCCACCAAGATAAACAAGAATGATCAGAATTGTCCAAAAGTTGTTCTTTTCTCCGTTCTAGTGCTTTGCGTTTGCGTACGTTTGCGTTTAAACGGGAAAGAATAACACATTATCCACTGTAGTATTAGAGAGGTTTTACAGTACTCATATATTCAACTGGAAACCACCTAGGATTTGTGCTCGGATCACCTATACCCTTATAACCAAGTACAGCGGAGAAGACGTAATTGTTTGTCGATAACCGCGTTTACGCTAAAACTATTATTTCCATTGCAAACCGGGTAACCCGGCGTCTGATCAGGCTCGAAACTGTTTGTCACTCACTTTAAAATGAGTCGTCAATATTTTCGAAAAGTTGTAATTTGACCTACTTTTATATATGCGCCTACTTACCGGATTTTACAGTATTTGAATGCAATGCGTTTGCGTTTCGTTTGCGTTTAAACGGGAAAGAGATCGCGTGTTCTCCACTGTATAGACCAACGCAATTGTTCCTTTTTATGTTCCAAACAGTTTGCAACTAAACTGCAATTCGAACCAAACCTTTGAATGGAGTTCACGGGTAAGAAAGTTGGTGTGAGACCACTTTAAAAAGCTACCCTGACACTTCTACTACCGTTAAACCTGTGTCAAGCAACCTCTTAATGAAAATGCATAGAGGTATTCAAAGACAGGTGACCGCTTAATACAGGGCCCTGCACATATATTCTGAATGGTCGCGCTTATATATTTATTTTATTTTATTATGTTACAGTCAATCTGTGTAATCAGTCATTACGCGTAATGACTAGTCAATCTGTGAAATGACTTTTTCACATAGTCCTTTAATGTTACAATTTATGATAATTATACAATGATATTTTCAAAGGTCAAACAGTTAATGTATACAAAACACCACAATCTCACTACAAAACCACTCAATTTGTCAACATTATTTTTAAAAATAAAAATAAAACATAATAGAGCCTGTAGCTTTACATGCAAATTATTCAATTCTTTCCTATTTATAGCGTTCAAGGTCTTAAACATCATTTCACAAATTGACTGAAATAAGGTGTGAAATAAATGTGGTGTTTTGTGCAGGAAATCTTTTAACTTTTAAAAAATATCATTGTCTATCATCATAAATAGTATCATTAACGGACTATGTGAAAAAGTCATTTCACAGATTGACTAGTCATTACGTGTAATGACTGATTACACAGATTGACTGTAACATAAAATTATGTTCATACAGTGGAGAATCTGTTATTCTTTCCCAATAAACGCGTCTACGCTAAAACTATTATTTGCCGTGCAAACAGTTTCGAGCCAGATCAGACGCCGGGTAACCCGGCGTCTGATCAGGCTCCAAACTGTTTGCCATCAAGATAAACAAGAATTATCAGAATTGTCCAAAAGTTGTTCTTTTCTACGTTTTAGTGCTTTGCGTTTGCGTACGTTTGCGTTTAAACGGGAAAGAATAACAGATTCTCCACTGTATACATGTATACAGGTTTGCCTGTATAGAATGCTTAGTTGCCAGTTTAGCCCTTTCATGATCAAATTTATCGTGAGGTTTTTACCCCTAAACCGCCAAATTGTCGTCTGCTCTAATATTATTGTCTGAAATATCGTTTCAAAGTTAGATTTAAGGCAGTACAACTGACATTATCTCAAAACAAGGGGCGAACAGTTTTGATTCTGATCAGACGCCGCGTACAAATTTGCAAATGCGCTTTATGACGTCAGTTTGAGTGAAAGGGTTAAGTGCAAAACAATACTTGGAAAATAAACGAGACACCGAGCGATGGATGACCCAGATCTTAGCTCTTCGCTGCTACATGTATCAGAAGTCGGTCAAAATTTCAAAAGTGCAGTGGAGAATACGTTACTCGTTAAACGCAAACGAAATATTGACCATAAACTTGTTAACCCTTTCAACACAGGAGTGCAAACAGTCTGGATCCACACTATATGACACTCGTATCGAAATTTCGTCAGACAAACTACCTTAAATCTGAATTTTAAAACGATAAAACACTACTGAAGCAACAATTTTTAGCAGACGATATTGCAGCCGCGAAAAGGTTCGACATAATTGTAGGGAACAGTCACAAGCGTTGTTGTAAGGGAAAAATCGTTGTTAAGAGGGTCGTTTTGTGGAGGGGGGGACTGTAATTGCCTTACAAACAGTGCTTAAGTAGCTCTCTAATTTGGGTCTTCATTGTTTGCATAGGAAAAGTGTACTCTTCATAGATACACTGTTTGTAAAATGATGCTCGTCGCTAGGGTTGAATGACTTACAGAACTTGTTTTAATCACCACTAGAAAATCCTTTCACTGCCTTACCCCGAGAAGATCTACAATAGTTATTTGCAAGCAGTTTGGATCCTGATCAGACGCCACAGAACGCGGTGTCTGATCAGGATCCAAACTGCTTGACACTCATTAAAATAAGTCTTAGATCAAAATGCAAATAATTTAAATTTAAGAAATAAAAGCAGACGATAGTATTTTAAAACTGATGACGTCATGGCAGTGAATTGGGTACCCATGCTGTACCCATTTCCAGCTGGAAATCACCTTTGAATTTGTCTACGTCAGATGATCACTAAAACCTATTAAGACAATTATAGAAAACAAACCCTTTGTATCCCAATTCCAGTTTTCAAAAACAAATATCTATCTAGCACGCAACTGCAATAGCAAAAATACCTACAGTCGCATCTCGATATTTCCAACTCGCTTTAAAAGAAACTTCATTCACCCCTGAAACATTTAATGGACAATTCCAATTTCAAAATAAGTATAGTCAACTTTTGACTATTTAGGGTTGATTTAACAAAATAATGACAAACCGAGTAGACGCTGGTTATAGCCCTCTGATTAGCGTCTACACTGTTCGCATGGGAACATGACACCCAGTTTGCTATAAATCATCAACATTTTACAGAAACGGTTGTTGTCAGCATTGTATTGCGGTTGTTTCTCTCAAAAGGGTGACATGGAAATTACGCTGGTTTTTTTATGAACACCTGGGGCCCGTTTCACAAAACTTCTTACGACAAATGTTGTCGTAAGTCAAAATTTTAAAATACATTTAATATTGGATTTCTCTATTTAATACGTCTTGTGACGCCTTTTGGAATCGTCTTTCTAAGACGATTCCAAAAAGGTGTCACAAAACAGGAGTAGATGGAGAAATAAATAATTATTGAGAGTTTTATAATCTGACTTACGACAACATTTGTCGTACGGAGTTTTATGAAACGGGCTCCTGGCTACAGGTGTAAATTGATACAGAAGGGTTGACGTGGCCAGATTTACCTTTTTGAAGACCCATTAACCCTTTCTGCAATGGCGTCAAATACTTTAAACAATTTTCGTCTGCAGTTATTTCTTAAAAGTAAATCTAAGGGTTTTTCTTATACAGCGTTCCCTCTCTATAACGACATCCAATTGAAGACACAAAATGTGTGCGTTATAGGGAGGGAAATTGGCTTACATTTGCAACAAGTTTGAATCCAGATCAGACGCCGCGTAACGCGGCGTCTGATCTGGATTCTAGCTGTTTGTCACTCGATATTATTAGTTTTTTTTCTGTCAACATGTCCATTATATAACTTTGAGAAAAACAACAGACGACAAATTTAAGCAGATGGTATTGCAGCCATGAAAAGCGTAAGACATACATTGTAATTGTCTTGTTTGGGGAACAGTGGCAAGGGTCGTTGTAAGGAGGGAGTCGTTGTTGATAGGGTCGTTGTAGGGAGGGAGCAGCACTGTATTGAGAAATATTGAAATGAGTGTCAAACGGTGTTTTAGGGTTGACAAGATCAGGTACATATGCAAACAGTTTTGAGTCATACCAAAATAAGTATGATTGGTCCAAAGCTCCTTGACACTCAGATTGCTTTACTCATCATTTTCAAGAAACGGTTGTTGTCAGTATTTTGTTGCGTGTTTTCTTTTCTATCTCTAAAGGGCTACATGGAAATTACGCTGTTTTCTATGAACATCTGGCTACAGGTGTAAATTGATACAGGAGGGCTGACGTGGCCAGATTTACCTTTTTAAGGGTCCTTAACCCTTTCTGCCATGGCGTCAAATACTTTTTAAAAAATCGTCTGTAGCTATTTCATAAAAGTAAATCAAAGGGTTTTTCTTATATTAAGAAATATTGAAATGAGTGTCAAACGGTGTTTGCGGTTGACAAGATAAGGTGTTCATGCAAACAATTTTGAGTCGGCCCAGAATATGATTGGTTCGGCGTATTTTTAGGTCCCAAAGCTCCTTGACACTAAGATTGCAATAAATTTTCAACATTTTAAAGAAACCGTTAGATCTATTGTCAGCATTTTATTACGTTTTTTTTTTGTTTTTTTTTAAAAAATGGGCTACATAATAAATTACGCAGTTTTTCTACGAATGGGTGTAAAACGGGGGAGTGGGGAATACGCTATTAATTCCCGTTTAAAAGCAAACGAAACGCAAACGCATATTGCAGTTAAACGTATAGAAACTGTTTGACAAGTTTGACCATTTATTTTTTATCTTTGTGGCAAACAGTGTGAAGCCTGGTCAGACGCCGGGTAACCCTGTACCCAAATTGTTTGCAATGGAATTATGGTTTTAGCGTAAAAAAAAAGAGTTTCACTTTAGTGATTCACAAATACATGTATGCACCATGTTTTACACCCTGGCAGGTCCTACTAGCTAAAAGGCTTTCGATTAATAAGAATGCGTCTTATGGCGCATTCTGCTTTACTTTCAACCTGCTTTAAGTGGTCATCTGTCTTCAAATCTAGAAACAGGTTATAGGGTAGATCTAATGGGATAAAACTAAAATTTCAACTTACTCATTTCAGATGATGAAGGCGATAGTGAATTAAGCACAGACGATGACGTTGGCGACGATAATGAAATCGACGAAGAAGACGCAGACGAAATGATTGCCGAGGGTGCCGAATATACTGGTGAAAGTGACAAAAATGAAGAAGAGAATACATTGGGCAAAGAATGTTACGATTCTGACGATGAAAACCAAGAAACCAATGCTAGAAGAATCCCGAGTCTGGATAACGATCCCAACCTGTTATTTGAGGATGAAATGTCGGCAGAACATGCTATCCCGTCCTATTACCTCAAATCAATCTTCATTAAAGAGTGCGAACGTCTTCTTAGTGAAGGCGGGACATTTGACGAGGACTGCTTGATTAAAATACCTTGGAGAGTATATAAGCAGTTGCAGAAGGCTTGTGACGAAAAGAAGTTGACTACTCTATTTTTGCCGTCACAGAACATGTTCCAGCGAGCAATAACATCATCAGATGACTTTGAAGCCGAAACAATGCGTAAAATGTACTGTAGGAATATAATTCGAGTCATGGAAAATCTCGAATTAAAAGAGAAACGAGCTCTGTAGTGTGGTTAGACAATACATTGCTCCCTCTCTAAAACAGCCCTCTTCCTAGGGTTACTAGAATACACCGGAATACACCTTAATACAGGTTACTAGACTAACCGGAATACACCTTAATACCTATTATGGCTCATGAAACAGTTTCAGAGAATAAATAAACGTAAAATGTGTATATACATCAACTGAAACTGTTTCATGATCCATAATAGCAGGAACGTATATTAGATAAAATATGACCAACTTCGCAGGGACAAAAATGTACTTCAAACATATTAAAAAATAAAAATATATACCTCACGCCACCATTTTATGTTTTATCTGTAAATGCTGCGTGTAATTTACCCCCAATTTAGCTCGAGTTAGAAGTTTATACTGTTATAAAATACAACACAAAAGCTTAACCGCTACACGCGTACGAGTAAGATATCGGGTAACACGTTATTTTGCGAGATTTCGCGAGACTCCAATCCCTATAATCTACGTTCCTGATAATAGGTATATTAAGGTGTATTTCGGTGTATTCCGGTTATTCTAGTAACCGCTCTCCCTAGAACGACCCTTGTCGCTGTTCCAAACACAAGACATTTATGCCCAACCTTTTCATGGCTGCAAAACCGTCTGCTTAAATTTGTCGCCTGCTGCGTTCCTCAAAGTTACATATAAGTGGACATTTTGATAGAATAAATATAATGACGAGTAACAAGCAGCTTAACCCTTTGAACCCTAGTCCGGCATAAAGGCGTCCTTTTCAAACAGTGTTCATGTGAATAGTACACTTGTCCTGTGCAAACAATGAAGACCCTGATCAGAGGGCTCCGCTTTGTCATAATGCCAAAAATGGACAAAAACAACCCTTAAAAGCCAGAAATGGACTAGACTAAAATGAATATTGGAATTGTTCTTTTAAAGTTTCAGCGAGAAAATAGTTAAATACAGATCAGATGCCGTTTTACGGGTTGTCGGATCTAGATTCAAGCTGTTTGAAAATGTAAGCCCTAAGTCTTAATTTCCTGCTCCCTATATTGAATCCCTCTGAACAATACACTTTTTGTATCACATTGGGTGTTGTTGTAGAGAGGGGGCACTGTGGCACTTTCATGATGTCCCTCACAGGATGAGGAACAGCTGTCAGGGCTGCCATTTCTCCGGATTTTTCCTAAATCTTCGGATTTTTTTCTAGTACAGTGGTAAATATACCATTCCTACCCACTTTACGCGTTTCTTACGCGTTTATTATCCGTTTCGTTAAACACGTTTCCTAGCCGTTTCTTTACGCGTTTAAAAGAGCCCGGATGAAAGGGTCATCACTTAGCAGACGGACCCCTTAGTCGAGACTGCATTGGTACAATCATTAATTAATTCGTTTAAACACGTTAAAATCGTTAGTCGTTAACCGTTCACTAAGCGTTTCTTACGCATAGATTAACGCGTAAATGGGTAGGAATAGAGTATTTACCACTGTACATGGTAGCTTAAAATAGGCTGAAGGTAGAGCAGAATGCACCTTAAGGCGCATTCTGCTTTACTTCCAGCATGTTTTAAGCCTCCGCGTGTCAACAAAACTAGACACAGGCAATGGGGTAAATGTAGGATTCATAAAATCCCAATTGAAAAATGTGAATTTGGAAATCTTAGGATTTTTTATGTCAACTTATGGCAGCCCTGAGCTGTCAATCAGGTATATGACACAAATAAAGTGTGGCAGGGAATTTTCCTTCTTATTTAACCCACTACTCCATGATTTTGTCTTTTTATGCCTTTAATTTATTCCCCTTCTAAAGAAAATAGTTCCAACTTTATATGGTCATGAATATGCTACATAAGAACTATTTCTTATAAACTAGTGTAGTAGTAGCTTAAAGCAGGCTGCAAGTAGAGCAGAATGCTCCTTAAGGAGCATTCTGCTTTACTTTCAGCATGCTTTAAGAAAACCTTTGTCTGCAATACTGAACACAATCAAACATGGTAAATGATGTAAATATGTGTGATCAGCAAAACAATTTGTAGGACGAAAATACTGAAGAATGCACCTATAGCACTAGCATCCTCATCCTGCATTAAGCAGAAATGTAACAATACAGTTACATCTATATTTTTCAGTGTAGTCTCTAAACCATGTCTACAATTTCACCTTTTTCACAATTTTAATTCACACTGCAACACTTTTTCATGATTTAAACCATTACCCCATAGCCTGTTTCAAGTTTTTAGAATAGGTGAAAGACAACTAGCTCGCCACCGGCACCTTAAGAAACTTAAGAGCATACTCAAGGTCACCGAGATCAACCTTTTTGCCTGCATGGAAAGGTCTTGTCCATATACACATGCAAATAAAAAATTAAAGTAACACCTCAATGGACATAGGAATTATAAGCATTTTTGAAACCTAAACGCAGATTTCGAAACCTAAACCCGGGACCTAAGTTCAAGGTCAAGGTCACTGGGCTAATTTATTTGCATGCATGAAATGGTCTTGTCCTTATACACATGCATGCCAAATATGAAAGAATTATCTCAATGGATATATGAGTTATAGAAATTTTGAGAAACCTAAACGCAGTTTTCGAAACCAATACGTGGCCCTAAGTTCAAGGTCAAGGTCACAGGGGTTCACATTTTTCTGTGCATAAAAAATTCCATATACATACACAAACCAATTATGAAAGCAATACCACAAGGGACATTATGGTCAAGGTCAAGGGGTTCATATTTTTCTGTGCAAGGAAAGGTCTTGTCCATATACAGACACATACCAACTATGAAAGCAATACATCGAGGGACATAGAAGTTAAATGCATCTTTCCAAACCTAAACGCAGATTTCGAAACCTAAACGTGGGCCCTAAGTTCAAGGTCAAGGTCACAGGGGTATAAATTTTTCTATGCATGGAAAGGTCTTGTCCATATGCCCACACACCTCAAGGGACATGGACGTTAAAGACATTTTTCGAAAACTAAACAAAGATTTCGAAACCTAAACGCAGGCCCTAAGTTCAAGGTCAATAACACAGGCGGCCAAATGTTTCTGTGTATGGAAAGGTCTTGTCCATATACACACACATACCAACTATGAAAGCAATACCTTAAGGGACATAGAAGTTAAAGGCATTTTTCGAAACCTAAACACAGATTTCGAAACCTAAACGGAGGCCCTTAGTTCAAGGTCAAGGTCACAGGGGTCCAACTTTTTCTGTGCATGGAAAGGTCTTGTCCATATACACACACACACCTCAAGGGACATAGACGTTAAAGACATTTTTCGAAAACTAAACGCAGATTTCGAAACCTAAACGCCGGCCCTAAGTTCAAGGTCAAGGTCACAGGCGGCCACTTTTTTCTATGCATGGAAAGTTCTTGTCTATATACACACACATACCAAGTATGAAAGCAATACCTCAAGGGACATAGAAGTTAAAGGCATTTTTCGAAACCTAAACACAGATTTCGAAACCTAAACGCACGCCCTAAATTCAAGGTCAATGTCACAGGGTCCAAATTTTTCTGTGCATGGAAAGTTCTTGTCCATATACACACACATACCAACTATGAAAGCAATACCTCAAGGGACATAGAAGTTAAAGACATTTTCTTAACATTGTTTACGTCGTGAGCTATTGGCTATTCTCGGGCACAGTTCGGTACGAACCAATGTTTGACGAGAATTACCGATTGCTCTGCGTAGAGTACCGATTTTGATAGACATTGTCATTTAAGCATTGAGCTTGGAAGAAACATATTCAGAAGTCAAAATTGTTTGAAATTCAAATTCAAATTCAAAACAAACTTTATCTGGACATAGAGCAGAACAGATATTTTATTTCTCTGGATTTAAACATTTCGTTCTCATCCATATACAATATCATGTTATGCAATAGAAATTGTAGTCAAAGTCAATAAAGTAAACAACAATCAATTTATGTAAATAACGTGTTCATTTCGTTGATGACATTTATTCTTATCTTATTCGCACAGTTGATATAACAAGCTAACTTGTTAACAGTGTCTTTATCCCCGAATTTCAACAGCTCAAAGAATTAATACATACTAGGTCTTTTCCAGTAATGTTCACCTATATATCTTTTCCTTATGACCTTTTACTTTTCACATTATTGATAGAGAGATAGATATGATTTTTCTTCCTTCAGACTAACAAGTCTATTAGGAATGTAATACATGTACAAACAGCTTTGCTTGATTCATTAAGAATATTATTCAAGTGCTGTACAAACTGATCATTTATATAATAAAATGATAATCATCTTCTATATGTCCTCTTTCACAAACATTACACAGTCTTTCATGTTGGTTAAATCTGTTTCGGCCATAGCGACCCGTCTGGATTCATAGTCTATGTGAAGTCTAATTTGTGTTATCAGCTTTCTGGTTTTTTTTATCACATATATCTAGATACTCTTCTTATTCAAACACTTCTGTTACTTCTTTATACAAAGTTAATACGTCTCAGTTGTGTATGTCACTTGACCAATCTTGGATAAATACATTAATCTCTGTTTAAAAACACTATCAAACTGCTTATGGTTTACATTCGATGGATTATTCCATACATATAGAAAACCATAAGTAGTTAGCATATCTTTCACATACAAATGTACTTGTAATTTTAAATTTGGTTTTTTAAAAGGAATAATAAAAATATAATGTATATCTATTTCACTCACAGTTGAGTAAGAGATTTTTGCTAACCCCATTCACTTCGAAGCAGCGCTTGGAACAATCAACACCGGGTATACCTTCCTTTTAGTTCTTGGCAGAGGGGATAATCTCAACACAATAAACAATACCATCCCCTTTGACAATTATGCCCTAGAACCACTGCAAGGTAGGAAGGTCTCTAGGGTTCACAATCAGTTGCGGATACCCCTTACACAGGGCTACAGATAAGAGGGGGTAAACTTAACAAATCCAACACTTTCTCATTCACCTTACAACCAAATCATATGGTGTTTCTACTCATTGGAATCGTCTCGAAGAGACGATTCCAATGAGTAGTGACGCCATAGGGTAAAATTGAGAAATAAAGATGGTAGTTTTTTTTTAAATACCCCATTATCTGGATCCCTGTTACTGAAGACAGGCTGACATTAGTGGATGAAACTGTCATGCATATTTTCTTCCTATCGCATGCATGGCATGCAATGGAGGTATTCAATAAATTTTCTTGTTTTTCTTAAAGCGACGTCTAGCTTTTCTATAATCTGGATTTCTCTTACATTCTGCCTTTAATTTTTTTATTAGTCTGTCCATCCTTCTCCTGTTACCCCTACACACAAAGAAAACCTTGTCATCTGGGCTTAGAATGAAGTCCAGAAGAAGGTAATGTATGAGGTCGGTCTTTGCCAATACCAGGTAAGAGCGTTTTTGGAGTTTTGGGCCTTTGGGGCTGTACTTGTCCGTTGGCAAATTCATGTTGACCCTTTTTTGTCTCGTGTTGTTAAGGGCCACTCCGGTGATCTGTTGTATGTTGACGAGGTAGCCCCTGTCGCCTATAGCAGTCACTTGCACATCAAAGGCATACTCTGAAAACGGATAATGATATATCCAATTTCCAATCAAGTGTAAACACACAGGTACTTGACACCACATACAGACATCTAGATATATTACAAAAAAGGAAGTCTAGACTAGAAGTCTAGTAAAAAAAAAAAAAAATCTTTTTTTTTGTATCTATAATAGAAGTATAGAAAAAAATAATTTTTTTGTTTCTTTTTTGGTAATGCATGTAGATCTAGATGTATGTGTCAGGTACCTGTGTGTAGACCATTATGAAATAGCTAAGGTGGAATTACTGTCGAAAATTGATAATGCGAACTCGCGTTAGTTCGAACATACCCACATTTTAAACTTAAAACGTGGCTTAGCCACGTTTTAAGTTGAAATACGGGTATGTTCGACTTAAGCGAGATCGTATTATCGAAATCAAACTTATGAAATACTGGTACGATCGATTTAAGCAAGTTCGAAGTATCGAGTTTCGACTGTTTTACAAAACAACTTACAGTCTACACTGATTGCATATAACAAATGTACGTTTTACTAGTACAATGGTTGTAAATGACATATGTGTTTCTAGGGGTCAAAGGTTTAATAAACTACATGTACATCTAAGCCCCCAAACTCTTGCGGATTGAGCAAGCTTACCAAGGGTCAAACAGCGTTTGAGTAGAAACTGAGATCGTTTTCAGGCATTTAATTGGTTACCTTTTTTAAAAAAGCTTTAATTTTACAAATTCAATTCTTGAGAATGATCTCAAACTCATCTGGAACGCTTTATAACATTGGACCCGGTTAACATTAACCATCAGTGTAGATTCTGATGAGACGCTCTGCAGAAATGAGGCGTCTCATCAGAATCTACACTGTTTGCTACTTCATATGAAATTATATGCGTTATGGACAAGTGGTGCATCTATCAATCAATATGCCAGAAAACACATTCGGTCAATTGCAAAATCCTGGCAGAAATTGATTTAAAAAAGTAAATCTACTTGCACTTTATTTCACGTAGATGGATCAAATCTCAAGTACTATTTTTTCTCGTTTCTTTGTCATTCAAAGATGTCCTTACCATAACGAATAGACAACTTTGCGAGTCGTTTCGTCTTCTTTCTTCCGATACGCTGACGGGTGTAGAAGCGATCATTTCTAGCGGAATGGCGACAAGGTACATTACTCCGCTTGAAGGCATCTTGACCACAACATCTGAAACAACGAAACAGAAGTTTAGTACTCCCTCTCTACAACGGCCCTCACAACAACGATTCACTCCTAACAACGACTCTTGTAGCAGTTCCCTAAACACGACAGTTATGTCTTTTTTCATGTGGGGAAGCCTTCTAGCTGGCTTGTGGAAGGTCGGTGGTTCTACCCAGTTGCCGATTTGTGTCTGAAACAGTGCATAAAAGGGCTTCTGGGGTCCTCCTACACCTGTAATAAGCTGGATGTCGCGATCTAAGACTGAAATACTGTTAAAAGCGATGTAAAATCATAAAAAATCAAAACAGTTATGTCTAACCCCTTTATTGCTGCAATATCGTCTGCTTAAAATTGTCGTCTTACTTTTTTCTCAATGTGAAATAAGTAACATTTTGACAGAAATGAATAAATGACTAGTAACAAACAACTTGAATCCAGACCAGACGCCGCGTTACGCGGCGTCTGATCTGGATTCAAACTGTTTGAAAATGTAAGCCAATTTCCCTCCCTATAACGACTCCCTCCGAACGACGCACACAATATTGGTCTCCCATTGGGTGTCGTTGTAGAGAAGGAGCGCTGTATAACCAACAAATAGGACCAGTCAAGCACAGTGTTCCCTCCCTACGATGACCCTTCAAACGACGACTCCATCTTTACAACAACGCTTGCCGCTGTTCTCCAAGACAGTTATGTCTAACAGTTTCACTGTTGCAATACTGTCTGCTTAAAAGTGTCGTCTTATGCTTTTTCTTAAAGTTATCCATTGACAAAAAGTCATAATGACGAGTGGCAAACAACTTGAATCCAGATCAGACGCCACGCTAAGAAACGTCTGATCTGGATTCACCTGTTTGCAAATGTAAGCCAAGTCATGCTCAACACTCTTATATTATTTTCCTTCCCTATAACGACTCCTTCTGAAAAACACAACAATCTTCGTCTTTCATTGGGTGTGGTTGTAGAGAGGGAGTCAAATATTAACTGGTGTGGCGCAAATAAGCAATACAATATAAACACTGATACAGTGCTGAACATGTAGGCAATCTTGACTCGAAAATTGTTTGGAGTCTAATTAAACGCCGAGCTAGTCGTCGTCTGATCAGGTTCCAAACTGTTTGTAACTTTCATCAATGATTTAGAATAACGCATTCACTGCAAAACGCACAGTCGTACCTAATAAAGCATACAATACAATTAATAGGATTGTATATAGGTATTTGAAAGAAGTTATTATCCTGTCCAAACGGTCCTAAATATTTCGTTTTACTTCGTACCAAGTATTCAACCAAGACCCAAATATACGTCTACGGGCAGGGTGCTGCTTAATAAAGGACCTTCATAATTAAGAAATCTCCAGAAGAGGCTTTCTGCAAAATTGATGTTCTGCACTAACACGCCTTTCACTACAAGTTCATTTTTCATGGCTTATTAATTAACTCTTTGAACCCTAGTCACGTAATATATACGTCATTTGCAAACAGTGTACCTGTGAGGAGTACACATGTCCTATACAGTGTATACCATTAAGGAGCCCTCTGACCAGAATCTACATTGTTTGTCATTTTTACATATATTAAAAACATCAACCCTAAAAAGTCAAAAATAGACTAGACTAATTTGAAATCTAGAATTGTCCCTTTGAGGTTTCAGGGAGGAAAGGGTCTCTCTAAAGCGGAAACCTAACTCTCCTTTTTGGGGACCGGAAGGCTCCGGGGGTCAGAGGTTTTATTGCAACATATCTTACACGTGTTCCTGTTCTGCCATGTTTTGATGTATCGTGTACTTGTAAGATGTTTCTTTGCAACAAGTCTGGAAATCTGGGTGGTATCTCTCGTACCCACAGCCCTGATAACCGTTGCCGTGGTGTGGGCTTGTAGGTCTTGGTTCTTTTGATTTCGGTTTCTGCGTGGTGATGCGTTGGGTCGTTAGCTTGTACTCAACCGGGCGTTGGTTGTCTATAATTGGTACAGGGTCAACTGGTTGTATTTGTTTTGAAACAACCTTTCCATTGACGCAGTCTTGTAGGGAAAGGTTAATGAAGACTATATTGCCTGTGCCATTTACATCTGCGCATACTGAAAAGGACATATTAAATATTGAATTGTATGAATAAAGAAAAAACGACATAGTCTTCATCAGGACATATTTAGGGCTTTGTAAGAGCTTGAAATGCATTGTGACCATATTAATGCCATGCTGGTTTACAATCGTTACAGTTTCATACATAAGAAATATTTCTATATCCTAGCTGATGGTAGATAAAAGCAGGTTAAAAAAACCAATGTTTTTCTGATTTACTTTCAACGGGCTTTTAATGGCCGCCTGCCTTCAAATATACCTGACCAAAACTAGAAACAGGTTATTGAATAAAGGCGGACTAAACGATTACAGTATGTTACTTCAATAGCCATTATAGTGGTTGAAATTGTTTACAGTTTCAAACAAAATCAAAGTGCTTGAGAGTACTGATGATGGTTTCAAATAAAAATACAGTTCTATCGAATAAATAGAAAACAAGAAGATTAATATTTTACATTCTGAAAACAGTATTTCTTTTTAAATGTGTTTGATAGTAGGATTTAAAACTATTTACCGTATATAAGAGAACTTGTCATATTGAATAATATTGTAAAAAGCCTGAAAGCGGATTTGACCTTAACCCTATCATGAAACATGTGAACATTATTTCAGTCATATTATTTGGAAATTAAATATACATATGGCATTAATCAAACCCGAGGAAACTTTTTCAACAGCCGTAAAATCGACAACCGCCGATGCCTCCGCATCTCAAATCAGCATGCCACTTTTTGTCCCGAAATTACTTGTACACAAAAGAAAATGAAAGTATATTCCACTGCTTTTATGGTATTTATATTAACTTCAGAATGCAATGTCTATTCGTACAGTTTTCAGAATTATTCGATTTTTCGTGTTTGTGGAACTGATAATATTGAACGATACTGAGTGTTGTTTTCGTGAGTGTGAGAATTCTGAGTCAAGGTATGGGAAACTCGTCGCTGACTATACGGACGAATTTAAATCAAAAATTTTAAACCATAAAACATGACCGCTATTTAAATCCGAGTTTATACGCACAAATCGGCGAGGTGTTCCGATTCCCGAATAACAAACTTACCGACGGTATTGTTGGTTCCGTTTTGGCCACCGTAAACAATTTGCAAGGTAACGATCAGCATACACACAGACTGAAGTAGCATCATCATTTCAGGTTGACTTTGGAATAACCTGAAATTATATATCCGAATGTCGATAACTCGAGCGTCAGGGTCGTTAACAATCGTAGAGAAGTAGCCATTGCTATATCGGCACAGGATGCACCCATGTCCATTCACCAAAAATGTAGAAAATGTGTATAACTATGGAACTGTATGACTGAATTATGCTCCATTGTGTCGCCTACTGCATGGTTCACACCAACGGCGCTTTGCTTGCGCTTTAAAGCGGCACCAAAGCGTAATAACAAAGCTTGAGTAAAGCGTCAGGGTCGTAATGCTAGGTTCACACCAACGGCGAATGCCGCGCTTTAAATCGGCGAGCAAAGCGTCGTCATTTTTGTTAACTTTTCAAAAAATATTACGATCTCTTACGCTCTGATAAGCTCTGATACGCTCTGATACGAATTGGTTGCCGCTTTGGGACGAATTATTTCCCGACCTGTTACGGTTCCTCGCGCTGTGGTCCCGCTTTCATCAGGCTTTGTTACGCTTGAAGTCACGCTTTAATAAGCTTTATTACACTTTATTACGCTTTGATGCGAGTTTGGCGCTTCAAATCAAGCTCTGATACGATTATCAAGCTTTGTTGTGCATTGTTACGCTCTGTTCAGCTCTGTTACGCACTGGAAAATGTCAAGATCGCCGATTTCATGCCGATTTTTTTCCAGAGCCTACATAAAGATGCAAAAGTTCCAAACTATCATTGCATCTTTGACTCCAGAACACGATGGCAGAACAACAAGATCCAGAATTTCCAGATGAACCAGAGCATGATCTGTCTGAAGAAGACATGATGTTTGTCTCCCTGTTGTATAACTACATCCTAGCCCTTGAAAGCGTGAAAGAGCGTGAGAGAGCGTGAAGAAACTTGCCAAGCGTAACAAAGCCTAACAAAACGTGTCAATCCTTGATCGAAGCGTCTCAATTCGTGGGAAAGCGTGAGAGTCTTTCATGAAAACGTAACAAAACGTAATAAAGCGTGTCAGATCTTGATGAAAGCGTCTGACCTCGTGTCAGATCTTCATGCCAGATCGTAACAAATCTTGAGACATCTTAACGAAGCGTGTCAAGTGGTGACAGACCGTGAAGAATGGCATCCCCGCTTTGAATCAAGCTCTGTTAAGCTTTCCTACGCTTTGAGTCAAGCTTTGCTGAGCTTTGTTACGCTTTGTTAAGCTTTGATAAGCTTTGATACGATCTAGGCGCTTTAATTAATTCGTGACAGAGCGTCCCAAATTTTTAAACAGTTTTAAAAAATTGGGCGCTCTTGCCGAATGTCCCGCTTTACTCCAAACTTTCCCACGATTTATTACGACCCTGACGCTTTAATCAAGCTTTGTTACGCTTTGGTGCCGCTTTGCACGCCGCTTTAAAGCGCCATCAAAGCGCCGTTGGTGTGAACCTAGCATAAACAATCGTAGAGAAGTAGCCATTGCTATATCGGCACAGGATGCACCCATGTCCATTCACCAAAAATTCTGCCGTTTCAGTGGGTAGACGAAGTTACTGTTGGCATTGCATGATACATGTAACATTTGGGTTAATGTTATGTTTTTATTGCATGGTACTACATGTATTGTCCCCGAGACAGAATTGCAACAAAAGTGTCGTTTCATCAATTATTAGTCACGATGTGACAGGTTTTGTTTAGGTAGGGTTAGAATAAATTGAAATTCGGTTGTACCCATTGTCTCTCTATATATCTACCTTTTATTACAATTTGTTGGAAAATCAATCGGGTCGGGTCCCTGTGATTTTAACCCTTTCGCTCTCAAAGACGCTTGAAAGCGCGTTTGCAAACAGTTTGGATCCTGATCAGACGCCGCGTTTGACACTCATTTTGACATTTCTTCAGTCATACTGCCTTATTTTTTAACTTTGAAACGACATGCAGACAACATAAGTGTAGCAGACGACAATGAAACGGTGAAGGGATAAAAATCTCCCGAACAATTTGATCATGAAAGGGTTAATCACCACAATGCTAGGATATCGTCTGCTTTAAACCTGTCGTCTGCTTTGATGTTTAGAAATTAGATTTAGGCATTTTGTTCTTAAACATTCCAAATAAGGTTAAAACAGTTAGGATCCTGATCAGACACCAAGCTAATCGGCGTATAATCAGGTTCCAAACTATTTGCAAACTTTAATGCAGTTTAAAGAGGACGTTAATATGTAAACACTCGGGGGAGGTATTACATGGGCTAAGAGTGCATTATTATTGATATCCCACATGAGAGGTGCACTATCCGTCTGCTTCTAAACTGCCGTTTCCCTCTCTACAACGACATCGAATGGGAGACAAAAAAGTGTGTGTGTGTGTCTGTGTGTATTGTTCGCAGGGAGTCGCTATAGGGAGGGGAAATGGCTTACATTCGCAAAAAAGTTGAATCCAGATCAGACGTCGCGTTACGCGGCGTCTGATCTGGATTCAAGCTGTTTGCAAATGTAAACCAAGTCTTAATTTTCCCTCCCTATAACGACTTCCTCCGGACAACACACATAATATGTGTCTCCTATTGAGTGTCGGTGTGCATAGTGAGGGGGTCACTGTATATGTGAACGTAGAAAAATAGCATGACTGTTCATGTATGTTTTTATTAAACTCTTGATTACTTTACCCCGAGTACACGGATTGTTTGAAAATTGTTTGAAAATTGTTTGGAAACTGATCAGACGCCGCGTTACGCAGCGTCTGATCAAGATCCAAACTGTTTGACACTCATTTCAATTATTTCTCAAACCAAAAGATCTTAAATTTATATTTGAAAAATGAAGGCAGACGACAGTTATTTAAATCAGGTGACGTAATAGCTGGGAATGGGTTACCTGTCTCCTGACATGTGACATTTACAGTCAAATTCCAGCGGGAGTTTGCGATATAACTTTAATAATATCTTGTTAGATGTATTGACATTAGGTTAATACATTCAACCATGATATACATACAGTGCAACTGTGCTCCCTCCCTACATCCACGTCCAATGGGAGACACAGTTTGTGTGCGTTGCTCGGAGGAGTCTTTGTAGGGCGGGAACATTAAGATTTGGTTTAAATTTGCAAACAGCTTGAATCCAGATCAGACACCGCGTTACATGGCGTCTGATCTGGATTCAAGCTTTTTGTCACTTGTCATTTTTTTTGTCGAATTGTGTCCATTATGTAACTTTGAGAAAATCAACAGACGACTTTAAGCAGACGATACTGAATCGGCAAAGGCTTAAGACATAACTGTCCTGTTCAGGGAATTGCGACAAGGGTCGTTGTAAAGAGGGAGTCGTTGTTGGGAGGGCCGTTGTAGCGAGGGAGCATTGTAACGGACAAATTCATTTTCCAATTAAGTCTAGTCAAACGTTTTCTATTTAGGGTGGATTTTAACAATACATTGCAAAACAGTGAAGACCCTGATCAGAGGAGTCCTATAGGAGCCCTCTGATCAGGGTACACTCTTAGTGCATAGGACAAGTGTTTTCCTCAAAGGTGCACTTTTATATCCTTCTCGGCAGGTTTGAAAGTGTTACAGTGGAGAATTCTTTCCCGTTTAAACGCAAACGTACGCAAACGCAAAGCACTACAACGTAGAAAAGAACAACTTTTGGACAATTCTGATATTTCATGTTTTTCTTGGTGGCAAACCGTTTGGAGCCTGATCAGACGCCGGGTTACCCGGCGTCTGATCTGGCTCCAAACGTTTTGCACTGCAAATAATAGTTTTAGCGTAAACGCGTTTATTGGGAAAGAATAACGTTTTCTCCACTGTAAATAAAGAACAAACAGACTACAGCATGTATTACTACTGCTACAAGTTTATCACAACAACTAATATTTCTGCTGCTACTTCAACAAATGCAACTGACAAAATTGATATTGTTATTTGTGCCTATTATTTTAACTCATTACCCAATAGCACGTTTGTAGTTTAGAAGATGGTTGATCACTTAAAGCACATCCAAAGTATTTAAGCATTCTGTTTCACATTCAGTCTGCTTTAAGCTACAATCTGCTAAAAATTAGAAAATATTTATGACGATACATTATTATTCAAGACTGTATAAAGTAGAATTGTTTCTTCAGTGGAGGAATAAATTAAAGGCGAAAAAGCGTAGCTATGAAGTAATGGGTCAAACAAAAAGTGTAAAAATAAACTCGTACCTAGTTTAGAATGTTATTGTATATATCCACTCCTGCTTCAAATTCACCATTGGTTATCATATAATTCCTGTATCATTATGTTGAATTGTTTCTCATGTAATATATTAATTATAAAATTAAACATTTCAATCAGTGCCACGACAAAATTATTGTCACCACCTGTTCGCACAGTCTTGCGGCTCTAAATGACGTATAAGACAGACTCATCGAATTTAAAACAGATGTGTAGTTAACTGGATTTCCAACTTTCCAAAATACGTCCACGCAATATACTTTGGATTTTACAAAATTAATACCACCCAGTCACGATACACGCTAAAGCCAAGTTGCAACTTAATGCAGGATAAAAGTAAAGCAGAAAGCTCCTAAAGGAGCTTTTTGCTTTACTTTTGTCCTGCATTAAGCTGTAAACTGTATAAACAAAATCTTCTTTTACTTTTCTTATAATGTAGTAGTTGCTGAAAAAAATATTGAACTGTACATGAATAATCAGTATGTTAGAAAAACCCAAGACCAAAATTCCAGACCACATGTCTTTAGTTTTAACATTGTCAGCAAGCAAAGATGGCCTGCCAGCCCCCGTTTCTATCCTGTAACCTGCTGTAAAAGCATATGCGTCAACCCATTACCCCATAAATACGCCTTTAATATATTCCTCCAGTACAGAAAATAGTTAAACCTTATTCAATCATGAATATGTGTTATACCAAATGTTTTCTATTTCGTAGCAGATGGTAGCTAAAAGCAGGCTGAAAGTAAAGCAGAGTGTGCCTTAAGGCACACTCTGCTTTACTTTTAATCTGCTTTAAGTGATCATTTATCTTCAAAACTATAAACAGGCTGTATGGGGTAAAGGTAGTGTTCGATAAATTTACAAATTCAGATGCCTAAATGTATTTTAATTGAACAGCGACATATTAAATAGGTAAGGTGCTGATTGGGCTCCGAATACTCTCGGTGTGTGGTCTGTAATCAAACTGTTTGCACGTTTTAGCAATACAGCGTTCACTCTCTACAACGACACCCAATGGGAGACATAAAATATGTGCGTTGGTCGCAGGGAGTTGTTGTAGGGAGGGAAATTGGCTTACATTCAAAATGGTTCATATGTAAATTTGAGGAAAAAAAACCAGCAGACGACAATTTAAAGTAGACACTATTGCAGCCTTGAAAAGGTTGGACATACTTATATTGCTTTGGGAACAGCGGCAATCGTCGTTATAAGGAGGGAACCGTTGTTGGGAGGGCCGTTTTAGAGAGGGAACACTGTAATAGAAGTTGAAATCACCAGGTTGGTTGGTTGGTTTGTTTGTTAACGTCACCATGTGACTACAATTGCGACACACTAGTAAGTGATTTGGAAATCCAAAATAAATCACGCCCTCGAAGTGTTAATAAATTATTTTCCCAATTCGCACCTTGAGAAGGTGTAGATGAAAACCCCTTACAACAGCAATAACAACTACAACTACTGCTGCTGCTGCTGCTACTGCAACTGCTACTGCTGCTACTTCTACTACTACTACGACTACGGATACTACTACTACTAATACTAATACTATGACTACTACTACAGTACTACTACTTCTTATTCTACTACTACTACTACTACTACTACTACGACGACGACGACGACGACGACTACGACTACTACTAATACTATATATTCACAAAAAGAAGTTACGTATAACCCTTATCATTCTAAGCGTGAATTGGCAAATACTTGCAAACAGTTTGGATCGAGATTATACACAGCGTAACGTGGCGTCTGATCTGCATTCAAACAGTTTGTCACTAATTTTCACAGTTTCTTCCATATAAAAAAATCATAAAAATATGTTTTTTACATTTTATGCACACGATAAATTTAACTGAAGCAGACGATAGTACAGCATGATAAGGGTTCACGCCCCCAACATATCCGGATTCAATAATATTTGTTCACAAAGAACTTGTTTAACATTTTATCTTCTCCAATGCTGTGGGCCTCATATGTGTCGTCTGTATTGTTTTCAAAAAATCAAACATTCTAAAGCTACATTTTTTTGCTTAAGGCACCTTGACGCGAGGGTCAAACAGTTTGGATCCTGATCAGACGCCGCTCTTTGTCTGATCTGGATCCAAACTGTTGGAAATTCTAGTTATGTCTTCGATTAGCAGACGAATGGTTTACATGTATATCATCAACAAACTATTTGTCCTGCTGTCAATCACAGTTTGTATATCGTGGTGTTGATTTGATCGCTTATCGATTAACTCATTCTCCGCCGCGGTATCGGCAGTTTAAAATTGTCGTCTGCTGTTGTTTCTAAAATTGTCGTCTGCTGTTGTTTCTAGATTTGTCATCTGCTGTTGTTTCTATCATTTAGTTTGTGTGTGATTTCACCGGTAATACATCTAAATGAATGTCAACCAGTATGTTCCCTGATTATCGGTGCCTTATAGGGGCTGTTTTAAAAGGACAATATTACTATAGGTGTCCGCACTAACTGGGGCTAATATTTGACATTCTTGGCTTCGCGATAAAATCAGAATTTGAGACAGATGAACAGAAGGAACTAATTTCAATGGTTGCATATCTCAACGGTGAGTTTACTATGGAGTTTCCAGAGAGTAATGCCGGGCTCTTTTGGATGGGGGCGATGTTTTGGGGCATTCAATCTTTAGAGACTTGTGCAAGTATTAGGAACTGATTTACAATATCGTACATAACTTAATGGTGAGAGCATATATGGGCTTTCCAGAGAATAAGTAGATCTAAGGGTGTTTCAAATGGGGGCGTACAGTTTCGGCACTAAATCTTTAGAGACGTGCGCAAAATGTGCAACACATAAGATGCAACTTCTCCAGGGCTGCCATAAGTTGGTCATAAAATGTGGGAACTGGTTGAAAGCAATGCACAATGTGCTTTAAGGTGTATTGTGTTTTACTTTCAGTCTGCTTTTGGGAAAAGTCCGGAGAAATGACAGTCCTGATTCTAATAAATACTAAAGTTGAGTTAACGATTCCAACAGAAAAGTCCATATTGAACATCTTTGCAAACAGTTTGGATCCTTATAATGCTTCATTAAATAAGGTGTCTGATCAGAATCCTAACTGGTTTTTTACATTTGGTACATTGTACCTTTAAATCTAGTTGAATCCTAGCGACGAGTATACTCGTTATTCACAAACATTATACATGCGAGGCATACATTTGTCATATGCAAACAGTAGTGACCCCTTGCTTTTCAGAGGTCTTCTAAGGTGTCCTCTGATCAGGGTCTGTACTTTTTGGTCATTACCCGATATTTTACAAATAAAAACCAAAACAATCCAAACTTGAACACCCAATATCAATGGACTAGATTTGTTTAGACATAGAAACTGGCCGTTAAGTGTTTCAGGGGTAAACGAGTTGATATAAAAAAAGGAAACAACATATGGCACGTGTCATTGAATATAAAGATGGGATAAACAATTTCAATTATCTTTTTTCACCGTCATTGGTGCCAAAAGGTGACTTTGCAAACGGTTTGGATCCTGACCAGACGCCGCGTAACGCGGCGTCTGATCAGGATCCAAACTGTTTGACACCCGTATCTATATGTTCTAAGTCATACTACATTGAAGTTTACATTGGAACGATCTTGCAAACAACAAAAGTGAAACAGCCGACAATGAAAAGGTGAAGAGGTAAGAATTTCACGATTAATTTGGCAACGAAAGAGTTTAAACATTATCTCATAATACGCCCCATTAAGGCTTTTCCAAGACAACAATGGTCAAGGACGTTGAGTCTGATAATGGGGGCGGGAGAGAGAGGGTTCAATCTTCCGAAATACCACCGCCAACACAAATTGGAATTTCCTCTGTTATGGAAATGAATGGTTTGTAATTATCTGCCCATTCATTTCAAGTTCAATTTGAATAGTAAACTCCCGGATATAGATAGAAAATAGATAAAACGTAATTGGCATCGTTGATTTTATTTTTTCTGTAGTATATTTAGCATTTGCGTTATTATGTATTCGTTTTAAATGTGCTTCTAACCTTTTAAAATCTTCAACATGCTTAAAGTGGTCACTTGTCTCCAAAACTAAGAACAGGATGTGGGAAAATGGGTTAAACAACACAGTGAATCATGCACTATCGTCGCGTCATCTGGAACAATAATCCTTTATATTTCTATGTCATTTTTTTTAAAACAAAATATCAAACAGTTTCGATACAGATGAGATACCGCGATACTTGACGATTTATCGTTGAACTTTGATTTCTTTTTAACCAAAAGTGTATCCAGCATAAAATGGGCTAAAGTCTACCTGCGTGTGATGTAAACATACAGTACATGTACCTGAAGGTGAAGGTCACGTCCAGAACAGGAAGTGAATTGATATAATAAAGAATATGAACTTGGTGATATTTGTAACCGTTGTAACAAGTTCACCATTTTTAGGAAAAAACCTGGATTCTGAACTAGAGCATTGACGTAGGTGGTATTGACGTAAGTGAATTAGTAAGTTACTATGATACATGTATATGTCGAACTTCTTTGACGTAATCCCTTCATTATCTGCATGTCGTCTGCTTAATATTGTCGTCTGGGTTAAGTTTTAAATTTAGTTTTTTATCATATTTGATCAGAGGAAAAATCATTGATACGAGTGTCAAATAGTTTAGATCCTGATCAGACGCCGAGTTACACGGTGGCTGATCAGGATCCAAACTGTTTGCAACTTGCAATGTAATCGGGACAATAAAGGGGTAGGCCTAAATCACGAACGTTCTGGATTTTGAACCGACCGGAAATACCACCTATTTCGATCTTTATTGGCCGAACATTTCATTTGAAAATTCTTACAAATCTACTATGCGTGCAGGATTAAAGCCTTTGCCTTATTTTGAGTAAAGCAAAGTCCGATTTCCTTTAAGATAATCCTATTGCTATTGCAATCCTAGACAGTTGATATCTCAAGCAGACGACATTAAAAACAGACGACATTCGCTCATTAATCGCTATCAGTATATACATTATGTAGTCAACCAAGCATGGCGAACAAATACATACATGTAGATCTACATGTTTATCGTCTGCTCTATTTCCGTCTAGAATATTTTTTTCAGATAAAGATTTAGGAAAAAACGAATTTTGGGGAAAGTTCAATTAGTTTATATCGTGATCACCCTGGAGAAAATTCAAAATATAGAGACTAGGCTTCAAGGTTATAAAGCTTTTGAGTTGAGTTTGAAGTCTTTCTCAAATCTGACCAATCAAATGCTTGAGAACGATCTCAGACTCAATTCAAAAGCGCAGCTTTTAAGAGGCGATTCCTTTTCGCGATTTGCTTGCTATAACTATATTGTGTCCTTTGCAAACCGTTTGAAGCCAGTTCAGACAACGAGTAAATCGGTTTTTATCGAGTTCCAAACTGTTTTCACTCATTTTGTTTCCATAAAATGTAATGTTTATTATATATTTTATAAAGATCTTCAAAATACGCCGTGAATAAATCTTAATATGTATCTGTAGTACATGTAGTATCAACAATGTCACGGTTCAATACAAGTTTTATTGCACGCCACGTGATCTATGTATTATAGACTATATTTGAATCCTACTTAATCCGGATGCCATTGTCCTTACTATGCCGTATGCTTGATATACTGTCGTCTGCAAATATTTGTTTAAATCGTGATTTTACAAATTTTGAATTATGACACATTGTTACGGGTACCAAACAGTTTGGATCATGACCAGACGTCGGGTTACCCGGTTTCTGATATTGACCTAAAACTGATTGCAACTGCATTTGTGGTCGGGTAAAGCAGTTAAGAGGTTGGTATTGTTGTTAGATGTTGTTGGATGTGACGCCTAAGTTACGGGAAACCCACTGCCATCCAGTGCTAAAGAAATGATTCATTAAGTTGAAATGGGTTGCCAAACTCAAAACTTCGCTGCAAATTTTGCACAATTGGGGAAACCGCATATTTTCCCATATATTTCCATACGTACTATGACGTCCTTACGTGTCTATGTTCGAAAATTAAATGTTTCCGAAAACTTTAAACTGCGTAGATCTACATATTGCAGTTATTTTTTCATTTCATTAGGGCTGCAATTTCTCCTGTTTTTTTCCGAAATCTTCAGTTTTTTCTGATTTTCTCCGGTCCTACGGATTTTCCGAAATCTTCGTATTTCTGGTCTTACTTTTAAAATTTGGATCTTTGACGCGGTGACTGACCTTGCTCTACACTGTTTACAATGCAATAAGTCAGATGTCGTGTAACTCAGCGTCCAATCAGGAATCAAACTGTTGACACTCATAACGATATACATTGTACATGTACCCTCCGTCAATTTATCTAAATTTAAATTTAAGAAAGAAAAGACGACACTTGTTTCAAGCAGATTACATCATGGCAGGGAATAGAATCATATATAGATGTATCTATTCATTGTTTGTTTAGTAAATGTCTCAAACGGTGACGTCAATATATACATATGTAGATATGTATATAGTAGAGAAAGAAACTTATTCATACAGTGCTTTGGAAGGACGTTAGTAGATGTCACACTTTATTTCTCTACTCCATATGTAGATATGTATATATAGTTATAACAATTGAGCCGTGCCATTAGAAAACGTATTGCATTGTAAACAGTGTAGAGCAAGGCCAGCCGCCGAGTCAAAGACCTCAATCGTTGAAATTTCTATATTCTACTCGGGGTTAGACCGTAAATGGGCTAACTCTGAAAAGCCCTTGATGGTGGCTACATGAGTTTGGGTTATCTCAGACCAAATTGATTAACCCCCTCAGTGTCAACCTCGATAACACTTAAGGGGGGCATTTGAAAAGTAATTGAGGTCAACCTTTCAGCAAGACATTCATAGTAATTTTGTTATAATGAATTTGAGACTTTTTGTTTTATTTTTATTAAAAAAGATATGGTTTTAGGTATTGATTGAAATACCTTGGGCCCGTTTTACTAAACTACTTACGCAAAATTTTTGCGTAAGTCAAAATTTTGAATGTTAATTTATAGTTTTTATTATCACTTGCTACAAACAGCAAATAGCCAGATCAGAGGACGCGCTTTTAGCGCGTCCTCTGATCTGGCTGTTTGCTGTTTGCAAACGTTTATGATCGAAAAATAAGAGTTAAACGATTTTGACTTACGCAAAAATTTTGCGTAAGTTGTTTAGTAAAACGGACCCCTTGTCCATGCGCGATGTAATTGCGTTGTATTGGAAGCATGTTTATTACAGAGCGTACTTTTCAAGTATTGCTCAGGCCGATTGAAATAAATTTGATATTATTTGAAATATGGTTAACAGTACTTTTGAATAACATTTAGTTCATGTATAATGGCATGTAGGTGAATATTAAATTCTCCGATAATAATTTATGTTTTTGTTTTCACTAGAAGTTTTAATCTTTCAGAAAATGTTCACTTTTATAAAATCAGACTATCCAATGAAAAGTTATCGCTCAATTATCATTACTTTTCAAACGCCCCTCGTAGGCCTACATACACGCCGATAGTTTGAATTCAAACAATGATCCAAAGTGTTTGACACTCTTAAAAATAAATTTTAGATCTGCCTAAACTTCTGAATTTAGAAATAAAGCAGACGATAGTTTATGCCCTTGGTCGACAAAATGGCAGTGAATGTGTTAGATGGGCTATGACGTTATATTGGCAGTGGAAAGATTAGAGTATGAGAAAAAAAAGTTAATTTTCAACAATATTCTTTAGATTTCCTTAATTGTGATGTAAAATCACTCTAAATTTCCTCACGATACACGTTTTATTTTACAGGACAAACTATGGCCAACCGCGCTGATCCAAATTACGTCATAATGACGTCAATGGATTTGATGACACGTCATCAACCAGACGAATTTCACTTTGCTCTTCATACAAGAGAAAATATAAATTCCGAGGACTTAGAAGCTAAAAGACAATCTGCCATTCAAGATTTTAAAGAAAAGATTTTGAAAGATACCGGCGGTTCAGCCAGAGTGAACCAATTTATCAAAGAGTGCGTTGGCGAACCTTTAAAAGAAGGAACTGATAAAGAAACAGAAAAGGCTGACAATGATATAGAAACTTTATATTCGAAAGATCAGGAAAGGGGATGTCATTCTCCGTTTGATTTAAAATCACACGAAAATTGGTTTGATTTACCATTTATGGCTGTTCAGAGGAATATGCAAGACGTTCTTACAATTTGTTTTCGTACAGGTGTAAATATCAGCAAACTGTTCTGGAAAGACTCAAAGAATATTTTAATGTATGCTTTATCACTGGAATCAGTGCAAGAAGAACTGGTGGTGTTCCTTCTACAACATGTCGATGTCAACGCTGAAGCGGTCAATGGAGCAACGGCACTAAGCACGTGTCTGAATAACACGCGGCTGGCACCCGGTCATAAACTTTGGCTCGTTAAGCTACTGTTAGGAACTGGTGCCCGAATAGGAGCAACAGGGAGGATGCATGGTTCTCCGCTTCATACTTATATATACAGTATCGCTTCACACGGAGCTCATGTAGATCCAAATTGGAAGGAAATAATTGATGAGCTTGTTAATGCATCAAATAGTATTGATGAAAGTGACTACCTCGGTCAAAGTTCATTGATGATTGCTGTATCTTTATTACCAGTTTCCGTTTATGAGGCTGAGAAAGCAAAGATGGGACTGGAATTGCAAAGTGATTCTGACGTATCGGTACCAACCAAACTCGAAATTATAGAATACCTGTTAGACAAAGGTGCCGATCCTAACTACGCCGATAGTCGTGGCAATACTTGCCTTCATCTGGCAGCTTTTTCGAGTAACATCAGCTGTTTGAGACTGCTCCAGAAATTCGGATGTCGGGCAAATACACAGAATCAATTAGGCATGACAGTTATTTATTCGGTGTGCGCAGAAATTGGATGGTCCAACGAGACTGAAGACGAACTTGACCTATTTCTATTTCAAGTTCTACGACAGCTAATAGATACTGGGTGTAATATACATAGCAAGGCGATGGACAAGTCCACTGTACTACATTACGCCGCAGCGAAACTTCCAAGTACAATTGTAAAGTTTCTATGCGACTTAGGTGCCAACGTCAACGATACAGACTATCTAGGAAGGACACCCTTGCACATGGCAGCAAGAAATGAGGATAATACTGGAGTTGTTCAATGTCTTGTAAAGTTTCAGGCTGATATAAATGCAACAGACACCCACAATGACACGCCACTTCATTACGCGTGTCTGCTTAATAATTACGAAGCTGCTGTTGAACTGATTCAACTCGGAGCAAATATCAGAGCTACGGGTGACCTTGGCATACAACCGGTTCATTTGGCCGCTGAAAACGGAAGTTCAGAACTTGTTAGTACGCTAGTGGCCATAGTTGGCCGTAGTTCTGAGGATATATGGGGAGCGACACCGTTACATTACGCCGCTTCTGATGGAAACTACGAAACGGTTGACGTATTACTTGATCAAGGGGCGGACAAAACCCTGAGAGACTCAAATAACATGACTCCGCTTGATTATGCTTTATTTCGCGGAAATTCGCTTAAAACCGCACAGACTCTAGCAGGGGATGACTCTCGTGTGATCTTTGGACATTTACCGCCTCTGTACTTCCCCAACCGGCCTGTGATTAAAAAAGAAAACGTTGATGAGTATGTTGATGGACTTATAGATGCGTTCAGAAAATCAGAAGATATGGGACTGGCTCTTGCAAATCGACTTCTTCGATGTCCTGGACTGGGACATGTAGATCTGGACAAAGGGGAAGCAAAAGAGATTTCCCAGAAGATCATTTCAATGATGGAGAAAATCGTTAAACGCATTGGTGAGTTAGATTATATGTTTGAAGCCACGTTACTAAGAGCTGGCAGTACATTGGAGGGTGTGAAGACTGGATTTCCTGACGAATACGACTTTTTATGCAACATGGTCAAATTCTCCAGTTACATTGAGAGGACTGAAAGAAGCGAAGCTGATGGTTTTGCTAGTGTTATCATGCGTGAAGACTCTCCGCCAGGTATTCTAAGATACTGTTTGCGATCAAACCGAGTAATCAATGCTTCTTACTTCCAGAAACGATTCATGCAATTGGCTAGGCGTGCTATGTACGATGTCCTTAGCGAATGCAGCCCTCAGATATACTCCGGCTATATGCTGGTCACTGAGAATATTCCTCTATTTGACCCATTGTTTTACCAGAAAACGAAACTTCACGGCCAAACAATGACGTTTCGTGGAAAAGAACACAAATTCTTGGATATATCAGTGGATATAAACCCAGTGTTTTTCTCACCTGTGCTACCAAAGGAATTTATTCAGACGTGTCATCTACTGGGAGATATATCTTCCAGAGGGATTTACTTGTTACCAAAGCACTGTGCCCAGATCATTGCCTTTCCTGCGGAGACAGTGCCTCACAGTGCGGACCTGTGGAGGTATTCAACGCATCATATTGAAGCAGAAGTTATGCGGAGTATTCCGAAACTTGGAAGAGAGTGTTACGTAATGTGTAAGCTGCTTCGAATGGAACCAATGACGTGTGGGGTAGAGTTTTGCCGGTATGAGGACAAACTGCTGACGGAAGAGCAGCTTGAAAGATTGTACCCGGGCGGTGATGCCACAGATGAAGGTAGGTGTCGTTATACATATACAATACCCTAAATTGTCCCAACATTGTCAAATTAACCTCACTTTTATTTCTAAAATTCAGTTATTTTGAAATTGACTAAATCAATGTTAAAAAGTGTAGTTCCATATCAGACGCCACGTAACGTTGTGTCTGTTCAGGATCCAAACTGTTTGCAAATAACCATTGGACTATATGTATGGAAGTGACAGGTTAATGTGTTAATAAAACAATCTGTCAGTCACTTCTCATTATGTTCGTCTCTTTGAGACGATTCCAATGCGTCGTCATAGAATGGGGTTTGGTTTAGAAATAAGGATTTTAGTTTCTGCCAGACCCACCTTATCTGAAGCTCTGGTTAAAGAACTAGTCTTTCTCATATAGCTACCCTTGTTTGCTATAGTGAACAACGATCACGAATATCCTTGTCTCCAACATGTGTGAGATCAATATGATGACGTCACTATAACGTCACTAATTATAACGGCGTTTTGACGTCAACGGGGTTCCAAAAAATGCCTATTGCTTTAAAAAAAATAGCTGAAAATCGTTGGTTATGTGAGAAAAAGAATCTGTCAACCGTCGATTTTTAAGACAAGTAATTGATCTCAAACTCGTCTAGAATAAAAAAAATTATTAACCTCGCCAAGGCTGGCTTAATAACATTTCAATTCTAGACTCGTTTGAGATCAGCTTGTCTTAAACATCGACTCATGACAGATCCTATATATCAACTGATATTCTATATACACAGTCCGATTTCGAAACGTTACGTTGTCCTGTTTAGCGACACGAGACGCAAATACATTGCTATTAGATTTAGAAACAAGACTGCTTTTAGCCAAACTATTCGAAACAAGGACGCGATACTGTATTCATCCCGGTGTTGGCGTTCAACAGTTGGAAAATGTAAAGATACAAAATGTTGAGAAGTGTGTGTTGAAAGGAAATTGTAACTGATTGAAAGGAATGACGTTGGTCCTATTTATAAATAAGTACAGTTGAACTTCGTTATCTCGAACTCGCTTAACTCGAATTATCCGATATTTCGAAACATGAATTTGCCTTATTTCAAGCTTGGTTTAGGTCAACATATGATTCTTTCTCGAAGATACGGACTAAGTCTTGAAATTGGCATAGTTTTTTACGTGATGAAAACACTACTCGTTTGATACAGTACCCTACTTCATAATGCTATTTAAGTCAGGCGATTTAGATACTTAAGCAAAACTTCAAACTGACAGGAAAGACTCACACCTTGAGCCACAGGTGGATTATCTACCTGGACCTGGGTCTTGGAAAGGTGTAGTTGATTAGACACATGTCAAACCCTCTTTAACACTGGTGATCCTGACATGTTTATACAACCATTATCATAAGGGCAGAAGCAATGAGAAGAAAAATAGACTTAATTAAAATACATTATGAAAATGATATGATATCAAATAGTAATATTATAAAAATTATATTGATTTTTTTTATTATAACATTATTATTAATGAATAGTTATATATCATATTTACAACTACAAATATAATAATTATCATAAGTACATGTATTGCCATCATCATTGACACAATTACAAATTTACTATAAGCATCATCAGTAGCATGATAAACATCTTAACCCATTACCCCATAGACTGTTTCTATTTTGGAAAAGAGTTGACCACTTAAGGCAGGTTGGAAGTTAAGTAGAATGCATCTTAAGGTGCATTCTGCATTACTTTCAGCCTGCTTTAAGCTATCATCTGCTAGAATATAGAAAACACATTTCTTATGATTCCTTTTTGTAACAGTATAAATTAGATTTTTTCCCTTCAGTGGATAAATAAATTAAAGGCATAAAAAGGTGTATTTATTGGGTAATGGGTTGAAAGTTTTAATTTCTGTTTACCATCAATACATCACCCCCCCCCCCCCCCCCCCAAAAAAAAATGCAGAAATAACTGCAGCTCTAAAATAAAGCTGTAGTCATTCCCCAGTGCACTGCTAGTTACCTGGTTTAAACTGATAGTGCACTATCAGTTTGTTATTGAAATCTCAGTGCACTATCAGTGCACTGTCAGTGCACTGTCAGTGCAAAATTAGTTTACTCTCAGTGCACTGTTAGTTTAAACCCAGTGCACTGGCAGTGCACTGGGGTGTATAGTTTAGCTTAAACAGTACTGTACCCGTGTTTCAAAGTTTAAACGCGGCTTAGTCGCGTTTTAACTTTAAAATACGGATATGCTCGATTTAACCGAGTTCGAGATATCGAAGTTTGAATGTACATGTATCTTTAATTGAACAATGTTTACAGGGAGGGGATATCGAATCCTAATAATAGTTTTTGCGAAAATATCAATACATCGTATAAGTTGTATTAGCTACAGTGGAGAAAACGTTATTCTTTCCCAATAAACGCGTTTACGCTAAAACTATTATTGCCATTGCAAACAGTTTGGAGCCAGATCAGACGCCGGGTAACCCGGCGTCTGATCTGGCTCCAAACTGTTTGCCACCAATATAAACATGAGTTATCAGAATTGTCCAAAAAAAAATTCTTTTCTACGTTTTAGTGCTTTGCGTTTGCGTACGTTTGCGTTTTAACGGGAAAGAATAACAGATTCTCCACTGTACCATGCAGCCACAACTTGATCTACATTAGTATAGTAACCTATTACTCCAAAGATATGCAATTTTTACGTCCTGAATTTATTCCCCTGCCAAAGAAAATAGTTCCACTTAATACCACTGGGGGCCATCGAGGTATCACGAAGGCCCGTTTCGCACAGAAGTCCTGTATATGTTTCGCACCTACAATCCATGTAAACACAGCCATTTGTGTACTATTTTTTATGCGTTGACATTCGCATTAACCACCTGTGTCCATAGACACACATATCAATTGAATTATTTTTTTGGCAAATTACAGTATAGGTTCGTGAATAAACTGTTTACATACCTTTTCTTGTATTATTTATGGAAAATAAGTATGATTATCAAGCACAAACGTCAATTTGTCACTCTTAAATGAATATTACCGGGCGATTATCGAAAAAAACATTGGAATGATCCACTATATTTACAAATATTCTGGAACCCCATCTCAGACATGATGCATATTTATTAATAGCTTCATTTTTCCATAATTTTTCAATTTATTTTTCACAATAATGTATACAACTTTAAATCACTCACAGTACACTGAAGGGTTTATGAGTGTGTATGTGCCCTCCTGAAGTCGCATTTACGTGTATACGTTACCAACAGAAGGTGTATGTGTTACCTCCTGAAGTCAATTAATTGATTTCTGTTGCAGTGACAAAAAAAATGGATTGGACAAATGTATTGTTTATGCCTAGCTCACATTGGCTGTGGCGGTCGTACGGCAGTCGCACGGATTATTATTTTTACGGCGAGTAGCAATTTCCCGGCCGCCGTTGATTTCCTACGACCACCGTATGTTGTGCTCACATTTGCTGCGGCCGCCGCAATGCGAGATTTGATGTTTTGGGGGTAAAAAACTTGCGGCAGTGCGGTCTCCGCTCGGCAGCCATACGTCGCCTCTGCGGCGGCCGCGATTTCTAATAAAAGCCACGGCGACCGCCAAATGGCCGTACGGCGGCCGTTGATGTGCAGTCTTAATGCTGCTCCTGCTACACACATTGGCTTGCTACATGTGCACATAACTAATATCAGTCCAACTACACCGAGAACTCAAAGGCCATATATGATTCCACTTTTAGATCAATAGACACATATGAACAAAAGTGCAAATGTCCAATAGTAAAATTAACCATTGAGGCCCGGCGGCCGCACGGTGGCCGTACGGCAGCCGCAGAACCGCTCTATGGCGTGTCGTTTTCTACGGCCATCATAGAAATGAACTTTTTTATAACTCCGCGTTATAATACTGCGGCGACCTCTACGGCCTGTAAAACTTTGGGATTTGCCGTGCGGCCGCCACATTGCCGCCGTAGGATTTCTTCGGCCAGCGCAAGAATCTTCCGATTTCACGTTTAGTTTAAACATATTTATTGCATAATATATACATCCAGGGGATTAGGCTACACATCTTCACAACATTACATAATGCCCGCTGTCCGATTTAACCTTTCTGCGAGCGCCGTACGCCCGACGTAGAGCAAGTGTGGGCGCACTTTTAGCGATGAGGCCGTCCAGTCAAGCGGTACCAGTGTGACCATACCAAGTGGTTAGTGGCGTTAATTTTGGTACTAAATTATCACCAAAAAGCATCGATTCGGAATTTTAATCGAATGTTGTTGTGTTTTTTTTTATTTATGAGTCGATTTCAAGGAAACATAGCCAATGCTAAAGTTATTTTAGAATGATGTCAATGTATTTGTCACTAGATGGATACTTTTTGTCTGAAAACGAGGCAAATATCCAGAAATGTTAACACACACAATGATACCACGACAATTTAATGCTAGATATTGCCAACTAATTTGCCCCATTTTCAGGCAAAATGTATTACCTTGGAGACAAATCCATTGATACCACTGTAAAGAATCCAGTCCCCGGTATCATAAGCTATGTTTCGTTGAAATCGGCTAAAACAAATTTCTTACATTTGATTGAAGTTCCGAATGGAGGCCTTTTTGTTGACAATTTGACTGCCAGTGGTATCCACATATTACGTCACAGACCATGTGGTATGGTCACACTTGGTACTATCCATTTATTTTCTCTTCGCTTTTTGATAAAACGTGTAAAATAAAAATCATTCACCGATTACCCTAAAGCCTGTTTCTAGTTTTGAAGACGGATAGTCACTTATTAAAGCAAATTGAAAGTAAAGCAGAATGAGCATTAAGGTACTTTTACTCTGTTTGCTTTAAGCTACCATTTGCTGGTATATACGTAATTATTAGATCATTGTTTCATAAATAGAATATATATAGGGAAAAACCTGTGAAAAACCTGTGCAGCTTCTCATACATTTTTCTTAACACTTTCCCAGAGTAAATGCTTATATATGAAGGTGTTCGTGTAGTTTGGAATATTGGCTGTTTCTGTTTTACAAAATTATAGCCCTTTGAGGATTTTCCTATAAAGAACATGTTGCAAACTTTAACAGATTAATTGATTACATAGACCAAGGTGTTCATGAGGTTTTCAATTCGGGATGCAACATTTTTAAAGAAATTATGTCGCTTTGAATTTGTTTCGTACAAAATAATTATAGTGTATTTCAGTTGCTCTGACAAATCAACAACTCTATCAGCTTCATCTGCTTCCGCAACAGTTGATTGGTCGAATTCATTTCCTAGTCCTGCACTTTTAACTGCTTCAGAAACTTACATGAAATGGACCGGTTTTTTTGTGTGTTTAACCTTTAAAACATTTCTCACTGGACTGTCACTATCAACAGATTTGGTGGAGATTATTTATTTTCGAGATAAACGGTATAGGCAACAGTAAGTGCATGATACGAGGCAGTTTGCATCCTATTAATTCAATGATGACTTCAGTTGGTAACATATACATATAAAATGGACTTCGTTTAGTAACATATACATACTCTGTGCGGCACCTATACACGGTTAATTTGTTAAACTCGATTTAAAATCCATTTATTGCATTACTACAGATTCTTTATAACCCAAATAATATTCCATTGTTACAATCAATCTAAAAAGGTAATGTTCATATAATGATTAATAGCATTATTTACCAAATAGCATACATTTGAAACATTTTACATCATAGGATGAATGACTATGTTATTTTGCAAGTAATACAATGAATAATATGAAATTTGTACGTAGATTGCTCGAGAAACCGTTCTACCTACCATCGGACCTATTTGATAATATGTTCCGGCTAGGAAAAAAAAGTATAGGCGAAATTGAGAGACACTCAAGGAAATTCGTGTTTTACTTTCGTTTTGGGTACACAAAATATGTACTTTATCGGTGCGGAACATATACAGGACTTCTGTGCGAAACAAACCTCGTGATACCTCGTTGGCCCCCAGTGAATACAGTCATTAAAACAAAATCATTAATATGTACTCTAAAATTAACAGGCATTAATATGTACCCTTAATACATATAGGTACTCTAACCTAATAGCTGGCATCTAAAGCATGATAAATGTGATGCTCAATGCTCTTTCAGAATCACTCTTCTTCATTTTCAGCCTGCTTTAGGAAACAATCTGTGGTGAAATGGTTAAAATGACAGAACAAACACAAACTATGCCTTTTACATTTGTGACAGATATCAAAAGTTCATCCATTATTAGCGCATTGTCAAAATACTTGGGATTCCTATACATGTAGTCATAAAATGACTACCCCTCATTCTGTATAATTCACATTCTAGACCAATGGACTTTAGATAAAATAGTTCTTCAATAGTATGCAATGTTTTAATTCTAAATTTCTGACAGAATTGGAGACGTTGCTTTTAAACTAAATGTATCTATTTGTCGGTTTGAATAGATATCAGATAACGGAAATCTAAATATTATAAATACCCTTTGAAATAGTAGGGCATGTCAATACCATTTATTCAATGAAGGTCCTTGCAAACACGGTTATTAATTCATTTATATCTAGAATCCTATAAATGGAACATAGGCAAACAGTGCAGACTTAGATCAGACGTCGCATAATGCGGCATCTGATATCAGTCTACACTGTTAGTTAATAAGATTTTCTATAAAAATAAATCAAGAGTACCCCCATTCCACTGGACGGCGCTTCCACTGCGTTCATGGCGATCATGGCGATTCTCTAAAATCATCCAAATAGCCGCCATGTGCATAATATTGGGACTTGGGGCGTTTCCAGTACACTTTTAGTACGCTTTAACTACGTCCTCGCTGCGCACATCACGATCCCGCCTTGCTGTTGCTGTGCTTCTAGGGCGCTTTAAATTTCTCCAAGCCGCTTCTCCTACGCTTCCACTACGATAAAGGACTTCCTCTACGTTTACTATGCTGCTACTGCGACCTCGCTTCGACCTAAGCACAGGGGCTACGCTTCTGTTTTGCTTTTGGAACTTTTCTATAACAAATATGCTATTTCACTGCTTTTGCAGCATTTGACGATCATCCTTCGAAAGAAATGGATCAAAATTGGCTTTTTGACAAACAGTATCGTGTGTAGTATCGCGGTGTCTGATCTGGATTCAAGCTGTAAATCACTCGTCATTAATTTTTTTCTGTCAAAATGTATATTATGAAACTTTGAGGAAAACAGCAAACGGCAAAGATACTTTTAAGCAGACAAAATAGCAGACGTGAAAATATTGGACATATTTGTTTTGTTTGGAAACATTGTCAATTTAAGGGTCGTTGTAAGGAGGGAATCTTTGTTTGGAGGGCCGGAAACACTGAACTAGCTCTGATTTTTTGCACATGAATCTAAAGACTTAATGCCAAAAATTACGCCCAACATTATTCTCTGGAAATTTCATATCAAACTCACCTTTTAGACATGCAGGTGTTAAAGTCACTTCTAATTCTGATTGTATCAGTAAGGAAAGAATGTCAACTATGTATCCTAAATAAGTGAGGAAGCCTTGTCCTTTGTAAACAATTTTGCATCCTGATCAGACGGTATGTAACTCGGTGTCTGGTCAGGATTCACAGGCCGATTTACAGCCTGATAATATTTTTCCGATGAATTGCCGATGGATTTTACTAGATACCACAAATACATAAATTGTTTTAGGTTGAAATAATTGGCAGTTTTACGGCCTGTAAGGTGTTGCGAATAAACCTTTACCCCGTCGTACTATCGTCAAATGTAAAATATCTTTATTTGATTGTTCCTTAGATGTAAACAAATGCCACCCAATACAAGTGCCAAACAATTTAGATCTTGATCAGACGCCGAAGTACAAAAGATTAAACAATATGAAAATGTCAACCAATCTCTACTTTGCATGCCACATTGCAAGTCTTCTCCCTTTCACAACTGCTTTGACTTCATAAACCGGCTATAATATTTACTGTCTTAATATCGTCTGCTAATAAACATATCATCTGGTTCATTCTAAAATTTAGAATTTTAGACAGTTGACTTTTTAAAAGCTTTATATGAGTTTCTAACGGTTTGGAACCAAATCAGACACTGCGGAACGCGGTGTCTGATTTGGTTCCAAACCGTTAGAAAATCACGGTTTATGTTACATGTATCGAGATTGGACAAAGGGGAAGCGAAAGAGATTTAAGGTTTAAAGGTTCAGTGAGTAGAAGCGAACATGAAATGCATCTATTTTTATTGCCGAATTATGTCATGATCTTGTATTTCTAGCTGGTAAAAATTAAAAAAAAGTATATTTTCTTTGGTAAACCTGTTTGGGATTTGAACAATATTGGGATTTCAATATCAAACACACAAAGTATGTTATTTTGTCCGGTTTAACCCTTTTATGTTCAAATTATTATTCTAGAGAGGTTTACCCCCTCACTGTTTCATTGTCGTCTGCTTAATTTTTGTTTTCTGACATGTCGTTTCAAAGTTATAAAAATAAGGCAGTATGATTGAAGAAATTTTAAAACGAGTGTCGAACAATGTGGATCAAAACTGTTTGCAAAATCGTTTTTAAGCGTCACTGAGAGTGAAAGGGTTAACCCTTTACCTCATAACCTGTTTCTAGTTTTGAATTCAGGTGACCACTTAAAGCAGGTTGAAAGTAAAGCAGAATGTGCCTTAAGGCACATTCTGATTTACTTTCAGCCTGCTTTAAGCTAAAATCCGCTAGGCTATATAAAATATTTGTAATGGTAATTGTTCATGAGGGTATAAACTGGAACTATTTTCTTAAGCGGAGGAATAAATTAAATACGCTAAAAGTCACTTCTATTGGGGAAGGGGTTAAAAGAAACCATGTATAGAAAATTACAAGTATTTGAAAATTCTGACCATTTATTTTATCTAGGTGGCAAATGAATTAAGAGTGACATTATCCGGCGTCTGATACGGCTCCAAATTATCTACTACATGTATGAACATAAATGATTAAGCATGAAGGCGTTTATTGAGAAAGAATAACGCATTCTTCATTGCAATATCAAGTACATAATTATATTAAGGGTGTATCAATGTCATGACTTTGGGAAATTTTCAAAGTATATGAAAACACTCTATGATGGTTTTGTATTGAAGAGCTTTTTAAGATGAATGAAAAAATAGAAAAAGTGTACATTTTGGTGAACAACAGTTGGCTCTACGGCCATGTAAAATTTACCCCACCCACTTCCTCTTATTTTGTCCTTTTCAAACAGCCCGCTTCAATAAAATCCATTTTAAATGAAAACAAATATGATAATTTGGTTTTGTGTTATTTATTTCCTATCTATGGTAGTATTTCTTCATACAAAAACTAATTAAAGAAAAAAAGGCACCAAATGTGAAATTTATAAAGCTCTAAATAGCATCGATATGGTACTTTTTTGTAATTTTGTAAGGGGAGATAATTCTTTTTACTTTAATAACACAAAATTTTCAACACTGACCTTTCAATTTCTTTTCATATTTTGAACTGCCTTAGCATGGGCTTTCATCTGGTAGAATATAAGAAAAGGTTTAATACTAGAACTATTTCATTTTCAAACTTTTTTACTTTTTTTTCATAAAATAAAAAATCTAATAAAATCATGCCCTATATAAAGCATATTTTTGATATTCAAGGATCCATATAAATCAAACCTGGTGCCTACTTTGTCTAAATTTGGGTTTATATATGTGAACATACCACCATAGACATGAAATATATAAAGAAAACCCAAATTAACATTTTTGTTTTGTTTTGAAATAGATTTTACTGAAGCTTGTACTCTGAATGGGTAAAATTTGAAGAAAAAAATCCAAATTTGACATACCTTTTTCAAATCGCTGTAGCTCAAAAAAAGGACACCACCATATTTTTTTTTTTTCATTTTTTCATTCATCATAAATAGCTCTTCCAAAAAAACAATGATAGAAAAAAAGTTTAATACTTTGAAAAAAATGGCTCATGACATTGATACACCCTTAAGTGTTGTTGAGTATCAAGTTCCTGACAAATATCTGCATATATTCTCGAAACAGTAACAAACTAAACAGACAACGCATTGAAATAAAACGTAGAAAATGACAATTTTTAACAGTACTTATGATATATTTTAACCGGAGGGGCAAACAGTTTGGAGCCTGGTCAGTCGCCGGGTTACCCGACGTCTGATCTGGCTCTAAACTGTTTGTAATGTAAATAATAGTTTTAACGTAAACGCGATTTTTGGGAAATAATATGACGTCTCCAATGGTATAAAGTAAAAGTTTGTTTAATTTGGAAATGGACACGTCTTCAGTTCCAAGCTCGACAATACTATACAGTTATTAAACGGCCGAGGGTGGGCCGTCGTTGCTTATTGGCACAAGTTAGCCATAATGGCACGAGGGCCTTGGCACGAGGGCCAATGTGGCTAACGAGTGCCAATAAGCAACGACGGCCCGCCCTCGGCCATTTAATGACTTGTTTATTGTATACGTGGTTCAAAATCAACGAATACGTTTGAATGTTTACATAAGCGCGGCCGTTATAGAAATCAAATGACGTCATCTTCAACGAACGTTGGCCATTTTGAACGTTACGTTGCTAACGTAACGTTCATAAATTCTGTTGCCCCCGGGCCAATAACCGGATGCAGTCCAAATAACCTGTAATTGGACTGCATCCGGTTATTGGCCCGCTCAGCAAGGGCGTATTGCATTGTCATCATAGCAAAATCTGTTACTATTTATAGTAAGGTATACAATAAACGTACATAATGTACAAGGTAAAGTTTTAGCTATCCCGTAACTAGACCATAACCGTGAACTTTCAATACCCGATACAAAAAGTGCACTTTATATAGACAAAACTTCTATTTTACGATGATCGATCCGAAACGTACATCGGTAGTGTTTCTGGCTGTGAAATCTTTATGTAGCAGAAAGCTCTTTTCAGGAATAAAAGTAACACACAAAGTCTCTGACATTAGATTTTCTTGTTTTAATTTTATTCTGCATTAAGCAACCGTCTGTCTTTAAATATCGTCATGCTTCTTAACAAAGTATTAGCTTAACGGAAGTAAACCCGATGCTTTGGATTACAGCATATGTAATTGTTAGGATTAGATAAAATCTTTAAGTGCAAACCTTGACTTAAATACCGGGTATTCTCCTTTACAATTTCCCGGCATACATAATTAAATGTATTTTGATACAATTACAGTCAGCCCACGGTATTTCGAACTAGCCGCGTTTTAATTTTGAGCTTCGGGTAAGTTCGACCAAAACGAATTTGAACTATCGAATTTCGACGGTATAACAGCGTTCCCTCTCTACAACGGCCCTCCCAACAACGACTCCCTCCTTACAACGACCCCTGTCTCAGATCCCCAAACCGGATAATTATGTCTAACGCTTTTACTGCTGCAATGTCGTCTGCTTAAAATTGTCGTCTGCTGTATTTCTTAAAGTTACATATAAGTTGTTATTTTGATAGAATGAATATAATTATGAGTGACAAACAGCTTGAATCAAGATCAGACGCCGCGTCACGTGGCGTCTGATCTGGATTCAATCTGTTTGCAAATGTAAGCCAAGTCTTAATTTCCCTCTCTATAATAACTCCCTCCGAACAACACACACAATCTGTGTCTCCCACTGGAGAGCGGGAACACTGTAGTTATATGCGAACATTGCGTAGTATAAAACGGACAATAGAAATTGTTCAGATCCACGCAATATGCATTGAAACAATACGATGGTTTCCAATTTCGACACAGTCAAGTCTTCAAATTACAACCGCTCAGAAAAAAGTTGTATATTTTTGTAATTAAGGCAGATATAGGTGTATATTAAAACAAAATGCATGCTTAGCAGAATGCATCTCTAGAAAGTATCTACGCTCCCGTCTCACTCAACTCATTTCCCCATATCCTGTTTCTAGTTTTGAAGACCCTTTGGTCCCTTAAAGTAGGCTGAAAATAAGGCAGACTTTTTTAAGCGCAATCTGTTTTACTTTGAGAGCCTGCTTTAAGCTACATGTATCACCTCCAAGGGTATAGAAACTATTTCCTAACTGATTAAAAATTTAATTCTTTTCTTCAACGAAAGAATAAATCAAAATGCATAAAAATGCAAAAAAATGCGAGTTTATGGGGTAATGTGTTCATGCAGTAACTGTTTTAGTCTCCGGTTGAATGGTTGTAGTCACCAGACTACTACGACACCCAATGGGAGACAAAAAATGTGTTCGTTGTTCGGAGGGAGTCGTTATATGGAGGGAAATTGGCTTACATTTGCAAACAGCGGCGTCTGATCTGGATTCAAGCTGTTTGTCACTCGTAATTAAGTGTTTTACTTTGAAAATGTCAAATATGTAAATTTTAGAAAAACAGCTGACGACAATTTTAAGCAGACGATATTGCAGCAATAAAAGCGTAAGACACAATTGTCCAATTTGGGGGACAGCGGCAAGAGTCGTTGTAAGGAGGAAATCGTTGTTGGGAGGGCCGATGTAGAGGGGGAGCACTGTATGTTTCTATTTCCTCTGACCATGTTTTATGTGGCTAGCCACAAAAACGAACATTTTCGTTGATCTATCTTTGGAATAGAATGATCTAGAAGCTAACTCTCATGGCCATGTGAATGTCTCAAGAAATGGCTAGGTTAACGTTACAAGAGATGGTTATAGGTTAATGGTTTTTTTACGATGCTAGATCTAGTTATTTTTGCTATACAAGAATCGATCTATGTACCCGTTTCAATTCATATAACAAATTCGTTTCATTTAAAAGCAAAAGAATATTTTTCCGACTGAAGAAGTTACTTACTTTATGCCTTCGATTAGTGTTTCCTATGTGTCTGTGAATGTCTTTTGTAACACTCTGAACGGTTTTTACACGTCTTCGTTTTTAAACGACTATGCACAAGTGAAGAAATCACATATTTCTAATTTAAGCCATTACGGATGTATTTTTATACCACAGAAATGTACCAAGGTGTTAAATTGAGGAATACTAATATTTTCAGTATTTAGCAATACATGTGGTCATGAATTACTATATACAAAATGATCTATAATCTATCCTGTTAAGCCTATACAGTGGAGTAAACGTTTTTTCTCGTTTAAACGCAAACTAAACTCAAACGCATTGCAATAAAATGAAGAAAAATGACCATATTTTGACAATACGAGTGGCAAACAGTTTGGAGCCTGGTCAGACGCCACGTTTCTCGGCGTCTGGTCTGACTCCCGACTTTTTGCAGTGGAAATAATAGTTTAAGTGTAAAGGTGTTTATTAGGAAAGAATAACGTATCCACTTTATCCATCACATGTTTTGGTTAAATTATTATTCGTCGGTAAACCAAATATCCGAATGATAAAAATTCACACCAACAGCAACGCACATTTATATAAGTGTTTTCTTCTGACCTGTCAAAGTTATTTTTCGATTGGAACATTCTAAAACTTTTAAAGGGATGAGTTTTCTCTACATCCAGTTAGAGATATGGATAGCTGTAATTTTTGTGTGTAATGTACAGTAGAGGATACATTATTCTTTCCCGTTTAAACGTAAACGCAATGCACTAAAAATGTGGAAATTTACTTTTAGAAATTTTAACAATATCTTTAATCTGAGTAGCAAACAGGTTGGAGCCTGATCAGACGCCGGGTTACCCGGCGTCTGATCTGGCTCCAACCCGTTTGCAATGGAAATAATAGTTTAAGTATATAAATGCGTTTATTTGGAAAGAATAAAATATCAGCAAAGTTAGCGCAGCGGTCTCGTGCTACACGAGGATCACACTTATCTACTTGTGTACGATTACATATTCGATGTTACCTTGCTTACCTATTAACCATTATTAACTATTCTGTTCTAAAAATAACTCTGACAGGTCAGAAAAATCGGACAATATATTATGCCAGCCTTTCTGTAATAATAGTTTAGCGTTGAAAACGCTTTTATTGGGAAATAAGCACATTTTCTCCACACGTGCACGTTCATGTAAAAGAAATCGAAACCATCTTTACCAATTTTTTACTCGTGAACGGGAACTTGTGACCACACGTACCCGTACCCGTACACGTAAGAAATCGAAACCTCTCTAATAATGACCCTCAGACGTCATAAACCGTTTCGACTTAGCAAGACCGTTAATAAACCAAGATATTGTAAATATATAGGGACTGTATTTTTCATATCTAATCAGAAAGAATTTATTATTCTATGTATTATATATCTTCCAATGAGGTTTTTACACCGTTTCATTGTCGTCTGCTTCAATTTTGTTGTTTGCAAGATTGCTTCAAAGTAATTTTCAATACAGTATGACTTGAAACATATCTATACATATCTATACGAGTGTTTGAACAGTTTGGATCCTGATCAGACGCCGCGTTACCGTTTGCAAATGCGCCTATTGGCGTCATTAAGAAAGAAAGGGTAAATGCTGGGGGAAAATTCATATAAATGTGGTCTGTTGCAAAATGCGGTCGAGAGCTTAATGAACAGATGCCTAGCATACAGTTTGGCATCAGATCAGGCTTTGACATTTTCCCAAAATGCCATTGCCATTCTTTATATTTCATTGGAAAATGTTTTCGCTTAGTTTCCCGAAAACGGGAAAAACGGTAGATTCCCTACTCTGGAACCCTTCCTAGATTTCATGAACAGTAAATTCCGTCTATCACGTTCACTAAACCGTGACAGTGTTATTTATAGTTTTTAGGTAGGTGACTACTTAAAGCAAATTGAAAGTAAAACAGAAAGCTCCATAAGGAGATTTCTGTTTTACTCTCACCTTGCTTTAAGTTGCCATTTGTCTTTCATACTATCAATTAGCATCCTCTTTAGTGGTCGTAATAGAGGGTGTTTACTGTATAATTATTTGTGTACTTTTCATCGATGGGTGAATTTCAAATTATTGCCCTAACCGAATAATTACAATATGATTATAGTACATCTAACATAGAGTACATTTGAATACCTTAAGAAACCGGCTTTTTTAAAGAACGCATTGATCCTTAAAAACGAGTAAAGGCGTCATTTACAGACATTGTACCTGTGACTAGTACACTTGTCTTATGCAAACTGTGTATACACAGATCAGAGGACACCTAAACGAGCACGCTGATAAGGATCTTTACGGTTTGTCATTTTGCAATATATATTGTTAAACTCAACTCAAATATGTAATAGTGTGTCAATGGGCCGTAAAACACAATTCATTCATTCATTCAAATATGTAAAAATGGACTAGACTTTATTGGAAACTGAAATTTTCATTTTCAGCTCATAAAAGTGGAGAAAATGTTATTCTTTTCCGTTTAAACGAAACGAAACGCAAACGCAAAGCACTAAAACGTAGAAAAGTACAACTTTTGGACAACTCTGATAATTCATGTTTATCTTGGTGACAAACAGTTTGGAGCCTGATCAGACGCCGGGTTACCCGGCGTCTCATCTGACTCCAAACTGTTTGGAATAGAAATAATAGTTATAGCGTAAACGCGTTTATTGGGAAAGAATAACGTTTTCTCCATTGTATCAGGGGCGTTTTGTTTTAAATTTGTCCTGGATTAAGCAGTCACGTGTGTAGAATACAGTATACACTTCAGTGCCCCCTTCCTACAACGGCCCTCCTAACAACGAGTCCCTCCTTACAACAACGCTTACCGCTGTTCCCCAAACAACTTTTAATTCTAACCCTTGTCTGCTACAATTGTCGCCTGCTGTTTTTTACTCAAAGTTACACATTAGTGGACACTTTGACAGAAGAAATAATATATTGACGAGTGACAAACAGCTTGAATCCAGATCAGACGCCGCGTAACGCTGATCTGGATTCAACGCGGCTGTTTGCAAATGTAAGTCGTCATAATTCTTTCCTAACTCCCTCCGAACATCGTACACAATCTTCGTCTCCCATTTGGGTGTTTTTGTAGAGAAGGAGAATTGTATCACATTTCAAGTTTCGGTGGCAAATGAGTTCACAAACTTTTGACTGTACTCTAAGAAACTGACAGAGGATGATAAAGTGCACAGCTCTCCCTTTACCCTAATTTTCATATTAAAAGAAAGTTTGAAACTATAGATAGAAGTACATATTTCAATGTACTTAGGTTTAAAAGTTTTAATATTGGGCTCAAAGGACTGACAGCTGGTTGGTGCAGAAGTGTCTTGATTATACAGTGGAGAATCTGTTATTCTTTCCCGTTTAAACGCAAACGTACGCAAACGCATAGCACTAAAACGTAGAAAACGTCAATTTTTAGATATTTCTCACAATTCATGTTTATCTTGGTGGCAAACAGTTTGGAGCCTGATCAGACGCCGGGTTACCCGGCGTCTGATCTGGCTCCAAACTGTTTGCAGTGGAAATAAACGTTTTAGCGTAAACGCGTTTATTGGGAAAGAATAACAGATTCTCCACTGTATTGTAAATCTCTCTCTCTCTCTTTCTCTCTTTCTCACTCTCTCTCTCTCTCTCTTTTCCTCACCCTGTATCTATCGCTCTGTCTCTCTTCTCTCTTTCATACTTATCTCTCTCTCACTCACTCATTCACTCACTCATGCAACGCTCACAGACAGCATTGCAGATACACATACGACCAAGTTTGCAAATGTGTAGTATCGGACTAATTGGGCATGTGTTGCTTCGAAACTATTCAGGAAACTCTGCTATAAACTAACTGAAAAGTAGATTTGCTTTCCAAGGCGAAGTCACACAGCTCCTTAGCCTTATTCACACAATGCACTTGTCATCTGCAACTATTATCAATGTTGAATAACTCTTTCACGACCAAGTTTTATAGTCTGCTTTAACCCTATTACCGCCAATTTATCGTCTGCACTACTAGTGTCGTCTGCAATATTTTAAAAGTCAGTTTTAGGGCTTTTTTTATCTGAAGAAATGTCAATTCGAATGTCAAGTAGTTTGGGTCCTAATCAGACGCCGCGTTTTGCGGCATCTGATCGGGATCCAAACTGTTTGCAAAGTCGCGTATTGGCGCCGATGGCAAAGAATGAGTTAAAAGGTATTGTCTTCCAAACTTGGAATCAGAGTGTTAACAGTTTAAACGTAGATGCGACATCAAGTCGCTCGGCGTTTACATTGGATCAAAACTGTTTGTAATACGTATCACACATTCGTTCGCATCGTGCAGAATGTAAAATTAAGATGAAAACAACAAAATAACTACCCAAAATCCTATCGGAACTTTCTACCTTACTTCAATAATGATAATAATAATATTAATAATAATAATAATAATAAAGACTTTATTTAACGAGAGAGCTCATTTGGTAAATACCAATCTTCCATGAGGCCCTGAACATATATACAAGCACACAAAACAAAAGGCATTGTCATACAAAACAAATAATTAACAACAATATACCAATACCAACCATGCCATACATATGTATCGTTTTAGTTTGCGCAGGAGCGAGAATGGTAAATTACAGCATATAATTACCACTGTTCCCACAAACAATTGATTTAATGCGTAGAAAGGCATATCTATGAAGTAAAGGGTAAAGGAGGGTCCTCGTACATTATTATACATAATATAAATAATAGAATAATGTGCAATCTAAAGTAATTGCATAAAGATCCACGTACTATACATGTACCATAAGTAGTGTATACATGTAGTCCCTGAAATACCGACATTCGAAAGAAGGCTGGCGCTTTAAAGTATAACTGCTAAAAGTGTTTGAAGAAAGTAAAGCAGAAAGGTCCGATTGTAGTTTTTAATTCTAAAGTTAATTTTGCATTAATCAGTTTTCTTTTTAACAATGTCGTGAATTATTCGGCTTAGTTTGTTGTAATAGACAGATCTCATTGTTCAGGCACTAAAATGACATTCTTTTGAAACACATGTGCTTCTTTTGCAAAACAAAACGGGCCGCTTCAAACAGTTTTGAGCCTGTCCAGACGCCGATTATTCGGCGTCTGGTCAGGCTCAAATCTGTTTGACGCTTTATCTTGGGTAAACCTTTAAAAGTTTCATTTTATGCAATTATATTGGAAATGCAATAATAAAATTAAATCCTTTCAGTTAAACCATAAAGAATATATTTTGCATTGTATCGGTAATAAAACACAATAATACATGTACTTACTATTTTTTTCCTGCAAATGTAGTCTGTTACACCTATGTATCTATGGAGTTGCTCTATGGACCCTGTTCCGCCCTTATTCACACTTTATACGAACGTACATGTACGAAAAGGAAAATGTTGCTATAAAAAGAAATTACGTTCTTGGCTAAATTTAGCGATTACGAATGGATTTTTCCCATGATATAACAACTATACAAACTAGTCTATAAAAGAAATATGACATTCGTTGGTATAAAATATTTGTTATATTCTACATGAAGTTGTAAATATATAAACAACACAAAAAGATGACGTTTCAGTTCGCCTAAACAAGCATTCGTCGAGGATAATTTTACTTTTCGTCGAAGCTACATGATTATAATGCACAGCAACAATTTTAATATTGCAAATATTCTAAACTTTTTCTGAATTTAAGGACCTTGAGACATTGCAAACTATTTATACCTAGCGAGACAGTTTTTTTTCTTATCCTGTCTTGTGACATCTCTATGGAATCGTCTTTTCAAGACGATTCCAAAGAGATATCACAAAACAGGATTAGTTTTAAAAACCTAAAACTTATTGAAATTTACGACAATATTTGTCGTACTGCGTTAAGTAAGACTGTCCCTAGAAACGTTCTTACAGGAGTACAGATTTAACTAAACATAAACGCATTATTTGTAATATAGAAGCGATTGTAATGTATTGACTATTATATTTATTGAACTATGAATGCCAAACAGTGTGCAAGCAGGTCAGACGCTGGGTAATTCAGTGTCTGACCTGGCTCTAATCAATTTGCATTTTGCAATATACATTAATGTTTCGAGCTGCTCTTGAAAAAAAGGTATTTCAACTTTCTAATCGCTGTCGTTTTAACTTTTCTACTTGCAGGGACTGTGCTTGTTTACTTTATAGAAACAGCTTAATACAAGTTTGCACTTTTTCATTGGGAAATATATCACATTATTAAGTTTTCACTTTTTCCTTGGGAAAATATTGCATTATTTAGTTTGCACGTTTTTTCCTTGGGACAAATATTGCATTATTTTATCAGCCAAAGTAATGTTCAGATTATTAATATCCATAGTGGGTGGAATTTTAAATATGAATATTAATCGGAAGAGGGTTTAAGCGTGTCAGTTGGATCCCCTAGAGAATACATGCACTCGTATGACCCCAGATACTGAGAGAAGATGTTATTCTTTCAGGGAAAAACGGGAAAGTGCAACGTTTTCTCAAATATAGTCTGTTGAATCCGAAGGCTTGTGTTAGCAGACTTGTCCTTTGTAAATAGTACGCATGTGAAGAGTACACTTTTTCTATGCAAACAGTCGAACTCAAGATCAGATGGCTCCTATAGGAACCCTCTGATCAGGATATGTACTGTTTTTCAATTTGAAAGTAATTGCGATAAACCGGTAAGATTGGACAAGACGTAACTGGAAACTGGTGCCCGTTTCATAAAACTTCGTACGACAAAAACGTTCGTAAGTCAAAACTTTAAAATACATTTATTTTCTGATTTCTCTGTCTAATCCTGTCTGGTGACATCTCTTTGGAATCGTCTTTTCAAGACGATTCCAAAAAGATGTCGCGAGACAGGATTAGATGGAGAAATAAATAATTATTGAGAATTCTGTAATCTGACTTACGACAACATTTGTCGTACGAAGGTTTATGAAACGGGCCCTGGAGTTTTTCATTTGAATGTTTTGAAGTGAATGGGTACAGGACAGGTGGAATGCGAACCAAATGACATTTTACAATGAATGTGTGTTTTTAATACTGTTATTGAAACTCCGTCAATAAGCTTACTATTACAAAAACTGATATGCTCAAGAGATTATCTTACGGTCCATAGTTCTTAAGATGAGTTTATTAAGTAACTTAAATATTTGCGATGTATATGTACTATCAAGATTCGATACATGTAAAATATTGTAAATCGCACTTGCTAAACCCACCTTCCCTGTAACTATTACGGACAATACCAGTTCAAATTAAGTCTTATCCATATTTCGACTGTTTGCGTTTTTGTTGATTTTTGCACAAAATTGCAACTTTGCAAATAGTGCAGACCCTGATCGGAGGGCTCCTTTAGGAGTCCTCTGATCTAGCCTACGCTGCCTGCATAGGACAAGTGTACCTTTCATAGATACACCATTTATAAACTCGTTACTAGGGTTCAATGAGCTAAGACAAACTTCCCCGTTTTTCTTTATTCAACTCATTATCCCCTGAAACTTCCAATAGATAAATCCAGTTTACATTAAAGGCTGGTCCATTTTTGACTATTTCGGATTGATTTTATAATATGTTAACTTGTAAAATGACAAACAGTAAAGTCTCTGATTAGAGGGCTCCTGCAGGAGCCCTCTAATCAGGGACTTCACTGTTTGCATTAGACAAGTGAACTTTTCACAGGTACACTTTTGGTAAAGGACGACCATAAGTATGCGTCACTAGTAGGGCTCAATAAGTTATTAATAGATAACTCGGACTCGCATATTAAACAAGGTAAACAGGGCTTAGTCACGTTTTCACTTTGAAATATGATATGTTTGATTAAAACGAGGTCGGAATTATGAGATTTGACTGTATATCGGGCTGTACAGTTTTAAACTACTTTTTACTACAACTAAACTGAGGCTAGTTGGTTTGCATAAAAGACAGGGGACAACTTAACCCTTTAATGATAAAATTTATCCTGCGGTTTTTACCCCTTCACTGTCATAGTTTCGTCTGTTTCAATATTACTGTCTGCATTAACGTTTCGATGTTAGATTTAAGGCAGTATAACTGACGTAATTTCCAAACAAGGGACAGACAGTTTTGATCCTGATCAGACGCAGCGTAAAACTGTTTGCAAGTGCGCTATAAATATGACGTCATTGTGAGTGAAAGGGCTAAAGCAAGGTGGCAGTAAAACAGAAAATTCCTAAAGGGGCTTCCTATTTTACTGCCATCATGATTTAAGCAGCCCCTTGTCTTAAACACCTAGTAATTAAAACACTTTAGTGGTCGTAATAAAGAGGTTTTACTGTAGTTGCATCGAATTGCTCTATAGCCTACTAGATTGAGCGTGGAGAACCTACATTGCGTACTTAAGTACAAGTAACTTAGATGAACGTGTTATGGGTCGTGCATTTTAAGGTTATTAGTAATTTACTTCCTGATTTATATACTCTAGACATAAGTTCAAAACCAACCCCGTCAGTATTGCCCCATAACAATTCAATTACTGTTTAACAATTTAATCGAGCAGTCCTCTGGAGAGTGCACTAAGTCAGGGCTCCAGATAGGAGGTAGTTATTTCAACAAATCAAACATTTTATCACTCATTTCATCACCAAATCCTATGGTGTTACTACTCATTAGAATCGTCTCGAAGAGACGATTCTAATGAGTAGTGACACCATAGGGTTTAATTCAGAAATAAAGATTTAAAGTTTTGAAAAACTACCCTTATCTGTTGCTCTTCTAAGTGCATTTGCAAATAGTGTATATCCTGATCAGAGTACTGCTATAGGAGCCTTCTGGTAGGGTCTGTCGTGTTTGGTATTCTAATTTGCGCTTGTTTTCATACATATTACACTGGACTGAGTACAGGGTTGGAGCAGGATGAAAGTAAAGTTGTTTAAGGCAGGTTGAAAGAAATGCAGAATGTGCCGAAGTCTCAATGCACATTCTGCTCTACTTACAGCCTGCTTTGAATTATCATCTTTGGAATATAGAAACTAAACATGTACATGCATATGGTACAAATGCATGACTGTACAAACTTCAAAGTGGAGTTAGTTTCTTCGGTGGTGGAATGAACTAAAGGCTTAAAACACGTTATTGTTTGATTTGACAGTATCTTAGGACATTCTGTGAAGTAGAATCTTTTACAATATTGTCTGTTTCAATATTGTTGTTTGCAGTATCGTTTCAAAGTTCCAAGTGGCAAACAGTTTTGATCTTGATCAGACGCCGCAAAACTGTTTGCAAATGCACTTTATGACGTCATTGAGAATGAAAGGGTTGAACTTTACACGTTACTGCCAAATTTTCTGATAACTCTACGCGGTGTCTGATCGGGATCAAAACTGTTTGCAAAATGCGCGTTATGACGTATTTGGGAGTGAAATAGTTAAACAAATTTTGTGGTAACTCTCGCAAACAGTTTGTATCAAAGTTAGACGTCAGGTAACTCGGTGCGTCATCTGAACCAAAATTGTTTGAGACTCTGGTGATTATTTATTCTCTGAAAGAAAATGCAGATAAACAATCTCTGTGAATTATTGCAGACGACAATTGCATAGCTTTTAAAGTGCAATGAACAATATTATACACCCTGTGTTTGTATATTAAAAATATCCCCCACGTTGCAATAATACCCAAGGTCATCCAACTAGTGTAATTGAGTTATTCGGTGTATTCAAATGGGGGAAGACATTATTTCCCTATACAGTGGAGAATCTGTTATTCTTTCCCAATAAACGCGTTTACGCTAAAACTATTATGTGCAGTGCAAACAGTTTGGAGCCAGATCAGACGCCGGGTAACCCGGCGTCTGATCAGGCTCCAAACTGTTTGCCACCAAGATAAACAAGAATTATCAGAATTGTCCAAAAGTTGTTCTTTTCTACGTTTTAGCGCGTTGCGTTTGCGTACGTTTGCGTTTAAACGGGAAAGAATAACAGATTCTCCACTGTATATAAACACCTTCATGCTTAACGTACATACATGTTTACATACCCATTGCAAAAAGGTTGAAACAAAATCAGGCGCCGGGTAACCCCGCGTCTGAGCAAGTTGCAAACTATTTAATAAAACTATTAGATAAAATATAATATAATTTACAAAAGTCCGTCATTTTCTTTACACAAGTACATTGATTTTGCCGCTTTTCGGTGCCTTGAAACATGGAAGATACAACCTCTTTTTTTTAATGTACATGTGTATTGTAGATTCTGTAGTATGGTATTGCAATAACAGTCAACGTCAACAATCAATAATATTGAGTTATTAAATGCATACTTATTGTGCACAGGTACTTGACACATATTTAAAATAATAAATATTTTTTTACTAGACCTCTATTACCGTATATACAGCTGTTAAAATCGCAGCTAGATCACCGGTATTCTCCTGTGGTGCCCTCGGGAAATAATTAATTTATCAATATTTTCTTTTTATTTGATCAATTTCCGTCAAGTATCATAAATTCAATTTAAGTCGAGTCAGTTTATTTTTATTTTTATAGGGTTGATTTTAACAATGTAATTGTACTCTGGTCAGGGATTTCACTATTAGCATGGGGCAAGTGTACTGTTTACAGGTACCCTGTTTGTAAATGACGAGTATATTTGTCGCTAGAGTTGAAGGCGTGAAATCTAAATACAACGGTACTTGTATACGCGGCTGTATGCATATTTAACAATTAATCAGGGGCCCGTTTTATGAACCGTCGTACGAATAAAATGGCCGTAATTCAGATTCTAAGATTATCAATAATGATTTATTTCTCCATTAAATTCTGTCTTGTGACATCTATTTTGAATCGTCGTTTCAAGACGATTCCAAAGAGATGTCATAAGACAGGATAAGATGGAGAAATGAGTAATTAGATGTATATTAAAGTTTTGACTTACGACCGTTTTTGTCGTACATTGTAATACGCTTCACAAAACGGGTCCCAGACCTGTACCAATAGTTTCGGATTTCGCATTTTTCGAAATTGCATAGTCAGATCATGTTAATACAGTGGACAAACTGACTCATCTGAGTTCTAGTTTTCTACTGTACTCGGTGTCGATTTGGGTCAAACTTTGCATAGCCAATGAAGTCATGGTAATTTGCGGTTTTACATGCAATTGGCTACAGTGGAGAAAACGTTATCATTTCCCAATAAACACGTTTACGCTGACACTATAACATGTATTTACATTGCAAATAGTTTGGGGCCAGATCAGACGCCGGGCAACCCGGCGTCTGATCTGGCTCCAAACAGTTTGCCATTCAGAAATGTTAAAAGGTTGTGATTTTGATACATGTATTCATTTGCAATGCGTTTGCGTTTCGTTTGCGTTTAAACGGGAAAGAATACCGTCTTCTCCATTGTATTGTATTGCCATGCCCTTCCATACAACAATTGAAAGATGAGCATTTTAGGAAAATTAAAATATCCGACCATTTTAATTTCAGTAAATACTCATCCTAGTTCTAGTTTTCTTCTGTACTCTTCGTCGATTTGGGTCAACACTTTGCAAAGCCATCGAAGTGGCGGTAAGTTTCGGTTTGACACGGAGTGATTCCACTACCATACCATTTCATTTTTAAATGATGGTCGCAAAATGCATATTCAACTTTCTCCTGCCTATATAATGCGACTTTTACCGCTTTTCACAAACATTTGGATCTGAACGCCGGGTAACTCGACTAATTATACGCCTTCCTTTGTTATCGATCATTTCCGCGTGTATTTTTACAGTAAGATACAAGAGTCTGTATTTCAATGTTTTAACTCCGACTTCATTTTCGATTAAGAGTGAAGTCATGAATAAAATCCACATAAATATACATACATGTACAAATTCCGCGTTATACTTTGTGGCATCAAATACTTTTTGTTCTGCTTAAAATATTAAATGTTTCGGGATAAATATTTAAACAACTATTAATTTTAGTTGTTGCTGGTGTATATTGGAGGCATGTAATAAACAGTTGGCGGTGCGTTACATGGCATTGTATTCAGCTCCCGACGTTCTTGGCGGAAACCACCGATCAGACTCTCACCGGTGCTCGTCAGACCGGCTTATTCCACCATGAACGTCTCGAGCTAAATGCATCGACCTGTTTGGCACTAGAAACTAGCAATTTGAATAAATGATCAGTGTCGGAAATGTTTAAAGGCATATTTTGATCCAGCAATGTGTAAAAAAGCACCAGAAAACTTCAACAATGCGGGCGGACGGACAGAAAATGTGATTCCTATTTGGCTCGTGCATTATCATTGCACTGCAACGTATTCTCCATTGTACTTCCGGGTTTCAAAAGGAGTTCGGCTGTCAGAAGTCACTATGTACACAGTAGATAACTCGTGAGCAGGGCTGCCATAAGTTGACATAAAAATGTCAAAATTTGTATTTTTCAAGTGCGATTTTACGAATCGTACCTTTACCCCATAGCCTTTTTCTTGTTTTGTTGACATGCGACCACTTAAAGCAGGCTGCAAATAAAGCAGAATGCGCCTTATGGCGCATTCTGCTTTACTTTCAGCCTGCTTTAAGCTACCATGTACTGGGGAAAAAATCCGGAGATTTAGGAAAAATCCGGAGAAAAATGGCAGCCCTGCGTGAGTCATACAAGTGTACAGTGGAAAATGCGTTACCCTTTCCCGTTTAAATGAATCTACCGGGTAAATGCAATTGCAATGCAGTAAAATTGAGAAAATGACGAATTTCTTAGAATTGTTGATTGCTTATTTTAATCTGAGTGGCAAACATTTTGGGGCCAGGTCAGACATCGGGTTATCTGGCGTCAGATTTGGATACAACTGGTTGTGATGGAAATGATTGTTTACATCTGTTTGCAATGGAAATGATTATTTAACCCTTTGAACCCTAGTCCCGCATATAGGCGTCTTTTCAAACAGTGTACATGTGAATAGTACACTTGTCCTGTGCAAACAGTGAAGACCCAGATCAGAGGGCTCCGAAAGGAGCCCTCTGATCAGGGTCTTCACTGTTTGTCATAATGCCAAACATTGACAAAAACAACCCTTAAAAGTCAGAAATGGACTAGACTAAAATGGAAACTGGAATTTTCCATTTAAAGTTTCAGGGAGGAAAGAGTTAAGCACCAATGCGTTTTAAAATTGGAAACAATAACACATCTCTACTGTCTTCACCGAGGGACCTTCCTACCTCGACATGGTTCTAGGGAGTAATTATCATTTGGTGCTATATAATCTTTTTAATTGTCGCAGTGCCGTAAAACCAAACTCATCCGTCTACTTCTTCCACACAGATATTAATTCGTAAATTTGTTAATTAGCTACTTTGAAAATAGACTTAATTTGAAACTTGTATGGTCTCTTTTCAATATTCAGTTTTCAATGAGTTTTGCAGTTTTGCCGTTTTCGATGTGCTACATGTATATTGTACTCTAAAGATTTGTAGTTATGTTTAGTTTAAACATATTTTATTTTCGAAGTAGTTTACAAGCATGCATTCTTCACTTAACATAAATATAAAGGAAAAAGGGTTAGGTCAGAAGTTCTAACAACATTAAATAAGTTATGATTTGTAGACCATGGAACGGACACAGATGTTTTAGAGCTTATGATGTCATTATGTCAATGATAAACTTTGACCAAGTAGTTGTTAAATTAGACCAAAAAAGTTCACAACTAGGTGATCAAATAAGGGTGCAAAAATGAGCGACGTTTAAACTAGGCCCTCAAACTTCGGTATAGATCTATTCTCCGTTTATTTTCTGATAAATTCAAAATTATGTTAAAGGGTCACTTATTTATAGAACAGAACAGAACATACAGTACTGTTTAAGCTAAAGTATACACAAAGTGCACTGCCAGTGCACTGGGTTTAAACTGACAGTGCACTGAGAGTAAACTAATTTTGCACTGACAGTGCACTGACAGTGCACTGATAGTGCACTGGGATTTCAATATCAAACTGATAGTGCACTATCAGTTTAAATCAGGTAACTAGCAGTGCACTGGGGAATGACTACAGCTTTGAATTTAGAGCTGCAGTTTTAATTATACATGAATACCAGTTTACGCATACATGTATAATATATGTTTTTAGACCTTTTTCAATATTTAAACATTGGACAAGACTACACAGGTGTAATTTTTATGTCATGAATATTCTGCAAAAACATTGTATAATTTAACAACCAAAATAATTTATTATTGCCTAAAATCAATTCTCCTAAAATAGGAACTCTGTCACTTTTAATCAAGCAATACAGGCAGACGGTAACTAAAAGCAGACTGAAAGTAAAGCAGAATGTGCCTTAAGGCGCATTCTGATTTAATTCAACCTGCTTTAAGTCATTCAAAACTTCAAAACTAGTAACAGGCTAATAGGGGAATGGGTTAAATGTGCCAGAAACTAAAGAGAATACATGTCCATATAACATGCTGTAATGTTGTCGTACCAGTGTTAATTCTATAAGCTGTAGCTGCAGCATTTTAACCCATTACCCAATAAACGTGACTTTTTACGCCTATAATTTATTCCTCCTCTGAAAAATAAATCCCTTTTATATGACAAAAATATTGTATGTCCTAGCAGATAGTAGCTTAAAGTTAAGCAGAATGCCTCTTAAGGTGCATTCTACGTTACTTTCAACTTGCTTTAAGTGATCATCTTTCTTTCAAACTTCAAACAAGCTATGGGGTAATGGGTTAAGGAAACTAATCCGTCCCTCATCATGGATCACCATATCACAGCTTGATACTTATACTTTCTGATAAGGGCACCCTTATCAAATTGCTTATCAATTATCACAGTAGGGTACTAATTGATAGATATGCATCAATCTAGGGGATTAAAGATAGTTGTTGCAATTAACACTTACCCTGCTGATCTCGACTTAATTGTTAAGTGAAAAAAATGGATTTAGATCAGACGCTGCATTATATTGCGTCTGATCTGGATCCAAACTGTTTTACATTCGACTCAGAGACTTTCTGAACTACAAAAAATGCACAAATCTTATTAAATATTTTTTTTGCATACAACAATATCAAAGCAGACAATATTACTGCAGTAGAAGGGTTAAGCATACATCAATTTTATCTGCAGAATAAAATTATTGCAAAACTGACCAGAATGATCCTTCAGGAAACCTCTGATCCGGTCTACACTGTTTGCATAGGACTAGTATGCTTTATAAGGGTACACTTTTTAAGACAAGTATATACTTTAAAGATATTTTTATCCTTTAATTTCGAAATCTTAGGATTCTCCATGATCAACTTATAGCATCCCCTTATCAGATGGCAGCTTAACCCATTACCCCATAGCTTGTTTCTAGTTTTGAAGATTTTGATGCGCCCTAAGGTGCATTCTGCTTTACTTTCAGCCTGCTTTTTGAGCTATTATCTGCTAGAATATATAGTGGTTATCTCCTCCTGATAAATTTCACAATACATTTAACCTGTACTTAAAGGCACACTGTGATTTGCGATATGCAACAATAAATTATGCATAATTGTTTCATAATTGATGCAACTCCATCAGTAACTTCGATATAATAATTGTAATATGCATGTGTGATATATCGTTGGAAGGCGCAGTTTCTCGCCTGCACGATGGTATAACGCACTAGTGGATCACATTACGGGATAAATCACAATACTTATCTAAATGACCCCTCCTCAAGGACACTAGAAAATAGCACTTTTCAGACTTTACTTATTGACCTAATAACTTTTTTAAAAGTAAAAGTTTTATACTTTGTTTTTGAAATATATCAGTTTATGTCTGAATTTTAATATAATTAAGATTTCATTACAATTAAAAGGCTCAGCTGTTTTAAATCTCATTTTTTTAAAAATTGAAATTTCTCATTTTGCTAATGAAAAAAGTTGACATGGTTTTTCGAACGCTATGAAATTTTTCTAGATTCGTATATCTATAATTTGATTTTAAAACATGAACATCTGCTTCAATTACTTCAATTATAGCATGGTTTGATATAACAAAATGTGTTCTAGATTTCATCAAAACCTCTTGAACATAACACTAGTGTCATTATTTATGATTTTTTCAGTAAGAGTTAAATATTACCTATATTTTTGTCATTTTGTATAATAATATAATTTTAAATCGTGTAATTTGTGTATAATTGTCTACATTAATCTGACCGAAAGTTTCATAAAATTATTTCAAATAATAAAACCGTCATGGTAATTACAGTATCAAAATTTGTTCGAAACATTACCTCAAAAATACACAAAATCGGTCCAGTGCCCTTGACTTGGGGTCATTTAGGCTCATGGTGTGACTTGTTTAGTTATGTGATCTTACTGTGCATTATACCATTCTGTAGGCGAGGAATGGCTCTTTTGAATGATGTATCACACATGCATTTCGCACTTATATTTTTAAAGTTATTGATCTAGTTGCATTAATTATGAAACACCCCTCGTACAAGACGTTTATATATACCAACTACATGTATGTCAACTAAAACTAACCATAATTCATGTATTGTAATTATTATTTACTATGGAGAAGAATTCACATAAGTTTTTAGTAACTCGTTTTCTAATCCATATTTAAATGTTACTTGACATTATGTTCTGTAAATATGACACAATGTATGTAAAACATTTGAAATAAATACTGTTTAAACTAAATTATGCATATTTTTCAGTTTCTTAATTTTAAGTCTCAAGTTCTGATAAAGTAATTAGCCTTTGATTTAGAGATGGCAGAAAAGAGAGTTTACTGCTCCTTTCAAACTTTTAACAATCAAGGAATAATTCATTGAAGAAGCAGTCATCTCCATTAACCCATACCCTATAGCCTGTTTCTAGTTTTGAATACAGTTGACCACTAAAAGCAGGTTGCAAGAAAAGCAGAATGGGCCTTAAAGCCAATATCTGATAGGATATAGAATAGATTTATTTCCATCAGTGGAGGACTAAAAGACGTAAAAATGTGTTTTTATGGGCTAATCGGTTAAATATCATTCAAGTTATTCAAATGAAAGTATTTATTTTGATAAATATTCATAATTGTATAAATTGAGACTATTTTCTTCACTGAAGGAATAAATTAGAGGCATAAAAAGGCATATTGATTTTATTGGGTAATGGGTTAAAGCAGGCTGGAAGTTAAGCAGAAGACATATTCTACTATACTTTCAAACTGCTTTGAGTGGCCACCTGTCTTCAAAACTAGGCAGTGGATATGGGGTAATAGGTTTAGACAAGTTGCTGCTTAGTACAATAAAAATGTTATGCATGGGATCTCTCTGTGTGGCTTTCTTAGCGGTTTAATCTGCCACCTGTCTAAATACCCAAATACAACTTTTAACATTTATTTAATATAAGAATATTCCAGATGGGGAATTCAATTAGTACTAATTCATAAAACAGTTCTTTTCTAAAATTTCTATATCTAAGACCTTTTTCATGATTTTCATTGAAAAGGACCTTAGAGGTGGAAGTTTTAGAAAAATGCAGTTTTATAAATTAATTATACTCTAATCATGACTAATTATTATACTCTTTGTTGAAAAGGACTTTTTGTGTGTTTGTATGTTATCTACATGTATGAACATTGTAGTAAATAAAGGTTAAATATCCCTGGAGTAGAGGGTCAAGGTGCCCCTTACATGTATCTTCAACTGTCATGTAATAACCAGTGGATTGTCTCTGTGGAAATGTTACATAATCTAACGACCTCCCAGCGGGATGGCAACAGAGTTTATTGCTTTTTAGGATGGGCTTTACATGCATGGGTTCAATAGGATGTCTTATCTATTGAGGCTGTACATTTAAAAAGAACTATATAAAATAAAAGTAATATTTTATTGCTGTTAATTCAAAATTTCGGAAATGATAAGAAAATATCTCATACATTATAATAATGCACTAGTTGCAAAAAAATCAATGTCTTAAAATAAGTCCTTTATTCAGATAATTATTCTGTTGCACTTTTAGGTAAAACCTCTATAGCCAGGTGGCTGCTTAATGCAGTATGAAAGTCATGCAGAACGCTCCTTGAAGGTTTTCATGCGTGACTTGCAATCTACATTCCACAACCACCTGTATTAACCCATTACCCCATAAATACGCCTTTTTACGCCTCTTCTTTACTGGAGAAAATAGTTCCAATTTATACAGATATGAAAATGAATGATAAGAACTATTTTCTTTATTCTAGCAGATGGTAGCGTAAGCAGACTGAAAGTTAAGCATTATGCGCCTTAAGGCGCGCATTCTGCTTTACTTCTAACCTGCTTTAAGTGATCACCAATTTTGAAAACTAGAATCAGGCTATGGGGTAATGGGTTACAGGCCAAACCCGTGATATAGTCGTTGAAGTGAGGATTAGCAATGCAAAAAGTGTAGATCCAGTTGAAAGGCCATTTGATGGACTCATTTGGATCCAAATCTTTTGACATTTAGTGTTTTGAAAATAACTCCAATAAAATCCACAGCGATGTGTCACTTTTTAACCAATTTCTTGATTGAACAATATTTTTACGTCTGATCAGGGTCTGCTCTGCTTTATTATATATATCCGATTCTTCACTATTTGCTGTGTAAATAAAATCCTTTGTTTTTATATTTCAATAGAACAATCAGTCAATTATTCAGAATGGGTGGAGTATTGACCAGAGAAATGGTTAATAGCCTGAACCAGTACCCTCAGCCTTAATCACAGCTGGAATCACTTTATACAAATGGTCAATGTATCTGTTGCAAATCTCTGGAGTCACAGTTCTCCAGAACTCCAAAATGCCTTGATTTCGGGTTTTTTTGTTTTTCCAAATATAATGTTTCAAATTTGCCGACATATTGTCAATTGGATTCATGTCTGGTGATTCTGGGGGAGTGATCCAGTGGTTAATTCCATGTTCAGCCATGAATGATTTTTACCCCATAGCCTGTTTCTATTTTGGAAAAGAGTTGACCACTTACGGCAGGTTGGTAGTTAAGTAGAATGCACCTTAAGGTGCTTCTGCATTACTTTCAGTCTGCTTTAAGCTACATGTAGCATCCGCTAGAATATAGAAAACATATTTCTTATGATTCTTATTTATAACAGTATAAATTTGATTTTTTTCCTTCAGTGGATAAATAAATTAAAGGCATAAAAAGGTGTATTTATTCGGTAATGGGTTTAAAGTTTTAATTTCTGTTTACCATCAATACATCATCCCCCCTCCCCCCAAAACAATGCAGAAAAAACTGCAGCTCTAAAATAAAGCTGTAGTCATTCCCCAGTGCACTGCTAGTTACCTGGTTTAAATTGATAGTGCACTATCAGTTTGTTATGGAAATCTCAGTGCACTATCAGTGCACTATCAGTGCACTGTCAGTGCACTGTCAGTGCAAAATTAGTTTACTCTCAGTGCACTGTCAGTTTAAACCCAGTGCACTGACAGTGCACTGGGGTGTATAGTTTAGCTTAAACAGTACTGTAACAGTATATTTATTACGCGTATAAACATTACAGATTATGGTGTTTTACAATATATCTTATCGTGTGTATATATGTGTAACATTTTAAGTCCACCTAACTTCTTTAACACTTTCACTTTCAATGACGCTTCAAAGCGCGTCTGCAAAACAGTTTGGGTCCTGATCAGACGCCGCATAACGCGGCGTCTGATCAGGATCCAAACTAGTTGACACTCTTATCGATATATTCATACAACCTTAAATATAACTTTGAAACGTGTCTTACAGACAACAATATCACAAAGACGGCAATAAAGCGGTGAAGGGGTAAAAATCTCCTGAATAATTTGCCTGATCCCGAAAGGCCCTGCTGCAACCTTGTTACAGTGGAGAATCTGTTATTCTTTCCCAATAAACGCGTTTACGCTAAAACTATTATTTGCAGTGCAAACAGTTTGGAGCCAGATCAGACACCGGGTAACCCGCGTCTGATCAGGCTCCAAACTGTTTGCCACCAAGATAAACATGACTTATCAGAATTGTCCAAAAGTTGTACTTTTCTACGTTTTAGTGTTTTGCGTTTGCGTACGTTTGCGTTTAAACGGGAAATAATAACAGATTCTCCACTGTAACTATAGCAATAACAATAACATGGCTCGAAATAATGAATTAAATACCTTTCCCTCGTAAACAAACTGAGATTTCAAGGATTATTAAACTTTAGGCACATTTTCAAAACTGTGACACCTATTTTAATGTTATCTAGTATCTACTAGTGTGATAAAAATCAATCTATTCAGCAATTTAGCATTGGGCGGTATGATTTGATTTGATTTGTTTTTGATTTTACGTCGCTTTAACAGTATTTCAATCATATCGCGACGTCCAGCTAATCACAGGTGGAGGAAGACCCCAGAAGCCCTTTATGCACTGTTTCAGGCACACATCGGCAACTGGGTAGAACCACCGACCTTCCGCAAGCCAGCTGGAAGACTTCCCCACATGAAAAATCCGAACGACCCTACTGGGATTCGAACTCACAGCGGTGAGGAGCTTAGTGATGTAAGTCACAGTGACTATACCACTTGGCCACGGAGGCCCCCCCCCCCCCCCCCATTGGGCGGTATGATGACGAAACCGTAGATGTAGGGTCAAATATTGTGCAGTAGGGAAACACAATGTTCTTTCCAGGTCAAACGAAACAAACTTTTCTCACATAACTATCCCTGTTTTCAATAGCGAACAGCGATCGCGAATATTCTTGCCTCCAACATTTCGTGAGATCAATTTGAATGACGTCACTATAACGTCACTATTTATAACGGCGTTTTGACGTCACCGGGATTCCCAAAAATGCATATTGCTTTTAATAAAAACAACTTAAAATCGTTTGTTATGTGAGAAAAAGAATCTGTCACTCGTCGATGTTTAAGACAAGCTGATCTCAAACTCGTCTAGAATAGAAAAGTTATTAAGCTCGCCAAGGCTCGCTTAATAACATTTCAATTCTAGACTCGTTTGAGATCAGCTTGTCTTAAACATCGACGAGTGACAGATGCTATATGTTCCAAAATGTACAGCGGAGAAAATGTTATTCTTTCCCGTTTAAACGCAATGGAAACGCATAGGAAACGCCAACGCATAGCAATAAAATATAGAAAATGTCAACTTGTTGACAATTCTGAATTTTTGTTTTAATTCGAGTGGCAAACAATTTGGAGCCCGATTGGACTCTGGGTCAGCCGGCGTCTGGTCGGGTTCCAAACTGTGTCCAGTGGATATAATAGTTTCTAGCGTTAACGCGCTTATTAGGAATTAATAACGTCTTCTCAACTATAATACAATAAAAACTGTAGAAATTGACACTGATTTGAAAATTAACTGCTATTTTTATGTGCTTTGTCAGACGTTTGTAACCTGATCAGGTGCTACATGTAGGTTACATGGCGTCTGATCTGTTTCAAATGAGCATCCATTAAATATAAATGTGCCATCTTAATTATAATGCATTAAAAGTATGAGTTGTGTCCGTTGACTCCGTTCGCATAACTTCAATAGGTGTTACTCACATGGGTGGTAGCTTTAATTAACATTTTACAAGGCTTTAGGCACACACAAAACTGACTTAGGACTGCTTCATTTGCGTAGTATAGCTTCTGTAAAATGCATTCTTCTTCTTATAACCTCTAGTTCTTTGGTATGGAATCTTACATCTACTTGCATCTAATCGGACGCGGTTAAAATACTATAAAATGTGTTTTAGTACACGTCATGAGTAAATAACGAAGAAAAAAGCTAGACTATGTTTGGTTGTACATGTAAATGCGTATCGAGTAGGCTCTATCTAAGAGTCATTTATACCTCGTTATGTCTGTCCATTGCAAGTGCGAACAACTTGGTGTTGTTAGGTTCGTTCAAGTTTTTGCAATTGTCAAATACATACATAATTATGTTTTGACGTGCTTCGCCGTTAAAACAAAAAGGATTACACCGAGCATGTGTGTGATCTTTACTATTTTCTTACTTATGTTAATAAACTCGACCTAATTGTCACCAATATACCGTTTGTTTGTCTAAACAGTTTAATTGGGATCCGAGCTATGCCGTCTTGGCCGCGATGGACCGTTTCTGGCCGTCGTCGCCTAAAGGGATTTGATGACACGCCGTTAAGTGCTTGGAGAAACGTTAAACCTTGTCAGATATGGCAATAGCAGGGATCGAAATAATGAATTAAATTCCTTTCCTTCGTAAACATACTGAGATTTATTTCAAGGTTTATTTAACTAGGCACACTTCCAAAAATGTGACACCTATTTTAGGATTATCTATTGGTATCAATCTGCTCAGCGATTTAGCTTTGGGCGTTTAAGGTCATATTTTTGTTATGACTTAACCGTAGATAAACAGTAGGGAACACAGAGTATTTCCAGTTCAAACGAATCGAACGTGTTCGAAAATTTAATGCTTTAACCCTTTCATTCTCAATGACGTCATAAAGCGCATTAATATATGCAAAAAGTTTTGATCCTGATCAGACGCCGTGTCACGCGACGTCTGAACAGGATCAAAACTGGTTGCCATTTATTTTGAAATTACGTCAGTTATACTGTCTTTAACATAACTTTGAAACGATATCGCAAAAACAATATAGAATCAGACGTCAATTTTGGCGGTGAAGGGGTAAAACCATCAAGATAAATTTTAGGTGTAAAACATTACACTGATTTGAAAACGTTGACGATATACCGGGTATTTTTATGTGATTGTCAGACTTTTTGAAACTGATCAGACACCGGATTATTTAGTGTCTGAGCTGGCCCCAAACATCTAATTTAAGAAATATCTGTACCCAGATATTCTTTGTATTTTCGTCTCCGTTTTCATAATTTCAATAAGTAAATTATTGACATAGGCGCACTTCACCAAGTTTATGTAGAGGCGCAGTCACACTGCAAGGTTTCAGCCAATGTAACTATGCCAACGTATACAATATTTCCTAAATACGTTGGCGTATCGTACGTTGGTATACGTTACAAGTTACCTAAATACGTTGGCGTATCGTACGTTGGTATACGTTACAAGTTACCTAAATACGTTGGCGTATCGTACGTTGGTATACGTTACAAGTTACCTAAATACGTTGGCGTATCGTACGTTGGTATACGTTACAAGTTAACTAAATACGTTGGCGTACCGTACGTTGGTTTGCGTTACAAGTTGGTAAAGAGCGCATGATCTTCAATACGGTCATCTATCATAAATGCTCCCAAACTTGGAAAACCATGTAGAGGTGAGCATATGCCGACGTTTCAGAGACTTTGGATATTTTTATACGTCGGCGTATACGTACTGCAAATCGTTGTAATGTGACTGCGACACAAAGGCTTGAGACGCGAAAAGCTTCGACAGAAGCTCGGACCCAAACAAAGGCATAGAGATTATTGTAAAACCTAATTCGATATTAATGATATGACGAGTAACAAATACTTCGAACGTGGTTTTATAATACGGCTATTGTATTGTTTTCTAAATGAGGGATATGTCAAGGCTGCAATATCTCCGGATTTTTTCGGATTTTTCTTAATTTCTCCCAGTCCAGACCTACGGATTTTTTCCCGAAATCTTCGGATTTCTGCTCTTACTTTAAAAAAAAATTATGCTGTTTTTTTTTTACTTTGGAAACATCGATATGAGTATAAAACAATTTAGATCCAGATCTGGATCTAAACTGTTTGCATAATAAAGTTAGTATCATAGAGCATGGTAGGGAATGGGTAAGAGGTACGATTCCTAAATTCGAGCTTGAAATTTTGGAAATCTAAGGATTTTTTAGCATTTTATGGTAGCCCTGGTATATCTACTTTTAAGAGCAGAACCACGATCTTCCTCTTGTTCTTGTCAGCACAGGTTGCTATCATCACGCCATATATATTCTAGATTTTGGCTTATTCAAAATGCATACATGTATATAAATGTTTCTGTTGTGGATACAAGGGTGTGGCTTTTTCTAAAATAGACTTTCTGGGATTTTAGTGATGAATGTGTCGAATCCTAGGGGATTTCCGATCAACACAATAACGAATGTACTCGTATACTATGAAAGGTGTTTAGTGGCTTTTCAATAATGAAACAAAATATTTTAGAGATATTATTCAATGCAGTACTAAAGTCATGCAGAAAGTTTTGTAAGTTGCACAACTTTATCCTGCATTTCCTGCTACAGTGGAGAAAACGTTATTCTTTCCCAAAAAACGGGTTGACGCTAAAACTATTATTTCCATTGCAAACACTTTGGAGCCGGATCAGACGACGGGAACCCGGCGTCTGTTCTGGCTCCAAATTGTTTGTTACTCAGATAATAGAATTATAATTATTACATAATTAGAAATGTCAGAAAATGGTAATTTCCTACGTTTTAGCGATATGCGTTTGCGTTTCGTTTACGTTTAAACGGGAAAGAAAAACGTTTTCTCCACTGTACTATTGAAGGTGTTTAGCAGCCTTTTAACAATATAGCAGAGTTTTCAAATGTGTGGACATACAGTGGACAAAAACGCTATTCTTTCCCGTTTAAACGCAAACCAAACGCAAATCGCTAAAATGTAGGAAATTACAACTTTTTACTTTTGTAATTATTGCCTTTTTATCTGAGAGGCAAACAGTTTGGAGCCTGATCAGACGCCGCATGATCCGGCATCTGATTTGGCTCTAAACTGTTTGCAATGGAAAAATTGGTTTTAGCGTGAACGAGTTTATTGGGAAAGAATAACAGTGGAGACGACGCCAGTATTTCCCGTTTAAAACGAAACGCAAACGTATATTGCACTTAAATGTAAAAAAAACAAAACCCAGTGTTTTGGCAATGCATGTATGGACGGCTTATTTTACCTGGACCAAGTTGCAAGCAGTTTGAAGCCTGAACAGACATCGAGTAACCCGGCATCTGAACTAGCTTCAAACTGTTTGCATTTGAAATAATGGTTTTAGCTGTTACGCATATAAAAATAAACGCGTTTATTTTGGACACTGTTACAGTGGTGAAAACGTTATTCTTTCCCAATAAACGCGTTTTCGCTGAAATTATTATTTCCATTGCAAACAGTTTGGAGCCAGATCAGACGCCGGGTAACCCGGCGTCTGATCAGGCTCTAAACTGTTTGCCGCTCAAATTAAAATGAATAGACAGAGTTGACAAAAAAGTGGTAATTTTCTACATATTAGTGCTTTGCGCTTGCGTTTCGTTTGCGTTTAAACGGGAAAGAATAACGTTTTCTCCACTGTAGCTTCAAACTGTTTGAAATTGAAATAATTGTATTAACTGCTAAGCATAAACGCATTTATTGGGACACTGTTAGATCTTGTCGATTCATCATTTTCTAAATTGACTCAGGTATTAACCCCTTCACTGCCTTACCCCGAGCACAACAGTTTTTTGCAAACAGTTTGGATCCTGATCAGACGCCGCGTTACGCGGCATCTGATCAGGACCCAAACTGTTTGACACTTATTTCAATATTTCTTCAGTCAAATTCACAAAAATTAAAATTTAAGGAATAAAAGCAGACGACAATTGTTTATAATTGATGACGTCACGGCAGTGAAGGGGTTAACAATCGTCAACAATCCTTTCTTCAATTATCTGAGTCATTTACGTCAATGTTTGTTTAAACAGGATGTGAGGGCTATTTTAGCATCTGTGTTCTCTTTTGAACATGTTAAATTTGTTTGTTTTATTGGCTTTATATTTGCATTTGTCATCAGATTGACCTTGACCTGTATCAATTCCTAGTACTCCAAAAAAAGCCAAAATACCAGTAACATGAGTAGCGTGTTCAATTAACACTGTTTTAGTTAGCAGTTTGTGTCCGTGTGCAGCGTGCAGAGTACAGTAGAAGTAAGGTTTTCCTTCCAATTAACCCCTGTTACGCTTAAAGAGACTCGCAACCAGAATTAACATTAAAAATAGAAATTTGTAAATATATGCCAAACGCTTAAATATAAACGGGTAAGAACTAGATCTAGTTAAGGATAAGAAATTCTGTTAAAAAATGTATTTCGATAATACAAAAATTATTGAGCTCTGGTGGGATTCGAACCCGGCACCCTGCATGCGGGGACAGAGTAGCAAAATAAAGTCATCCGCTTATAGGGAGGGAAAGTTAGGAAGTACATGGCATACATTTGCAAACAGCTTGAATCCAGTTAAGACGCCGCGTATAGGTATTTATAACCATTTATACTCTTCTAGTACAGGTATTTTGAACCAGTCTACTGTTGCATTTTTGGTATAACAAAAAAAAACAATATAAATATCAAACAGTGCAGACCCTGATCAGAGGGCCTTCTAATCAGGATCTACACTGTTTGTATACGTTATCAGTAATCTCTACAGAAGACTGTGGGTTTGAAAGAATTAAATACATTTAACCCTATAGCAACGACTATTCACGTCATTAACAGTGTATCTTTAAAGAGTACACTTGTCATGTGCAAAACAGTATAGACCCTAAACAAACTACGCCTCCTGCATGAGCAATTTGATCAAGGTTTGCAAAAATGGACTAGAGTTTATTTGAAATTGGAGTTGTCCATTAAAAAGATTCAGGGGTGAATAGTTTGAAAACAGAGTTGTTATAGACAGGGACCTGTCAGCCATTTGCAAACAGCTTTAATCTAGACGCGGCATCTGATCTGGATTGAAGATGTTTGCCGCTCGTGATTATGCTGGGGGTTTTTCTATCAAAATGTCCAAAATGTAACTTTGACGAAAAAAATGTATTTGGAAATTAGCGGCAAACATTGTTGTAGGGAGGGAATCGTTGTTCGGAGGGCCATTGTAGGGAGGGAGAACAGTAGATATATTACTCAAGCGATTGGACTTGTACTTTAAATTTTCGTAAGCTAGTCATATTTCGTTTTTCGGAATTGCAGGTGATAAATGTAGATATATGATTCATTGTCTGAAAATTTGATTATTCAGCTGACTAATATTGTACATGTATTTGGAAGCCTTTCACCAATAGCTTCTTTTTACAGGGCTGCCATAAGTTGACACGAAAAATCCTAAGATTTTTAAATTTGCATTTCTCAAGTGCAGTTTTACGAATCGTATCTTTACCCTATAGCCTTTTTCTTGTTTTGTTGACATGCGACTTCTTAGGGCGCATTCTGCTTTACTTTCAGCCTGCTTTAAGCTACCATGAACTGGGAAAAATCCGGAGATTTAGTAAAAATCCGGAGAAAAGGCAGCCCTGTTTTTAGTGTATGAAACAGGTGCGTGTAGTTCAGTTGCTATAAAAACAGGCTGAGAGAAAAGCAGAGAGTTCCTTATGAGCTGTCTGATTGACTTTTTAACCTGTTTTAAGCACCCATCTTTTAGAGTACTCGAAAATTTCCTAGCATGTAAAAGCATAAATATACATATCTATTGTGGTAGTATAAGAGGGATTTTACTGTACTCATATTCAACTGGAAACCACCTAGGATTTGTGCTCGGATCACCTATACCCTTATAACCAAATACAGCGGAGAAGACGTAATTGTTTGTCAATAAACGCGTTTACGCTAAAACTGTCATTTCCATTGCAAACAGTTTTGAGCCTGATCAAACGCCGGGTAACCCGGCGTCTGATCAGACTCGAAACTGTTTGTCACTCACTTTGAAATGAGTCGTCTAAATTTTCTAAAAGTTGTAATTTTACCCATTTATATGCAATGCGTTTGCGTTTCGTTTGCGTTTAAACGTTTAATTCCCTCTTATATTCCAAACTGTTTCGAACTGCAAATGCATTCTAACCAAGACTTTGAGTGGTGTTCAAGGGTAACAAAGTTGGTGTTAGACCACTTTAAAAGCTACCCTGACACTTCTACTACCGTTAAACCTGTGTCAAGCAACCTCTTAATGAAAATGCATAGAGGTATTCAAAGACAGGTGACCGCTTAATACAGGGCCCTACACATATATTCTGAATGATCGCGCTTATTTATTTTTTTTATTTTATTATGTTACAGTCAATCTGTGCAATCAGTCATTACGCGTAATGACTAGTCAATCTGTGAAATGACTTTTTCACATAGTCCTTTAATGTTACAATTTATGATAATTATACAATGATATTTTCAAAGGTCAAACAGTTAATGTATACAAAACACCACAATCTCACTACAAAACCACTCAATTTGTCAACATTATTTTTAAAAATAAAAATAAAACAAAATAGAGCCTGTAGCTTTACATGCAAATTATTCAATTCTTTCCTATTTATAGCGTTCAAGGTCTTAAACATCATTTCACAAATTGACTGAAATAAGGTGTGAAATGAAGGTGGTGTTTTGTGCAGGAAATCTTTTAACTTTTAAAAAACATCATTGTCTATCATCATACATAGTATCATTAAAGGACTATGTGAAAAAGTCATTTCACAGATTGACTAGTCATTACGCGTAATGACTGATTACACAGATTGACTGTAACATAAAATTATGTTCATACATGTATACAGGGTTGCCTGTATAGAATGCTTAGTTGCCAGTTTAACCCTTTCATGGTCAAATTTATCGTGAGGTTTTTACCCCTAAACCGCCAAATTGTCGTCTGCTCTAATATTATTGTCTGAAATATCGTTTCAAAATTGGATTTAAGGCAGTACAACTGAGATTATCTCAAAACAAGGGGCGAACCGTTTTGATTCTGATCAGACGCCGCGTGCAAATTTGCAAATGCGCTTTATGACGTCAGTTAGAGTGAAAGGGTTAAGTGCAAAACAATACTTGGAAAATAAACGAGACACCGAGCGATGGATGACTCAGATCTTACAGTGGAGAATCTGTTATTCTTTCCCGTTTAAACGCAAACGTACGCAAACGCAAAGCGCTAAAACGTAGAAAAGAACAACTTTTGGACAATTCTGATATTTCATGTTTATCTTGGTGGCAAACAGTTTGGAGCCTGAGCAGACGCCGGGTTACCCGGCGTCTGATCTGGCTCCAAACTGTTTGCACTGCAAATAATAGTTTTAGCGTGAACGCGTTTATTGGGAAAGAATAGCGTTTTCTCCACTGTAGCTCTTCGCTGCTAAACGCGATTTCGCTATCAGAAGTCGGTCAAAATTTCAAAAGTGCAGTGGAGAATACGTTACTCGTTAAACGCAAACGAAATATTGACCATAAACTTGTTAACCCTTTCAACACAGAAGTGCAAACAGTCTGGATCCAAACTATATGACACTCGTATCGAAATTTCGTCAGACAAACTACCTTAAATCTGAATTTTAAAACGATAAAACACTACTGAAGCAACAATTTTTAGCAGACGATATAATTCGACATAATTGTAGGGAACAGTCACAAGCGTTGTTGTAAGGGAAAAATCGTTGTTAAGAGGGTCGTTTTGTGGAGGGGGGGGGACTGTAATTGCCTTACAAACAGTGCTTAAGTAGCTCTCTAATTTGGGTCTTCATTGTTTGCATAGGAAAAGTGTACTCTTCATAGATACACTGTTTGTAAAATGATGCTTGTCGCTAGGGTTGAATGACTTACAGAACTTGTTTTAATCACCACTAGAAAATCCTTTCACTGCCTTACCCCGAGAAGATCTACAATAGTTATTTGCAAGCAGTTTGGATCCTGATCAGACGCCACAGAACGCGGTGTCTGATCAGGATCCAAACTGCTTGACACTCATTAAAATAAGTCTTAGATCAAAATGCAAATAATTTAAATTTAAGAAATAAAAGCAGACGATAGTATTTTAAAACTGATGACGTCATGGCAGTGAATTGGGTACCCATGCTGTACCCATTTCCAACTGGAAATCACCTTTGAATTTGTCTACGTCAGATGATCACTAAAACCTATTAAGACAATTATAGAAAACAAACCCTTTGTATCCCAATTCCAGTTTTCAAAAACAAATATCTATCTAGCACGCAACTGCAATAGCAAAACTACCTACAGTCGCATCTCGATATTTCCAACTCGCTTTAAAAGAAACTTCATTCACCCCTGAAACATTTAATGGACAATTCCAATTTCAAAATAAGTATAGTCAACTTTTGACTATTTAGGGTTGATTTAACAAAATAATGACAAACCGAGTAGACGCTGGTTATAGCCCTCTGATTAGCGTCTATACTGTTCGCATGGGAACATGACACCCAGTTTGCTATAAATCATCAACATTTTACAGAAACGGTTGTTGTCAGCATTGTATTGCGGTTGTTTCTCTCAAAAGGGTGACATGGAAATTACGCTGGTTTTTTTATGAACACCTGGGGCCCGTTTCACAAAACTTCTTACGACAAATGTTGTCGTAAGTCAAAATTTTAAAATACATTTAATATTGGATTTCTCTATTTAATACGTCTTGTGACGCCTTTTGGAATCGTCTTTCTAAGACGATTCCAAAAAGGTGTCACAAAACAGGATTAGATGGAGAAATAAATAATTATTGAGAGTTTTATAATCTGACTTACGACAACATTTGTCGTACGGAGTTTTATGAAACGGGCTCCTGGCTACAGGTGTAAATTGATACAGAAGGGTTGACGTGGCCAGATTTACCTTTTTGAAGAAGACCCATTAACCCTTTCTGCAATGGCGTCAAATACTTTAAACAATTTTCGTCTGCAGGTATTTCTTAAAAGTAAATCTAAGGGTTTTTCTTATACAGCGTTCCCTCTCTATAACGACATCCAATTGAAGACACAAAATGTGTGCGTTATAGGCAGGGAAATTGGCTTACATTTGCAACAAGTTTGAATCCAGATCAGACGCCACGTAACGCGGCGTCTGATCTGGATTTTAGCTGTTTGTCACTCGATATTATCATTTTTTTCTGTCAACATGTCCATTATATAACTTTGAGAAAAACAACAGACGACAAATTTAAGCAGATGGTATTGCAGCCATGAAAAGCGTAAGACATACATTGTAATTGTCTTGTTTGGGCAACAGTGGCAAGGGTCGTTGTAAGGAGGGAGTCGTTGTTGATAGGGTCGTTGTAGGGAGGGAGCACTGTATTGAGAAATATTGAAATGAGTGTCAAACGGTGTTTGCGGTTGACAAGATAAGGTGTTCATGCAAACAATTTTGAGTCGGCCCAGAATATGATTGGTTTGGCGTTTATTTAGGTCCGAAAGCCCCTTGACACTAAGATTGCAATACATTTTCAACATTTTTAAGAAACGGTTAGATCTATTGTCAGCATTTTATTGCGTTTTTTTTTAAATGGGCTACATAATAAATTACGCAGTTTTTCTACGAATGGGTGTAAAACGGGGAAGTGGGGAATACGCTATTAATTCCCGTTTACCGTTTAAAAGCAAACGAAACGCAAACGCATATTGCAGTTAAACGTATAGAAACTGTTTGACAAGTTTGACCATTTATTTTTATCTTTGTGGCAAACAGTGTGTAGCCTGGTCAGACGCCGGGTAACCCTGTACCCAAATTGTTTGCAATGGAATTATGGTTTTAGCGTAAAAAAAATAAGTTCCACTTTAGTGATTCACAAATACATGTATGCACCATGTTTTACACCCTGGCAGGTCCTACTAGCTAAAAGGCTTTCGATTAATAAGAATGCGTCTTATGGCGCATTCTGCTTTACTTTCAACCTGCTTTAAGTGGTCATCTGTCTTCAAATCTAGAAACAGGTAATAGGGTAGATCTAATGGGATAAAACTAAAATTTCAACTTACTCATTTCAGATGATGAAGGCGATAGTGAATTAAGCACAGACGATGACGTTGGCGACGATAATGAAATCGACGAAGAAGACGCAGACGAAATGATTGCCAAGGGTGCCGAATATACTGGCGAAAGTGGCAGTCTAAATGATTCTGACGATGAAAACCAAGAAACCAATGTTAGAAACATCCCGAGCCCTGATAACGATCCCAACCTGTTATTCGAGGATGAAATGTCAGCAGAACATGCTATCCCGTCCTATAACCTAAAATCAATCTTCATTAAAGAGTGCGAACGTCTTCTTAGTGAAGGCGGGACATTTGACGAGGACTGCTTGATTAAAATACCTTGGAGAGTATATAAGCAGTTGCAGAAGGCTTGTGACGAAAAGAAGTTGACTACTCTATTTTTGCCGTCACAGAACATGTTCCAGCGAGCAATAACATCATCAGATGACTTTGAAGCCGAAACAATGCGTAAAATGTACTGTAGGAATATAATTCGAGTCATGGAAAATCTCGAATTAAAAGAGTGACGAGCTCTGTAGTGTGGTTAGACAATACAACGCCCCCTCTGTACAACAGCCCTCTCAACAACGATTCTCTCCCTAGAACGACCCTTGTCGCTGGTTCCTAAAACAAGATATTAAATAAATTTTATGTCCAACCTTTTCATGGCTGCAAAACCGTCTGCTTAACTCATTATCCCCTGAAACTTCCAATGTACAATTCCAGTTTGCAATAAAGACTGGTCCATTTTAGACTATTTAGGGTTGTTTTTTGTAACAAATTGCAAAATGCCAAACAGTGAAGTCCCTGATCAGAGGGCTCCTGCAGGAGCTCTCTGATCAGGGACTTCACTGTTTGCATAGGACAAGTGTACTCTTCACATGTACACATTTGGTAAAGGACGCATATATGCTTCACTAGGGCTCAATGAGTTAACCCACTACTCCATGATTTCGCCATTTTATGCCTTTAATTTATTCCCCTTCTAAAGAAAACAGTTCAACTTTATATGGTCATGAGTATGCGACATAGTAACTATTTCTTATATACTAATGTAGGAGTAACTTAAAGCAGGCTGCAAGTAGAGCAGAATAGCATTCTGCTTTACTTTTAGCATGCTTTAAGCAAAGATCTGTCTGCAATACTGAACACAATCAAACATGGTAAATGATGTACATGTAAATATGTGTGATCAGCAAACAAAATATGTAGGACGAAAATAATGCAGATTGCCCCTATAGCACTAGCATTCTCATCCTGCATTAAGCAGAAATGTTACAGTTACATCAATATTTTTCAGTGAAGTCTCTAAACCATGTCTACAATTTCACCTTTTTCACAATTTTAATTCACACTACAACACGTTTTCATGATGTAAACCATTACCCCATAGCCTGTTTCAAGTTTTGAGGATAGGTGACCACCAAAAGCAGTTTGAAAGACAACTAGCTCGCCACCAGCACCTTAAGAAACTTAAAAGCACACTCAAGGTCACCGATATCAACCTTTTTTGCCTGCATGGAAAGGTCTTGTCCATATACACATGCAAATAAAAAATGAAAGTAATACCTCGAGGGACATAGGAATTATAAGCATTTTTGAAACCTAAACGCAGATTTCGAAACCTAAATCCGGGACCTAAGTTCAAGGTCAAGGTCACTAGGCTAATTTATTTGCATGCATGAAATGGTCTAGTCCATATACACATGCATGCCAAATGTGAAAGAAATATCTCAATGGATATATGAGTTATAGAAATTTTGAGAAACCTAAACGCAGTTTTCGAAACCAATACGTGGCCCTAAGTTCAAGGTCAAGGTCACAGGGGTTCAATTTTTTCTGTGCATGGAAAAAAGTCCATATACATACACAAACCAATAATGAAAGCAATGCCACAAGGGACATAGAAATTATGGTCAATGTCAAATAGTTCATATTTTTCTGTGCAAGGAAAGGTCTTGTCCATATACACACACATACCAACTATGAAGCAATACATTAAGGGACATAGAAGTTAAATGCATCTTTCCAAACCTAAACGCCGATTTAGAAACCTAAACGTGGGCCCTAAGTTCAAGGTCAAGGTCACAGGGGTCTAACTTTTTCTATGCATGGAAAGGTCTTGTCCATATACCCACACATACCAACTATGAAAGCAATACCTCAAGGGACATAGACGTTAAAGACATTTTTCGAAAACTAAACGAAAATTTCGAAACCTAAACGTTGGCCCTAAGTTCAAGGTCAAGGTCACATGCGGCCAAATATTTCTGTATTGGAAAGGTATTGGCAATATACATACACATGCCAACTATGAAAGCAATACCTCAATGGACATAGAAGTTAAAGGCATTTTTCGAAACCTAAACACAGATTTCGAAACCTAAACGCAGGCCCTAAGATCAAGGTCAAGGTCACAGGGGTCCAAATTTTTCTGTGCATGAAAAGGTCTTGTCAATATACACACACATACCAACTATGAAAGCAATACCTCAAGGGACATCGAAGTTATAGACATTTTCTTAAAATTGTTTACGTCGTGAGCAATTGGCCATTCTCGGGCACAGTTCGGTACGAACCAATATTTGACGAGAATTACCGATTGCTCTGCGTAGAGAACCGATTTTGACAGACATTGTCATTTAAGCATTGAACTTGGAAGAAACATATTCAGATGTCAAAATTGTTTGAAATTCAAATTCAAATTCAAAACAAACTTTATCTGGACATAGAACAGAAGAGAACAGATATTTTATTTCTCTGGATTTAAACATTTCGTTTCTCATCCATATACATGTTATGCAATTGAAATTGTAGTCAAAGTCAATAAAGTAAACAACATTTCAATTCATGTAAATAACGTGTTCATTTCGTTGATGACATTTATTCTTATCTTATTCGCACAGTTGATATAACAAGCTAACTTACAGTGTCTTTATCCTCGGATTTCAACAGCTCACAGAATTTATACATACTAGGTCTTTTCCAGTAATGTTCACCTATATATCTTTTCCTTATGACCTTATACTTTTCACATTATTGATAGAGAGATAGATATGATTTTTCTTCCTTCAGACTTACAAGTCAATGAGGCATGTAAGACATGTATAAAACAAACAGTAACACAGAGCTTTGCTTGATTCATTAAGCCTATTATTCAAATTCTGTACAAACTGATCATTTAACCTTTATATAATAAAATGATAATCATCTTCTGTATGGCCTCTTTCACAAACATTACACAGTCTTTCATGTTGTTTAAATCTGTTTCGGCCATAGCGACCCGTCTGGATTCTTAGTCTATGTGAAGTCTAATTTGTGTTATCAGATTTCTGTTTTTTATTTTTATTACATATATCTAGATACTCTTCTTATTCAAACACTTCTTTTCCCTATTTATACAAAGTTAATACCTCTCTGTTGTGTATGTCACTTGACCAATCTTGGATAAATACGTCTATTAATCTCTGTTTAAAAACACTAACTAACTGCTTTTGGTTCACACTCGATGGATTATTCCATACATATGGAAAATCATAAGTAGTTAGCATATATTTCAATACTTGTGTTAAATTCAGTTGGCTCTCTTCACACTTGTAATTTTAAATTTGGTTTGTTAAAAGGAATAATAAAAATATAATATATATTTATTCCACACACAGTTGAGTAAGTGATTTTTTCTAACCCCTTTCACTTCGAAGCAGCGCTCGGAACAATCAACACCGACATACCTTCCTTTTAGTTCTTGGCAGAGGGGATAATCTCAACACAATAAACAATACCATCCCCTTTGACAATTATGCCCAAGAACCACTGCAAGGTAGGAAGGTCTCTAGGGTTCACAATCAGTTGCGGATACCCCTTACACAGGGCTCCAGATAAGAGGGGGTAAACTTAACAAACCCAACACTTTCTCATTCATCTTACAACCAAATCATGTGGTGTTTCTACTCATTGGAATCGTCTCGAAGAGACGATTCCAATGAGTAGTGACGCCATAGGGTAAAATTGAGAAATAAAGATGGTAGTTTTTTTAAATACCCCATTATCTGGATCCCTGTTACTGAAGACAGGCTGACATTAGTGGATGAAACTGTCATGCATATTTTCTTCCTATCGCATGCATGGCATGCAATGGAGGTATTCAATAAATTTTCTTGTTTTTCTTAAAGCGACGTCTAGCTTTTCTATAATCTGGATTTCTCTTACATTCTGCCTTTAATTTTTTTATTAGTTTGTCCATCCTTCTCCTGTTACCCCTACACACAAAGAAAACCTTGTCATCTGGGCTTAGAATGAAGTCCAGAAGAAGGTAATGTATGAGGTCGGTCTTTGCCAATACCAGGTAAGAGCGTTTTTGGAGTTTTGGGCCTTTGGGACTGTACTTGTCCGTTGGCAAATTCATGTTGACCCTTTTTTGTCTCGTGTTGTTAAGGGCCACTCCGGTGATCTGTTGTATGTTGACGAGGTAGCCCCTGTCGCCTTTAGCAGTCACTTGCACATCAAAGGCATACTCTGCAAACGGATAATGATATATCCAATTTCCAATCAAGTGTAAACACACAGGTACTTGACACCACATACAGACATCTAGATCTATTACAAAAAAGGAAGTCTAGACTAGAAGTCTAGTAAAAAAAAAAAATTCTTTTTTTTTTCTTTTTTTTTTGTATCTATAATAGAAGTATAGAAAAAAAAATTGTTTCTTTTTTGGTAATGCATGTAGATCTAGATGTATGTGTCAAGTACCTGTGTGTAGACCATTATGAAATAGCTAAGGTGGAATTACTGTCGAAAATTGATAATGCGAACTCGCGTTAGTTCGAACATACCCACATTTCAAACTTAAAACGTGGCTTAGCCACGTTTTAAGTTGAAATACGGGTATGTTCGACTTAAGCGAGATCGTATTATCGAAATCAAACTTATTCAAATACTGGTACGATCGATTTAAGCAAGTTCGAAGTATCGAGTTTCGACTGTTTTACAAAACAACTTACAGTCTACACTGATTGCATATAACAAATGTACGTTTTACTAGTACAATGGTGTGTGTTTCTAGGGGTCTATGATTTAATAAACTACATGTACATCTAAGCCCCAAGCTCTTGCGGATTGAGCAAGTTTACCAAGGGTCAAACAGCGCTTGAGTAGAAACTGAGATCGTTTTCAGGGACTTAATTGGTTACCTTTTTTTAAAAAAAGCTTTAAAATTTACAAATTCAATTCTTGAGAATGATCTCAAACTCATCTGGAACGCTTTATAACATTGGGCCCGGTTAACATTAACCATCAGTGCAGATTCTGATGAGACGCTCTGCAGAAATGAGGCGTCTCATCAGAATCTACACTGTTTGCTAGTTCATATGAAATTATATGCGTTATGGACAAGTGGTGCATCTATCAATCAATATGCTAGAAAGCACATTCAGTCAATTGCAAAATCCTGGCAGAAATTGATTTAAAAAAGTAAATCTACTTGCACTTTATTTTACGTAGATGGATCAAATCTCAAGTACTATCTTTTCTCTTTTCTTTGTCATTCAAAGATGTCCTTACCATAACGAATAGACAACTTTGCGAGTCGTTTCGTCTTCTTTCTTCCGATACGTTGACGGGTGTAGAAGCGATCATTTCTGGCGGAATGGCGACAAGGTACATTACTCCGCTTGAAGGCATCTTGGCCACAACATCTATAAACAGCAAAACAGATGTATAACCAATAAATAAGACCAGCCAAACACAGTGTTCCCTCCCTACGACGACCCTCCAATCAACGACTCCATCATTACAACAACGATTGCCGCTGTTCTCCAAGACAGTTACGTCTAACCGTTTTAATGTTGCAATATTGTCTGCTTAAAATTTTCATCTGATGCTCTTTCTCAAAGTTTAGTTATACATTGACAAAAGGTCATAATGACGAGTGGCAAACAACTTGAATCCAGATCAGATTCAACGCTAAGCAACGTCTGATCTGGATTCACCCGTTTGCAAATGTAATTCAAGTCATGCGCAGCACTCTTAGTACATGTATATACGTTCCTTCCCTATAACGACTCCTTCTGAACAACACAACAATCTTCGTCTCTCATTGGGTGTGGTTGTAGAGAGGGAGGCAAGTATTAAACGGTATTGCGCAAATTAGCAATACAATATAAACACTGATACAGTGCTGAACATGTAGGCAATCTTGACTCGAAAATTGTTTGGAGTCTAATTAAACGCCGAGCTAGTCGTCGTCTGATCAGGTTCCAAACTGTTTGTAACTTTCATCAATGATTTAGAATAACGCATTCACTGCAAAACGCACAGCCGTATCTAATAAAGCATACAATACAATTAAGATTGTATACCGGTATTTGAAAGAAGTTATTATCCTGTCCAAACGGTCCCAAATATTTCGTTTTATTTCGTACCAAGTATTCAACCAAGACCCAAATATACGTCTACGGGCAGGGTGCTGCTTAATAAAGGTCTTTCATAATTAAGAAATGTCCAGAAGAGGCTTTCTGCAAAATTGGTGTTCTGCATTAACGTGTTGCCTTTATAACTGCAAGCTCATTTTTCCTTGCTTATAAATTAACTCATTGAACCCTAGTCACGTACTTATGCGTCATTTGCGAACAGTGTACCTGTGAGGAGTACATTTGTCCTATACAGTGTATACCCTTAAGGAACCCTCTGACCAGAATCTACATTGTTTGTCATTTTGACATATATTGAAAAACATCAACCCTAAAAAGTCAATAATAGACTAGACTTAATTGAAAGCTAGAATTTGCACTTGAGGTTTCAGGGAGAAATGGCACGGGTCTCTCTAAAGCGGAAACCTATCTCTCCTTTTTGGGACCGGACGGATCCGGGCGTCTGAGGTTTTATTGCAATATCTCTTACACGTGTTCATGTTCTGCCATGTTTGGATGTATCGTGTACTTGTAAGATGTTTCCTTGCAACAAGTCTGGAAATCAGGATGGTATCTCTCGTACCCACAGCCCTGATAACCGTTGCCGTGGTGTGTGGTGGTAGATCGTGGTTCTTTTGTTTTCGGTTTCTGCTTTGTGATGCTTTGGGTCGTTAGCTTCTGCTCAACCGGGCGTTGAACTTCTCTAATTGACATAGGGTCAACTGGTTGTTTTTGTTTTGAAACAACCTTTCCGTTGACGCAGTCTTGTAGGGAAATATTATAGAAGACGATATCGCCTGTGCCATTTACATCTGCGCATACTGAAAAGGACATATTAAATATCGAATTGTATGAATTTAGAAAACATGACATAATCTTTATCAGGATATGATTTGGGCTTTATCTGAGCTTGAAAAGCACTCTGACCATATTAGGTTTAAATTGTGTTACTTCTGGTGCCAAGCTGGTTTACAATGGTTACAGTTTCTAACATAGGAAATATTTTCTATACCCTAGCTGATGGTAGTTTATAGCAGGATAAAAAATAGAATGTGTTTTAAGGCGCATTCTGCTATAATTTCAGCGAGCTTTAAGCGGTGACCTGCCTTCAAATAAATACCTGTCAACGCGCCAAAACAAGAAACAGGTTATTGAATAAAGGCGGATAAAAAACATTATTATATGCCTTCGTATGATATCGAGCGTTTCCGCGTGTATTTGTACAGTAAAATTCAAGAGTCTGTATCAGCCACCTTGTATCAGCCACTTTGTATTTTACTCTGACGTCGCTTTCGGTTTAACGTGACGTCATTTACGTTCATGTGCAAGTGCCGTGTTATTCTTTGTGGCATACACAAACTTCAAATAACTAATAAATATTGGATATAAAATGATTTAAACAACTCTTTAGTTGTTTCTGGTGTGTATTCAAGGCATATATGCTAATAAACACATCACCAGTTGGCAGTGTGCTACAGAGTGTTGCATTTAGCTCTCGACGTTTTTGGCGGAAACAACCGATCAGACTCGCGCAAAGGCGCTCGTCAGATTGGCTATTTCCGCCAAAAACGTCTCGAGCTAAATACATCACTCTGTATCGCACTGTCAACTGGAAATGTGTATTAACATTCTGTTACTCCAATAGTCATTATGGTTAACATTGTTTATAGTTTCAAACCAAATAAATGACCGGCATTTCAAACTGAGATTATATGCGGAAATTGGCGAGGTGTATCGATTGCCCGTATAACAGTCAACTTACCGCTGTAGGTATTGCTGGTTCCCTTTTCACCACCGTAAACAATTTGCAAGACAACGATCAGCATACACACATACTGGAGTAGCATCGTGTGTTGACTTTGGAATTACCTGAAAGTATTAGATGTTCCTATATACTAAGTAGTCGAATGACGATAACTCGAACTCGCCGACGAGTTGAACTTTCCCTTTCTAATAACTTAGTTAAAACTGAAGATCTATACCGGCCTTTTCGACTAACCAATATGTCATCGCTCTTAAATTGAAGAACTAAGAGGTTAGTTTGACTTTAGTATGTAAACACGGAAATGTTCGACAAAAGTTTTTGAAAATTCAAATTATCATCTTGGAAATTCGACATATTATCTTGAAAATTCAACATGCTATTTAGAGAATTCAACATACTTTCTTAAAAAAATCAAGATAATATCTTGATTATTCAAGTCAATGTCTTGAAAATTCAGAATAGAATACTTTATTAGATTTTCAAGAAACTTACCTTTTTTTTTTTAGATAGTATCGGGAATTTTCAATTATTATCTTGAGTTTTCAAATAACTATCTTGAATTTTCAAGATACAAAAAAATAATAATCTTAAAGTGGCACTATCCGGCTTCCGTACAAATTTACACGTTTGCTTCAAAAGTGCTTAACTTTTAGCACACAATGTGCGAATTTGTGAAAACTGGTTTACTTCAAACAATCAGGGTCCAAAGTGTAAGATATTTGCAGAACCCTTTCAACGCTATATACGATTACAGTCAATTTTGCAAACAGTTTGGACCCTTACCAGGATCAAAATTGATTGACACTCGTATAACCTATATAGTATATACATGTACATGTAACTTTTACTGTCGATGAAAACGAGAACTTGTTGTTTACAATTATTCGAGAGGAAAGCAGATTTAATCGATGACAAAAATGACTGAATTAAGCCCCATTTGTCGCCTAAACAAGTGGGTAGACGCAGTAACTGTTGAAATTGCATGATTCCAGTTGGTTTTATGCTATGTTTTGATGGAAGGATATTATGTTAGCTAGATAGAATTGCAATAAAAGTGTTGTTTCATCAATTATTAGTCACGATGTGACAAGTTTTGTTTAGATAGGGTTAGAATAAGCTAAAATTCGCTTGTACCCCTTGTCTCTCTATATATCTACCTTTTATTACAATTTGTTGGAAAATCAATCGGGTCGGGTCCCTGTGATTTTAACCCTTTGGCTCTTAAAGACGCTTGAAAGCGCGTTTGCAAACAGTTTGGATCTTGATCAGACACCAAGCTACTCGGCGCCTGATCAGGATCCAAGCTGTTTGCAAACGTAAATGCAGTTGAAAGAGGACGTTAATATGTAAACACTCTGGGGAGGGTATTAAATGGGCGAAGAGTGCATTATTATTTATATCCCACATGAGAGGCGCACTATCCGTCTACTTCTAAACTGCCGTTTCCCTCTCTACAACGACATCGAATGGGAGACAAAAAGTATGTGTGTGTGTTGTTCGGAGGGAGACGTTATAGGGAGGGAAAATGGCTTACATTTTCAAAAAGGTTGACTCCAGATCAGACGTCGCGTTACGCGGCGTCTGATCTGGATTCAAGCTGTTTGCAAATGTAAGCCAAGTCCTATTTCCCCTCCCTATAACGACTTCCTCCGGACAACACACATAATATGTGTCTCCCATTGGGTGTCATTGTACATAGTGAAGGATCACTGTAAATGTAAATGTAGAAAAATAGCATGACTGTTCATGTATGTATTAATTAAACTCTTGATTACCTTACCCCGAGTACACGGATTGTTTGAAAATTGTTTGAAAATTGTTTGAAAATTGTTTGGAACCTGATCAGACGCCGCGTTACGCAGCGTCTGATCAAGATCCAAACTGTATGACACTCATTTCAATTATTTCTCAAACCAAAAGATCTTAAATTTATATTTGAGAAATAAAGTCAGACGGCAGTTATTTAAATCAGGTGACGTCATAGCTGGGAATGGGTTACCTGTCTCCTGACATGTGACATTTACAGTCAAATTCCAGCGGGACTTTGCGATATAACTTTAATAATATCGTGTTAGATGTATTGACATTAAGTTAATACATTCAACCATGATATACATACAGTGCAACTGTGGTCCCTCCCTACATCCACGTCCAATGGGAGACACAGTTTGTGTGCGTTGCTCGGAGGAGTCTTTGTAGGGCGTGAACATTAAGATTTGGTTTAAATTTGCAAACAGCTTGAATCCAGATCAGACACCGCGTTACTTGGTGCCTGAACTGGATTCAAGCTTTTTGTCACTCGTCATTTTTTGTCGAATTGTGTCCATTATGTAACTTTGAGAAAAGCAACAGACGACTTTGAGCAGACGATATTGCATCGGCAAAGGCTTAAGACATAACTGTCCTGTTCTGGGAATTGCGACAAGGGTCGTTGTAAAGAGGGAGTCGTTGTTGGGAGGGCCGTTGTAGCGAGGGAGCATTGTAACGGACAAATCCATTTTCCAATTAAGTCTAGTCAAAAAATGTCTATTTAGGGTGGATTTTAACAATATATTGAAAAACAGTGAAGACCCTGATCAGAGGATTCCTATAGGAGCCTTCTGATCAGGGTACACTCTTAGTGCATAGGGCAAGTGTTTTCCTCAAAAGTGCACTTTTATATCCTTCTCGGCAGGTTTGAAAGTGTTACAGTGGAGAATCTGTTATTCTTTCCCGTTTAAACGCAAACGTACGCAAACGCAAAGCACTAAAACGTAGAAAAGAACAACTTTTGGACAATTCTGATATTTCATGTTTTTCTTGGTGGCAAACCGTTTGGAGCCTGATCAGACGCCTGGTTACCCGGCGTCTGATCTGGCTCCAAACTGTTTGTATTGTAAATAATAGTTTTAGCGTAAACGCGTTTATTGGGAAAGAATAACAGATTCTCCACTGTAATCAATCAATCAATGTGATTTGTGGCTATCATTTTAACCCATTACTCCATAGCCCGTTTGCAGATTTGATGATAGGTGAGCTTTAAAATCAGATTGAAAATAAAGCAAAATACGCTTAAACACAAACTCTGCTTAATTTTCAGTCAGCTTTAAGCTGCAATCTGCTATAGAATATACAAAATATATCTTTTTATAAATATTCATGACTGTATAAATAAAGTAGAAATATTTTCTTCAGTGGAGGAATAAATTAAAGGCGAAAAAACGTAGCTGTGGGGTAATAGATTAAACAAAATGTGTAAAACTGAATTCTTACCTAGTTGAGAATATTGTTATATATCACCACTCCTTCTTAAAATTCACCATACGTTATCATATAATTCCTGCATCATTATGTTGAATTGTTTCTCGTGTAATATATTTAATTAGAAAATTAAACATTTTATTCAGTGCGACAATATCCCTGTCATCACTTGTTCGCACAATCTAATGGCTCTAAATGACGTATAAGACAGACTCATCGAATTTATAATAGATAGTTAACTGGATTTCCAACTTTCCGAAAATACGTCCACGCAATATAATTTGGATTTTACGTAATAACACCTTTGTTAATACCACCCAGTCTCGATACACGCTATAGGCAGATTGCAACTTAATGCAGGATAAAAGTAAAGCAGAAATACCCTAAAGGAGCTTTCTGCTTTACTTTTGCCCTGCATTAAGCTGTAACCTCTATAAACAACATGTTCTTTTACTTTACTTATTGTAATTTTTGCTGAAAAAATATTGAACTGTACATGAAAATCAGTATGTTAGAGAAATTCCAGATCACATGTCCTTGGTTTTGACATTGTCAGCCAGCAAAGATGACCTGCCAGCCCCCATCTCTCTAACCTTTAACCTGCTTTAAAAGCATATACTCGATAGATAGTGTTCGATAAATTTACAGGTACCTATATGTCTTAATCCGTTCACTCTCAATGACGCCATAAAGCGCGTTTGCAAACAGTGTGGGTCCTGATCAGGACATGGTGTCTGATAAGGACGCAAACTGTTTGACGCTCTTACATGTATCAATATGTATCAAGTACTAAAATCTTAAATCTAAATTTGAAACGTGTCTTGCCGCAGACAACAATAATGAAGAAGACGACAATAAAGCGGTGAAGGGGTTAAAATCTACCGAATTAGGGTTTAACGAACATTGATAGAAATATCAAATACAGTCGAACTTAGATATCTCGAACTCGGTTCAGTCGAACATACCCGTATTTCAAAGTTATCCGCGTTTTAACTTTGATACACGGGTATATTCACCTAAACCGAGCTTGAAATAAGGCAAATGCATGTTTCAAATATTCGAGTTAAGCGAGTTCGAGATATCGAAGTTCGACTGTACTTTGGATACTGAAGAGGCACTGAATGCTCTCGGCGTATAATTTTTTTGCTCAAACTGTTTGCACGTTTCAGCAACAATCAATTGTGAAATCACCAGGTTAGTTGGTAGATATGTTTGTTACTACAACTGCGACACGCAAGTGATTTGGAAATCCAGAATAAATCACGCCCTCGTATATAGTGTTTATAAGTTATTTTCACAATTCGCACTTGAAGACGGTGTAAATGAAAACCTCTTACAACAACAATAACTACTACTTCTATTACTACTACTACTACTACTACTACTACTACTACTTATTTCACAATTCGCACTTGAAGACGGTGTAAATGAAAACCTCTTACAACAACAATAACTACTACTACTTCTATTACTACTACTACGTATTTCACAATTCGCACTTGACGACGGTGTAAATGAAAACCTCTTACAACAACAATAACTACTACTTCTATTACTACTACTACTACTACTACTACTACTACTACTACTACTACTACTACTACTACTACTACTACTACTACTACTCCTACTACTTCTACTACTACTACTACTTATTTCACAATTCGCACATGAAGACGGTGTAAATGAAAACCTCTTACAACAACAATAACTACTACTTCTATTACTACTACTACTACTACTACTACTTCTTATTTCACAATTCGCACTTGAAGACGGTGTAAATGAAAACCTCTTACAACAACAATAACTACTACTTCTATTACTACTACTACTACGTATTTCACAATTCACACTTGAAGACGGTGTAAATGAAAACCTCTTACAACAACAATAACTACTACTTCTATTGCTACTACTACTACGTATTTCACAATTCGCACTTGAAGTCGGTGTAAATGAAAACCTCTTACAACAACAATAACTACTACTTCTATTACTACTACTACTACTTATTTCACAATTCGCACTTGACGACGGTGTAAATGAAAACCTCTTACAACAACAATAACTACTACTTCTATTACTACTACTACTACTTATTTCACAATTCGCACTTGACGACGGTGTAAATGAAAACCTCTTACAACAACAATAACTACTTCTATTACTACTACTACTACTTATTTCACAATTCGCACTTGACGACGGTGTAAATGAAAACCTCTTACAACAACAATAACTACTACTTCTATTACTACTACTACTACTACTTATTTCACAATTCGCACTTGAAGACGGTGTAAATGAAAACCTCTTACAACAACAATAACTACTACTTCTAATACTACTACTACGTATTTCACAATTCGCACTTGAAGACGGTGTAAATGAAAACCTCTTACAACAACAATAACTACTACTTCTATTACTACTACTACTACGTATTTCACAATTCGCACTTGAAGACGGTGTAAATGAAAACCTCTTACAACAACAATAACTACTACTTCTATTACTACTACTACTACTACTACTACTACGTATTTCACCATTCGCACTTGAAGACGGTGTAAATGAAAACCTCTTACAACAACAATAACTACTACTTCTACTACTACTACTACTACTACTACGTATTTCACAATTCGCACTTGACGACGGTGTAAATGAAAACCTCTTACAACAACAATAACTACTACTTCTATTACTACTACTACTTCTACTACTACTACTACTACTACTTCTACTACTACTTATTTCACAATTCGCACTTGAAGACGGTGTAAATGAAAACCTCTTACAACAACAATAACTACTACTTCTACTTCTACTACTACTACTACTACTACTACTACTACTTATTTCACAATTCGCACTTGAAGACGGTGTAAATGAAAACCTCTTACAACAACAATAACTACTACTTCTACTACTACTACTACTTCTACTACTACTACTACGTATTTCACAATTCGCACTTGACGACGGTGTAAATGAAAACCTCTTACAACAACAATAACTACTACTTCTATTACTACTACTACTACTTATTTCATAATTCGCACTTGAAGACGGTGTAAATGAAAACCTCTTACAACAACAATAACTACTACTTCTAATACTACTACTACGTATTTCACAATTCGCACTTGACGACGGTGTAAATGAAAACCTCTTACAACAACAATAACTACTACTTCTACTACTACTACTACTACTTATTTCACAATTCGCACTTGAAGACGGTGTAAATGAAAACCTCTTACAACAACAATAACTACTACTTCTACTACTACTACTACTACTACTACTACTACTACTCCGTATTTCACAATTCGCACTTGACGACGGTGTAAATGAAAACCTCTTACAACAACAATAACTACTACTTCTATTACTACTGCTACTACTTATTTCACAATTCGCACTTGAAGACGGTGTAAATGAAAACCTCTTACAACAACAATAACTACTACTTCTATTACTACTACTACTACTACTACTACTACTTATTTCACAATTCGCACTTGAAGACGGTGTAAATGAAAACCTCTTACAACAACAATAACTACTACTTCTACTACTACTACTAATACTACTACTACTACTACTTATTTCACAATTCGCACTTGAAGACGGTGTAAATGAAAACCTCTTACAACAACAATAACTACTACTACTACTATTACTACTACTACGTATTTCACAATTCGCACTTGAAGACGGTGTAAATGAAAACCTCTTACAACAACAATAACTACTACTTCTAATACTACTACTACGTATTTCACAATTCGCACTTGACGACGGTGTAAATGAAAACCTCTTACAACAACAATAACTACTACTTCTATTACTACTACTACTACTACTACTACTACTACTACTACTACTACTACTACTACTACTTATTTCACAATTCGCACTTGAAGACGGTGTAAATGAAAACCTCTTACAACAACAATAACTACTACTTCT